>OZ014520.1:93930606-95130606 GCA_963966055.1 Lathyrus aphaca | reverse complement strand
GTTCCCTCTCAACCGTCCGCACAGGTATCCTACTCGCAACAACCTTCCTGGTATCCAAATGGACCAAGTACAGCAAGACCTGACAGAGGTCAGAACTCAGATGGCTAATGAAAGGCTGGAGATGAGAAACCAAATGACCTAGTTCATGGAAGTAATGAATGGCTTAGCTCAAAGTCAAGAAAGATTGAGGGCATTGGTAGAAAGACAAACCCCGGAAGAACCCCATCTGGGAACTGGAGGGACAAGTAACAATGAAAGGGGACAGCCTCATGTCAATCCACCAGTATATGGGCCTCATCTACATCTGGAAGTCAACATCCCGGGTAATGTGCAAGGAAATACTACTGGAGGAAGGATCTTACAAGAAGACCCCCAAGAAGAGCAGTTTACTGTAATGGGAGCTGGGGATGAAGCTTATGATAGGAGGTTTGATGAAATTGCTGAGAAGTTGAGATCTCTGGAGTCTCAAAATTTCCTGGGTTTTGATGTCATGGATATGGGGTTAGTGGATGGGGTAAGGATTCCCCACAGGTTTAAACCCCCGTGCTTCGAGAAGTACAATGGAACTTCCTGTCCACGAACTCACTTGCAGTCCTTCCTAGGAAGACTTAAAGCATACACCATGGATGAGAAACTGTGGATGTTTTATTTTGAAGATAGCTTGACCGGGGCTTCAAGGGAGTGGTATTCACACTTGACCAGAGCCACTATCAGATGCTGGAAGGACCTAGCTGAAGCTTTCATCAGACAATACCAATACAATCTGGACATGGCTCCTAACAGAACCCTTCTGATGGGGATGTCTCAATCCTCCAAAGAAAGCTTCAGGGAATATGCCCAGAGGTGGAGACAGCTTGCTGCTGCTGTCCAGCCACCCATGTCGGAAAGAGAAATGGCCGACATGTTTATGAATACCCTGCAAGGAACATATATTGATAGGCTAGCTGCCTTTTCTTCCACCAGCTTTGCTGACGTAGTCATAGCTGGAGAGAGAATTGAGAGCCTTCTGAAGATGGGCAAGATTTCTGATAATGGTGCAAGTTCGTCAAGTAATCCCAGGAAGCCTTTTGTGGGACCTAGAAGAACCAGTGAGACAAATGCCATTCATGCTGGCAGGGGCAGACCTCAGTATGTTCATAGATCAGTGGCAACTGTCACAATTCCAGCTCCAATTCCTCAGCAACCAGCATATCAACCACAACAACAACCACATTATCAACAGCAAGTTCAGTATCCGCCACAAAGAGCCTACAATAACAACAACAACAGTCCACAACAAAGACCCTTTCAGCAAAGACCATCACAGGCAAATAGGGTGATTGACCCTATCCCTATGCCCTATGCTGCCTTATTTCCACAACTCCTGAAACTCAATTTGGTTGAGTTAAGGACATTGGCACCTCCAGATCCCTCTAATCTGCCAAGAAATTATGATGTCAACGCCCGGTGTGCTTTTCACTCCAATGCACCTGGCCACAATACTGAGAAATGCAGGGCTTTACAAATGAAGGTACAAGATTTGGTGGATTCTAAAGCCCTCAACTTTGCACCTCCTCCAAGTGTTACCAAGAATCCCATGCCCAATCATGGAGGACCAAGAATTAATGCCATTGAGGAAGACAAGCCTTCTTTCTTAATAACCAGTGTTGGACAGATTCGAACACCTCTGGTTGAGATTAAAGCTCAGCTCCTAGAGTGCCAGATGTTCCCCGGGTGTGAGCTCGGTTGTGGTTATTGCAACATCTCGGTCAACGGGTGTGATAACTTGAGAAGCGGCATAGATGGTCTTATTAAAAGTGGTATACTTCAGATCACAACATCAGCACCTACAAATCCAGCAATCCCTTTGACAACAATTCCTGACTCTTCTACAACTGCAACAACAATCATTCCGACCAATTCATCGATATCATCAACAATGGCTCCATCCATCACTTCAACAAATCAAATGTCAACGACCCTTTCTTCTACAACATCAGCACCCATCTATTCAGCAGAATCTTCTACAACGCCAACAGAAATTAACGAAGATATCTCAGCAGTCACCATTTACTATGATCCGTCAAATGTTCCTCCAAACAACAACTTTCAGCAACAAGCAGTGGCATTTCCTGCCAGATCACCAGTCACCATTTACTACGATCCGCACACTATTCCAGTACCCTCCGCTGCTGCAGTCAGTCTAGTTACTATCACGGTACCTGGGCCAGTTCCATATGAAAGCAGTAATGCCATCCCCTGGCATTATGGCTCTGATCTCTACTGCAACGGAGAGAAAATCACTTTGGATTCTTCAACCTCTTCTCCACAAATCGATAATGTTGGGGGAGGCGGAGGCTTCACTCGAAGCGGACGCCTTTTTGCCTCACAATTGCAAAAACCTAATGCCGAAGCAGAAGCTGCTGCCAAAGCAAAGGGGAAGAGTGTGGCATTGGAAGAGCCGACTGTCAAAGAAACTCAGAAGACATCTTTTGAGCAAGATGTAGACGAGTTTATGAGAATCATAAAAAGAAGTGATTACAAGGTGGTGGATCAGCTTCACCAAACTCCCTCAAAGATCTCCTTATTATCCCTGTTGATGTGTTCTGAAGCTCACAGGAATGCATTACTGAAAGTCCTGCACGCAGCATACATGCCAGAAGAGATCACTATTAATCAGCTGGAAACCGTGGTAGAAAATGTCAACACCAGTCATGGATTGGGCTTTACCAATGCTGACTTAACAACTGAGGGACGTAACCACAACAAGGCTTTACACATCACTCTAGAATGCAAGGGTGCTGTTCTATCTCATGTACTGGTAGATACTGGGTCTTCACTCAATGTTCTACCAAAGAAAGCCTTAGTGAAGCTGGAATATGATGGCTTGGCATTACGTCCGAGTAATTTGGTGGTAAGAGCATTTGATGGCTCTAAAAGATCAGTGCTGGGGGAGATTGATCTGCCTGTGTTGATTGGCCCGCAGACTTTTAAGATTACCTTCTATGTGATGGACATTCAGCCGGCCTACAGCTGTTTGTTGGGTAGACCTTGGATCCATGCCGCCGGCGCAGTTACGTCTACCCTTCACCAGAAGCTGAAATTCGAGTGGGAGGGTCAAATCATCACCATCTGTGGTGAAGAGGATATCTTTGTTAGCCATCTGGCTACGTACAAGTATATTGAGATGGATGGAGAAATCCATGAAACTATGAGCCAGGGGTTCGAGGCCCTGAACATAAACGAAGCATCTGCGGTACTGGGAACCTCCATGACATCTTATCAGCAAGCCAGGAAGGTTGTTGAAGAGGGTACTGCCCAAGGCTGGGGCAAGCTGCTGCCCATGGAAAAGAAAGAAGACAGATTTGGGTTGGGTTACAAACCAACTCAACAAGATCAATCAGAGGCTGCCAAGAAGCCCAATTTTGTCAGCGGGGGGATACTCACCCCGGATGCAGTGAACAACTTGGAAGATGAGTCGGAAGATGAGCACAACCTGGAGAGCTGGATACGTCCAAGGACCCCGGGGAGCCATGTCTCAAACTGGTCTTCCCAGGAAATTATAAGGGTTACTCCTGCAGAGTAATTATTATTTCCTGTATATTTTAAGCATGCATCAAGTCTTGCATCTTGCCCAAGATGTCAAGACTCATTTTGTAATCGGGCCATCTTGTAATTTTGTGCAAACAGATCAATCAACGAATATCGGACATCTTTTGCAAATGAGTCTTTTCCTTTTCCGCTCACTGTTTTTCATTTTTCTTTTTGTACAAAAATAAAATGGCAATGTTTTCCAAAATGATAACTTTATTTCACTTTTTTCTAAACAAAGATTAAAATCGATCACTAAAATGAACAATCTAAACCCTTGCAGAAAGTGCCTTTCAGACTGCACCGACAACAACACAGCTATGACTCTGTATGACTTTGACAATCCGATCAATCAAGCTGATGAAGGGGTTGAATAAGATTATGAGCTTCCTGAAGAGCTAGCCAGGTTGTTAAGGCAAGAGGAGAAGGTCATCTCTCCTCATCAGGAGGAGGTCGAAACAGTTAATCTTGGTACAGAAGAAGAAGTGAAAGAAGTTAAGATCGGGGCCTGCCTACAAGACTCAGTAAAGGAACAACTGATTGATATGCTTCGGGAGTATGTGGATGTCTTTGCTTGGTCTTATCAGGATATGCCAGGGTTGGACACCGATATTGTCATGCACAAACTGCCTTTGAAAGAAGATTGCCCGCCAGTAAAACAGAAACTGCGCCGTACTCGCCCAGATATGGCAATGAAGATAAAGGAAGAGGTGCAAAAGCAGTGGGACGCCGGTTTCCTTGTTGTGACTAGCTATCCGCCGTGGGTTGCTAACATTGTACCCGTGCCTAAGAAAGACGGCAAAGTAAGGATGTGTGTGGACTACCGGGACCTGAACAGAGCCAGTTCGAAAGATGATTTCCCTTTACCTCACATTGATGTATTGGTTGATAATACGGCTCAGTTCTCGGTGTTCTCCTTCATGGACGGATTTTCAGGATACAATCAGATCAAGATGTCACCTGAAGACATGGAGAAGACAACTTTTATCACACCCTGGGGCACGTTCTGTTACAAGGTGATGCCATTCGGACTGAAGAATGCTGGTGCAACATATCAACGGGCTATGGTAACATTATTCCATGACATGATCCATAAATAAATTGAATGTTATGTGGATGACATGATTGCCAAGTCCCTCACAGAAGAAGACCACCTAGTAAACCTGTTGAAGTTATTCAAGCGTCTGAGGAAGTACCAACTGAAGTTGAACCCCAACAAGTGCACATTCGGGGTACGATCCGGTAAGCTGTTGGGATTTATTGTAAGTGAGAAAGGGATTGAAGTTGACCCTGATAAAGTTAAAGCCATTCAAGAAATGCCTGCACCGAAGTCAGAAAAAGAAGTTTGGGGTTTCTTAGGTAGATTGAACTACATTTCACGGTTCATATCTCACCTTACAGCAACCTGTGAACCTTTGTTCAAGCTGTTAAGAAAATAACAAACGGTCAGGTGGAACGAAGACTGCCAGAGGGCTTTTGACAAAATCAAGGAATACTTACAGGAGCCTCCTATCCTTATGCCTCCAGTTGAAGGAAGACCTCTAATCATGTATTTGATAGTATTAGAAGAGTCGATGGGGTGTGTGTTGGGCCAGCATGACGAGTCTGGTCGAAAAGAGTATGCAATATACTACCTAAGCAAAAAGTTTACCGACTGTGAACAACGTTATTCACTGCTCGAGAAAACTTGATGTGCTTTAGCGTGGGCTGCTCGCCGACTAAGGCAGTATATGTTGACCCACACTACCCTGTTGATCTCAAAGATGGACCCAGTCAAGTACATATTTGAGAAGCCAGCACTTACCGGACGGGTTGCAAGATGGCAAATGATCCTCACAGAATATGACATCCAGTACACATCTCAGAAAGCCATCAAGGGCAGTGTACTGTCTGATTATCTTGCTGAGCAACCCATTGATGATTACCAGCCTATGAGATTTGACTTCCCTGATGAAGACATCATGTTCATAAAAGCAAAAGACCATGAAGAGCCTATTCATACTGAAGGGCCTGACCCGAAAGAAGAATGGACTATGATGTTTGATGGGGTTGTTAATATGAATGGTCGTGGTGTTGGTGCAGTACTCATTACACCTAGGGGAGTGCACATGCCTTTCTCGGCAAAACTCGCTTTTAACTGCACTAACAACGAAGCTGAATACGAAGCTTGCATTATGGGTCTTGAGGAAGCCATTGACCTCAGGATCAAAACTTTGACTGTGTTCGGAGATTCAGCTTTGGTAATCAATCAAACCAACGGCAAATGGTACACACACCAGGATCATCTGATACCTTATCGGGATTATACAAGGAGGTTATTGACTTTCTTCACAATGGTCAAGCTTGAGTATATCCCTCGGGACGAGAATCAATTTGCAGATGCTCTTGCCACCATTTCATCCATGATCAAAGTTCAAGCTGCCAACTTTGTACCTCGGATTTCAGTGTCCAGACTTGACAGACCAGCATATGTATTTGCAGCAGATGTTGTTAAAGATGATAAGCCTTGGTTCCATGACATTAAGTGCTTCTTGGAGGATCAAACATACCCATCTGGGGCATCTTCCAATGATAAGAAGACATTAACAAGGCTTGCTGGTAGTTTCTTTTTGAATACTGATGGTTCTCTTTACAAGAGAAACTTTGATATGGTACTCCTCAGATGCGTTGATAAAACAGAAGCAGGCTTGTTGATGCACGAGGTGCACGAAGGATCCTTTGGTACCCATGCGGGAGGGCATGCCATGGCAAAGAAGTTGCTAAGATTAGGTTATTACTGGATCACAATGGATGCCGACTGTTGTGCTTACGCCAGGAAGTGCCATAAATGCCAGATTTATGCGGATAAGGTGTATGTGCCTCCCAACCCTTTGAATATAATGTCTTCACCCTGGCCCTTTGCCATGTGGGGCATTGATATGATTGGCAAGATTGAACCGACTGCTTCAAATGGCCACAGATTCATCCTGGTCGCTATTGACTATTTCACCAAGTGGGTCGAAGCAGCTTCCTATGCAAATGTTACAAGGTAAGTGGTACCCCGATTTCTGAAGAGAGACATTATCTGTCGGTATGGAGTACCTGAGCGAATCATTACTGATAATGGTTCCAACTTGAACAACAAAATGATGGCAGAACTGTGCCGGGACTTCAAGATCCAACACCACAATTCTTCTCCTTACAGGCCGAAGATGAATGGCGCTGTCGAGGCAGCTAATAAGAATATCAAGAAGATTGTGCAGAAGATGGTAGTCACCTACAAAGACTGGCATGAAATGCTACCGTTTGCCTTGCATGGGTACCGTACGTTAATCAGAACATCCACTGGGGCAACACTGTATCAGCTTGTATATGGCATGGAGGCAGTCCTACCTGTTGAAGTTGAATTACCCTCCTTGCGGGTATTGATGGATGTTAAATTGAATGAAGCGGAATGGGTCCGATCCCGTTACGAACAACTGAGTCTGATCGAAGAAAAGAGATTAGCTGCAATTTGTCATGGGCAGCTGTACCAGAGAAGAATGAAGAAAGCCTTCGATCAGAAAGTCAGGCTCCGAGAGTACCAAGTAGGAGATCTTGTGCTGAAAAGACTCCTCCCTCCTCATACAGACCACAGGGGCAAGTGGACTCCGAATTACGAAGGGCCATTCGTGGTAAAGAAAGTTTTCTCCGGTGGAGCACTCATGCTCAGCACTATGGATGGTGAAGACTTCCTGTCCCTTGTGAATTCAGATGCAGTTAAAAAATACTTCGCATAAAATGACCCGCTGGACATAAAAACAGAATGTAAGTCCAGGCAAAAATAGGGCATCCCGGCGAGTCAAAAACAGAATAAAAGACTCGGGCAAAAATAAGGGAAAATGAATAAAAAATGTACACCCGCTGAGTTGAAAAGCCACATCGGACAACTCAGGAAAAAATGGGCATCCCGATGGATTGAAAACCCGAAAGGGCGATCCATGCAAAACAAGGGAATAAGCGAACGACTGCAGTCTGAATTCGTCTGTATCACCTACAACTTGGTAAGCTTCGAAAGGTTCGAGCATCAGTCAGAATTAGCCTTCTTCAGAAAGCAAGATGAGAAGAACGTCAATGTCATACGAGTCATAGCCCAAGGGAAGCTCCTTGAAGCGTCATCAACATTGCCAAATACCCTTTTGTTTCTCAATTTGTAACGATCTCCTCATTTCAGGGGATCCGTTTCTTTGACTGTATCTTGCCGATTCAGGGCGCGAATTAATGAAATCAGATTTTTCAGTCATATCTTGTCTTGTACGTTTTATTTTTCATTTGCAAAAGGTCCGATGTCCTTGAGATATTGATTGCATAAATACAAATGCTTCCCTTCTAAAAAATGCGTGCTTACGGAAATATATTTGCTCCCAGGAGTGTCTAACTCCTATGACGGAATCCAGTAAGGGATACCTCGGGATACTTGTGCATTTCTTTGTCTTTACAGGATTGCAGGTATTCAAAGCGCAACATGGGGCATGAAAGCTTCTCCCCAGTAGGCTGCCAAATCATTATTTCCTCGACACACCTTCCATATAGCACCAGAGATGCTTTCTCCCCATCAGAGTTGCCAGGCATCACTTCTCCAACATTTCCTTCAAAGCAGTATCAGAAGGTGCCCATATCCCCAGCTGAGTTGCCAAGTATCATCCTCAGCAGGATCCCCGCAGAAATCTTTAGGGAGGCCTTTCAGTGATCCCTCTGTCTCCCCAGCTGAGTGGCCAACCATCATTTCTCCTCAGCCAAGTACAAAAGCCAGGGAACCATCTCCCCACAGAGCTTCAACCTCTACCCAGCAAAGCAATTCCTGAAGATCCCACAACAGAGTGACGGAAGCTTCTACAAAACCCCAGCTGGGTCCCTCATTACCAAAGATAGGTCTATTAGTGACCTATTTTTCCCCAAGCAGAGTCCCATATGTCAGATCTACCAATGATCCCATCCCCAGCTGGGATATCCACTTCAAGAAAATCAGCCAAAGATCTCCTCAGCGACGAGATCCGAATCCCGTATCGGTATCTCCGCATAATCATAGCATTCGCATCATATTTTCCCCACAAAGCATAGCATTCCGTCTAATACGGAGCATTACGGCAAAAATCAAACATATTGCATAAACATAAGCCATGATCTGAATCAAACACTTGTAAATACCAACAGTACCACATCAGCAGAATACAAATACTTCCCCAAAACTCCCCGGCAGAATATCAAAGCATTTCCTTTACACTCACGAGTACAGAAGCATGTCTCTTGGCACTCGTCCGTGTCATCATTCCCCAGTAAAGTCACCCGAGCATACAGATACTTATGCATTACAGATGCCTTTTGACACTCGTCTGTGTCATACCCACAGCAGAAAGCCAAAGCGTCCCCTTTGCACTCACAACGCAGATACATATATATATACAACTCCCCGGCACCCGTCCGTGTCACCTCCCCCAACATAAATACTCAAACACTTTGCAAACCAAACACTTGTTTATAATACACTTTTTCCGACACCCGTCCGTGTCATTCTCTCCAGCAAATTAGACACTTGTCGCTGTTTCACTCATACTTATTACTCTTGTTCCGCTCATACAGATACTCATCCGTATCTTGTATATATCACTCAAATCCCGTCATATTCAATATTTGGCTGTGTTCGTCGTTAACCAGTTGATATCCGTCCGTGTCACCGTCTTCGAACATGCGTCAGCGTTTGTTTCTACCTGATACTCGTCCGTATCATGGTCTTAAGGATGCTTGTCCGCATCTTTAATCCATACACATGTCAAACACTTATGTCTTCTTGAATTTAGACACTCGTCTGTGTCTACCATTCCCCAGAAGAGTCCCCTCAGAATCAATACTCGTCCGTGTTCGTTGGTACTCGTCCGTATCATCATCTCTGAACATGCGTCAGCGTTTGTTTCTACCGATACTCGTCTGTATCATAGTCTTAAGGATGCTCGTCCGCATCTTTAATCTATACACCGTGACAAACACTTGTGTTTTCATGAGATTAGACACTCGTCCGTGTCTAATTTTCCCCAGCAAAGTCCCAGCAAAATTTCTTTTCTATCTGACATTCGTCCTATGTCATGATACCTTTCGGCAGCCGTACCCTGCCAGGTGATCGTCCTTCACCTTTGGATGACCGTCCCTCATCCCTTCCCCAGCGGAGTCTCCATTATTGGAACCCTTTTCTATCCGACATTCGTCCTATGTCGTGATTTTTAGCAGCCGTCCCCTGCTAGGTGATCGTCCTTCACCTCCTGATGATCGTCCTTCATCATTTTATCCGATGGCCGTCCCCATCGTTGATCTTGTTATCTGACATTCGTCCTATGTCATGATAAACCCTCAGAGCAGCCGTACCCTGCTAGGTGATCGTCCTTCACCTCTTGATGATCGTCCTTCATCATGATTATCCGATGGCCGTCCCCATCGTCGACCTTTTTATCCGACATTCGTCCTATGTCGTGATACTTTTGGCAGCCGTACCCTACCCGGTGATCATCCTTCACCATTAGATGACCGTCCCTCATCTTATCCCCAACAGAGCAGCCGTCCCCTGCTAGGTGATCGTCCTTCACCTTTGATGACCGTACCTCATCATCTGTTTTTACCTTTTATCCCCAGAGAATCTTTGTTACTTTGCTTGATGGCCGTCCCCATCATAATATCGTATATCCCCAGCATGTCGGCCGTACCCGTCATTGCTCTTTCCCCAGCAGTCGTCCTCTGCTCGACGGTCGTCCTCCGTCGCCCGCACTTTATAATATACCTTATTTTCTTTTACAATCTATATCCCTTTTCTTCTGCATCCTGTGAGTGCAAATTTTGGACTATCTTTGGTATTCAACCACAAGTTATCTTGTTTGCCTGTTAAGCCGTTGCTTACATTCTACACAGTTAACTCATGCTTGAATAGGGGCAGCTGTAAACACCCCAAATTTGCCCTCACCCATTCACACCATGGCTTGTGATCTCTTCATATGCATAAGTTCAATCATGGCATCTCATATTGCATTTGTGATTCATTGCATTGGTTTAAAGTCATCTACATCTAGGGTTTGTGATCTGAGCAATCCAAGAGCCATTTGGGCCACTCCAAAGGTCATCAATCACTTCAAAGGGGTCCATTAATGTTCAAGCATCATATTGTGTCCTCACAAAGTCAAGAAAGTCAAAGAATCACAAGAACCGAGATTGGCATGGAAGCAGAGCCAGGTTTAACTGCACAGATGACCTAGAATTAGGATTTTGGTTTCAAAGGCCATAACTCCAAAATTTTTTGTCATTCTTGTTTCTATTGGTCTCTATATGGTATAGGGATCATGCATATCAATTTTCATGAAGAAATTCCATGGGGAAGGCATCTGATCAAGAGTTGACTTCTTGAGCAAGTCAGTGCAAAATCAGGGCATCTGAGGCCCCCAATGACCCAACCAAAGGGTGTTCTTCATCATTTTGAATGTGTATGATCTTTATTTGATCATAGAAGATGTTGGAAGTTCACAAAATTGAATAATTTCAAGCCATTTGCAAAGTTGACTTTTTGGGAAAATGACTTGTAATGGAAAATTGCCATTTTGGGAAACTTTTTCAACCCTTGCTTTTTGATCCAAAAATGCCTCAAATGGGAAAACTTTGGTCATGAAAGTTGTAGAATGGATCATTCCCTTTTCAAAAAGTACAAGAACTCATTCTAATTCATTTTGGATCAAAAGTTATGGCTTGTCAAAGTTGGGAAAAATCACATAATTTCAAGTTTTCTACCAAAGAGGCAAAGTTGCAAAACCACTTGCCAAGACAAATTGTGCTATCAAATGGACTTCTAATCTTCATACAAACATAAACCAAGTCCTAAGGATCATATTGCATCAAAAGTTTTCTCATTTCTATGACTTGTGGATCAAGAAACTTCAAAAGGGGCAAAGTGGGACAAAGTTGCAAAACCTCACTCAAACCCTAATCCATGTGCTGGCTGATTTCAAAATTGATCCTATGGTTCTCCTCACTTCTTTCTGCGCAGGACACCCCTCTTGTCCTTGGCTAGCCATGAGCCCATACCTCTCTTACACAAAGATTGACTTTTTTGCAAAAGACCTATACCAATCACCATAGGCCACCAACAACTCTCTGACCTATCACCACTTGATACATGGACCAAAAGCAGCTCAACACACCACACAACTCATCCTGAAACTCTCTCTAAGCCAGCATTCTCATTTTTCACCTCTTATGCAACTTCCTTCGAAACTCATCATACAAGCATCAAACATAGAAACAAACTCCATAGGATCACTCAGCACACTCCCCTGATCATTTCCCTGCCCTCATTCATCCCTGAAACATCCTCAAACTGAAACACGATTTCTCTCCCTCACTGAACAGAACTCACTCAATCTCTCAAACCAGCCAAAAGAAACTCCAACCAAGCATTGCAAGCTTCTCAGGAGGTCCATTGGAGGCGTTTTGGATCAAAGGGCCAGCCAAAAAGCTCCTGGATTGAAAGTTCCATTTCAGGTGAGCTCAAGAACTATTTTTCCAGAAATGCATTTTTAAGTTCTTAAATGAATCTATATGATGTGCTGATCATGCTGATATGTTTAGTTTTGCAAATGGTTGAGTATTGAGTATGTATGCTTCTTCTGAAATTTTTTGACCTAAACCCCTTTTGATTCGATTCAGCTTTGATACGAAAAATAAATGCATTTTGTTTGTTGATTCGTGTTGTATGGTGTGTGGGGATGGATTCTAGACAGAGAGATTAGGTTTTAGGGACCTGGGGAAGAAGTTAGCAACTTTCAGGTGAGGGTCTGGCCGGAGAAGACGACCGGAAGTCTTCTCCGGCCACCTGAAAGTGATTAGAGCCTTAATTGCGTTTAGGGCAAAGTTTAAATGTGGACCTTAGATTAGGCTGACTTTGTTTGACTCCCGCGCGTTTGGAGGGCCCAGATCCATTCACTTAAGCCCTAATCCATGTCATTATCCATTTAATTAAGTTTATGAGTTAATTAGCTCAGTTTGAATTCTAGCCACAGGATCTGGCGCGCATTCAAACCCTCCTTCTCCAGATTGAATCCTGGCCTCTCCTTCTGTTGACTTCCATTTAATTTCTTTTTATTTTCATTTTATTTCATTTGTTTTGTACATTTAATTTAAAATAGCAAAAAAATGTTTAAAAATTATGAAAATTTTTGTCAAGATTTTCATTATTTTTCAGAACACAAAAATATTTTTATTTTTATTTTTTGCATTAAAAATCATTTTTAAAACATTTAAAAGTTTATTTTTAATTAGTTAATGAAAATTAATTAATTAAAAATACTTTTAGGTATTTAAAAATCACAAAAAAATTCATGTAACATTTAAAAACATTTAGAAACATTGTCCAACTCTCAAACCAAATTTCTTTTTTGTTCTTGATGCCTTTTGATCATTTTCAATGGAATTAAATTCATTTTTAGGCAATATTTTTTGACAAACTTCAAAAATTCATTTCTGCCTAACCATTGAGAGTTGAATGATGATTCTTTTTGCATTGCATCTTGTATAGCATTTAGTTTATAGGATAAAATTGGCATGAATTGATCTTGCATTTTCTATTTGTTTTTCATTTTTCTTGTCAAGGTACCTTAAAACCCTAACAATCTTAGGAAATTCATAACTTTCACTAGGTTAAGAGTTGGATCCCCCCCTTTGGGTAGTGAGTTTGGGTAGGTTTAGGGTTCCTTTGATTGAATTTTCAATTTTTCATCATGATATGTGCTTCTGATTTTGAATTTTGTTTTGTGTGTTGATCATAAACCCTAATTTGTGCCTTCTCTTGCATCCATCTTCCATTTGCTTGCATACCATGAGTTGCCATGCCATTTTGTGTATTCATTTGATTCATAATACATCTTAGGACATATTAGAATCATGTTTGATCATTGCATCCTTCATTTTCCATGTTATGTGTCCTTTGCATTCCATAGCTTTTCATGTGCATTCATGGTTCAAAGCATGCTTCATCTGCATCCATTGCCTTGTATGATCATTCTCATGTCTTGCCACATGTTTGTATCATCTCTTGACATCATTTGCATCATGTGTATGTTTCTGACTTTGGCCTTTGCCCATCCATATGCATTGTTTCATCTCATTTCATCCCATATGCATCTTGTACTAACTTTTCAGGTTAATGGTAAGTTGGTTTAGGAGGTGGATTTGCCTTCACCTCCCACCTCTTCTCACCTCATCATTTTACATCCTTGCTACATTTTTACTTGTCTTTGAGTGAGCTTACTCACTTGTGCCTCTCTTTCCTCTTTTCTCTTCTCATCTCATCCCTTTTCATCTGCTGCCTTCCTGGTGGTTTCTCTGAAGATCTTCTTAAGCCTCACAAACCCTAGGATTTCCAAGCATGATAACAATTAGGGTTTGATTAGTCCCCCACTTAGTTTTTACCTTTGTGTCTCTTTGAGTCTTCTCTTCTCATCTCATAATCAGGGACTAAACCCTAAAGGCTTTAAGGCTTTGTGATTAAGCTTATGCCTGCATCCTTCTATTAGGATGGAGTGTATAACTTTAATCCTAAGTGTTAAACCCTTAATGTGTTTAAATACCTTAATCAATTCACTAAATAATCATCAAGACATCAAGCTTGTAACTTGGGCCTTGCATTAGGGTTCTAATTCTTCCTTAATTGGTTAAGAAGGACTAACCCTAGTGTTAATGGACAAGTCCCCCTCAAGTTGTCTGACAAATCATAAAAAACACTTCTTCATCTTATCATTAACTAAAATCCATCTAATAAAGGCTTTGTTTTGTCATGAGGTTAATCCCTAATCATGGATTAAGTTGAGGAGCTTTCCTCAGCATAAACATTCTCATCTATTATCCTTCTATTAGGATGGTGTAATGAGTCTGTTTAATCCCTGATTGTGGCTTAATCTCATTACTCAACACTAAACAAAAACAACAAAAACATCTAAATAATCACAAGTAGGTTAATGATCTTAATCCTACACCATGGTGATTAAGTGTGAGATGCTGACTTCACACTTAAGGTATTCTCATTACCCCTAATCAGAGGGAAGATGTGATGAGTTTACTAACCCATTGGTTTAGGCTTAAGCTCATTAACTTATGACAACTCCCAAAAGCAATAAAAGATTGAAAACATCAAAAACAAACAATAATCGTCTCCTCCGGGATTCTTTTCTCATCTCATTCACTCACAAGCGAGAACTTGCTTCTTCCGTCTAATGCAAGACAGTTTGCACCTGAGCTAGACAGGTCATACACTTGAGCATAGACAAGCAAGCAGTTCACAAGTCAATTCATCTTTCAGTCTCTTTGGGTCGAACTACGGTGTTCTGACTTCCTCATTGCACGAGAGGATACGTAGGCATAACTTAACAGTTATCGAACAAAAGTCTCTGTATATCCCCCCTCTTTCTAGCCTTGTTCTTTAAGCCTCATGGTCATGAGCATTTCATTCTTGTTCTCACACTGACACTTCACTTATATGCTTCACACTCTTCTTTTACACTGACACTTGCATTCTTTCCAGCTTTGATACACAAATTGCCCAGACACTACCCCTTTAAAACACAAATCTTTTAAGCGTGGATCCCGTCGAGTACGACGAACAATCTGGGTGCTAATACCTTCCCAGGTTGTAACCAACCCCCTTTCTCAGTCTCTCTGGTTCGCAACCGTCTTATCCATATCTTTTCTTAGGTCTATGCAGCATTACCTTTCCTCCGGGATAAAAATTCCTAGCTGGCGACTCTTTTCTTTTCTGAGTTCACTCCTGTGTGTGCTCATTTCTTCTTTCGCTGACCGTTCGCGTCTGTACCCCTTCTGACCCGGTGTGTCATTTGGCGGGAGCGACACACAAGCATCCCTTTACTCTTCAAATTGCCTCAGACTGCATCGTCTATGAAAAATATTTTCTTCAGAGGATTTTACAGAAGACCTGGCATCTAGAATTGCCCCAGTGTCTTCAAACTCTTGCAGAAATTCATCAGATTTTGAGATAACTTCCCCAGATTGCATCTTGTAACAATTCTTGCTCCACATCAGAGAGAAAACAGAAACCATGCGGTATGAAGATGCAATGCAAATGATGCAAGATGTAGACGTATGCTCAGGATGCTGAGGATATGATGATATGCAAGCTACGGGAGCTAAAACAAGGATGGTGGGGCACAAGGCCGGGTTGATAGAGATTTTTGTTGTTGTTTGGGTTGCCAAGCAATTGGACTTTGAAGATGAAATACCAGACGAGAACCGGTTTATCGAAGGTAGGCCAACAGACGAGAATTGATGGGAAAAGAATAAGTCGTCAGACAAGAACTGACTCCTTGGGGTTCATTGTCAAACGAGAATTGACTCTGAAAAAGAATGACTACCAGACGAGAACTGGCATCCAACAGGCTAAACGAAAAGGTGACCAGACGAGAACTGGTTAAAATATTCGCCTACCAGACGAGAACTGGTATTTGAAGTTGGTTTTGCCAGACGAGAACTGGACTTAGATACGGTTTCCCATACGAGAACTGAACTTAGAAACGGTTTGGAAGTTAGGGTTACGAGGCCCTATAGTTGAGATTGATGATTGAGGGGGTATGCTCAAAGCAATTATGATGCGTATGCTCTAATGAAGCGACATGAATAACGTATGCAAATGTTTTATGCAATGCTTATGAAAAGCTAGAAAAACTCTCGAGGTGGGAAGAAAGGTCCTATGTGGAAAGGCTTCTGGTTGAGAAGGGTGACAAAGGCGAGGGTGGGTAGCATAATTTCTCAATACTCGTCTTGAACTCGGAGATTTCTGATATAACTTGCTCTGTGTAGCTAAAGTTGCCCCTGTCTGGTGAGTCTCTGAACAGACTGTCACTGATTATCCAATTCCTGGCATGGTGGACTTGGATGCTCTCTCGTGAAGAGTTGCACTTAATGAGCTCTGAAAGTGTCTTGCCCTGGTATGAGCATGGAAGCGACTTGACTCATTCTGACTGAGCATTGGAAGAATTCACCATTGGTCAACAGAAAATCTGGGTGTATTGCCCTTGTTTGGAAGGTTCAACTCTGACCAATTGACTTTTGAATAGACGTCCCTCAATCAACTGATGCTTGGGAACTTGCTTTACCTTGACGGGTACCTTGGTGAATGAAACCAGTAGATAACATGTCCCTGATTCATAGGCCTACACAATGCTCTTGATTCTGGCTATCATTGTTTAATGATCAAATTCCCTCTGATTGCTCTCTATAGGAACTTCCCTGGTGTCACAGACTGACTTGCAATTAAATCTGTTCATTCACCAATGGTAATTTTAATGCAGTGGACATGCAAGTTTTGAAAATTTATTTATTTGAATGTTGTGACAGTGTGTGACGAATGGACCATTAGTCCAAACGTAGTGCTGAGTTAGCAAACCGTTAGGAGTCAGTTTACGCAACCTTGTCGCAGTATGCTTTCAGAATTGAACCTGATTCAATTAGGACTTTCAAGGGTTATAACGTGGTCTGGTTCACGGTTTTAGAAAGAAAGATTTATGGCTCAAAGTTTATCTGTGCCCACCCATTCTCCTTGATGTTCTCCAGTCCTATGTTCAGCTAATTTTCCCTAAGCGCTCACCTTTCGAAAGGGTTTTGTAATGGTTGAGGAACCAATGACGTTGACGATTTAAGCACCAATGAGGTTTCTTGGAGTAACAGTCACCCCTTCTGACTTTGTGTCTGTAGTCACACGACTTTGTTCTTATGGAACATTTTTCTTTCTTTAGATTTTTACTCCTTAACTTTTGCCTGGACTGATTCTTTTTTTTTGTTTGAATTTTTTCGATTTTGAAGTCTAGCGGGATGCCCAGACTTTTGCCTAAGTCATTTGTTTTCACCTTCTTTTTTTTGACTTAGCGGGCTTTTATTTCTCTTTTTTTCTTTTGATTTTTGTTGAACAAATCGTGTGACACTGGTTATCTGTCTTGCTGAAAGGGTTGTGACTGCCTCATTCCTTTGTTGTGGAGGGATAACCATTGTGGTTTACGTCCCTTGACCTCTTGAGGTCTGATGAATAAAAGGTAATGGATCCTCGGATGCACACTCCTTTGGAAATTTGAACGCTCGGTCAAATTAACTGATAACAACCCTGCCCCGGGTTGAATGTGAGGGTTTTTCCGTTTAGAAAAGAAACTCCTACTTCAAGGCTCAAAGGGGTTGACAAAGGTTTATCTCCCTTATATCTCCGGTGTTTGGGAATTGAAACAATGCCTGTACATCATCAGCAGGTTCTACTCTGAAAGCATACCTTCAACAATTATGGGTATTCAGTTGTCATCGTCCTCCCTCAAACCTGCTAAACAACAGTGAAATAAATGGGAGGTAAATGGATGCATTTTTTTTCAATGCAAGTAAAGAAAAATGAGCGAATGCGACATAACTGAATCAAAAAGTGCATGATCACTTCATTAACATTACCATTCAAAACAACAATGCTTAAAAGACAAGTAGCTGCTAACAGGAAAGAAACTACAATGCAAATGACAAAAAGGATACAATGATCACCATCTCTGATGACATCTTCATGTCTGAGACACTGAAATCAGGAGACGCTTCTCCGAAGTCCTCGAACTCAATCAGGCGAAAGGTTGACGTGCACAACCATGCTTCCTTCTGAAAAGGATATGTAGCCCTTGTCAATCAACTGTTGTACTTTGGCCTGAAAAGCTTTGCAATCTTCAGTTGAATGCCCGATTGATCCACCATAATACCCACACTGCTCATGAGGATTGTACTCTGGAGAGTACGGCTCTGGCAACGGCTTGAGAGGCTTAGGAACCACCAATGAGCTCTGAGTTAGATGTGGAAATTGTTCACTGTACGCCATGGGAACTGGATGAAGAGGAGCATTCCTTCTTTCCAGATTGTTGCGAGGCCTAGGCTGGCTCTGATGTTGATTCTGAGGTCTTCGACCCTGAGCTTGCAGATTTGGACGAGGAGGAGTCCAGGGTTTCTGATACGGTGCTCTGAGCATCTCTTGTTGTCCGTAAGAGTAGCCAGACCTAGGAAAAGATGATCCCTGGGAAGATGTTGGTCCAAAATATTCAACATTTTCCATGACTGCATTGACGTCATACCATTCTTCCTCTTGGGAGCTAATAACAGATTCATCTTCACTAGTTGGGATGTTCGAAAAGTACTGGATCTTTCCACTTTTGAGCAGGCTCTCGATGCGTACTCCAACTATCATCAAATCAGAGAAGCTTAATGTTCCAATGCTACTCATTCTTTCCAAGTAAGGACCTTGCAACGTGCCCACGAACATGTCAACTAATTCTCTGTCTGAAAGTGGTGGTTGCACTTAGGCTGCCAATTCTCTCCACCGTTGTGCATATTCTCTGAAAGATTCACCAGTCCTCTGAGATAGGCTCTGCAAATGCATGCGACAGGGCGCCATGTCCACATTGTACTGGTATTGCTTTACGAAAGCTCTGGATAAATCATTCCAAGATCGGATATGACTACTTTCCAAATCCATATACCAAGTTAAAGATGCACCGCTTAAACTGTCCTGAAAACAGTGAATCATCAACTCATTGTTGCGTGCATAAGAAGTCATTTTTCTGTAAAACATCACCAAATGACGCTTCGGGCAACTGACACCAGTGTACTTCTCGAACTTCGGAGTTTTGAAATCTGGAGGTATAACAAGACCAGGCACCAAACACAAGTTTAGAGCGTCAAAACCAAAGGCATCAGGATCCGTTAAGGCTTTGAGTTGCTCGTCCAACACACGAAACCTTTCAGCAGGATCAATAGTTGGTGGATCCTTGGTTTTCACAAGAGGGATTGCCCCTTGGAAGTTCGGCATAGGGAAAGCGAAACTCTGATAATCGGTAGCACCAGAAGAAGATGAAGGTCCACCTCGGACAACAGATGACTCAGGTACACTCTGATTCACAATCGGGGTATGTGCAGGCTAAGCTTGAGTAAGATTGTTCACTTATGGAAGATCCTCATCAGGAGAAAGACCATACAAAAGATTGGTCATCGAAGTGAAACCAGGTGGAAACTCAACATTCTGACGGTTGTTCTCTGACATAGCTAGCAACAGCTTCCAATATGACCCTTTCTTAGTTCCTGACACTACTCAGTCTTGCTTCAAACAACTTTTTGTCTTCCAATAGTTACCACTTGTTCAAACTGAGTACCGGGAAATCAGCTGGCTGGTCATGGACAAAAGAGGAAGGATGAGCTCTCTGGAAAAAGGATATCCAATGCTGATGCAAATGCAAAATGCAATATGATGATGCTAGAGATGCAAAGACATGGGATCACAGCCGGAAACCGTCTGGAATCTGGAATACTGAGCCAAGAATCGAGTGTCTGTAACCACAAGATCTCTATATAATAACCCAAAATAGTAACCGAAAACCAAAGGTCAATAACTCCAGGATCATAGTGACCGGATCAAAACAATAAGACTGCACTGGCAATGAGGGTATGTTGAGGTCATGGGTTCCTGCAAACCTGTAAACCCCTCCCAATATCACGGGTGTGCTCCGGGTCAAACATCACGGACTCTCAAAGCCGAATAGCAATAATACGTTCACCAATTCCGAGAAATGGCTCATGACCAAATCAGGGAACCGGTTTGGCATTATGTACTACTCAGGGAGGTCTCAGCGTGAGTCCGGGAAACCAAGGTCTTCCTATGTGAGTTCCAGGTGGGCCCTCGGGTGCGAGTGGGTTTGCCACACAATGTGGTCTGTCACTGTCGCCACTAGAGAGGGATGTTTCCATAAGGTTCTCAATGATCAGTCCCCAGCTGCATATAACTATCAAGGTTATGAAATGAGAGAGGAAGATCCCCAAATCAAGATATTTCCAAGACGGTCGCAAATCTGGGCGTGGAACTCACTACTACCCCCATGACAAAATCTCATGAGGCCAAAGTGGAACCACTCTAAGTCCTAAGGTGCACTCGAGCCTTGGTAATAAGCTCATCTCACAGTAACAGTATCACCCAAGTCCCACCAAACAGAAAATCCATTCCAGACAGTCCAGTATAAAATATGATGCAGGAAAATAAATACTGAAAACTGTAAATAAAGCTGTAAATAAAATTGTAAATAAACAACAGTAAAATATACACGCAACAGCAAACATACAACACCCAATGAAACATAAACACGCAAGCGCTAGGAGAGACTCTCAGGGGAACTAGAGATTCTCTGGTTAGGAATTCCCCAGCAAAGTCGCCAGCTGTCGCTCCCCGGATTTCCATCCTGGTACCAACGCGAAAGTGGCGCGGAAAGAGGTTAGAGTCGCCAGCCAGGCATTTTTATCCCGAAGAAACGGGAATGGTAATGCTGCACAAACCAGAAGAAAAGAAAAGGAAGGACACGGGTCCTGCGAACCAAAGAGACTGAGTTCGGGAGTCGGTTACGACCTGGGAAGGTATTAGCACCTGTAACACCCCAAATTTTCCCTCTTCATTTTAAGCATCATATCATATTCATCATGAACATATCATGTTCTTAGCATCCTAGCATGGAAAGATGAGGCATAACATTTCTCATGACCTAGCATTAGGCATATGATTATCTGTGGAGGATTTTGAAGCATCACAAGCCATGACAAGGGGCCCAATGGATTTTTACAAGTCCTATGAGGGGTCTACATTGAATTTACAAGTTCAAGTTCATTTACAAAAGCTCAGAAGGTTGGAAGATCATCAGGGAATCCAGGCTAGGGCAAAGCTCCTACACAAGGATCCAAAACTAGGGTTTGAGTTTCAAGCTTGAAAACCTCAAAACTTTGGCCATTTCATTTGGGGCATGCAAATGCTTAAAACTTGGGAACATGAGCAGTTACATTGCATGCATATGACGTGTTTGTTTGTTTTGCAGGTAGTGCTTCAGTTTCTAACATTCTTGTTGTTTCAGGCACTATAGCTCCCAAGAAAGTTCGAGAACAGCCAGTCGCACACAGATATCCCACAAAGGTCAACAGAGAAAGAGTCATGGATCAAATGCAGGCTGATTTAGCTAACTTGAGATTGAGAATGGACAATTTTATGACCCTTATGGCAGGAATGGGTCAGAATCAGGAACGTCTGCGTGAGTTGGTTGAAAATAGTCAAGCAGGCGCCCGTTAGATTGAAATCCCTGTGACACAGCCAGGGGTTACCATAATCAATGATGGACTGAACAATGTACAGATGGATGGTCAAGAAGAACAGTTCACTCTGCTGGACGAAACTGAAGGCCAGGGGGCTGAAATGAACAGGAAATTTGAGGAAATGGCAGAACAGATCAAGGCTATTCAATCCTAGAACTCTTTGGGGTTCGACATTACTGACTTGGGCCTGGTTCTAGGGGTTAGAATCCCTTACAAGTTCAAGGTCCCAACTTTTGAGAAATACAACGGCACAGCGTGTCCAAAGACTCATCTCCAGTCCTTTGTAGGAAGGATTGTTGCCCACACTGATGATGAAAAGCTATGGATGTAGTATTTCCAGGACAACCTGGTTGGGGCCTCCTTGGAATGGTATATGAAGCTAAGTAGAGTCAACATTAAGAGCTGGAAGGACCTGGCAGAGGCTTTCGTGAGGCAATACCAGTACAATTTGGACATGGCTCCAAATCGCACTCAATTGCAAAACATGTCTCAAACTGCTAAGGAGGGGTTTAAAGAATATGCTCAAAGGTGGCGTCAGCTCGCTGCCAGAGTGCAACCACCGCTGCTGGAGAATGAGATGGCTGATATGTTTATGGGGACATTGCAAGGTGTGTTTATTGAAAGATTGGCGTCTTGTTCGGCTACCAAATTCAATGATATAGTAATTGCTGGAGAGAGGGTCGAGACTTTGTTAAAGATGGGAAAGATTAAGGATACAAGTGCAAGTAGTTCTAGCGGAGTAAGAAAAGCTTTCAGCGGACCCCCGAGAAGAAGGGAAGGTGAAACAAATGTTGTGTTTGGATGAGGACGGGGCCGAGGATATAGAAGGTCATATGAGCAAGTGGCAGCAATCACTATCCCTGCCATTCCTGTGCAGCAGGTGCAACCTCAACAACAACAACAACAACCACAACGTAACAACTATCAACAAAGACCTTATCAGCCAAGGCAGACTCGCCCGGCTAATAGGGTGCTTGAGGCAATCCCATGACATATGTTGCACAGTTACCGAGATTGCTGGACATGAATTTGATACAACTGAGGACTTTGGCACCACCACCACCTAGAGATCTTCCAGTAGGGTACGATGTCAATGCTAGATGCGCTTTCCATTCACGGGCACCCGGGCACTCAACTGAGAAGTGCAGGGCGCTACAGCACAAAGTTCAAGATCTGATCGACTCCAAGGCGATTAACTTCGCACCACCGCCAAATGTTACTTCAAACCCTATTCCGAACCACGGAGGGGCTAGAATAAATGCTGTTGAGGGTGGTGAGAAGTTAAGTCTGATTATAAGCATAGAAGAAGTGAAGACTCTGTTGTTGGTAGTGAAGGAGAGGTTGCTGAATGCTCAGGTGTTTCCGGGATGCAATTCTGATTGTGAGAAGTGTTTGAATTCAGTAAACGGTTGTGAAGTCCTGAAGACGGGGTTGCAGAATCTGATTGATGAAGGATCTTTGCAGTTTGACAAAGTTGGTAATGAAGCTGATGATGTGTCCACTATAACCATCTTCTATGATCTAGCTGAGATGCCTGCTAGAAGAGAACCTGTGACCATTTATGCTCCTGAAGTTAGTCCTGTGACTATTACTGTGCCTGGGCCTGTTCCTTATACAGATGATAGAGCCATTCCATGGCATTACGTCTCAGATGTGTACGTGGAAGGACAGAAGATTGAGAGTAAGGCAGTTGCTATTGACCCGACTGTAGTGAACGTCGGAGGGGTTGGAGGTTTTACGAGAAGTGGTCGTCTATTTGCTCCCCCAATTCTGAGAGGGGATCTTGAGGCTGAGGCTTCGACAAAGGCTAAAGGAAAGCAAACAGCGATTGAAGAAACAACAACTCCTGCTGCTAGACAGGGAACCTTTGAGAAGGAGGTCGAGGAATTTATGCGCATAATTAAAAAGAGTGATTATAAGGTGGTCGAACAGTTGAACCAGACACCTTCCAAGATATCCATTCTGTCTTTGCTGATGTGTTCTCCTGCACATAGAGAGGCCTTGTTGAAAGTGCTGCAGATGGCCTATGTTCCTCAAGAAATAACTGTTAATCAATTGGAAGCCGTAGTGGGCAGTGTGAATGCAAGCCACGGGCTGGGCTTTACAGATCGAGACCTTACGTCAGAGGGTCGTAACCATAACAAAGCGCTGCATATTACTATGGAGTGCAAGGGTGTTGTGTTGTCGCATGTCCTTGTTGACACAGGCTCTTCTCTTAATGTACTTCCAAAGAAAGCATTAATGAAGCTCAATGTTGATGGTATTGTCCTAAGACCCAGTGATTTGATTGTCAAAGCTTTTGATGGGTCCAGAAGGTCAGTGTTTGGAGAAGTTGAGTTACCCGTGAAAATAGGTTCTCAAGTATTCAAAAGTATCTTCTACGTCATGGACATTCAGCCCGCGTACAGCTGCTTGCTGGGACGCCCATGGTTTCATGCTGCCGGAGCTGTAACCTCCACTCTGCATCAGAAGCTCAAATATGTGGTTGATGGCCAAGTAATCACTGTGTGCAGAGAGGAAGATATCTTTGTGAGCTACTTATCAACTTTCAAGTATGTTGAGATGGACAGAGAGATTCACGAGACTCTGTGTCAGGCCTTTGAAGCAGTTAATGTCAGCATCTTGACTCCTGCAGAGAGAAGCAGTGAGAAAGAAGGTACCTCCATCCATTCCTACAAGCAGGCGAAGGAAGTGGTTCAGTCAGGAAGCGCCCAAGGCTGGGGCAAGTTGCTGGAATTAGAGAAGAAAGACGACAAGTTTGGTTTGGGTTATCAGCCTAGTGGATCTGATTGGTCTTCAAGTGGTAAAGCCATTACTTTTACAAGTGTTGGGATGCTCAACCGCAACCAAATCTGTGCAACTAATGAAGAGGGAGATAATGATGGTGACTGGGACAACTGGAATCATCCGCGTGCGCCCGGAGAGGAGCTTAAGAACTGGTCTGCTGAAGACATCGTCCAAGTTACCTGGCACTCAGAGTAATTTATTTGTTTCCTTTTTCTTATCATGCTGCATTGTCAAATCCAGCATTCTGCCCAGGATGCTAGGATCCATTGTATGGGCCACCATGTTTTGTATGCATTTATTTTACCATGAAATAAAGGACATTTTCAGACAAATTGTGTTCTCTTTCTTTTGTTTTAAATTTTTCACAAAAAATATAAAAATGGCAATGTGTTTTTCCTTTTTGTCTTGTGTTAGCGTCTCTTTTGAAAAATAAGCAGATTCTGAAATAAGCACATCATCTGTGCAGTGTTGATCATCCGGATTCCATTGATAACATTCCTGCTATGACCACGCATGACTTTGACAATCCTGTCTACCAAGCTGATGAAGGGGTTGAGGAAGACTGTGAACTCCCTGAAGAATTGGTCAGATTGTTGAAACAAGAGGAACGGGTTATTCAGCCTCATCAAGAAGAAATTGAGATCATCAACATCGGCACTAAAGATGTGAAGAAAGAGATCAAAATTGGGGCCAGTCTGCAGGCCGAAGTAAAAAAAGAGCTGATTGGTATGCTGCGAGAGTATGTGGATATCTTTGCCTGGTCATATCAGGATATGCCAGGGTTGGATACCGACATTGTTGTGCATAAGCTACCATTGAGAGAGGATTGTCCTCCTGTGAAACAGAAGTTGAGAAGAACGCGTCCTGACATGGTGATGAAGATCAAAGAGGAGGTTCAGAAGCAATGGGATGTCGGGTTCCTTGCCGTAACTAGTTACCCACCTTGGGTAGCTAACATCGTACCTGTACCAAAGAAAGACGGCAAGGTCCGGATGTGCGTTGACTACCGGGATTTGAATAGAGCAAGCCCAAAAGATGGCTTTCCATTACCTCACATTGATGTGTTGGTAGATAATACTGCTCAATTCTCGGTATTTTCCTTCATGGATGGCTTCTCCGGATATAACCAGATTAAGATGGCACCGGAAGACATGGAGAAAACAACGTTCATTACCCCGTGGGGTACATTCTGCTACAAGGTCATGCCCTTTGATTTGAAGAACGCCGGGGAAACTTATCATCGGTCCATGGTCACATTGTTCCACGACATGATACACAAGGAGATAAAGTGTTATGTGGACGATATGATTGCTAAGTCCCGAGACGAAGAGGAGCATCTGGTCAACCTCAAGAAGTTGTTTGACAGACTGATAAAATACAAGCTGAGGTTGAATCCAAACAAGTGCACTTTCGGAGTGCGTTCCGGGAAACTGCTGGGTTTCATTGTTAGTCAGAAAGGAATCGAGGTAGATCCTACAAAAGTAAAAGCAATTCAAGATATGCCTGCACCGAGAACAGAAAAAGAAGTGCGCGGGTTTTTAGGGAGGTTGAACTACATTTCACGGTTCATATCTCATCTAACGGCTACGTGCGAACCAATATTCAAATTGCTAAGAAAAGAGCAAACGGTCAGGTGGAATGAAGACTGCTAAAGAGCTTTCGACAAAATAAAAGAATATTTGCAGGAGCCTCCGATTCTAATGCCTCCAGTTGAAGGAAGACCTTTAATCATGTACTTGACTGTGTTAGAAGGGTCAATGGGGTGTGTTCTAGGCCAACATGACGAGTCTGGTCGAAAAGAGTACGCTATTTATTACCTTAGCAAAACGTTTACCGACTGTGAATCATGTTACACACTGCTCGAGAAAACTTGTTGCGCTTTGGTATGGGCTGCTCGTCGACTGAGACAGTACATGTTGACTCATACCACACTGCTAATTTCCAAAATGGATCCTGTCAAGTACATCTTTGAGAAACCAGCGTTAACCGGAAGGGTTGCTAGGTGGCAAATGATCTTAACAGAATATGAAATCCAGTATACTTCTCAGAAAGCCATCAAGGGAAGTGTATTGTCAGATTACCTTACACAACAACCTCTTGAAGATGATTATCAGCCAATGAAGTTTGATTTCCCTGATGAGGACATCATGTACCTCAAAGCAAACGATTGCGAGGAACCACTTCCGGAGGAGGGACTAGACCCTGAATCCAAATGGAAGTTGATGTTTGATGGGGCAGTCAATATCAATGGACGTGGAGTTGGTGTCGTTCTTATTACTCCTGAAAGTGTTCACTTTCCCTTCGCTGCCAGAATTACTTTTGGATGCACCAACAATGAAGCAGAATATGAGGCATGCATAATGGGAATAGAGGAGGCTATTAATATTCGGATTAAGACCCTCGATATATTCGGAGATTCAGCTCTCGTTATTAACCAAGTTACTGGCAAGTGGTATACGCATCAAGAGCATCTGATTCCATACAGGGATTATGCTAGAAAACTGTTGACGTTCTTCACGACAGTTAAGCTTCAGTACATACCACGTGATGAAAATCAATTTGTCGACGCATTGGCCACTCTTTCTTCGTCTATCAAAGTCTTGTATTGGAATTATGTGCCAAGAATTGACATTTCCAGGCTTGACGCACCAGCTCATGCTTTCTCTGTAGACGTCGTGTCTGACGAGAAACCTTGGTATTTTGATATCAAGCTATTCCTAGAAAAGCAAGAATACCTAGCTGGGGCATCTTCCAATGACAAGAAGACCTTAAGGCGACTTGCTGCTAGCTTCTTCTTGAATACAGACGGGGTTTTGTACAAGAGAAACTTTGACATGGTCTTGCTCAGATGCGTGGATAGACATGAAGTAAGCTTGTTAATGCAGGAAGTCCACGAAGGATCTTTCGGTACCCATGCAGGAGGGCATGCTATGGCAAAGAAATTGCTGAGATCGGGGTATTACTGGATGACAATGGATGCAGACTGTTGTTCATACGCCCACAAATGCCACAAGGTCCAGATTTACGCAGATAAAGTGCATGTTCCTCCAAGCCCACTCAACGTCATGTCATCTCCTTGGCCCTTTTCTATGTGGGGCATTGACATGATCGGAAAAATAGAGCCTACTGCTTCAAATGGTCATCACTTTATCTTGGTCGCGATCGATCACTTCACTAAATGGGTTGAAGCAACATCTTATGCCAATGTCACTCGTCAAGTGGTAGCCAGATTTTTGAAGAGAGATATCATTTGCAGATACGGAGTGCCCGAAAGGATCATTACTGGCAATGGTTCTAACTTAAACAACAAGATGATGGAAGAATTGTGTCGGGACTTCAAGATTCAGCATCACAATTCTTCTCCTTACCGACCAAAGATGAATGGTGCAGTAGAGGCAGCTAATAAGAATATAAAGAAGATTGTGCAAAAAATGGTTGTCACTTACAAAGATTGGCATGCGATGTTACCATTCGCGTTGCATGGGTACCGAACGTCATTCAGGACGTCAACTGGGGCAACTCCCTTCTCATTGGTATATGGTATGGAGGCAGTCCTGCCTGTTGAAGTAGAGATCCCTTCATTGCGTGTGATGATGGATGTGAAGCTTGATGAGGCTGGATGGGTGCGTGCTAGTTACAATTAGCTATGTCTAATTGAGGAAAAGAGATTAGCGGCTATCTGTCATGGTCAGCTTTATCAGGGGAGAATGAAGCGAGCATTCGACCAACGAGTACGTACTTGGGAATATCAAGTAGGAGAGCTTGTACTCAAAAGGATTGTTCCTCCAGGTTCAGATCACAGGGGCAAGTGGACCCCAAACTACGAAGGACCATTCATAGTGAAGAAGGTTTTCTCAGGCGGAGCACTGATGCTCACCACTATGGATGGAGATGACTTCCAATCCCCTGTTAACTCGGACGCAGTTAAAAAATACTTTACATAAAAAGACCCGCTGTACACAAAAACAAAATTAAAGTCCAGGCAAAAAAAGGGCATCCCGACGAGCTAAAAACAGAATAAAAAGCTCGGGCAAAAGTTAGGGAAAATAAATAAAAAAATGTACACCCGCTGAGTTGAAAAGCCACATCGGACAGCTCAGGAAAAAAAGGGTATCCCGGTGGATTGAAAACCCGAAAGGGCGATCCACGCAAAACAAGGGAATAAGCGAACAACTGCGATCCGGGTAATCTGAACCAAATCATCGTTTAGTACAACCTGACAATATCAGAAGGATAGGAATCAGTCCCCTCATCTTCTCAGAAAGCAAAGGCAAGAATGGAGAGTTTTGAAGACATGCTGGTCATAGCAGAAAGGGAACTCGTTGGGATGCCGTGTCCATTGCCATTAGGATAGTTTGTTTTCTCAATTTTATGGCGGCTACCTCTTTCCAGGTGGTTGCTTCCTGATGTAAATCTTTGCCTATTCAGAGGCCTTTCAATAAAAAGAATATTCAGTCAAAAAGCTATGTTGTGTTTATTTTTGTTTGCAAAATGTCCTGAATATTTGGCAAAAATAGCATTGCATTTAAACATGGTGATAATTTGAAAGAAAAATGACATTGCAGGGAAGCATTTGAAACCCTCTTTGAGTGTCGGGTGACGATGGATGAACAGATCATACCATGCAAGTCCCCGGGGCACATATATGTTTTCTGTTGTTGCAGGTTGCAGGATGACGTCACATTCTCCCAAGCAGAATTTTTCTCCAGCTAAGCCTTGGCAGGTAGCCCAAGCAGTTTATCTTCCCCAGTGGAGTATACCCAGCAAGCAGTGGGATGCCCATTCCCCACAGAGTTCATCTGTCAGAGCTCTTGTCGCTAACAGTTGGATATTTGAGGAATTCTCAACCATCAGGGAGCTTTCTCCAACACTCGTCTGTGTTCGTACTTTATTGCCGCTCGTCTGCATCTCTCAACACTCGTCTGTGTTATCACTTTGGTATTGCTCGTTTGCTTTCCCCGGCAGTGGCCCAGGATTACTTTGTTGTTGCTCTTCTGCACTTTCCAACACTCGTCTGTTTTTGATATCTAGTATCTATTGCTCGTCTGCATTCCCCGGCACTCGTTTGTGTTTATTATCTATTTGAAGCTCGTCTTCTCTGTTTGGATACTCGTCTGTATCATCCCCAACACTCGTCTGTGTTAGTTTATATCTGTATGTGTGGATTTGCCAATTACCCTGGTACTCGTCTGTACTGCCACTCCAAATGCTCGTCTGTGTTTGAATTTCTGGTATTCGTCTGTACCAGTGATTGATACTCGTCTGTATCATCGCCCGAAGCGCTCGTCTATGTTTCTTAGATCATCGTCTGATACTCGTCTGTATCAATGACTTGTGGCACTCGTCTGTGTCATCTTTATGATCATCCAATACTCGTCTATATTGAAGAGGTTTAAAATCCTGACTGTGGGAATAAATGTCAAAAAGGTCACCAGTCATGGCGTAACAGGTTTATCTGAAGGAGGCTCGTCTGTCTCAGGCACCAATTATTAATGTTGCACCTGGCGTAACAGGTTTGCTCGAAGAAGACTCGTCTGTCTTATACCATATATCCACGGATAATATATGAAGAGGGTTCGTCTACCTTGTTTATGCATGTCTATCCCACAGACTTTAGTGCATCCCGGTCCTGGCGTAACAGGTTTATCTAAAGGAGATTTGTCTGTTTTAAGTCATATGTTCTTGCAAAGTATATGAGGACTCGTATGTCCAATTCCTGGCGTAACATGATTGTTCGAAGAAGACTCGTCTGTCAAAGTATTCTAATTCCAGATATTAGTTTCAACTTGGAAGAAGCTCGTCTACTTTCTCTTCATTTCAGTCACCAAAGCATCATTTGGTTGGGTTTATTTCCCAGTTTTTGCATTCTTCGTCAGAGTGCAAATTTCTGGTCTTCTTGGTATTCAACCACAGTTTATCTTGAACGGTCGATAGCCCGTGCTACCGTCCTTTTCAGATTAACAGTTGCTTGAAAAGGGGCAGCTGTAACACCCCAAATTTTCCCTCTTCATTTTAAGCATCATATCATATCATATTCATCATGAACATATCATATTCTTAGCATCCTAGCATGGAAAGATGAGGCATAACATTTCTCATGACCTAGCATTAGGCATATGATTATCTGTGGAGGATTTTGAAGCATCACAAGCCATGACAAGGGTCCCAATGGATTTGTACAATTCCTATGAGGGGTCTACATTGCATTTACAAGTTCAAGTTCATTTACAAAAGCTCAGAAGGTTGGAAGATCATCAGGGAATCCAGGCTAGGGCAAAGCTCCTACACAAGGATCCAAAACTAGGGTTTGAGTTTCAAGCATGAAAACCTCAAAACTTTGGCCATTTCATTTGGGCAAAGTCCTTTACATGTTAAGAGGATCCTAGGGATGAATTTTGGTGAGAAAATTCCTTGTGGAAGTCAAGCATTTCTTCAGTTGCTTGCAAATGAAGAAACTGGTCAACTGTGCCTTAAAAAAGTCAACTGTGGGATTTCAAGGGGTCCAACCCCATTTTTCTAGCCAAGGGATGTTCTCATAATGTTAAAAGAGGTTTGTCAAGTTCAAAGATCAAGAATCTTGAGGTTTGGAGGTGTTTTGCAAAATTGGTGTGAAGTTGGTTTTGGAAAATGCCATATTTAGCAAGTTTTTGCCCTAAATTTCAAGTGATCATAACTTGGTGAAAACTTCTTCAAATGGACCAAAGTCAAACATGAAAGTTGGAGATTAAGGCCTCCCATTTTCAAAAAGTACAAGTACTTTTTCATAGCCTTCATGGTTGAAGAGATAGATCCCTCGAAAATTCATGCAAAACTAGGGCAAAAGTTGATATTTCATTTGTGCACCAAAGCAAAAAGTCATGAAACTTAATTTTGAGTATTGGTACATACCAAATGAGGTTCCAATATTAAAATGCAATGAAAATGGCTCACTTTGCTCCAATAAATACCTCAAATTCGTGCACAATGAGAATTTCCTTCCTTAAGTGTAATTTTTGCATGAACATGAAAAGAGTGTGACACTCTCATCCATTGGCCAGGATATTGTTGGTTTGAAATCAAGGGTCAGATATGAAGTGCACATGGTCAAGAGGCAAGGCAATGCATGAGGTTTTCATGAGATCACACCAAACTTTCCAAATTGGCAAAATCACTCACACTCTCTCTTCACACGTGCAAATACCCTCATTCTTTCAGCATTTCCTCATGACCTCACATAAAAGCAAATTAGGGTTTTAGAAGGATCTAGATCTCACTCATTTCTCAGCCTTCAAGTTTTTTCTCAAATTGCATTTTCATTCGAATCTCTTCACACTTGCTCTCTTCACAAACCAATCACAAATCCTTCATCCTTGAGAGCTCAGGATCACAAATCTCTCCATTGTGCAAGCTATTTCTCAAGATTCATCACCTTGCCATTTCAGGGCAGTTGGCTGCAAACTCTCAGATCCAGCAAGATTCAAGACTCTAGTTGCATTTATTTTGCAACTAGAGTGCATTTGGAGTGGATTGGCATCATTATCTTGGCTTCTAACAAGCTATTTCAAGAGCTGCAAGTTCAGGTGAGTTCAATTTTCTTAGATCTAGAAATGAAAATGGTTTTGTGCATTGTAATCCTTGGTTGATGCTGATCATTCTGTTGGCTTTATATTTGAATTTGGTGCCTTATTGAGCTTTGTGTGTGAATTTGAAATTTCATGGTAGAAACTGTTTGTCTTCGATCCATAAAATCCTTTGATCCATTGAGATTTTCATTGCTATTTTTGAACTCAGGATACCTTAATTATCCAATCTGGAGATTTTTGTTCATTTTTATTAGGTTTTGTTCTTGTTTTGTGTTTTCCGGTGCCAGAGCCCTAGCTCCGGTCACCGGATTCTGGGCAGTGCATTTAGGGTTTCTGAAGGTTGAAGACGAGTCCCTCACCATTAGATCTTTCCATCTCAACGTACAGGATTATGCCACCTCATTTAATGACACTTGCTCTCTCTCACGTGCCATTTCATTCTAATTTTGTTTCTGATTATTCATTATGTTTCTCACCACATGATAGCTTGTGTGTTCCTTCACTCCTGATCCAATTGCTATGCCACGTCATTTAATGAGATGAGTTACAGGATGCATCCGTCTAATCCTATGACCAGTGTTTTCTCACATTTTCCTTGAATTTGCACCCAGTATATTATGATCATGCACAGACACAGTGGGCTTACCCCTTCTATCCGCACCCCCTGTCTTCTGAGCCCAATTAATTTGAACTATATTTCCTTCTATTCGCACCCTCCCAGCCTTTTCTTATTTTATTTCTTTCTTTTCTTTTATTTCTTTATTTCATTTTGCTTTTCAATTTTTAAAAATACTTCTAAGAGTCCAAAAATTCTGAAATAATTCAGGGATGTTAATTGGAGTTTTCTTTAATTTTTCATATTTTTATTTCCCATTTATTTTTGGTTGCCACGTGTGTATTATTTCCCTCTTGTAATTAATTCATTTTAATTCCCTTTTATGCATGCTGCCTTGTCTAATTTCCATAGTGATCCTCATTTTGAATTTCTTGTTGGTTCTTTTTGCTCTGGATTCATAAGAAGATGTAGTTCATGTGTGATTTTTTTTCTGATTTTTAGAATTTTGTTCAATTGTTTTTGGTCCTTGACTTGACATTGAAGTTTCTTAACCCTAGTTCACGTTTGAGCCCTCTTTTGACTTGCATAGCTTATGAATTTCTTCCTATCCTCTTGAAATGTTGTTATATCATGATTGAAGATCATTTCTCCAAAGTTGTGGAATTTTTGGGTGCATTGTTGATTTGATTTGAATTTTTGTTCTTAACTTGTCCCATTTTGCTTCTTTTTGATCATAAGTCTTCTCCTTAGCTTAGAAGGGCACTTATGCCAACTTCTTCACCTTGTTTGGGGTCTCTTTAGGGTATTGATATCATTCTGATCTTGGTTTAGGGTTTGTGTTTTGAAAATATTGGTTTTGGTTACCTTTGAAGTTCTTTCTTCCTTTTGGTACATCCACCTCACTTCTTAACTCCTTTCTCCCTATAATAGGAATTTTTAGCTTTGTGCTTCTCTTCTCTTCATCTCTCTTGCTTCTTAAGCATTTCTTTAACTTGATTTGGTTCTGGTCTTGTGCCTTGAGTTCATGTTTGGTGTATTTTTTTTTTGCTTTGCATCTTCTTAAGTTTACTTTGTTTGCCATGTGATTCATGTTGCCTCATAATTTGCTTGTTTGCTTCTTTTCTCATTCTTGTGACTTGCATTTGCATTGAGATTTTATATGTATGACTTCACTTCTATTTGTATGATGTTGGCATGTCATTTTGTTCATTTTGTTTTGCTTGTATGCTTATGTCACTAACCATTTCAGGGGCTATGGTAAGTAAGAGGTGTGGATGTGATTCCCACATCTCCAAATCTCATCTCTTCTCTTCTTATTCTTACTTGTGCTAACCTTGTGATTGTTGGGATTAGGCCTTACTCATCCCTTCTTTCTTCTTCTTCTCTTCTTCTTTCTTTCTTCTTTAGGATAGTAAACCACACTAACCTAGGATATCCATGCATGACAACATTTAGGATTCTTTAGTCCCCCATTAGACTTTTGCCTTTGTGATCCTTTTGGTTCCTTTTCTCTTCTCATCTCAAAACCCTAAAGAACACTTAATAAAGTTTGAAGTGATACCTTGTGCAATAGCCTTATCCCATGAGGTACTTGTAGTCTTCCCATCTTGGGATAGTACAAGCTTATCTTGTGATGCACAAGTCTGATCAAGATATCATCTTCACAAAGAAAAATCATAAAACACACTTCTTCATTGTAAATACCCAAAAGCACTTAATAAGTTAATGAGTTAGTGAGCTTAAGCCCTAATCTTTGGATTCAAGTTTTGGGGATTTTCTCCTTACTTGAGTGTGCTTGTTCTATTATTCCATCTTGGAATGTAGTGACAAGTGCACATTCCATGGAAAAGAGCTTGAGTTCACTTTCTTGTGACACACTCATAAAAAGCTTCTAAAAAACACAAACAAACAATAAGCGTCTTTCCTTCAGGAATTCTTTTCTCATCTCCTTTGCTCCGTACGCGAACTTGCTCCTACTTGTCTTTTTGCAAGACGGTTACGCACTCGTCGTCCGAGTCTGCAACACCTGAGCATTGACATAGGCAGTTCAAGTCTTAACTCACAAGCAATCTTTTCCACCCCTAGTTAGGGGAACTAAGGCGTCTCTGATCCTCATTCTCCCGATGAGGTATGTAGGCAGCGGGGTAGGGCCCGTTCGAGCACAATCTTTATTTTCCCTACATTTTTTCTCTTTGTTTTCTCATTCAGTTCCTTTCTCAGTTTTCTTTTCCAGTTCCAGCTTCTTTTCTTTGGCAGCAACTTTTATTTCTTCACCCTTTGAAACAGATTTCTTTGCAAGCGTGGATCCCATCGGGTACGACAGACGATCTGGGTGCTAATACCTTCCCAAGTCGTAACCGACTCCCGAACTCAGTCTCTTTGGTTCGCAGGACCCGTGTCCTTCCTTTTCTTTTCTTCTGGTTTGTGCAGCATTACCATTCTCGTTCCTTCGGGATAAAAATGTCTGGCTGGCGAATCTATTCTTTTCCGCGCCACTTTCGCGTTTGTACCAGGATGGAAATCCGGGGAGCGACAACACCCAGATCGTCCGCTGTACCCGACGGGATCCACGCTTGCAAAGAAATCTGTTTCAAAGGGTGTAGGAAAGAAAGCTGCTGCAAAAGAAAAGGAACTGAACTGGATAAAAATAAAATAAAAGGGAAAAAGATTGCTTGTGAATTAAGGGCCCTACCCCGCTGCCTACGTACCTCATCTGGACAATGAGGATCAAAGTCGCCGTAGTTCCCCTAACTAGGGGTGAAAAAGATTGCTTGTGAATTAAGGCTTGAACTGCCTATGTCAATGCTCAGGTGTTGCAGGCTCGGACGACGAGTGCGTTACCGTCTTGAAAAATGACAAGTAGGAGCAAGTTCGCGGACGGAGCGAAGGAGGTGAGAAAAGAATTCCCGAAGGAGAGACGCTTATTGTTTGTTTGTGTTTTTTAGAAGCTTTTCATGAGTGTGTCACAAGGAAGTGAACTCAAGCTCTTTTCCATGGAATGTGTACTTGCCACTACATTCCAAGATGGAATAAAAGAACAAGCACACTCAAGTAAGGAGAAGATCCCCAAAACTTGATTCCAGAGATTAGGGCCTAGGCTCACTAACTCATTGAATTTATTAAGTGTTTTTGTATTTTTGGATGAAGAAGTGTGTTTAATGATTTTCTTGATGAAGATGGTATCCTGATCAGACTTGTGCATCATGATGAACAAACTTGTACTATCCCAAGATGGGAAGACTACAAGTGTTTCATGGAATAAGGCTATTGCACAGGAGACCACTTCAATCCTTATTAAGTTTTTTTAGAGTTTTTGTTTTGAGATGAGAAGAGAAGAGAACCAAAGATCTTAAAGGTAAAATCTAATGGGAAAACTAAAACCTAATTGTTATCATGCATTGGAAATCCTAGGTTAGTGAGGTTTACTATCCTAAAGAATAATGAGATAAGAAAAGAAGAAGGAGAAAGAAGAAGAACCATGGTGGCCTAAGCACACCTCAAGTTAAGAAAGAGTAAAAGAATATGAGGAAGAAGAAAATGAGATGAAAAAGAAATAAGATAAGGAGATGAGAATGCAAAATGAAGTAAGCGAACAATGCACAAACAGAGCCTACACCAGTAGGACTTCCAGATGCAACAACATGTAATAAGTAAAATCGGGCCTCAGTGATACCTAACGGAGAAGGTCCGTTGCCTCTTCAATACGCGCACAAGAGCTCAGAAAAGAATATCAAGTCCAAAGAGGATTTACAAGTCAAGCACAAATTCCAATTATCCGGGTATCAGACGAAAGTCCAGTATCCAAGATGACCAACAAAATTAACACCAAGAATCAGTCCGCACGATATCAAGGCCTAAGTGAAATTGTATTCAGAGATCTCATCGTTCCGAAATAATTGATCACAACGTCATCACCAAGTTATGTCCTCCACCATCGAAATCGAACAAGCATCCTACAAAACATCAAACGCAAACTAAAACCAAAATTAAACAAAATCCTATTTAATTAATCCAAACTAAAATCAAAGCTAAATCAAAATTAACTAAATGAAAATAAGATTATAGTAAAATTCTAAATCTAACTCTTAAAAAAAACTATTAATAAAAAAAATAAGAAAAACCTAATTAAAATAAAAAGAAATCAAAAAAGTAGAAAAGAAATAAAGGAAGAGGGGATTGGGCCGCGGATACAGGAGTGTTGATAGCATGATATGGTCCAGGCCCAAGCCATTTAGGCCCAACTGTATTTGGCTGACCTCCCAGGAGGTGCTGTGAGCAAACCGCTGGTGCAAAAGAAATAAATCAAATGGGCCTAGCCCTATCACCAACAATCATAAGCCTTGAAAGAAAAAATAATATACATAACAATCCAAAAAATAATATACATAAAAACAATCCAAAATCAGATAAAACAGGGCAACATAAATAAAGAAGGGGAAGAAGACAAGTCAAAAATCACGATTCACAAAACACAGTCTTCTCAGCCGGCGCCGCTCCTCGTTCAGCTCCAAAATCTCGGCGTGAATATCTTTCAATCGCGACGTCTAAATGCTCCGCCGTTCAAATCCGTCGTGGATCTCCTAGTATCGGTCTCAAATCGTCGGCGGTAACTCCGTTTCGCTTTCCTTCTTCCGCGATTTCGATTTGTCTTCGCTGGCATAAAGGCTCGTTCTCCTCAATCGCACATCAGATCTTTCTGCCTCATCTTCTTCTTCTTTTGTTCTGATCTACAGTTTGAGAGATTGTTGAGGTGAGGTTGGTTGATTGGAGGGTTTGGATAGATTCGGATTTCGTGGGTTGCGGTATGGATGAAGAATGAAGGTTTGATGAATCAAGGTGAGGGTCAGGTGAAGGATTTGTTATTGTTGCTTCTGTGTGATTATGTTACGAGGTGAAGGATGCTTGAAGGTTTGAGCTGGTGTATTAAAATAAGAACGTTGATGGTGATGGAGGTTTGCATGTTGATGAAGGTTTGAGTGAGGAAGGATCCGGTGAAGTTTGTTGAAGATGAGTGTTGGTTGTGGTTGTAGTGGTGTGAAGATATTTCTCTGTTGTTGGTATGGTTTTGTAGTGAGGGATGAAAAATGTTGAAGGTGAGGTGATTCGGAATGTTGTATAAGGTGAGGAAAGGTGAGTTGAAATTCTGTTTTGAGGTTGATGAATGAGAATGAGTGTGAGTCAGGTATGGCTGGAGTGTGAAATGTGTTTTTGTTATTCTGCTTTTTGTTGGTGTGTGTATGGAAATCGTGGGGGCCTCCGTTTTCAGCGGGTATGCGTGATTGTTTGCGGATTAGTTTGTATACAAAAAAAAGGTGAAAAGAAGTGAATAATGCGTGAGTGTGTGATGTTTGTATGTGGGATGCGTGTGAGTGAGTTTTTTTTGCATTGTTGCGGATTCACGCCTTTTTTTCTTGTGTGCGTCCTTTTTCTTGTGTGCGTGTGGTCAATATGTGGAGTGGGGTCATGGAGGTCATGTGGATTGAAAATGAATGAAATAAAAAAGAAAAACTAATGGATTGTGAGGCCAATTTTGTTGTGGGGTGGCTGTAATGACATAATATGGGCTCAAATCAAATGGACCAAAAAATAAAAATAAATAAATAAATAAAAGGATTTGTGAGTGGATTAAGAAATAGATATTAAAAAAAGAACTTGAATAAATTGAAAGAGAATAGATATATGATGGAAAGAAAATAAGATAATTGGAATATGGATATGAAAATGGATGGATAATCTGATATTGACAAATGGATAATGAATGGATTGTGAATAATTATATCTAATTTAAAAATGGATAGTTATATTAGGTATTGAAATAGGGACAAGAATTGACATGGATATGGATACGAGAGAAATGTTATTTAGATAATGAAATGGTTTGCGAAAGTGGTATGAATGATGATGAACGGATGAGCAGACAATCTGACCCACAACTTCTAAAGAACCACAACTTTATAATCTGATGAATTCCACCACACAACCTTGCCCTTGAATATGCACTATTTGAGAAATCAACCACTGAACTGATGACGTCCCAGACCCAGATACATAGCAAATAGTCCTTTCAGACGTGAAATCTCTGAAGACCGCTGAATCGGGGAAATAAACCCTAATTATGTGACGGGAGAAAAAAGAGAATGATGCCACTGATGGCTGTAAAACCAAGAACTTGAATTTTCCTGATAATCCACAAATATGATCTGAGACCCTAATTCTTCTGATAATGTTGATCCCATGTCTCAGGAGCCTATGCAAATGATATGACATAATGGAAGATGCGTATGAATGCAGAATGAAAAGCAGACAAAGATAGAAAACCAGAGGGCAAATTTTGGGTGTTACACTTTGCAAGATTCACAACAGGCCTCACAACCTGGAAACACCTGGCATTTTAAAAGTTGAGCTTTAACCTCTGCCAGAGGTGTTTGAATTCTTGCAGTATTTTCAATTGAATTCATGGGTTGGCCCTCCTCTATTGCATTTATTCTAGGCCCAACATGGCTGGGCATAGGATTCTTCGTGACATTAGGAGGTGGTGCAAAATTTAGGGCCTTTGAATCAACCAGATCCTGGACCTTCATGTGCAAAGCTCTGCACTTTTATGTAGTATGGCCAGGTGCATTAGAATGAAAGGCACATCTAGCGTTGACGTCGTAATTTCTCGGAAGGTTCTGAGGATCTGGTGGAGCCAAAGTCCTTAACTCGACAAGATTCAGCTTCAGGAGTTGTGGCAACAATGTGCCATATGGCATTGGTATAAGGTCAATTACCATGTTAACTTGAGATGGCCTTTGCTGGAAAGGGCGTTGTTGTTGGTTGTTATTGTTGTTATAGGACCTCTGTTGAGGAAACTATTGTTGTTGAGGAAAATGTTGTGGTTGTTGAGTGTATTGAGGAGGTGGAGTAGGAATAGTGACAGCGGCAATTGATCTCGGCAGATACTGGGGTCTTCCTTTGCCCATGTGTACAAAATTTGTTTCACCGGACCTGCGAGGCCCTGCAAATGGTTTCCTTGCACTGCTTTAACTGGCACCATTATCAGAAATCTTTCCCATTTTCAATAAGCTCTCAATTCTTTCCCCAACTATGACCACGTCTGCAAAGCCAGTGGAAGAGAATGCAGCCAACCTATCAATGTACGTCCCCTGGGGGGTGTTCATAAACATATCTGCCATTTCCCTTTTTGACATCGGGGGTTGAACGACAGCAGCTAATTGCCTCCATCTTTGAGCGTACTCTCTAAAGCTTTCCCGGGAAGATTGTGACATTCCCATTAGAAGTGTTCTGTTTGGAGCCATGTCCAGATTATATTGATATTGGCGAATGAAAGCCTCGGCCAAATCTTTCCAATTCCTTACTATGGCCCTGGTCAAATGAGAGTACCACTCACGGGATGCCCTTTGTAAACACCCCAAATTTGCCCTCACCCATTCACTCCATGGCTTGTGATCATCTCATGTGCATAAACACAATCATATCATCTCACATCTCATTTTTGATTCACTGCATAGTTTCTAAGGCATCTGCACCTAGGGTTTGTGATCTGAGCAATCTCAGGGCATCTGGAGCCACTCCAAAGGTCATCAATCAATTCAAAGGGATCCATGTGTGTTCCTACATCATATTACATCCTCACAAAGTCAAAAATGCAAAGGAATCACAAGAACAGGGATTGGTGTGGAAGCAGAGCCAGGCTTAACTGCACAGTTGACCTAAAATTAGGGTTTTGGTTTCAAAGGCCATAACTCAAAATTTTTTGGTCATTCTTGTTTCCATTGGTCTCTATATGGTATAGGGAGTATGCATATCAATTTTCATGAAGAAATTCCATGGGGAAGTCATCTGATCAAGGGTTGACTTTTCAGACAAGTCAGTGCAAAATCAGGGCATCCGAGGCCCCCAATGACCCAACCAATGGGTGATCTTCATCATTTTGAGTGTATATGGTCTTTATTTGATCATGGAAGAAGATTGAAGTTCACAAAAATCAAGAATTTGGAAGTTTTGCAAATGTTGACTTTTTGGGCATAGTTGACTTTTCAAGAATGCATCATTTTAGGTCATTTTTCAAGCCTTGATTTTTGATCCAAAAAGGCTTCAAATGGAAAAACTTTGGTCATGAAAGTTGTAGATCTCATCTTTCCCTTTTCAAAAAGTACAAGAACATGATCAAACTCTTCTTGGATCAAAAGTTATGGCAAGACAAAGTTGGCAAAAATCATTGTTTTTCAAGGCATGCTTCAAATGGAAATTTTGCAAAGTCATGAACCAATGCATTATGTGACTTCTAATTCACTACAAACCAGCACACAAACATCATGTAAGTCCTAAAATTCAGAATGAACTAGGCATTGCTCATGTTTCATGACTTTTGGAACAAGAAAATCACATGTGAACCAAAGTTATAACAAGTTGCAAAACCACTCATTTCTCTTCACCAACTTGCTGCATTGGTCCTTGAATCAAGCTAGCCTCACACACTCATCATGCTGCGCAGCCCATGCCCATTGTACTTGCCTAGCACCTCACCATACTTGCCTTACACAAAAGTTGGACTTTATGCAAAAGTAAACTTACCAATCACTATAGGCCAGGTCACATCATCTGACCTATAGGATTAAAATAACATATCATTTTGCAAGCCATTCCAAGTACTAAGCAAGGCTGAAGCTCTCTCATTCATAACATTCACAAAAACACACCAAGCTGCAAGTTGCTTCGAATCTCTCTGCCCAGCCTTCAAACACTCAAACCATTTCCACACTTCAAATCACCATGATCCATTGAGGAGAAACCAGCCAAGAACCAGGCCTGAGACCAACCACAAAGCCACTTCACCATTTTCACCTCAGCCTGCATTTCTCTTCGAATTACCTTCCACAGTTTACAAACGCCCAAACAAACTTTGCAAAGCTTCTCCATTCACCCTCAGGATCACAAACAACCCCCCACAATGCCCTGAAAGTGCCTGAGACTCCATTGCCATTTCTGACTGAACTGAAGCAGGAGCTTTCGAATCTCATTATCTAGCCAACTTAAACTCCTTTTGAGCATTCAAGCATCTTCTGTGGACCAAGTGGAGTGGATTGCACAAGGAGAAGTGGCCAGAAAGTCCTCAAATTGAAAGCTCCAAATCTCAGGTAGCTTGAAAATTATTTTTCCAGAAATCATTTCTTTTGTTCCAAACTTGTTCTATGTGATTCACTGATCATCCTGATGTTCTTAGTTTTTGAAATGGCTTTGTTTTGAGTATTTAATTTGTCTCTGAAGCTTGCGTGCCCTAGAACTTGTTCTCTTCGATTCAGCTTATTTAGGAAGAAGAAATTTGTTTTGAGAGAGGGGTTTGATTCGTGAGAGGTTGGGGATCATTTCCCAGTTCTTAGTTTTCATTTTTGATACGATTTGAGGGGTTTGGGGATTTCTCAGGTGAGATGCTGGCCGGAGAAGACGACCGGAAGTCTTCTCCGGCCACCTGAAAGTGATTAAGCCCTAATCACGTAATTAATGTTAGTTTGAATTTGGACCATTGATTGCCATTGACTTGTTGACTTCGCGCGCAAGGGAAGGGCTCAGATCACTTTGATTAGCCCTAATTCTTTTATTAGTTTTAATTAATTGTAATTAACTCAGAACCAATCCTGGCCACAAGATCACGCGCCAGTCAACGCATTTGAATCCAAAATCAATCTCAGCCTTCCTTTTGTTTTACTTTTCATTTTTATTCATTTTAATTCATTTTCTTTTCATTTAAATTGCATAATTAATTTAAAATAGCAAAAATGTCTTAAAAATTATGAAACTTTTTCTTAAAAGTTTTATTAATTCTTAAGACCCAAAAATATTTTTATTTTATTTTTTATCATTAAAAAAGTATTTTTAAATATTTAAAAGATTATTTTTAATTGATTAATGGAAATTAATTAATTAAAAATACTTTTAGGTATTTAAAAATCACCAAAAAATTCATGAAATGTTCTAAGACATTTAGAAACATTGTACAACCTTCAAACCAAATTTCTTTTTTGATCTTGATGCACTTTAAGAATTTTTCATTGAATTAAATTTTATTTTGTGCATTAATTTGATCATAAGTTCAAAAATTCATTTCTGCCTATTGGAGAATGTTGAGACATTGATTCTTCTTGCATTGTGTTATGTTTAGCATGTAGTTCCTAGGGCTAAATGGCCATGATTTTTTTCTCCATTTTCCAATTGTTTGGCATTTCTTTTGCTAAGAACCCTAAAAAACCCTAATAACTTAGAAAATTCATAACTTGAGTTTGGTTGAGAGTTGAGAGCTCCCCTTTGAACCTTGGTTTAGTATAGGTATAGGGTTTCTTAGGATGGCATTTTCCATTTTTTTATCTTAGGGTTTGCTTCTGTTTTGGGTTTTTGTTTGATGTTTGATCCATAAACCCTAATTTGGGCTTCCATATGCATTCATCTTGCATCCTCTTGCATAACATGACTTACCATGACATTTCAAGCATCCATTTGATTCATTTGACATCATAAGACACATAGAAAGCATGTTTGATCATTGCATCATGTATTTGCCATGTTGTATGCCATGTGCACTTCATAACTTTTCATGTGTTTTCATGCTTCCTAGCTTGCATCATTTGCATCCATAATCTTGTATGAACATCTCCATGTCTTGCCTCTTGTTTGCAGCATCTCATAGCATCATTTTCATCATCAACATGCTTCTGGTTTGGTCTAGCATCATACCATTTCATCTCATCTTGCATTGCATTGCACCTCTTTCTAACATTTCAGGTGGTAAGTAACTTGGGAAGTGAATCTGCCTTCACTTCTCATGCCTTTTCTTTTCATCTCCCTTGCATCCATTGCTGCATTTTTTGTTTGTGTATGAGTTTGAGCTTGCTCATTCTTGTCCTTCCCACTTTCTTTCTTCAAGTGACTTGACTTCTTGAATGAAGCAAGTCACTTTGCTTCTCTTGATCTTGTTCATCTGCTTCCTGGTGGTTCATTTGAAGACTTCTCTTGTAAACCTCACAAACCTTAGGAACAACCAAGCATGACAATGATTAGGGTTTTGATTAGTCCCCCACTTAGCTTTTACCTTTGTGTCTCATTGAGTCTTCTCTTCTCACCTCACAATCAGGGACTAAACCCTAAAGGTTTTAAGGCTTTGTGATTAAGCTTATGCCTGCATCCTTCTATTAGGATGGAGTGTATAACTTTAATCCTAAGTGTTAAACCCTTAATGTGTTTAAATCTCTTAATCAATTCACTTAATAAGTATCAAGACATCACACTTGTAACTTGGGCCTTGCATCAGGGTTCTAATTCTTCCTTAAATGGTTAAGAAGGACTAACCCTAGTGTTAATGGACAAGTCCCCCTCAAGTTGTCTTACAAATCATAAAACTCACTTCATCATCATATCATTAATAAAATCCACTTAATCAAAGGCTTGTTTTGTCATGAGTTTAATCCCTAATCATGGATTAAGTTGAGGAGCTTTCCTCAGCTTAAACATTCTCATCTATTATCCTTCTATTAGGATGGTGTAATGAGTCTGTTCAATCCTTGATTATGGCTTAACCTCATTACTTAACACTAAACAGAAACACCAAAAACATCTAATTAATCACAAGTAGGTTAATGATCTTAATCCTATACCAAAGGTGATTAAGTGTGAGAATCTGACTTCACACTTAAGGTATTCTCATTACCCCTAATCAGAGGGAAGATGTGATGAGTTTACTAACCCATTGGTTTAGGCTTAAGCTCATTAACTTATGACAAACTCTCAAAAGTAATAAAAGACTGAAAACACAAAAACAAACAATAATCGTCTCCTTCGGGATTCTTTTCTCATCTCATTCACTCACAAACGAGAACTCGCTTCTTCCGTCTAATGCAAGACAGTTCGTACCTGAGCCAGATAGGTCATACACTTGAGCATAGGCAAGTAAGCAGTTCACCAGTCAATTCATCTTTCAGTCTCTTTGGGTCGAACTACGGTGTTCTGACTTCCTCATTGCACGAGAGGATACGTAGGCATAACTTAACGGTTATCGAACAAAAGTATCTGTACATTCCCCCTCCTTCCAGAATCATTCTTTTAGCCTCATGGTCTTGAGCAGCTCATTCTCATCCCTACACTGACACTTCACTTATACACTTCACTCCTTTTACACTGACACCTGTACATCCTTTTCCAGCTCTTTTATACACAGATTGCACTGACACTACCCCTTTAAAACACAAATCTTTTAAGCGTGGATCCCGTCGAGTACGACGGACAATCTGGGTGCTAATACCTTCCCAGGTTGTAACCAACCCCCTTTCTCAGTCTCTCTGGTTCGCAACCGTCTTATCCATCTCTTTCTAGGTCTATGCAGCATTACCTTTCCTCCGGGATAAAAATGCCTAGCTGGCGACTCTATTCATTCTCCAGTGAGTTCACGGCTATGTGTTCTCATTATCCCTCTCGCCGACCGTTCGCGTCTGTACCTTTATCCGGGCCTATTCCCCACTTATCGGGAGCGACAGCTTGGCGACTCTGCTGGGGACCCTTATACTGCAACCAGGGCTTCTGGTTCTTTTTGTGGGTTCCTCCTAGCGCTTGATTGATTTGTGTTTACTGGGGTGTTATGTGCTTGTTTGTGCTTGTATTTGTTTTTGTTTATTGATTTATGTACAGTTTGCTTTACTGCTTTCTTTATTGCACTTTGTATATATCATACTGTCATGCTGCTGGCTGGATCTGGTTTTCCTTTGGTGGGAGGGTGCTTCATTGAGAGTTAAGGTCCTATACCTGGGACCTGAGTGACACCTAGGCTAGAGTGAATCATATTCTTTCCCATTCCATCTCGGTCTGGTGCGGGAATATGAAACACGGTTCAGATATGGGTTTCTTCTTAAGAACTCTGTGTTGCAGATTTCCTGCAATGCTAGGGCTATCTGGGAAGCCTGCTAAGTCTGGATGACCTTTTAGTACTGACCTTCAGAAACTGAGGTGAATTAGAGGAGGAATTGTTATGGTTATTGTAAACACTGTACCTCCGGGTTAGAAGTGTTTACACTTCTCATAACTGATCCAAGTCTGAGGATCCTTGTTTTAGAACACCACCTGTGAGGGGGTTGGGCTGTTTACAGGTTTGCAGGTACCTTGACCTCAGAATACCATGTTACTTTGATTTTGGTAAGAGTACTCCATGTTGGACAGTTCTTGTGATTCTAAACCCTGGACTTGTGGCTCTTTATTTGAGTCCCCCACCTTGGTTACTGGATTTATAGGCCTCATCTGGAATTCTTGAGCACACTTGGACCTATATCGGGGCATTTTGATCAGATCCAGCTCAGTCACAAACCCTTGCGTATCATTTGCATACATAATCATCGCATCATATTGACATTTGCTTATTTGTGTTTCAGGATATCCATCTTCATTTTTTGGTTTGGTTTTGGCCCTATCTTCAGTATTTGACTTATCTTCGTCAGCATCTGCTTCAGTTATCACCAGCCAGTCAGTGGCCCACTTCTTCAGTATTATCATCAGCACCTATCTCTACTCAGTCTTCAGCATCATGGCTCCTAAAAAGAGCAACATCACCTATCACTTCTTCCAGCCAGACTTATCAGACATCAGGAGGATCCAAACCCTGATCACTCCAGATCACATACCTTTGTTCAGGGAGAGTTATGGAGATATACTGGACATGGTTATGGATCTGGACCCTTCACAGAGGAGCCTCATCCACACCTGCATTCAGTTCTATGATCCCCCACTGAGATGTTTCACCTTTCAAGATTTTCAGTTGGGCCCTCTTTTAGAAGAATACTCATCATTGGTTGGTTTGCCCATCAGGAGAGAAATCCCTTTCAATCCTGAGTTGGTCTTTCCTAACAATGGAGAAGTAGCAAAAGCTTTGCATCTAGAACATGTCCTGGTTGAGCAGCATATGACTTCTAAAGCTGGGATCCCTGGTTTTCATCTGGACTTCTTAATTTCTCAAGCTAGTCTGAAGGCTTCCCTGGGGGAATGGAAAGCTGTTTGTGCTTTGTTGGCCCTAAGTGTATATGGAATTGTGTTGTTTGCAGATGAGCCTCGTTTCATTAGCAAGAATGCCATCCATTTGTTCATCCTGAAGAACCCAGTGCCAACTTTATTGGGGGATCTTTACTATTCAGTGCATCAGAGGAATGAGAAGCAAAGGGGAAGGCTAGTGAGGTGTTGTGCTCCATTATTCCATGCTTGGCTTCTCAGGCATCTACCCAGGACAGATACATTTCTCAATCCTCATCAGCAGAGCAACTGGGCTAAGAGACTCACTGTTCTAACTTCAGCAGATATCAGATGGTGTACTCAAAGCACCAAGGGCAGGGATATCATCACCAGCTGTGGACACTTTCCCAATGTACCCTTAATAGGAGTTAAGGGAAGTATCAATTATAACCCTCTGTTGTTCAGAAGGCAGCTGGGCTATGCACTGGTCCACACTCCTAAGGCACAGGACTTGGTTGAGACTCTTTATTGTGAGAACAAGCCTAATCTGGCTATTGTTAGGAAGGCTGCCTGGGCCTGGGATAATGTTCAAACCAAGGGAGTAACCATTCTGGGGAAGTGTAATAATGTGGCATCAATCCAATATTATGAGTGGTCCCATGCCAGGGCTCGATTCTCTGGAATGCCCTTTACCATAGAAGACATACCTGAGTCATCTTCAGCACCACCCCCTGCCACCATCAGTTTGGAGGAGTTTGAGAGCTTGAAGGAAAGAAATGAGAAGTTAACCCAGGCTTTGCAGAAGACCCTCCGGGAGAGGAGTGATGGTATGAGGGAGATTGAGAGGTTAGAGAAGTTGAGAGTGGAGCATCTGGTTAAGATTGAGAAGTCTGGGGATTATATCAAGAAGTCTAAAGCTGGAGAACAAATTCTGAAGAATGCTTGCAAAGAAGCCCAGTTCCAGAGAGCAAGGACAGACTTGTATCTAAAGGAGAGCCAAGCCCGGTGGGTCAGGATCACCGGGGCCCGTACTTTGGAAGACAAGAGAGTTCGAGACAAGATGGAGCAACTTGAAGCTAATGCAAAAGAACAACAAGAAGCCCTGGCAGCAGCCCAGAGGGAAATATCAGAATTAAGGATCAAAGCAGGGGTGAAAAGGTCCAAGAACCAAACTCAGCACAAGAAGCTAGCAGCAGCTATTACGACCCGGAATCTCCTCATCAGGAATCTCACAGAGCGGCCGGCTGATCCTGTGACCGAAGCACTTCTCCAGGAAGTTCGTGAGGATGAGTTTGGTCTTGGTGTTTGACCATTTGTTTGTTGTTGCTTTCTTTCCATGTACTTTTATTTTTGTACTGTATTTTGACCCCTTAGGGGGCTTGTGTTGTAAAATGAACAAGTTGTATTATTTCACCTCCTGTAATATATTTGCGTTAGTTTGCTTCATCTGAGTTTTCTTCAAGCAACTTCAACAACAGCACCTTCAAGGGTCTGGAAGGGTCAAAACTGAAGGCCAAACCGGATACCTTGAGAACAAATAAGCATAACTGCATTGCATGCTAACCCTTTGCTTGTTTTGTAGGTTTCGCTTTATTGTTGCTAACCTCTGTTGTGATGTTCAGGAATTATTGCTCGTCGCCGGGTATTTCCCCTCAACAGGCCACACAGGTACCCAACTAGAAACAACCTTCCGGGAATTCAGATGGATCAGATGCAGCAGGACCTTACGGAGGTCAGAAACCAGATGGCCAACGAAAGGTTGGAGATGAGAACTCAGATAACACAGTTCATGGAAGTAATGAACAACTTAGCTCAAAGCCAGGAGAGGCTCAGAGCTTTGGTAGAAGGGAGGAATCAAGAGGAACCCCATGTGGGAACTACTGGCACAAGTAACAATGAAAGGGTGCAACCTCATGTCAATCCCCCAGTTTTTGGACCCCACCCCCATCCAGAGGCCAACATTCCAGTTAATATACCAGGAACTGCTACAGCCGGGAGGGTACTTCAAGAAGATCCTCAGGAGGACCAATATACAGTAATGGGTGCTGGGGAAGAGGCTTATGATAGAAGATTGGATGAAATAGCTGAGAAGTTGAGGTCCTTAGAATCTCAAAACTTTTTGGGCTTCGATGTCATGGACATGGGTTTGGTAGACGGGGTCAGGATTCCCCACAAGTTCAAGCCACCATGTTTTGAAAAGTATAATGGGACTTCCTGTCCCCGAACTCATCTACAATCTTTTCTCGGAAGACTAAAAGCTTATACCATGGATGAGAAGTTGTGGATGTTCTACTTCGAAGATAGCTTGACTGGAGCATCAAGGGAATGGTATTCCCATTTGACAAGAGCAACAATTAGATGCTGGAAGGACCTGGCAGAAGCCTTCATCAGACAGTATCAGTATAATCTGGATATGGCACCCAACAGGACCCTCCTGATGGGAATGTCACAGTCATCTAGAGAGAGCTTCCGAGAGTATGCTCAAAGATGGAGACAGCTGGCTGCTGCTGTTCAACCACCTATGTCTGAACGGGAAATGGCGGATATGTTCATGAACACCCTTCAGGGAACATATATTGACAGGTTGGCAGCTTTCTCTTCCACTAGCTTTGCAGATGTTGTCATAGCCGGGGAGAGAATTGAAAGCTTGTTAAAAATGGGAAAGATCTCAGACAACGGTGCAAGTTCGTCCAGTAGTACGAGAAAGCCTTTTGCAGGCCCAAGAAGAACTGGCGAGACCAATGCCATCCATTTGAACAGGGACAGGCCCCGGTATGTTCAGAGGTCAATAGCAGCAGTCACCATCCCTGCTCCAGTTCATCCTCAGCCAGTCTATCAACCTCCTCAGCAAAATTATCAGCCGCAACCTCAGTACCATCAGCAAAATCAGTATCCTCCAAGAAATTACAACAGCAACACCAACAACAACAATCAACAGAGGCCATTCCAGCAGAGGCCATCTCAAGCTAACAGAGTGATCGATCCGATCCCAATGCCATATGCTACACTGCTGCCACAACTTCTGAAACTCAACCTAGTTGAGCTAAGAACGTTGGCACCACCAGATCCCAACAGTCTACCCAGGAACTACGACTCCAATGCTAGGTGTGCCTTTCATTCAAACGCACCTGGTCATAGTACGGAAAAGTGCAGAGCCCTGCATATGAATGGTACAAGACCTGGTAGACTCAAAAGCTCTGAATTTCGCACCACCACCCAATGTCAACAAGAACCCCATGCCAAACCACGGTGGTCCCAGAATTAACGCTATTGAAGAAGACAAGCCGTCTTATTTAATAACCAGTGTGGGTCAGATCAGGACACCGTTGGTAGAAATCAAGGCTCAGCTCTTGGAATGTCATATGTTCCCGGGGTGCGAGTTAGGGTGCGCTTACTGCAACATCTCGGTGAATGGGTGCGATAATTTGAGGAATGGCATAGATGGCCTTATTCAGAGTGGCCGACTTCAGATCACCACATCATTTCCAACAAATCCAACAATATCATCAGCAACGGTTTCAGAACCTCCTACAACTGCAGCAACCATTGTTCCTGACAATTCTTCGGTTTCATCAACAAGCACTTCATCCATCATCTCAACCAATCAGTTCACAACAAATCTTTCTGCTACAACGTCAGCTCCACTCCATTTTGAAGCTCCTACAACAACAACATCATTTCTTCCGACAATATCTCCTACGACACCAGCAACAAATCATGAAGACGTCTCTACTGTCACCATATTCTATGATCCTGAGAACAACTCTGCCTACCATTCAGAAGGTGCTGCTCCCGTCAGAGCACCAGTTACAATCTTTTATGATCCACAAACAATTACAGTCCCTTCAGCAGCAGCAATCAGTCCAGTCACTGTCACGGTGCCTGGACCAGTACCATATGAAAGCAATAGGGCCATCCCTTGGCACTATGGCTCCGACGTGTACTGCGAAGGAAAAAGAATCACTCTTGAAACATCAACACCTGCACCACAAATAGATAATGTGGGGGGAGGCGGAGGCTTCACTCGAAGCGGACGTCTCTTCGCCCCACAAATTCAAAGACCTGCTGCCGAAGCAGAAGCTGCTGCCAAGGCAAAGGGAAAGAGCCCGGTGCAGGAAGATCAAGCTGCCAAAGAAACCCCGAAAACACCGTTCGATCAAGAAGTTGATGAGTTTATGAGAATCGTCAAAAAGAGTGATTACAAAATTGTGGATCAACTTCACCAGACGCCATCCAAAATCTCTATCCTCTCACTGCTTATGTGCTCCGAAGCCCATCGGAATGCACTACTCAAGGTCTTGCATGCAGCTTACGTGCCTGAAGAGATTACTGTCAACCAATTGGAGACCGTGGTTGGAAATGTTACTGCTAGCAATGGGCTAGGATTCACCAATACTGACTTGACAGCGGATGGCCGCAACCACAACAAAGCCTTGCATATAACCATGGAATGCAAAGGAGCTGTCCTTTCTCATGTGCTGGTAGACACAGGTTCATCCCTGAATGTCTTACCAAAGAAGGCTCTAGTGAAGTTAGAATATGATGGATTGGCATTGAGACCCAGCAACCTGGTGGTAAGAGCCTTTGATGGTTCTAAGAGATCGGTTCTGGGAGAGATTGAGCTACCTGTGACAATTGGCCCACAGACCTTTAAAACTATCTTTTATGTGATGGACATTCAGCCCGCCTACAGCTGTTTGTTGGGTAGACCCTGGATTCACGCCGCCGGCGCAATAACGTCTACCCTTCACCAAAAGTTAAAATTTGAGTGGGAAGGCCAAGTTGTCACAATCTGTGGAGAGGAGGACATTTTTGTCAGCCACCTGGCAACCTATAAGTACATTGAAATGGATGGGGAGATCCATGAAACAATGAGCCAAGGGTTTGAAGCTTTGAATGTGAATGAGGCATCTGCTGTATCTGGTACTCCAATGTCATCATACCAGCAAGCCCGGAAGGTTGTTGAGGAAGGAACTGCCCAAGGCTGGGGCAAACTGCTATCGGTGGAAAAGAAAGAAGACAAGTTTGGGTTGGGTTACAGACCAATTCAACATCAAGCAAAGGCTGCTGGAGAGCCTGGTTTTGTCAGTGGGGGGATGCTTACCCCCGATGCTATCAACTGTCTGGAAGACGAGCTGGAAGAGGAACGCAACCTGGAAAGTTGGATTCGTCCAAAGATCCCGGGGAGCAGTATCTCAAACTGGTCTTCCCAGGAAATTATAAGAGTTACTCATGCAGAGTAATTATTATTTCCTGCATTTTTATAGCATGCATCAAAGCCTTGCATCTTGCCCAAGATGACAAGACTCATTTTGTAGTCGGGCCATCTGTACTTTTTGTGCAAACAAGATTAATCAATGAAATATCAGACATCTTTTGCAAATGAGCCTTTTCCTTTTCCGTTCACTGTTTTTCCATTTTTCTTTTTGTACAAAAAAAATAAATGGCAGTGTTTTCAAAATGACAACTTCATTTCACTTTTCTAAATAAGATTAAAATCAGATCACTAAAATGAACAACCTAACCCTTGCAGAGAGTGCCTTCCTGACAGCACCGACAACAGCACGGCTATGACTTCGTATGACTTTGACAATCCAATCAATCAAGCTGATGAAGGGGTTGAAGAAGAATATGAGCTTCCTGAAGAGCTAGCCAGGTTGTTAAGACAAGAGGAAAAGGTTATTACTCCTCACCAGGAGGAGGTTGAAGTGATCAATCTTGGTACGGATGAAGACGTGAAAGAGGTTAAGATCGGGGCCTGCCTGCAAGACTCAGTGAAGAGACAACTGATTGACCTGCTTCAAGAGTATGTGGACGTGTTTGCTTGGTCTTACCAAGATATGCCAGGGTTGGATACCGATATTGTTGTGCACAAGCTGCCTTTGAGAGAAGAATGCCCGCCAGTTAAACAGAAACTACGCCGTACTCATCCAGACATGGCTATGAAAATCAAGGAGGAGGTACAAAAGCAGTGGGACGCCGGGTTCCTTGCTGTAACTAGCTATCCGCCGTGGGTTGCTAATATAGTACCTGTGCCTAAGAAAGACGGCAAAGTAAGGATGTGTGTTGACTACCGGGATCTGAACAGAGCCAGCCCGAAGGATGACTTCCCATTACCTCACATTGATGTATTGGTTGATAATACGGCTCAGTTCTCGGTATTCTCCTTCATGGACGGATTTTCAGGATATAATCAGATCAAGATGTCACCTGAAGACATGGAGAAGACAACATTCATTACACCCTGGGGCACGTTCTGCTACAAGGTAATGCCATTTGGGCTCAAGAATGCTGGTGCAACGTATCAACGGGCTATGGTAACATTATTCCACGATATGATTCATAAAGAGATAGAATGTTATGTGGATGACATGATTGCCAAATCCCTTACAGAGGAAGATCACCTGGTAAATCTGCTGAAGTTATTCAAGCGCCTGAGGAAGTACCAACTAAAGTTGAACCCCAACAAATGCACATTCGGGGTAAGATCCGGTAAGCTGCTGGGATTTATTGTAAGCGAGAAAGGGATTGAAGTTGACCCTGATAAAGTCAAAGCCATCCAGGAGATGCCTGCACCGAAAACCGAGAAAGAAGTTCGAGGGTTCTTAGGTCGATTGAATTACATTTCAAGGTTCATATCTCACCTCACAGCAACCTGCGAACCCTTGTTCAAGCTGTTAAGAAAAGAACAAACGGTCAGATGGAACGAAGATTGCCAGAAGGCTTTTGACAAGATCAAGGAGTATCTGCAGGAACCTCCAATCCTTATGCCGCCAGTCGAAGGAAGACCTCTGATTATGTACTTGACGGTATTAGAAGAGTCGATGGGGTGTGTGCTGGGCCAGCATGACGAGTCTGGTCGAAAAGAGTATGCAATATACTACCTAAGCAAAAAGTTTACCGACTGTGAACAACGTTATTCACTGCTCGAGAAAACTTGTTGTGCTTTAGCGTGGGCTGCTCGCCGATTGAGACAGTATATGTTGACCCACACTACTTTATTGATCTCAAAAATGGACCCAGTTAAGTACATTTTCGAGAAGCCAGCTCTTACCGGACGGGTTGCAAGATGGCAGATGATCCTTACGGAGTATGACATCTAGTACACATCTCAGAAAGCCATCAAAGGCAGTGTATTATCTGAATATCTTGCTGAGCAACCCATTGATGATTACCAACCTATGAGGTTCGATTTCCCTGATGAGGACATCATGTTCATTAAATCAAAAGATCATGAAGAGCCTATTCACACCGAAGGGCCTGACCCGGAAGAAGAATGGACTATGATGTTTGACGGGGCTGTTAATATGAATGGTCGTGGTGTTGGTGCGGTACTCATTACACCTAAAGGAGTTCACATGCCTTTCTCGGCAAAACTCACTTTCAACTGCACTAACAACGAAGCTGAGTACGAAGCCTGCATTATGGGTCTTGAGGAAGCCATTGACCTCAGGATCAAGACATTGACCGTATTTGGAGATTCAGCTTTGGTAATCAATCAGACCAATGGGAAATGGTATACACACCAGGATCATCTGATACCTTACAGGGATTATACAAGAAGGTTGTTGACTTTCTTCACAACGGTCAAACTTGAATATATCCCTCGGGACGAGAATCAGTTTGCGGATGCTCTTGCTACCATTTCATCCATGATCAAAGTTCAAGCCGCTAACTTTGTACCTCAGATTTCAGTGTCCAGACTCGACAGGCCGGCATATGTATTTGCAGCAGATGTTGTAAAAGATGATAAGCCTTGGTTCCATGACATTAAGTGCTTCTTGGAGGATCAAACATACCCACCTGGGGCATCTTCCAATGATAAGAAGACTTTGAGAAGGCTGGCTGGAAGTTTCTTTCTGAACACTGATGGATCTTTATACAAGCGGAACTTTGATATGGTACTCCTCAGATGTGTTGACAAGACAGAGGCAGATTTGTTGATGCATGAAGTGCACGAAGGATCCTTTGGTACCCATGCCGGAGGGCATGCAATGGCTAAGAAATTGTTAAGATCAGGTTATTACTGGATCACAATGGATGCAGACTGTTGTGCTTATGCCAGAAAGTGCCATAAATGCCAGATTTATGCGGATAAGGTGCATGTGCCTCCCAATCCCTTGAATGTGATGTCTTCACCCTGGCCCTTTGCTATGTGGGGCATTGACATGATTGGCAAGATTGAGCCAACTGCTTCGAATGGCCACAGATTCATCCTGGTCGCCATTGATTATTTCACCAAGTGGGTTGAAGCAGCCTCATACGCAAATGTTACAAGACAAGTGGTAGCCAGATTTCTGAAGAGGGATATCATCTGTCGGTACGGAGTGCCCGAGCGAATCATTACTGATAATGGTTCCAATCTAAACAACAAAATGATGACAGGGCTGTGCCGGGACTTCAAGATCCAACACCACAACTCTTCTCCTTACAGGCCGAAGATGAATGGCGCTGTTGAGGCGGCAAATAAAAATATCAAGAAGATTGTGCAGAAGATGGTAGTCACTTACAAAGACTGGCATGAAATGCTACCGTTTGCCTTGCATGGGTACCGCACGTCAATCAGAACATCCACTGGGGCAACACCGTATCAACTCGTGTATGGTATGGAAGCAGTCCTACCAGTTGAAGTTGAATTACCCTCGTTACGGGTATTAATGGATGTCAAACTGAACGAAGCAGAATGGGTTCGGGCCCGATACGAGCAACTGAGTCTGATTGAAGAAAAGAGATTGGCTGCAATCTGTCATGGACAATTGTATCAGAAGAGAATGAAGAAAGCCTTCGATCAGAAAGTCAGGCACCGAGAGTACCAAGTAGGGGATCTTGTGCTGAAGAGAATCCTCCCTCCTCATACAGACCACAGGGGCAAGTGGACTCCAAATTATGAAGGACCATTTGTAGTAAAGAAAGTTTTCTCTGGTGGAGCACTGATGCTCAGCACCATGGATGGTGAAGATTTCCCGTCCCCTGTGAATTCGGATGCAGTTAAAAAATACTTCGCATAAGAATGACCCGCTGGACATAAAAACAGAATGTAAGTCCAGGCAAAAATAGGGCATCCCGGCGAGTCAAAAACAGAATAAAAGACTCGGGCAAAATAAGGGAAAATAAATGAAAAGATGTACACCCGCTGAGTTGAAAAGCCGCATTGGACAACTCAGGCAAAAATGGGTATCCCGATGGATTGAAAACCCGAAAGGGCGATCCATGCAAAATAAGGGAGTAAGCGAACAACTGCATTCTGAATTCGTCTGTATCACTTACAACTTGGAAAGCTTCGACGGGATCAAGCTTCAATCAGAATCAACTTTCTTCAGAAAGCAAGACGAGAAGAACGTCATTGTCATACGAGTCATAGCAGGAGAGGAAGCTCCTTAAAGCGTCATCAACACTGCCAGCACTTTTGTTTCTCAATTTGTAAACAATCTCCTCATTTCCGGAGATATGTTTCTTTGATTGTATCTCGCCAGTTCAGGGCACATGAATTAATAAAATCAGATTTTCAGTCATGTCTCGTTTTGTACATTTTTATTTGCAAAGGATGTCTGATGTCTCTAAAAAATTTGATTGCATAAGTACAGATGTTCTTCTCTAAGATAATAAAACACATGCTTGCAGGGAATATACTTACTCTCAGAAGTATCCTAACTCCTATGACGGAATCCAGTAAGGGATGCCTCGGGATTATCTTGTGCGTTTTTCTATCTTTTTCAGGATTGCAGGTATCCGGAACGCAACTTGGGGCATGAAAGCTTCACTCTCAGCAAGCTGGCAGATCATTATCAACTCGGTCTATCTTCCACGTGGCGCTGGAAGGTGCCCACTTCCCCAGCAAAGTTGCCAAATCAACGTACACTCAATCTCAGCATCCGAAATGCTCTATCCCCAGCTGAGTTGCCTCTTGTTGCTATCCCCAGCTGAGTTGCCTCTCATAAATCCCCAGCCGAGCTGCCATTTCATCCTCAGTTGAGTACAGGAGTCAGGGAATCATCTCCCCACAGAATCTCCAGCCTCTATCCAGAAGAGCAGTGCATAGAAGATCACAACAGAGTGAAGAAAGCTTCTACAAACTCCAGCTGGGTCCCGTATTATAAGGATGTCAATCAGTGACCTATATCCCCAAGCAGATACATCATTAGATCTACCAATGATCTCATCCCCAGCTGGGATGTTCACTTCAAGCAGATCAACCAGAGATCTTTGCAGCAACGGGATCCGAATCCCGGATCTGTGCCTCCTTGCATAATCATAGCATTTGCATCATAATATCCCCTCAGAGCGTAGCATTCCGTCTAATACGGGGCATTACGGCAAAAAAATCAAACGCATAGCATAATCATAAGCCATGTTCTGAATTAACGCTTGTGCATAATAACCGTTCATCATCATTGTACAAAAATCCCCACCAGAATCCCAGCAAAAGCAGTTGCCTCTCCAATCACCAAACACCAGTATATATTTCTGACACCCGTCCGTGTCATCACTTCCCCAAACAAGTTGCCTGAATACACTTTACAAACAAAATCGCCCGTACTACAGATACTTCCTGACACCCGTCCGTGTCAAATCACCAGCAGAAAGCCAAAGACATCCTCTTGGCACTCACATATACTTATATATACACTTTCTCGACACCCGTCCGTGTCATATCCCCAGCGCGGTCGCTTACACCTTTACCACCCATATACTTGATAATGTTACTTTTCTCTTTTGACACTCGTCTGTGTCACTCTCCCCAGCAGATAAACACTTATATATATATACTCACTATTCATTGGTACACTTATGCAGATACTCGTCCGTATCTTGTATGCACCATCACTCATTCCCCACAGATTCGACAATAGTCCTTGTTCTTTGTTAACCAGTTGGTACTCGTCCGTACCATCATCTCAGAACATTGCGTCTAATGTTTGTTTCTACATGATACTCGTCCGTATCATAGTCTTAAGGATGCTCGTCCGCATCTTTAATCCATATACCGCGTCAAACACTTATGTCTTCTTGAATATAGATACTCGTCTGTGTCTACTATTCTCCAGAAAAATTCTTTCAGATTCAACACTCGTTCGTGTTCTTTGTTAACCAGTTGATACTCGTCCGTATCATCATCTCTGAACATGTGTCAGTTTGTTTCTACATGATACCCGTCCGTATCATGATCTTAAGGATGCTCGTCCGCATCTTTAATCTATACACAATACCAAACACTTATACCTTTTGTTTCTTGGATGTAAACGCTCGTCCGTGTTTACTATTCCCCAGTAGATCGCCAACAAAGCAAATTTCCTTTTTATCTAACACTCGTCCTATGTCATGAGAAACCTCGAGAGCAGCCGTCCCCTGCTGAGTGGTCGTCCTCCACTTCTTGATGGTCGTCCCCCATCATGCTCGTCCGATGGCCGTCCCCATCGTTGACTCTTTTCTATCCGATGGCCGTCCCCATCGTTGATATTTTCGGCAGCCGTACCCTGCCAGGTGGACGTCCTTCACCTTTGATGGCCGTCCCCATCATATTTCTTTTGTCCCCAACAGAGCAGCCGTACCCTGCTAGGTGATCGTCCTTCACCTTTGATGGCCGTACCCCATCACCTGTTCATTTCATTTATTCTTTAACCCGATGGCCGTCCCCGTCGTGGTCCCTTTTCCTTTTTTAGCCCGATGGCCGTCCCCATCGTTGGTTACCTTGCTTTATGAACTTGATGGCCGTCCCCGTCATGTTTCATTAATTCCCAGAGAATCTTACTTTATCTTGATGGCCGTCCCCATCATAATTTTATTTTTCCCCAGCTAGTCGGCCGTCCCCGTCTTAGCTTTACCTTTTATCCCCAGCATGTCGGCCGTCCCCGTCATTGCTTTATTTTCAGCACTTTTCCCAGCATGTCGGCCGTCCCCGTCATTGCTATTTACCCAGCAGTCGCCCTCTGCTCGACGGTCATCCTCCGTCGCCCACACTTTACAATATACTTTATTTTTCACTTTACAATCTATATCCCTTTTCTTCTCCCCAGTGAGTGCAAATTTTGGACTGTCTTTGGTATTCAACCACAAGTTACCTTGTTTGCCTGTTAAGCCGTCACTTACAACCTGCACAGCTAACTCATGTTTGAATAGGGGCAGCTGTAAACACCCCAAATTTGCCCTCACCCATTCACTCCATGGCTTGTGATCATCTCATGTGCATAAACACAATCATATCATCTCACATCTCATTTTTGATTCACTGCATAGTTTCTAAGGCATCTGCACCTAGGGTTTGTGATCTGAGCAATCTCAGGGCATCTGGAGCCACTCCAAAGGTCATCAATCAATTCAAAGGGATCCATGTGTGTTCCTACATCATATTACATCCTCACAAAGTCAAAAATGCAAAGGAATCACAAGAACAGGGATTGGTGTGGAAGCAGAGCCAGGCTTAACTGCACAGTTGACCTAAAATTAGGGTTTTGGTTTCAAAGGCCATAACTCAAAATTTTTTGGTCATTCTTGTTTCCATTGGTCTCTATATGGTATAGGGAGTATGCATATCAATTTTCATGAAGAAATTCCATGGGGAAGTCATCTGATCAAGGGTTGACTTTTCAGACAAGTCAGTGCAAAATCAGGGCATCCGAGGCCCCCAATGACCCAACCAATGGGTGATCTTCATCATTTTGAGTGTATATGGTCTTTATTTGATCATGGAAGAAGATTGAAGTTCACAAAAATCAAGAATTTGGAAGTTTTGCAAATGTTGACTTTTTGGGCATAGTTGACTTTTCAAGAATGCATCATTTTAGGTCATTTTTCAAGCCTTGATTTTTGATCCAAAAAGGCTTCAAATGGAAAAACTTTGGTCATGAAAGTTGTAGATCTCATCTTTCCCTTTTCAAAAAGTACAAGAACATGATCAAACTCTTCTTGGATCAAAAGTTATGGCAAGACAAAGTTGGCAAAAATCATTGTTTTTCAAGGCATGCTTCAAATGGAAATTTTGCAAAGTCATGAACCAATGCATTATGTGACTTCTAATTCACTACAAACCAGCACACAAACATCATGTAAGTCCTAAAATTCAGAATGAACTAGGCATTGCTCATGTTTCATGACTTTTGGAACAAGAAAATCACATGTGAACCAAAGTTATAACAAGTTGCAAAACCACTCATTTCTCTTCACCAACTTGCTGCATTGGTCCTTGAATCAAGCTAGCCTCACACACTCATCATGCTGCGCAGCCCATGCCCATTGTACTTGCCTAGCACCTCACCATACTTGCCTTACACAAAAGTTGGACTTTATGCAAAAGTAAACTTACCAATCACTATAGGCCAGGTCACATCATCTGACCTATAGGATTAAAATAACATATCATTTTGCAAGCCATTCCAAGTACTAAGCAAGGCTGAAGCTCTCTCATTCATAACATTCACAAAAACACACCAAGCTGCAAGTTGCTTCGAATCTCTCTGCCCAGCCTTCAAACACTCAAACCATTTCCACACTTCAAATCACCATGATCCATTGAGGAGAAACCAGCCAAGAACCAGGCCTGAGACCAACCACAAAGCCACTTCACCATTTTCACCTCAGCCTGCATTTCTCTTCGAATTACCTTCCACAGTTTACAAACGCCCAAACAAACTTTGCAAAGCTTCTCCATTCACCCTCAGGATCACAAACAACCCCCCACAATGCCCTGAAAGTGCCTGAGACTCCATTGCCATTTCTGACTGAACTGAAGCAGGAGCTTTCGAATCTCATTATCTAGCCAACTTAAACTCCTTTTGAGCATTCAAGCATCTTCTGTGGACCAAGTGGAGTGGATTGCACAAGGAGAAGTGGCCAGAAAGTCCTCAAATTGAAAGCTCCAAATCTCAGGTAGCTTGAAAATTATTTTTCCAGAAATCATTTCTTTTGTTCCAAACTTGTTCTATGTGATTCACTGATCATCCTGATGTTCTTAGTTTTTGAAATGGCTTTGTTTTGAGTATTTAATTTGTCTCTGAAGCTTGCGTGCCCTAGAACTTGTTCTCTTCGATTCAGCTTATTTAGGAAGAAGAAATTTGTTTTGAGAGAGGGGTTTGATTCGTGAGAGGTTGGGGATCATTTCCCAGTTCTTAGTTTTCATTTTTGATACGATTTGAGGGGTTTGGGGATTTCTCAGGTGAGATGCTGGCCGGAGAAGACGACCGGAAGTCTTCTCCGGCCACCTGAAAGTGATTAAGCCCTAATCACGTAATTAATGTTAGTTTGAATTTGGACCATTGATTGCCATTGACTTGTTGACTTCGCGCGCAAGGGAAGGGCTCAGATCACTTTGATTAGCCCTAATTCTTTTATTAGTTTTAATTAATTGTAATTAACTCAGAACCAATCCTGGCCACAAGATCACGCGCCAGTCAACGCATTTGAATCCAGAATCAATCTCAGCCTTCCTTTTGTTTTACTTTTCATTTTTATTCATTTTAATTCATTTTCTTTTCATTTAAATTGCATAATTAATTTAAAATAGCAAAAATGTCTTAAAAATTATGAAACTTTTTCTTAAAAGTTTTATTAATTCTTAAGACCCAAAAATATTTTTATTTTATTTTTTATCATTAAAAAAGTATTTTTAAATATTTAAAAGATTATTTTTAATTGATTAATGGAAATTAATTAATTAAAAATACTTTTAGGTATTTAAAAATCACCAAAAAATTCATGAAATGTTCTAAGACATTTAGAAACATTGTCCAACCTTCAAACCAAATTTCTTTTTTGATCTTGATGCACTTTAAGAATTTTTCATTGAATTAAATTTTATTTTGTGCATTAATTTGATCATAAGTTCAAAAATTCATTTCTGCCTATTGGAGAATTTTGAGACATTGATTCTTCTTGCATTGTGTTATGTTTAGCATGTAGTTCCTAGGGCTAAATGGCCATGATTTGTTTCTCCATTTTCCAATTGTTTGGCATTTCTTTTGCTAAGAACCCTAAAAAACCCTAATAACTTAGAAAATTCATAACTTGAGTTTGGTTGAGAGTTGAGAGCTCCCCTTTGAACCTTGGTTTAGTATAGGTATAGGGTTTCTTAGGATGGCATTTTCCATTTTTTTATCTTAGGGTTTGCTTCTGTTTTGGGTTTTTGTTTGATGTTTGATCCATAAACCCTAATTTGGGCTTCCATATGCATCCATCTTGCATCCTCTTGCATAACATGACTTACCATGACATTTCAAGCATCCATTTGATTCATTTGACATCATAAGACACATAGAAAGCATGTTTGATCATTGCATCATGTATTTGCCATGTTGTATGCCATGTGCACTTCATAACTTTTCATGTGTTTTCATGCTTCCTAGCTTGCATCATTTGCATCCATAATCTTGTATGAACATCTCCATGTCTTGCCTCTTGTTTGCAGCATCTCATAGCATCATTTTCATCATCAACATGCTTCTGGTTTGGTCTAGCATCATACCATTTCATCTCATCTTGCATTGCATTGCACCTCTTTCTAACATTTCAGGTGGTAAGTAACTTGGGAAGTGAATCTGCCTTCACTTCTCATGCCTTTTCTTTTCATCTCCCTTGCATCCATTGCTGCATTTTTTGTTTGTGTATGAGTTTGAGCTTGCTCATTCTTGTCCTTCCCACTTTCTTTCTTCAAGTGACTTGACTTCTTGAATGAAGCAAGTCACTTTGCTTCTCTTGATCTTGTTCATCTGCTTCCTGGTGGTTCATTTGAAGACTTCTCTTGTAAACCTCACAAACCTTAGGAACAACCAAGCATGACAATGATTAGGGTTTTGATTAGTCCCCCACTTAGCTTTTACCTTTGTGTCTCATTGAGTCTTCTCTTCTCACCTCACAATCAGGGACTAAACCCTAAAGGTTTTAAGGCTTTGTGATTAAGCTTATGCCTGCATCCTTCTATTAGGACGGAGTGTATAACTTTAATCCTAAGTGTTAAACCCTTAATGTGTTTAAATCTCTTAATCAATTCACTTAATAAGTATCAAGACATCACACTTGTAACTTGGGCCTTGCATCAGGGTTCTAATTCTTCCTTAAATGGTTAAGAAGGACTAACCCTAGTGTTAATGGACAAGTCCCCCTCAAGTTGTCTTACAAATCATAAAACTCACTTCATCATCATATCATTAATAAAATCCACTTAATCAAAGGCTTGTTTTGTCATGAGTTTAATCCCTAATCATGGATTAAGTTGAGGAGCTTTCCTCAGCTTAAACATTCTCATCTATTATCCTTCTATTAGGATGGTGTAATGAGTCTGTTCAATCCTTGATTATGGCTTAACCTCATTACTTAACACTAAACAGAAACACCAAAAACATCTAATTAATCACAAGTAGGTTAATGATCTTAATCCTATACCAAAGGTGATTAAGTGTGAGAATCTGACTTCACACTTAAGGTATTCTCATTACCCCTAATCAGAGGGAAGATGTGATGAGTTTACTAACCCATTGGTTTAGGCTTAAGCTCATTAACTTATGACAAACTCTCAAAAGTAATAAAAGACTGAAAACACAAAAACAAACAATAATCGTCTCCTTCGGGATTCTTTTCTCATCTCATTCACTCACAAACGAGAACTCGCTTCTTCCGTCTAATGCAAGACAGTTCGTACCTGAGCCAGATAGGTCATACACTTGAGCATAGGCAAGTAAGCAGTTCACCAGTCAATTCATCTTTCAGTCTCTTTGGGTCGAACTACGGTGTTCTGACTTCCTCATTGCACGAGAGGATACGTAGGCATAACTTAACGGTTATCGAACAAAAGTCTCTGTACATTCCCCCTCCTTCCAGAATCATTCTTTTAGCCTCATGGTCTTGAGCAGCTCATTCTCATCCCTACACTGACACTTCACTTATACACTTCACTCCTTTTACACTGACACCTGTACATCCTTTTCCAGCTCTTTTATACACAGATTGCACTGACACTACCCCTTTAAAACACAAATCTTTTAAGCGTGGATCCCGTCGAGTACGACGGACAATCTGGGTGCTAATACCTTCCCAGGTTGTAACCAACCCCCTTTCTCAGTCTCTCTGGTTCGCAACCGTCTTATCCATCTCTTTCTAGGTCTATGCAGCATTACCTTTCCTCCGGGATAAAAATGCCTAGCTGGCGACTCTATTCATTCTCCAGTGAGTTCACGGCTGTGTGTTCTCATTATCCCTCTCGCCGACCGTTCGCGTCTGTACCTTTATCCGGGCCTATTCCCCACTTATCGGGAGCGACACCCTTGTCAAGCTATCCTCAAAATAAAACATCCACAGTTTTTTATCCATGGTGTAGGCTTTCAATCTCCCTATGAAAGATTGGAGATGGGTACGAGGGCAAGATGTACCATTGTATCTTTCAAAATAAGGAGGTTTGAATTTGTGAGGAATTCTAACCCCCTCCACTAGTCCCATATCCATGACATCAAAACCCAGAGAGTTTTGAGATTCCATAGACCTCAGCTTTTCTACTATCTCATCCAGCCGACGATCATAGACTTCGTCTCCTGCCCCGACCACAGTAAATTGTTCTTCCTGAGGGTCCTCTTGCAAGGCCCTCCCCCTAGTGTTACCCTGGGTGTTCCTTATAGCATTAATTTCTGGGTTCAGATGAGGTCTAAACTCTGGGGGATCAGTACAAGGTTGTACATGATCGTTGTTGCTAGTACCCCCTGTTCTTGGGTGGTTTTCTTCGGGAGTTTTCTGCTCGACAACTCTCTCAGTCTTTCTTGACTCTAGGCCAACCCAGTCATCACTGCCATAAACTGGTTCATTTGGGCCCTCATCTCAGTCCTTTCATTGGCCATTTGGGTTCTCACGTCAGTAAGATCTTATTGAACCTGGTCCATTTGTAAGCCCAGAAGGTTGTTTCTTGTTGGATACCGGTGCACTCTATTGATGGGGAAGACTCTTCTACGAGCAATGTTTCCTGAAACCACAACAAAGTGAGAAACAACAAAAACAAAAACCTAAAAAACAAAGAAATGAGGTTAGTATGCAATGTAGGATGCCTATTTGTCTTCCAAGGGTATCCGGGTTTGGTTCTTTGGTTTTGAACTTCCAGACCTCGAGGAATGATGTTGTTGAAGAGAGATAAAGCCCACAAAATAATATAAACCATATATTACAAAGTGTAAAGATACATAGTTTGATTACAACAAAAGTCCCCATGGTGGGTCAAAATACAACAACAAAAATACAATCAAAATGAAGTACAAATACAAGGAAATCAAACATCCAATCCATAATCATCCTCTCTGACTTCTTTCAGGAGAGCCTCAGTCACTAGATCAATTGGATGCTCTAGGATGGTCCTGATAAGAAGGTTCCTGGTGGCAATGGCACTTGTCAACTTCTTATGCTTGTCCTGGTCCTTCGATCTCTTCAACCCCGCCCGGAGTTTCAACTCGGAGATTTCCTTCTGTGCCGCTAACAAGGCCTCCTGATTCTTCTTCTCATTAACTTCTAGTTGCTCTATCTTAGCCTGGGTCCTCTGATCTTCCTGTGAATGAGCCTCAATGATCCTGATCCATCTAGCCTGACTCTCTTCTAAGTAGCGTTCAGCTCTGGCCTTTTGAATCTTGGCTTCCTTGCAAGCATTCTTCAATATCAACTCCCCTGCTTTAGCCCTTCTGATGTAATCATCTGTCTTCTCAATCTTGGTCATATGCTCGATCCGGAGCTTCTTTAACCTTTCATTATCCAGACGACTATCATTCCTCTCCCGGAGGGTCTTCTTCAAAGCTTCAGAGAGCTGAGTATTCCTTTCCTTCAATTTCTCAAACTCCTCCAAACTGACTGTAGCTGCAGGCTCAACAGCCGATGGTCCAGGCACATACTCTAGGGTGAATGGCATGCGGGTGATCTGTCCCCTGATGCGAGACCAATCAAGATACTGAGCTAAAGCTATGTTGTTGCACTTTCCAAGAATAGCATTCCCCTTTGTCTGAATATTATCCCAAGCCCAAGCTGCTTGTCTGACAATGGCAAGGTTGTGCTGAATGTCACAATAAAGGGTTTCTGACAAGTCTTGCTCTCTTGGTGGATGTACCAAGGCATACCCTAGTTGCCTTTTGAACAGCAAAGGGTTGTAGTTGATGCAACCCTTCACTCCAATCAGGGGTACATTGGGATACTGCCCACAGCTGGTGATGATATCTCTGCCCTTGGTGCTCTGAGTGCACCATCTGATGTCTTCTGAAGTAAGGGCAATCATTATCTTGGCCCAGTTCCTTGACTGATGAGGGTTCAAGAAAGCTTCTGACTTTGGTAAGTGCCTTAACAGCCAACAATAGAAAATAGGTGAACAGCACCTGACTAATCTCCCCATCTGCTTCTCATTCCTTTGATGCACTGAGTAATAAAAGTCTCCAAGCAAGGTAGGGACTGGATTCTTCAACAGGAAAAGGTGGACAGCACTCTTGCTTACAAACTTAGGCTCGTCTTCAAACAAGATGACTCCATATATGTTAAGGTCCAGAAGAGCACAAACAGTGTCCCACTTCCCTACTGCAGTATGAATGGTGGCCTGAGTAACAATGAAGTCCAAATGAAGATATGGGATTCCAGCCTTGGTGGTCATGTTCTAGTCAATGAGGGTAGACTCCAAGTGCAAAGCCTTAGCTACATCTTCATTCTTGGGAGCAGTCATCTCAGGGTTGAAAGGGATCCCTCTCCTGATGGGGACACCCAACAACATGGAGAACTCTTCCATCAAAGGTCCCAACTGAAAATCTGGGAAAGTGAAACATCTGAGAGGAGGGTCATAGAACTGAAGACAGGTGTGGATCATGCTCCTTTGTGATGCATCCAAGTCTATGATTATGTCCATAATGCCACTATAATGTTCCCGGAATAAAGGGACATGATCAGGAGTGATGAGAGTCTGAATCTGCCTGATGCCTGTCAAAGTGGGCTCAAAGAAATGATAGGTAATGTTACTCTTCCTGGATGGGTCCATGCTGACAATGGATGCTGATGAAGAAGACTGAGGATAACTGCTGATAAAGGCAACTGAAGAAGATGCTGAAGAAGAGTCTCTGATGAAGACAACTGATGAAGAGAGCTGAAAAGAATCTCTGAGGAAGATAGCTGGTGAAGGTATCTGATGCAGAGAGCCGAAGGAATCTGAGCAGTAGAACAGGTCAAAACCAAACCAAAGATAAAATGTGGATACCCTATAAAACAAATAGACAAATGTTAAATGATGCAAAATAATGTATGCAGAATGATATACAAGGGTTTGTGATAAAGTGTTGGATCTGTTATCTACCTTGATAGGGTCCATGTGTGTCCAAAAGTCTGAATGGAGGCTTAGAAAACCAGTAACCAGGTGGGGGACTCAAATAAAGAGTCACAAGTTCAGGGTTTCACAAGAATAGTCCAAAATGATGCAATCTTAAAACAAAACTGGTAACAGGGTATGATGAGGCCAAGGGTTCCTGCAAACCTGTAAACATCCCAACCCCCTCACATGTATTGTTCTAGAACAAGGATCCTCAGACTTGGATCAGTTATGAGAAGTGTAAACACTTCTAACCCGAAGGTACAATGTTTACAATAACCATAAAGGATCATCCCCTAATTCACCTCAGATGCTGAAGGTCATAAAAAGGTCATCCAGACTTAGCAGGCTTCCCAGATAGCCCTAGTACTACAGGAAACCCGTAGCACAGAGTTCTCAAGAAGAAACCCATGTCTGAACCGTGTTTCATATTCCCGCACCAGACCGAAATGGAATGAGAAAAAATATGAAGCCACTCTATCCTATGTGTCACTCAGGTCCCCGGTATGGAACCTTACTCACTCAATAACCCTCCCACCAAACAGACAGAAGATCCAGCACACATGACAGTATGAAATGCATATAAACAGCAAATGAAAGCAGTAAATAAAGTTGTACAGAAAGCAATAAATAAACCAAAAAAACAACAAGCACAAGTAGCGCATAACACCCCCATAAACACAAAAATCAAACAAGCGCTAGGAGAAACCCACAAAAATAACCAGAAGCTCTGGTTGCAAGATAGGCTCCCCAGCAGAGTCGCCAAGTTGTCGCTCCTCTGAAAAGACACCAGAGTCCCAGGGTGCAGACATGAACGGTCGGCGAAGATAGAGAAATGAAATTGAAGTGAATAGAGTCGCCAGCTAGGCATTTTTATCCCGAAGGAAAGGTAATGCTGCATAAACCTGGAAAGAGATGGATAAGACGGTTGTGAACTAGAGAAACTGAGAAAGGGGGTTGGTTACAACCTGGGAAGGTATTAGCACCCAGATTGTCCGTCGTACTCGACGGGATCCACGCTTACAAGATTGTGTTTAAAGGGGTAGTGTATGTGCTATCTGTGTGCAAAAAGCTAAGAATGAATGTACATGTGTCAGTGCAAAAAGGTGAATTGCTCAGGAACTGAGGCTTTTAGAAAGAATACTGAAAGAGGGGGATGACAAAAAGACTTTTGTTCGATAACAATTAAGTTATGCCTACGTATCCTATCGTGCAATGAGGAAGTTAGAACACCGTAGTTCGACTCAAAGAGACTGGAAATAAATTGACTATGAACTGCTTACTTGCCTATGCTCAAGTGTATGACTCGTCTAGCTCGAGTGCTAACTGTCTTACATTAGACGGAAGAAGCAAGTTCTCGTTTATGAGTGAGTGAGATGAGAAAAGAATCCCGGAGGAGACGATTATTGTTTGTTTTTGTACTTTCAGTTTTGTTATTATTTTTGGTGTTTTGCATAAGTTAATGAGCTTAAGCCTAAATCAAAGGCTTGTAAACTCATTATATCCTCCCTGATTAGGGATAATGAGCCTACTTAAGTATGAGATAAACATCTCAACTTAATTGCCATGATGATGTAGGATTAAGATCATTAACCTACTTGTGATTAATTAAATGCTTTTTTTGGGTTTTTGTTTAGTGTTAAGTAATGAGTTTAATCTTTAATCACAGATTAGTGAACTCATTACACCATCCTAATAGAAGGATAATAGATGAGAACACTTAAGCTGAGGAAGACTCCTCAACTTAATCCATGGTTAGGGATTAAATTCATTATATAACAAAGCCTTTATTAAGTGGATTTTGATTAAAGGATAAGATTAAGAAGTAGATTTTATGGTTTGTAAGACAACTTGAGGAGGACTTGTCCATTAAACACTAGGGTTAGTCCTTCTTAACCATAAGGAAGAATTAGAACACTAATGCAAGGCCCAAGTTACAAGATAAAGTCTTAGTGATTTTTAGTGTGTTTTTATTAAGAGGTTTAAACAAATTAAAGGTTTAACACTAAGGATTAAAGTTATACACTCCATCCTAAGAGAAGGATGCAGGCATAACCTTAATTCCAAAGTCCTAAAACTTTAAGAGTTTAGTCTCTGATTATGGAGATGAGAAGAGAGACTCAAGGAGACTCAAAGGTAAAAAAGCTAAGGGGGACTAATCACAACCCTAATTATTATCATGCTTGGGTATCCTATGGTTTATGAGGCTTAAGAGAGATCTTTAAGGAAGCCACCAATGGAAGAAGCAGATGAGAAGAGGAGGAAGCAGAAGAATAAGTTACTTACTTCCTAAGAAGATAAGTAACTTAAAGGAAGAAAGTGAGAGAGATGGAACATAAGTGAATTAGATTCACTTCAAGGACAACCAAAATGCAAATGAAAGAGATAAGAAGAAGTGAGAGGTGAAGGCAAATCCACTTCCCAAAATAACTTACCAAACCTGAAACTGTTAGTATGAATACATAAAGTAAAAAAGCATGAAGAAATGAAATGAGATGAGGTGAAATGAAGGGAAAAGACCAAAGTCAGAAGTGTTTATGTTGTGAAAATGTCATGTGAGATGATGCAAAGGCATACAAAATGCATATGTGTGATCATACAAAGATGGGATGCAAAGGAAGCATGCTTTGAAGTTTGAAAACACATGAAAGTTTATGAAATGAAATGAATGCTAAACATGGAAAATGGATGAAGAAATGATCAAGAAAGGTTCTAACATGTCCTAAGATGTCTAAGATGACATAGGAATGCATGAAATGTCATGGCAAGTTCATGTAATGATGCATATGCAAGGTGAATGCAAATGAACATGAAAAATTAGGGTTTTATGAACATGTGAGATGCAAATGGATAAAACAGAAGCATATCACATGATAAAAATTTGAAATCAAGCTCAAACAAACCCTAATCCCATATTAGGTCACACCCCAAAGGAGGAGGTCAGAAGCCTAACCTATCAAAAGTTATGGTTTTCCTAAGTTTTCTAGGGTTTTTGGGTGGTTCAAAGGGAAAAATGCAAATCAATTTGAAAATGCAAGATAAATTCATGAGGAAAATGACCTATAAACTACATGCAATATGTAACACAATGCAAAAAGAATCAAATTCAAACTCTTCTTGGTTAGACAGAAATGATTTTTTAAAGTTAGGGTTCAAAAATGTGATTTTTATGACCCTTAATTCAAAGAAAATTGGCAAACTATGATCAAACCTAAAAAGAAATTTGTGTGAAGAGTTTGAAAATGTTTCTAAATGTATTGGAATGATTCATGATTTTTTTGGTGATTTTTAGAAACCTAAATGCATTTTTAATTAATTAAAATACTTTAATTAATTAAAAATACTTTAATTAATTAAAAATAACATTTAAATGTTTTAAAAATACTCTTTTTAATCCAAAAAATAAAATAAAAATTGTTTTTGGATTGAGAAAAATATTTGAAGTCAGAATGCAAAAGGAAATATTTTTGGAAAATGTTTTGATATTTTTAATAAAATGAGAAAGAAAATGCAAAGAAAAAATGAAATAAAAATTGATTTAAGTGAAAGTATGCAGATCCAAGGCTCCAGATTCAAACTTGGAGAGAGAGTATTGACTGCACGCGCGAATCAATGGTCAGGATGGCTTCTAGGTTAAATAACTTAATTAAATTAATTAATTCAGATTTAGGGTTTAATGAAATGATCTGGGCCATCCATTCACTAATTAAAACACATATCCAATGGTCCACGTTTAAACTGGCAAACTAACCCTAATTAATCTCAGGTGACCGGAGCTAAGCTCTGGTCATCTTCTCCGGCCAACCCCTCACCTGAGTTTCCCCAAAACACCACCCCAAGCCCCCAAAATCTCCAGAATCACTCCACTAACCAGCCTAAACATTAATCCAACCCCAAAACTCATTTATCATTCATCAATAACAAGATTCGAACAAGAACATCAAAACGGAAAAAATTTTAGACCAAGCATACATACTCATTTTTCAATCATTTTCAAAACAAAACACATCAGAGTGATCTAGAGAGCATGAAGAATCATTCTATAACTTAAAAGAAAATTTCTGGAAAAAAGTTCTTGATGACTACCTGAGATGATGAACTGCAAATATGAACTTTCAGAGCTCCTCCTTTGTGCAATCCACCTCCTTTGGTCCCCCTGAGTCTATTGTGATGCTTGGAATGAGTTTATTTTGGCTGAATCATGAGTTTCAGTTCTGAGTATGCAGAAATCGTGTTGGGTTTAAGGGTGTTTTAGGCTATAGTGATGGGTGGGAAATGATCCTGGGGTGATGCTGAGTTGATTGGTGGAAGAAGATTGAAGTTTTGATGGTTGTGCTATGAATTTCAAAGAGAGGAAGGTTTCTTGAGGTTTTTGGCAATCTGAGTGTATGTGTGTTTTCAGCCTTGTGTGTTGTGTGTTTTGAGTTGCTTAATGTCCACATAAACAATGTTGATTGGCCAGAGAGTTGTTGTGGCACAGGCTGATTGGTATGGGAGTTTTTGCAAAAAGTCAAGATTGTGTACTATGAGGTATGGACACGGGTCAGAGGTGATTTCATGGGGTGTCTGGCCTCAGCTTGGTTCAAGGATGGCCATGGGATTGAATTTGATGTGCTGGAAGGCTTGGATCATGAGTTATCACATGTTTTGCAAATTTCCCTCTTTGAAGTTTCTTGGATCACAAGCCATGAAAACCCTAGGTCCAATGCATAATTCTGATCTTTTGAAGTTGCATAGGCATGTTATGAAGTGTTTGTGCACATTAGAGGTCATTAGAATGCTTGGCAAGTGAAATTGCAAAATTCCCTCTTTGGCATGAACTTGAAAATTATGTGATTTTTGCCAACTTTGAAAGGCCATATCTTGAGTTCTATGATGAATCAAAACATGTTCTTGTACTTTTTGAAAAGGGAAAGACCTAATCTACAACTTTCATGGCCAAGAATTTTTCATTTGAAGCATTTTTGGTCATGAAAGAGGAGGTTGAAAATCTTTCCCAAAATGGAAAGTTTGCATTTCAAGTCATTTCCAAAAATGGTAAGTTTGCAATTGGCTCAAAATTCTTCAGTCTTGTGAACTTACACCCACTTATAAGATCAAATAAATATCATTGAACTTCAATTTGATGAAAATGCCCCTTTGGTTCCATTGGTGGGGGCCTTAGATGCCCTGATTTTGACTTAACTTGCTCAAGAAGTTACCCAGTGAACAGATGACTTCCACAATGATTTTCTTCATCAAACTTGGTACACATGATCCTTATAACATATTAAGAACATTAGAAACAAGAATGACCCAAAAAATTTGGAGTTAAGGCCTCTGAAACCAAAACCCTAATTTTGGTCATCTGTGTAGTGAAAACCCTAGCTCTGCTTCCATGCCTTTGCCAGTTCTTGTGATCCCTTGACTTTCATGAACTTTGAGGAGCACAATATGATGGTAGAACACTCATGTACCCTCTTGGAAAGCTTTGAGACCTTTGGGATGGCTCAGATGGATTCTTGGATTACTCAGATCACAAACCCTAGATGCAGATGAAATTGAACTATACAGATGAAACAAATATGCAATATGAGATGTAATGCTTATGTTAAAACAAAAATGAAAGATCACAAGCCATGGTGTAATAAAGAGTGAGGGCAAATTTGGGGTGTTTACAGTGTGCTTGTTCTATTATTCCATCTTGGAATGTAGTAGCAAGTACACATTCCATGGAAAAGAGTTTGAATTCATTCTCTTGTGCCACACCAATAAAAGACTTCTAAAAAACACAAACAAATAATAAGCGTCTCTCCTTCGGGACTTCTTTTCTCATCTCCTTCACTCCGTCCGCGAACTTGCCCCTACTTGTCATTTTGCAAGACGGTTACGCACTCGTCGTCCGAGCCTGTAACACCTGAGCATTGAGATAGGCAGTTCAAGCCTTAAGACACAAGTAATATTTTCCACCCCTAGTTAGGGGAACTACGGCGTCTCTGATCCTCATGTCCAAATGAGGTACGTATGCAGCAGGGTAGGGCCCGTTCGAGCACACTCTTTTATTTTCCCTACATTTTCCCCCTTTCTTTTCTTTCTTTTCCAGTTTAAGTTTCAGTTTTGCAGCAGCTTTCATTCTTTCACTCTTTGAAGCAGTTTCTTTGCAAGCGTGGATCCCATCGGGTACGGCGGACGATCTGGGGTGCTAATACCTTCCCAGGTCGTAACCGAATCCCGAACCCAAATTATTTGGTTCGCAAAACCTTTATCCTTCCTGTTCTTTTCTTCTGGTTTGTGCAACATTACCATTCCCGTTCCTTCGGGATAAAAATGTCTGGCTGGCGACTCTACCTCTTTCCGTGCCACTTTCGCGTTTGTACCAGGATGGAAATCCAGGGAGCGACACAAAGAAATTGGGTGGGAACACACCTCCCTATTCTGGCCCAAAATAGAATCCAGTAGAGCCTCCATAACAAACACAGAAAGATCCAAAAATGTTGAATACGAGCGCCCGTCCATAAACGAAACTGAACTCGAAATTATTTCTGCAGGAAAAGGCAAACCAGAAAAAATATTAATGAATTTCTCATCCATCCGAAAAGTAGCAGAATGCGCGCTTCCATAAAATAATTATGTCGCGAATGTGAATTGATTAACAACAGGCCCCCCGATTGAAACTTACTAGGAATGTCGGGGCCAGAACCAATAACTTCTGAATCGATCGAGACATCCTGGGAAGTACCTGTAAGAGAAAAGGTGTTAGATAAAAGCGGATTCGTTGTTGGTATTGTAGGCCTATTAAACACCTTCATTCCAAGACCATAATCCCCCCATCTCCATCTCCCATTCACCCACCCTTTCATAACTGCCACCGATGCATTTTGTAAACGCGACACCTCAAACAAATTTGGGAAAAGCCGCTAAAGCGGCCCCTGGCCAGACCAATTCACCCTCCAAAAAGACGTACCAAAACCATTGCCCAGCTTGACCAAGCAATTCTCCACTAAATAATCTTCTTTATATTTTTTTGCAATAGGCAAAAGATCCAAAAACCAATAAGAGTAATTAGTTTTTCAATCAAGATTCAAACCACCTTCCCAAACCACTCGTTGTTCACATTAAACGGTTTAGGACCTCAATCGGAAGAATCCACTACTTACCAAATCAAACTATGATCTGAGACGTCCCTCAAGTCAATCAATTGACCCACCAGGAAACGATCAATCTCTCATGGCAAAACCATTGCCATTATACCACGAAAACTTCTTACCTTTACAAGGCAAATCAATCAAATTACAATCGGAAATGAATTCTGAAAACTCCCTAATCTCAGAAGACCTACTGTCGCTCCCGCCAAATGACACACAGGGTCAAGAGGGGTACAGACGCGAACGGTCGGCGAAAGAAGAAATGAGCACACACAGGAGTGAACTCAGAAGAAAAGAAAAGAGTCGCCAGCTAGGCATTTTTATCCCGGAGGAAAGGTAATGCTGCATATACCTAAGAAAAGACATGGATAAGACGGTTGCGAACCAGAGAGACTGAGAAAGGGGGTTGGTTACAACCTGGGAAGGTATTAGCACCCAGATTGTCCGTCGTACTCGACGGGATCCACGCTTAAAAGATTTGTGTTTTAAAGGGCTAGTGTCAGTGCAATCTGTGTATCATAGCTGGAAAAGAATGCAAGTGTCAGTGTAAAAGAATGTGAAGTGTATAAGTGAAGTGTCAGTGTAAGGAAAGAGTATGCTCATGATCATGAGGCTTAAAGAATAATTGCTGGAAGGAGGGGGAATATACAGAGACTTTTGTTCGATAACTGTTAAGTTATGCCTACGTATCCTCTCGTGCAATGAGGAAGTCAGAACACCGTAGTTTGACCCAAAGAGACTGAAAGATAAATTGACTTGTGAACTGCTTGCTTGTCAATGCTCAAGTGTATGACCTGTCTGGCTCAGGTGCAAATTGTCTTGCATTAGACGGAAGAAGCAAGTTCTCGTTTATGAGTGAATGAGATGAGAAAAGAATCCCGGAGGAGACGTTTATTGTTTGTTTTTGAGATCTTCAGTCTTTTATTGCTTTTGGAAGTTTGTCATAAGTTAATGAGCTTAAGCCTAAACCAAAGGGTTAGTAAACTCATCACATCTTCCCACTGATTAGGGGTAATGAGAATACCTTAAGTGTGAAGTCAGTATCTCACACTTAATCACCATGATGCAGGATTAAGATCATTAACCTACTTGTGATTATTTAGATGTTTTTTGGGTTTTTGTTTAGTGTTAAGTAATGAGATTAAGCCATAATCAGGGATTTAATGGACTCATTACACCATCCTAATAGAAGGATAATAGATGAGAGCATTTAAGCTGAGGAAGACTCCTCAACTTAATCCATGATTAGGGATTAATCTCATGACAAAGCAAAGCCTTTATTAGATGGATTTTAGTTAATGGTAAGATGAAGAAGTGATTTTTATGGTTTGTAAGACAACTTGAGGAGGACTTGTCCATTAACACTAGGGTTAGTCCTTCTTAACCAATTAAGGAAGAATTAGAACCCTAATGCAAGGCCCAAGTTACAAGCTTGATGTCTTGATGATTATTAAGTGAATTGATTTAGGGATTTAAACACATTAAGGGTTTAACACTTAGGATTAAAGTTATACACTCCATCCTAATAGAAGGATGCAGGCATAAGCTTAATCACAAAGCCTTAAAACCTTCAGGGTTTAGTCCCTGATTATGAGATAAGGAGAGAAGACTCAAAGATGACACAAAGGAAAAAGTCTAAGGGGAACTAAACAACCTTAAAATGTTAACATGCTTGGAAATCCTAGGGTTTGTGAGGCTTAAGATGAGAAATCTTCAAGGAAGCCACCAAGGAGAAGCAAGATAGAAATGGGAGGAGATGAGAAGAGAAAAGAGGGAAGAGAAGCACAAGTGAGCAAGCTCACTCAAAGACAAGTAAAAATGAAGCAAGGATGTAAAATGAGAAGGAGAGAAGAAGTAGGAGGTGAAGGCAAATCCACCTCCTAAACCAACTTACCATTAACCTGAAAAGTTAGTACATGCTGCATAAAGGAAAGAATGAGATGAAACAATGGGAAAATGCCAAAGTCAGAAGCATGCACATGATGCAAATGATGTCAAGAGATGGTGCAAAGATGAGGCAAGGCATGAGAATGATCATACAAACATATGGATGCAAGAGAAGCATGTTGTGCACCATGGATGTTCATGAAAAGTTATGGAATGCAAAAGACATATAACATGGCAAATGAAAGATGCAATGATCAAACATGATTCTAATATGTCCTAAGATGTATTATGAATCAAATGAATGCACAAAATGTCATGGCAAGTCATGGTATGCAAGCAAATGGAGGATGGATGCAAAGGAAGGCATGAATTAGGGTTTATGATCAACACACAAAACAAAATTCAAAATCAGAAGCACATATCATGATGAAAAATTGAAAATTCAATCAAAGGAACCCTAAACCTTCACCAAACTCACTGCCCAAAGGAGGGGATCCAACTCTTAACCTAGTGAAAGTTATGAATTTCTTAAGATTGCTAGGGTTTTAAGGTACCTTGTCAAGAAAAATGCCAAACAAATTGAAAATGCAAGATCAATTCATGCCAATTTAATCCTATAAACTACATGCTATACAAGATGCAATGCAAAAAGAATCATTGTCCAACTCTCAATGGTTAGGCAGAAATGAATTTTTGAAGATTGAACCAAAATATTACCTCAAAATGAATTTAATTCCATTGAAAATTATCAAAAGGTATCAAGAACCAAAAAGAAATTTTGTTTGAGAGTTGGACAATGTTTCTAAATGTCTTTGAATGTTACATGAATTTTTTTGTGATTTTTAAATACCTAAAAGTATTTTTAATTAATTAATTTTCATTAACTAATTAAAAATAAACTTTTAAATGATTTAAAAATAAATTTTAATGCAAAAAATAAAAATAAAAATATTTTTGTGTTTTGAAAAATAATGAAAACCTTGACAAAAATTTTCATAATTTTTAAATATTTTTTTCTATTTTTAAAAATTCGTGCAAAATAAATCAAAACAAATGAAAATAAAATGAAATTTAAATAGAAAATGAGAAAGTCAGCCAATCTGATGGCTGAGATTCAAACTCAGGACGCGGGAATTGACCAGCACGCGCATCTGGACGGCCAGAATTCAAATCTCACTAATTACGTCATTAAGCCCTAATCTGAACCCTAAACACTCTCAGGTGACCGAAACAGTGTTCCGGTCATCTTCTCCGGCAAGGTGTTCATGCTATCTCACTCCCTATGCATCAAAACTTCACCAAAATCTCCAGATTCACTCTTTAAACATCATTAAACCTAAACCCCACCCCAAAATCCATTTATTTTCACTGAATCATAAGAATCAAAGCAAAAAGCATTTCACGGGCAAAGTTTCAGAACAAGCATACAACCTCAAAACTCAATCATTTTCAAAAATAAAAGGTTCATTGCATTCAGGGAAGCATGTAGATCATTTTAGAAACAAGAAATAAGAGTTCTGGAAAAATGTTTCAAGGAGGTACCTGAGCTTGAGCTTTCTCAGTTCTGGACTTTCAGGCCTCCTCCCTTTGTGCAAACCACTCCTCTTGAACCCCTGATGAAGTTTTGAAGCTTGGTTGGAGTTTAAAATGGTTGGTTTGTGAGATTGAGCAGGTTCTGTTCAGTGGAGGGAAGAAATCGTGTTTTGATTTCAGGAGGTTTTAGGGCAAAGTGAGGGCAGGGAAATGATCAGGAGAATGTGTTGAGATGTTCTCTGAAGTTTGTTTGTGTGTTTGATGCTTGTGGAGAGTGTTTCGAATGGTTTTGCATATGAGGCATAAACTTGGAACTATGGCTATGAGAGAGCTTCAGCATGAATTGTTGTGTGTTATGGCTTGCCTTTGGTCCACTTATCACTCAGGGATAGGTCTGTGGAGTTGGTGTGCCCTATTGTGATTGGTATGGGCAAGTTGCCAAAATGTCAAACTTTGTGTAAGAGAAGTATGGGCTCATAGCTAGCTAAGGACAAGAGGGGTGTCCTGCGCAGCAAGAAATGTGGAGAGCCCTAGGATCAATTCTGAAGTCAGCAAGCAAGTGGATTAGGGTTTGAGTGAGGTTTTGCAACTTGGTTCATCTTTGGCCCTTTTGAAGTTTCTTGATCCACAAGTCACAAAAATGAGCAAACTCTTGATGCAATCTGACTTTTAAACATTGGTTCATGTTTGTATGAAAATTAGAAGTCCATTTGATAGCACAATTTGTCTTGGCAAGTGGTTTTGCAACTTTGCCTTTTTGGTGTATAACTTGAAATTTTGTGATTTTGGCCAACTTTGACAAGCCATAACTTTTGATCCAAAATGAATTAGAATGAGTTCTTGTACTTTTTGAAAAGGGAATGATCCATTCTACAACTTTCATGACCAAAGTTTTTCCATTTGAAGCATTTTTGAATCAAAAAGCAAGGGTTGAAAAAGTTTCCCAAAATGGCAAGTTTCCATTACAAGTCATTTTCCCAAAAAGTCAACTTTGCAAATGGCTTGAAATTCTTCAATTTTGTGAACTTCCAACATCTTCTATGATCAAATAAAGATCATACATAATCAAAATGATGAAGAACACCCTTTGGTTGGGTCATTGGGGGCCTCAGATGCCCTGATTTTGCACTGACTTGCTCAAAAAGTCAACTCTTGATCAGATGCCTTCCCCATGAAAATTGATATGCATGATCCCTATACCATATAGAGACCAATAGAAACAAGAATGACCAAAAAATTTGGAGTTATGGCCTCTGAAACCAAAACCCTAATTCTAGGTCATCTGTGCAGTCAAACCTGGCTCTGCTTCCATGCCAATCTCAGTTCTTGTGATTCTTTGACTTTATTGACTTTGTGAGGATACAATATGATGCTTGAACATACATGGACCCCTTTGAAGTGATTGATGACCTTTGGAGTGGCTCAAATGGCTCTTGGATTGCTCAGATCACAAACCCTAGATGCAGATGACTTTGAAACAATGCAGTGAAGCAAATATGCACTATGGGATGCTAATATTGAAATTATTTACATGAGAAGATCACAAGCCATGGTGTGAATGGGTGAGGGCAAATTTGGGGTGTTTACAGCTGCCCCTATTCAAGCATGAGTTAGTTGTGCAGAATGTAAGCAACGGCTTAACAGGCAAGCAAGATAACTTGTGGTTGAATACCAAAGACAGTCCAAAATTTGCACTCACAGAATGAAGAAGAAAAGGGATATAGGTTGTAAAAGAAAATAAAGTATATTATAAAGTGTGGGCGACGGAGGGCGACCGTCGAGCAGGGGACGACTGCTGGGGATGAAGCAATGACGGGGACGGCCGACATGCTGGGGATATAAGAGATTATGATGGGGACGGCCATCAAGCAAAGATATAAGACTCTCTGGGGATAAAAGGTAATTGTGAATGATGGGGACGACCATCAAGTTCAAAGCATAAATGAAATAACTGATGAGGTACGGTCATCAAAGGTGAAGGACGATCACCTAGCAGGGGACGGCTGCTCTGAGGGGGATAAGATGAGGGACATTCATCTACGGTGAAGGACGATCACCGGGCAAGGTACGGTTGCCAAAAGTATCGCGACATAGGACGAATGCCGGATAAAAGGTCGACGATGGGGACGGCCATCGGATAAGCATGATGAAGGACGATCATCAAGAGGTGAAGGACGATCACCTAGCAGGGAACGGCTGCTCTCAGGGTTTATCATGACATAGGACGAATGTCAGATAACAAGATTAACGATGGGGGACGGCCATCGGATAAAAATGATGAAGGACGATCATCAAGAGGTGAAGGACGATCACCTAGCAGGGGACGGCTGCTAAATATCACGACATAGGACGAATGCCAGATAGAAAAGGGTTCCAATAATGGAGACTCCACTGGGGAAAGGATGAGGGACGGTCATCCAAAGGTGAAGGACGATCACCTGGCAGGGTACGGCTGCCGAAAGGTATCATGACATAGGACGAATGTCAGATAGAAAAGAAGTTTTGTTGGGACTTTGCTGGGGAAAATTGGACACGGACGAGTGTTTAATCTCATGAAAACACAAGTGTTTGGCACGGTGTATAGATTTAAAGATGCGGACGAGCATCCTTAAGACTATGATACAGACGAGTATCGGTAGAAACAAACGCTGACGCGTGTTCAGCGATGATGATACGGACGAGTACCAACGAACACGGACGAGTATTGATTCTGAGGGGACTCTTCTGGGGAACAATAGACACAGACGAGTGTCTAAATTCAAGAAGACATAAGTGTTTGACACGGTGTATAAATTAAATATGCGGACGAGCATCCTTAAGACTATGATACGGACAAGTATCAAGTAGAAACAAACGCTTGACGCATGTTCTGGGATGATGATACGGACGAGTACCAACGGGTTAACAAAGAACACGGACGAGTGTCGAATCTGAAGGGATTTGAGTGATATATACAAGATACGGACGAGTATCTGTATGAGCAAAACAAAAGTAATAAGTAGGACTGGTGTACACGAGTGTTTAACTTGCTGGGGAGGGTGACACGGACGAGTGTCAAAAAGTCAAGTATATGATTTACAAAGTGTTTAGGTGGCTATGTTGGGGAAGGTGACACGGACGGGTGTCAGGGAATCTGTATAGATATATGATATATGAATCTGTGAGTGCAAAGAGGACGCTTTGGCTTTCTACTGGGGGATATGACGCTGACGGGTGTCAAGAAGTATCTGTTTCTATATAAGTGCATGTTTGTAAAGAATGCTCGGGCGACCTTACTGGGGAATGATGACACGGACGGGTGCCAAAAGGGGTATGCATTTGTATCTGAGTGTAAGGCAAATGTCTTGGCTTTCTGCCGGGGAATTTGGGGAGTTTTCTGTACATCGTTGCCGGATTGTCAGTATTTACAAATGTCTGATTCAGAACATGGCTTATGATTATGCAATATGTTTGATTTTTGCCGTAATGCTCCGTATTAGACGGAATGCTACGCTTTGTGGGAAAATATGATGTGAATGCTATGATTATGCGGAGATACCGATACGGGATTCGGATCTCGTTGCTGAGGAGATCTCTGGCTGATTTGTTTGAAGTGAATATCCCAGCTGGGGATGAGATCATTGGTGGATCTGACATATCTGACTCTGCATGGGGGAATAGATCTCTGATAGACCTATCTTGGTAATGAGGGACCCAGCTGGGGTTTGTAGAAGCTTTCGTCACCCTGTTGTGAGATCTTCAGAAGTTGCTCTTCTGGATAGAGGCTGAAACTCTGTGGGGAGAATGGTTCCCTGGCTTTTGTACTTGGCAGAGGAGAAATGATGACAGGCAACTCAGCTGGGGAGAAAAGAGAGATCATTGAAAGACCCCTCTAGAGATTTCTGCGGGGATCTTGTTGAGGATGATACTTGACAACTCAGCTGGGGATATGGGCACCTTCTGATACTGCTTTGAAGGCAATGTTGGAGAAGTGATGCCTGGCAACTCTGATGGGGAGAAAGCATCTCTGGTGCTATTTGGAAGGTGTGTCGAGGAAATAATGATTTGGCAGTCTACTGGGGAGAAGCTTTCATGCCCCATGTTGCGCTTTGAACACCTGCAATCCTGCATGACAGAGAAACGTACAAGTATCCCGAGGTATCCCTTACTGGATTCCGTCATAGGTTAGACACTCCTGGGAGCAAATATATTTCCGTAAGCACGCATTTTTTAGAAGGGAAGCATTTGTATTTATGCAATCAATATCTCAAGGACATCGGACCTTTTGCAAATGAAAAATAAAACGTACAAGACAAGATATGACTGAAAAATCTGATTTCATTAATTCGCGCCCTGAATCGGCAAGATACAGTCAAAGAAACGGATCCCCTGAAATGAGGAGATCGTTACAAATTGAGAAACAAAAGATAGTGGCAATGTTGATGACGCTTCAAGGAGCTTCCCTTTCGCTATGACTCGTATGACTTTTGACATTCTTCTCATCTTGCTTTTGAAGAAGGCTGATTCTGAAAGAAGCTTGATCCTTTTGAAGCTTACCGAGTTGTAAGTGATACAGATGAATTCAGAATGCAGTTGTTCGCTTATTCCCTTATTTTTGCATGGATCGCCCTTTCAGGTTTTCAATCCATCGGGATACCCATTTTTGCCTGAGTTGTCCGATGTGGCTTTTCAACTCAGCGGGTGTACATTTTTTTATTCATTTTCCCTTATTTTTGCCCGAGTCTTTTATTCTGTTTTTGACTCGCCGGGATGCCCCATTTTTGCCTGGACTTACATTTTGTTTTTATGTCCAGCGGGTCATTTTATGCGAAGTATTTTTTAACTGCATCTGAATTCACAGGGGACGGGAAGTCTTCACCATCCATAGTACTGAGCATGAGTGCTCCACCAGAGAAAACCTTCTTTACCACGAATGGTCCTTCATAGTTCGGAGTCCATTTTCCCCTGTGGTCTGTATGAGGAGGAAGGAGTCTTTTCAGCACAAGATCTCCTACTTGGTACTCTCGGAGCCTGACTTTCTGATCGAAGGCTTTCTTCATTCTTTTCTGATACAACTGCCCATGACAAATTGCAGCTAATCTCTTCTCTTCAATCAGACTCATTTGTTCGTAACGGGATCGGACCCACTCTGCTTCGTTCAGCTTAACATCCATTAACACCCGTAAGGAGGGTAATTCAACTTCAATAGGTAGGACTGCCTCCATACCATAAACAAGCTGATACGGCGTTGCCCCAGTGGATGTTCTGATTGACGTACGGTACCCATGCAAGGCAAACGGTAGCATTTCATGCCAGTCCTTGTAGGTAACTACCATCTTTTGTACAATCTTCTTGATATTCTTATTAGCTGCTTCAACAGCGCCATTCATCTTTGGCCTGTAAGGAGAAGAATTGTGGTGTTGGATCTTGAAGTCCCGGCACAGTTCTGCCATCATTTTGTTGTTCAAGTTGGAACCATTATCAGTAATGATTCGCTCGGGCACTCCATACCGACAGATGATGTCTCTTTTCAGGAATCGGGCTACCACTTGCCTTGTAACATTGGCATAAGAAGCTGCTTCGACCCACTTGGTGAAATAGTCAATGGCAACCAGGATGAATCTGTGGCCGTTTGAAGCGGTTGGTTCAATCTTGCCAATCATATCAATGCCCCACATGGCAAAGGGCCAGGGTGAAGACATCACATTCAGAGGATTGGGGGGCACATGCACTTTATCCGCATAAATCTGGCATTTATGGCATTTTCTGGTGTAAGCACAACAGTCTGCATCCATTGTGATCCAGTAATAACCCAATCTTAGCAACTTCTTGGCCATGGCATGCCCTCCTGCATGGGTACCAAAGGATCCTTCATGTACTTCGTGCATCAACAAGTCTGCTTCTGTCTTATCAACACATCTGAGAAGTACCATATCAAAGTTTCTCTTGTAAAGGGAACCGTCAGTATTCAGGAAGAAACTACCAGCAAGCCTTCTCAAAGTCTTCTTATCATTGGAAGATGCCCTAGGTGGGTATGTTTGATCCTCCAAGAAGCACTTAATGTCATGGAACCAAGGCTTATCATCTTTAACAACATCTGCTGCAAATACATATGCTGGTCTGTCAAGTCTGGACACTGAAATCCGAGGTACAAAGTTGGCAGCTTGAACTTTGATCATGGATGAAATGGTGGCAAGAGCATCTGCAAATTGATTCTCGTCTCGAGGGATATACTCAAGCTTGACCGTTGTGAAGAAAGTCAATAACCTTCTTGTATAATCCCGGTAAGGTATCAGATGATCTTGGTGTGTGTACCATTTGCCGTTGGTTTGATTGATTACCAAAGCTGAATCTCCGAACACAGTCAAAGTCTTGATCCTGAGGTCAATGGCTTCCTCAAGACCCATAATGCAAGCTTCGTATTCAGCTTCGTTGTTAGTGCAGTTAAATGTGAGTTTTGCCGAGAAAGGCATGTGCACTCCCTTAGGTGTAATGAGTACTGCACCAACACCACGACCATTCATATTAACAGCCCCATCAAACACCATTGTCCATTCTTCTTCTGGGTCAGGCCCTTCAGTGTGAACAGGCTCTTCATGATCTTTTGCTTTTATGAACATGATGTCTTCATCAGGGAAGTCAAATCTCATAGGCTGATAATCATCAATAGGTTGCTCAGCAAGATAATCAGACAATACACTGCCCTTGATGGCTTTCTGAGATGTGTACTGAATGTCATATTCTGTTAGGATCATTTGCCATCTCGCAACCCGTCCGGTAAGTGCCGGCTTCTCAAATATGTACTTAACTGGGTCCATCTTTGATATCAATAAAGTAGTGTGGGTCAACATATACTGTCTCAGTCGGCGAGCAGCCCACGCTAAAGCACAGCAAGTTTTCTCGAGCAGTGAATAACGTTGTTCACAGTCGGTAAACTTTTTGCTTAGGTAGTATATTGCATACTCTTTTCGACCAGACTCGTCATGCTGGCCCAGCACACACCCCATTGACTCTTCTAATACTGTCAAGTACATGATTAGAGGTCTTCCTTCAACTGGAGGCATAAGGATTGGAGGTTCTTGCAAGTACTCCTTGATTTTGTCAAAAGCCCTCTGGCAGTCTTCGTTCCACCTGACCGTTTGTTCTTTTCTTAACAGCTTGAACAAGGGTTCACAGGTTGCTGTAAGGTGAGATATGAATCGTGAAATGTAGTTCAACCTACCTAGGAACCCTCGAACTTCTTTCTCTGACTTCAGTGCAGGCATGTCTTGAATGGCTTTAACTTTATCAGGGTCCACTTCAATCCCTTTCTCACTTACAATAAATCCCAGCAACTTACCAGACCGTACCCCGAATGTGCACTTGTTGGGGTTCAGCTTCAGTTGGTACTTCCTCAGACGCTTGAATAACTTCAACAGATTTACCAGGTGGTCTTCTTCTGTGAGGGACTTGGCAATCATGTCATCCACATAACATTCAATTTCTTTATGGATCATGTCATGGAATAATGTTACCATAGCCCGTTGATATGTTGCACCAGCATTCTTCAGTCCGAATGGCATCACCTTGTAACAGAACGTGCCCCAGGGTGTGATAAAAGTTGTCTTCTCCATGCCTTTAGGTGACATCTTGATCTGATTGTATCCTGAAAATCCGTCCATGAAGGAGAACACCGAGAACTGAGCCGTATTATCAACCAATACATCAATGTGAGGTAAAGGGAAATCATCTTTCGGACTGGCTCTGTTCAGGTCCCGGTAGTCCACACACATCCTTACTTTGCCGTCTTTCTTAGGCACGGGTACAATATTAGCAACCCACGGCGGATAGCTAGTCACAGCAAGGAAATCGGCGTCCCACTGCTTTTGCACCTCTTCCTTTATCTTCATTGCCATATCTGGGCGAGTACGGCGCAGTTTCTGTTTTACTGGCGGGCAATCTTCTTTCAAAGGCAGCTTGTGCATGACAATATTGGTGTCCAACCCTGGCATATCCTGATAAGACCAAGCAAAGACATCCACATACTCCCGAAGCATATCAATCAGTTGTTCTTTCACTGAGTCTTGTAAGCAGGCCCCGATCTTAACTTCTTTCACGTCTTCTTCCGTACCAAGATTCACCGTTTCGACCTCCTCCTGATGAGGAGAGATGACCTTCTCCTCTTGCCTTAACAACCTGGCTAGCTCTTCAGGAAGCTCATAATCTTCTTCAACCCCTTCATCAGCTTGATTGATTGGATTGTCAAAGTCATACGAAGCCATAGCTGTGCTGTTGTCGGTGCAGTCTGAAAGGCACTCTCTGCAAGGGTTTAGATTGTTCATTTTAGTGACCGATTTTAATCTTTGTTTAGAAAAAGTGAAATAAAGTTATCATTTTGAAAAACATTGCCATTTTATTTTTGTACAAAAAGAAAAAATGAAAAATAGTGAGCGGAAAAGAAAAAGACTCATTTGCAAAAGATGTCCGATATTCATTGATTGATCTGTTTGCACAAAATTACAAGATGACCCGATTACAAAATGAGTCTTGACATCTTGGGCAAGACGCAAGACTTGATGCATGCTTAAAATACACAGGAAATAATAATTACTCTGTAGGAGTAACCCTTATAATTTCCTGGGAAGACCAGTTTGAGATATGGCTCCCCGGGGTCCTTGGACGTATCCAGCTCTCCAGGTTGCACTCATCTTCCGACTCATCTTCCAAGTTGTTCACTGCATCCGGGGTGAGCATTCCCCCGCTGACAAAATTGGGCTTCTTAGCAGCCTCTGATTGATCTTGTTGGGTTGGTTTGTAACCCAACCCAAATCTGTCCTCCTTCTTCTCCACAGGTAGCAGCTTGCCCCAGCCTTGGGCAGTACCCTCTTCAACAACCTTCCTGGCTTGCTGATAAGATGTCATGGAGGTTCCCAGTACAGCAGATGCTTCATTAATGTTCAGGGCCTCAAACCCCTGGCTCATGGTTTCATGGATTTCTCCATCCATTTCAATGTACTTGTACGTAGCCAGGTGGCTAACAAAGATATCCTCTTCACCACAGATGGTGATGATTTGACCCTCCCACTCGAATTTCAGCTTCTGGTGAAGGGTAGACGTAACTGCGCCGGCGGCATGGATCCAAGGTCTACCCAACAAACAGCTGTAGGCCGGCTGAATGTCCATCACATAGAAGGTAATCTTAAAAGTCTGCGGGCCAATCATCACAGGCAGATCAATCTCCCCCAGCACTGATCTTTTAGAGCCATCAAATGCTCTTACCACCAAATTACTTGGACGTAATGCCAAGCCATCATATTCCAGCTTCACTAAGGCTTTCTTTGGTAGAACATTGAGTGAAGACCCAGTATCTACCAGTACATGAGATAGAACAGCACCCTTGCATTCTAGAGTGATGTGTAAAGCCTTGTTGTGGTTACGTCCCTCAGTTGTTAAGTAAGCATTGGTAAAGCCCAATCCATGACTGGTGTTAACATTTGCCACCACAGTTTCCAGCTGATTAACAGTGATCTCTTCTGGCACGTATGCTGCGTGCAAGACTTTCAGTAATGCATTCCTGTGAGCTTCGGAACACATCAACAGGGATAATATGGAGATCTTTGAGGGAGTTTGGTGAAGCTGATCCACCACCTTGTAATCACTTCTCTTTATAATTCTCATAAACTCGTCTACATCTTGCTCAAAAGATGTCTTCTGAGTTTCTTTGATAGCTGGCTCTTCAACCACCACACTCTTTCCTTTTGCCTTGGCAGCAGCTTCTGCTTCGGTATTAGGTCTTTGAGCTTGCGGGGCAAAAAGGCGTCCGCTTCTGGTGAAGCCTCCGCCTCCCCCAACATTATCAATTTGTGGAGAAGAGGTTGAAGAATCCAAAGTGATTTTCTCTCCGTTGCAGTAGAGATCAGAGCCATAATGCCAAGGGATGGCATTACTGCTTTCATACGGAACTGGTCCAGGCATCGTGATGGTAACTGGACTGACTATAGCAGAGAAGGGTACTGGAATGGTGTGCGGATCGTAGTAAATGGTGACTGGTGACCTGGCAGGAGGTGCCACTGTTTGCTGTTGAAAGTCGTTGCTTGGGGGAACATATGATGGATCATAGTAGATGGTGACTGCTGAGATATCTTCGTTAGTTTCTGTTGGCGTTGTAGAAGATTCTGCTGAATAGATGGGTGTTGATGTTGTAGAAGGAATGGTTGTTGACATCTGATTTGTTGAAGTGATGGACGGAGCCATTGTTGATGATATAGAGGAGTTGGTAGGAATGATTGTTGTTGCAGTTGTAGAGGAGTCAGGAATTGTTGTCAAAGGGATTGCTGGATTTGTAGGTGCCGTTGTTGTGATCTGGAGTATACCACTTTTGATAAGACCATCTATGCCGCTTCTCAAGTTATCACACCCGTTGACCGAAATGTTGCAATAACCACAACCGAGCTCACACCCGGGGAACATCTGGCACTCTAGAAGTTGAGCCTTAATTTCTACCAGAGGTGTTCGAATCTGTCCAACACTGGTTATCAAGAAAGAAGGCTTGTCTTCCTCAATGGCATTAATTCTTGGCCCTCCATGAATCGGCATGGGATTCTTGTTGACATTTGGAGGGGGTGCAAAGTTGAGGGCTTTAGAATCCACCAGATCTTGCACCTTCATTTGTAAAGCCCTGCATTTTTCCGTATTGTGGCCAGGTGCATTGGAGTGGAAAGCACACCGGGCGTTGACATCATAATTTCTTGGAAGATTGGAAGGATCTGGAGGTGCCAATGTCCTTAACTCAACCAAGTTGAGCTTCAGGAGTTGTGGCAATAAGGCAGCATAAGGCATAGGGATAGGGTCAATCACCCTATTCGCCTGTGATGGTCTTTGCTGAAAGGGTCTTTGTTGTGGACTGCTGTTGTTGTTGTTGTAGGCTCTTTGTGGCGGATATTGAACTTGTTGTTGATAGTGTGGTTGTTGTTGTGGTTGATATGCTGGTTGCTGAGGAATTGGAGTCGGAATAGTGACAGCTGCTACTGATCTGTGAACATACTGAGGTCTGCCCCTGCCAGCATGAATGGCATTTGTCTCACCAGTTCTTCTAGGTCCCACAAAAGGCTTCCTGGGATTACTTGACGAACTTGCAGCATTATCAGAAATCTTTCCCATCTTCAGAAGGCTCTCAATTCTTTCTCCATCTATGACTACGTCAGCAAAGCTAGTGGAAGAAAAGGCAGCTAGCCTATCAATATATGTTCCTTGCAGGGTATTCATAAACATGTCGGCCATTTCTCTTTCCGACATGGGTGGCTGGACAGCAGCAGCAAGCTGTCTCCACCTCTGGGCATATTCCCTGAAGCTTTCTCTAGAGGACTGAGACATTCCCATCAGAAGGGTTCTGTTAGGAGCCATGTCCAGATTGTATTGGTACTGTCTGATGAAAGCTTCAGCTAAGTCCTTCCAGCACCTGATAGTAGCTCTGGTCAAGTGAGAGTACCATTCCCTTGAAGCTCCAGTCAAACTATCTTCAAAGTAAAACATCCACAGTTTCTCATCCATTGTGTATGCTTTAAGTCTTCCCAGAAAGGACTGCAAGTGAGTTCGTGGATAGAAAGTTCCATTGTACTTCTCGAAGTACGGGGGTTTGAACTTGTGGGGAATCCTTACCCCATCCACTAGCCCCATATCCATGACATCAAAACCTAGGGAATTTTGAGACTCCAGGGATCTCAACTTCTCAGAAATTTCATCAAACCTCCTATCATAAGCTTCATCCCCAACTCCCATTACAGTAAACTGCTCCTCTTGGGGGTCTTCTTGTAAGATCCTTCCTCCAGTAGTATTTCCTTGCACATTACCCGGGATGTTGATTCTCGGATGTAGATGAGGCCCATATACTGGTGGATTAACATGAGGCTGTCCCCTTTCATTGTTACTTGTTCCTCCAGTTCCTAGAGGAGGCTCTTCTGGAGTTTGTCTTTCTACCAATGCCCTCAATCTTTCTTGACTTTGAGCCAAGCCATTCATTACTTCCATGAATTGGGTCATTTGGTTTCTCATCTCCAGCCTTTCATTAGCCATCTGGGTTCTGACCTCTGTCAGATCTTGCTGTACTTGGTCCATTTGGATACCAGGAAGGTTGTTGCGAGTAGGATACCTGTGCGGACGGTTGAGAGGGAACACCCGACAGTGAGCAATAATTCATGAACCACAACAGAGTTAGTAACAAACAAAACAAAGACCCTACAAAACAAAACAAAAGTTAGTATGCAATGCAGTATGCTTATTTGTTTTCAAGGTATCCGGCTTGGTACTTGGTTTTGACCTTTGCAGACCCTGAGGGAGATGCTTTGATGTTGCTTGAGAGAAAGAGAACTCAGTGAAACAAACTAACAAATATATTACAAAGGGTGGATCATACATAGTTTGTTTTTACAACATATGCCCCTGAAGGGTCAAAATACAACATAAAAGAAAAGTACATGAAATGGAAATAACAACAAGCAAAGAAGTCAAACATCTAAGCCAAACTCATCCTCCTTAACCTCCTTCAAAAGTGCTTCAGTTACAGGATCAGCCGGATGCTCTGTGATGTTCCTGATAAGAAGGTTTCTGGTGGCAATAGTAGTGGTCAGCTTCTTGTGTCTGTCTTGGTCCTTTGACCTATTCACACCAGCCCTAAGCTTCAATTCTGAAATCTCCTTCTGGGCTGCCAGCAAGGCTTCTTGTTGCTTCATTTCATTGGCCTCCAACTGCTCAATCCTAGCTTGTGTTCTCTTATCTTCTTGAGTGCGAGCTTCAGTGATCCTGACCCACCTAGCTTGACTCTCCTCTAGGTAGAGATCAGTCCTAGCCTTCTGAAACTGGGCCTCTTTACAGGCATTCTTCAATATTTGTTCTCCAGCTCTTGATTTCTTGATGTAGTCCTCTGCTTTCTCAATCTTGGTTAGATGTTCCACTCTAAGCTTCTCCAACCTCTCAATGTCTATACGACCATCACTCCTCTCCCAGAGGGTCTTCTTCAGAGCTTGAGACAGGTTCTCATTCCTTTCCTTCAGCTTCTCAAATTCTTCCAGGCCGACAGTGGCTGGAGGTGGTACAGTGGATGGTCCAGGTGCATCCTCAATGGTGAAAGGCATTCCAGTAATCTGAGCTCTAGCATGAGACCATTCATAATACTGAGCTGAAGCCACATTATTGCATCTCCCAAGAATGGCCATCCCTTTGGTCTGGATATTGTCCCAAGCCCAGGATGCTTGTCTGACAACATCTAGGTTAGGCTTTATCTCACAATACAAGGTTTCAGCTAGATCTTGTACTCTAGGAGGGTGGACCAAAGCATAGCCCAATTGTCTTTTAAACAACAAAGGATTGTAGTTGATGCAACCCTTCACCCCCACTAGAGGTACATTGGGGTACTGCCCACAGCTAGTAATTAGGTCCCTGCCTTTGGTGCTCTGGGTGCACCATCTGATATCATCTGAAGTCAAAGCAATAAGTCTCTTAGCCCAATTCTTCTGTTGGTGAGGGTTCAGGAAGGCATCAGTCTTGGGTAAGTGTTTAAGCAGCCAAGTGTGGAATAGAGGAGCAATGCATCTCACCAATCTCCCTCTCTGCTTCTCATTCCTTTGGTGAACAGAATAATAGAAATCTCCCAGCAAGGTGGGTACTGGGTTTCTCAAAAGGAAGAGATGAATAGCATTCTTGCTGATAAACTTGGGCTCATCTGCAAAAAGTACAACCCCATATATACTGAGGGCTAACAATGCACAAATTGCCTTCCATTCTCCCAAGGAGGCCTTCAGGATAGCCTGAGAAGTCAGAAAGTCTAGGTGCAAACCAGGGATTCCAGCCTTTGTTGTCATGTTCTGCTCAATCAATATAGGCTCTAGGTACAGTGCTCTTGCCACTTCTCCATTGCTGGGAGAAGTCATCTCTGGGTTGAAGGGAATTCCACCCCTAATAGGCACTCCAATCAGTGATGAAAACTCCTCTAGCAATGGTCCCAACTGAAAGTTCTGGAAAGTGAAGCATCTCAAAGGAGGGTCATAAAACTGTAGGCAAGTGTGGATCAAACTCCTCTGAGAAGGGTCCAGGTCTATAACCATATCAAGGATGCCTCCATAATGTTCTCTGAATAATGGGATATAGTCTGGAGTAATAAGTGCCTGAACCTGTCTGATGCCAGTCAGCACAGGCTCAAAGAAATGATATGAAATGTTGCTCTTCTTGGGTGCCATGACTGCTGATGAAGAGCTGGAAACAAATACTGATGATGAAGACTGATACTGGAGATGAACCACTGATAGGCTGGTGATAAAAGTAGCTGAAGTAGGCAACTGATGAAGATAGCTGAAGCAGGTAACTGATGAACAGAGGTCTATTCAGATGAAGGGGTCAAAACCAAGTCAGATGTAATATGGATACCCTGAAAAACAAATAAGCAAATGTCAAATGATGCAAATGATGAGTATGCAAATGATATGCAAGGGTTTGTGATCAAGCTGGATCTGATTATCTGTCCTGATATATAAGTCCATGTATGTTTAAGAAGTCCAGATGGAGGTTCAGAAGTCCAGTAACCAAGGTGGGGGACTCAAATAAAGAGTCACGTGTCCAGGGTTAAATCACAAGAACTGTCCAAAGTGAAGCATTCTTAAACACAAACAAGTAACTGGGTATGATGTGGTCAATGGTACCTGCAAACCTGTAAACAGCCCAACCCCCTCACAGGTGATGTTCTAAAACAAGGATCCTCAGACTTGGATCAGTTATGAGAAGCGTAAACACTTCTAACCCGGAGGTACAGTGTTTACAATAACCATAAAAGATCCTCCTCTAATTCACCTCAGCTTCTGAAGGTCATGATAAAGGTCATCCAGACTTAGCAGGCTTCCCAGATAGCCCTAGCACTACAGGAAATCTGTAGCACAGAGTTCTCAAGAAGAAACCCACATCTGAACCGTGTTTCATATTCCCGCACCAGACCGAAATGGAATGGGAAAGAACATGAACCACTCTAGCCTAGGTGTCACTCAGGTCCCAGGTATAGGACCTTAAACTCTCAATGAAACCCCACCCACCAAGACAAAAACCAGATCCAGCCAGATAACAATATGACAGTATGATACATAAAGCTGTAAAGAAAGCAATAAATAACTGTACATAAAGCAGTAAATAAAGCAACTATATAAACACAATTAGCACATAACACCCCAGTAAACACAAATCAAGCAAGCGCTAGGAGGAACCCACAAAAAGAACCAGAAGCCCTGGTTACAGTATAAGGGTCCCCAGCAGAGTCGCCAAGCTGTCGCTCCCGCCAAATGACACACAGGGTCAAGAGGGGTACAGACGCGAACGGTCGGCGAAAGAAGAAATGAGCACACACAGGAGTGAACTCAGAAGAAAAGAAAAGAGTCGCCAGCTAGGCATTTTTATCCCGGAGGAAAGGTAATGCTGCATAGACCTAAGAAAAGACATGGATAAGACGGTTGCGAACCAGAGAGACTGAGAAAGGGGGTTGATTACAACCTGGGAAGGTATTAGCACCCAGATTGTCCGTCGTACTCGACGGGATCCACGCTTAAAAGATTTGTGTTTTAAAGGGGTAGTGTCAGTGCAATCTGTGTATCATAGCTAGAAAAGAATGCAAGTGTCAGTGTAAAAGAATGTGAAGTGTATAAGTGAAGTGTCAGTGTAAGGAAAGAGTATGCTCATGATCATGAGGCTTAAAGAATAATTGCTGGAAGGAGGGGGAATATACAGAGACTTTTGTTCGATAACTGTTAAGTTATGCCTACGTATCCTCACGTGCAATGAGGAAGTCAGAACACCGTAGTTCGACCCAAAGAGACTGAAAGATAAATTGACTTGTGAACTGCTTGCTTGTCAATGCTCAAGTGTATGACCTGTCTGGCTCAGGTGCAAACTGTCTTGCATTAGACGGAAGAAGCAAGTTCTCGTTTATGAGTGAATGAGATGAGAAAAGAATCCCGGAGGAGACGTTTATTGTTTGTTTTTGAGATCTTCAGTCTTTTATTGCTTTTGGAAGTTTGTCATAAGTTAATGAGCTTAAGCCTAAACCAAAGGGTTAGTAAACTCATCACATCTTCCCACTGATTAGGGGTAATGAGAATACCTTAAGTGTGAAGTCAGTATCTCACACTTAATCACCATGATGCAGGATTAAGATCATTAACCTACTTGTGATTATTTAGATGTTTTTTGGGTTTTTGTTTAGTGTTAAGTAATGAGATTAAGCCATAATCAGGGATTTAATGGACTCATTACACCATCCTAATAGAAGGATAATAGATGAGAGCATTTAAGCTGGGGAAGACTCCTCAACTTAATCCATGATTAGGGATTAATCTCATGACAAAGCAAAGCCTTTATTAGATGGATTTTAGTTAATGGTAAGATGAAGAAGTGATTTTTATGGTTTGTAAGACAACTTGAGGAGGACTTGTCCATTAACACTAGGGTTAGTCCTTCTTAACCAATTAAGGAAGAATTAGAACCCTAATGCAAGGCCCAAGTTACAAGCTTGATGTCTTGATGATTATTAAGTGAATTGATTTAGGGATTTAAACACATTAAGGTTTTAACACTTAGGATTAAAGTTATACACTCCATCCTAATAGAAGGATGCAGGCATAAGCTTAATCACAAAGCCTTAAAACCTTCAGGGTTTAGTCCCTGATTATGAGATGAGGAGAGAAGACTCAAAGATGACACAAAGGAAAAAGTCTAAGGGGGACTAAACAACCTTAAAATGTTAACATGCTTGGAAATCCTAGGGTTTGTGAGGCTTAAGATGATAAATCTTCAAGGAAGCCACCAAGGAGAAGCAAGATAGAAAAGGGAGGAGATGAGAAGAGAAAAGAGGGAAGAGAAGCACAAGTGAGCAAGCTCACTCAAAGACAAGTAAAAATGCAGCAAGGATGTAAAATGAGAAGGAGAGAAGAAGTAGGAGGTGAAGGCAAATCCACCTCCTAAACCAACTTACCATTAACCTGAAAAGTTAGTACATGCTGCATAAAGGAAAGAATGAGATGAAACAATGGGCAAATGCCAAAGTCAGAAGCATGCACATGATGCAAATGATGTCAAGAGATGGTGCAAAGATGAGGCAAGGCATGAGAATGATCATACAAACATATGGATGCAAGAGAAGCATGTTGTGCACCATGGATGTTCATGAAAAGTTATGGAATGCAAAAGACATATAACATGGAAAATGAAAGATGCAATGATCAAACATGATTCTAATATGTCCTAAGATGTATTATGAATCAAATGAATGCACAAAATGTCATGGCAAGTCATGGTATGCAAGCAAATGGAGGATGGATGCAAAGGAAGGCATGAATTAGGGTTTATGATCAACACACAAAACAAAATTCAAAATCAGAAGCACATATCATGATAAAAAATTGAAAATGCTATCAAAGGAACCCTAAACCTACCCAAACTCACTGCCCAAAGGAGGGGATCCAACTCTTAACCTAGTGAAAGTTATGAATTTCTTAAGATTGCTAGGGTTTTAAGGTACCTTGTCAAGAAAAATGCCAAACAAATTGAAAATGCAAGATCAATTCATGCCAATTTAATCCTATAAACTACATGCTATACAAGATGCAATTCAAAAAGAATCATTGTCCAACTCTCAATGGTTAGGCAGAAATGAATTTTTGAAGATTGAACCAAAATATTACCTCAAAATGAATTTAATTCCATTGAAAATTATCAAAAGGTATCAAGAACCAAAAAGAAATTTGGTTTGAGAGTTGGACAATGTTTCTAAATGTCTTTGAATGTTACATGAATTTTTTTGTGATTTTTAAATACCTAAAAGTATTTTTAATTAATTAATTTTCATTAACTAATTAAAAATAAACTTTTAAATGATTTAAAAATAAATTTTAATGCAAAAAATAAAAATAAAAATATTTTTGTGTTTTGAAAAATAATGAAAACCTTGACAAAAATTATCATAATTTTTAAACATTTTTTGCTATTTTTAAAAATTCGTGCAAAATAAATCAAAACAAATGAAAATAAAATGAAATTTAAATAGAAAATGAGAAAGTCAGCCAATCTGATGGCTGAGATTCAAACTCAGGACGCGGGAATTGACCAGCACGCGCATCTGGACGGCCAGAATTCAAATCTCACTAATTACGTCATTAAGCCCTAATCTGAACCCTAAACACTCTCAGGTGACCGGAACAGTGTTCCTGTCATCTTCTCCGGCAAGGTGTTCATGCTATCTCACTCTCTATGCATCAAAACTTCACCAAAATCTCCAGATTCACTCCTTAAACATCATTAAACCTAAACCCCACCCCAAAATCCATTTATTTTCACTGAATCATAAGAATCAAAGCAAAAAGCATTTCACGGGCAAAGTTTCAGAACAAGCATACAACCTCAAAACTCAATCATTTTCAAAAATAAAAGGTTCATTGCATTCAGGGAAGCATGTAGATCATTTTAGAAACAAGAAATAAGAGTTCTGGAAAAATGTTTCAAGGAGGTACCTGAGCTTGAGCTTTCTCAGTTCTGGACTTTCAGGCCTCCTCCCTTTGTGCAAACCACTCCTCTTGAACCCCTGATGAAGTTTTGAAGCTTGGTTGGAGTTTAAAATGGTTGGTTTGTGAGATTGAGCAGGTTCTGTTCAGTGGAGGGAAGAAATCGTGTTTTGGTTTCAGGAGGTTTTAGGGCAAAGTGAGGGCAGGGAAATGATCAGGAGAATGTGTTGAGATGTTCTCTGAAGTTTGTTTGTGTGTTTGATGCTTGTGGAGAGTGTTTCGAATGGTTTTGCATATGAGGCATAAACTTGGAACTATGGCTATGAGAGAGCTTCAGCATGAATTGTTGTGTGTTATGGCTTGCCTTTGGTCCACTTATCACTCAGGGATAGGTCTGTGGAGTTGGTGTGCCCTATTGTGATTGGTATGGGCAAGTTGCCAAAATGTCAAACTTTGTGTAAGAGAAGTATGGGCTCATAGCTAGCTAAGGACAAGAGGGGTGTCCTGCGCAGCAAGAAGTGTGGAGAGCCCTAGGATCAATTCTGAAGTCAGCAAGCAAGTGGATTAGGGTTTGAGTGAGGTTTTGCAACTTGGTTCATCTTTGGCCCTTTTGAAGTTTCTTGATCCACAAGTCACAAAAATGAGCAAACTCTTGATGCAATCTGACTTTTAAACATTGGTTCATGTTTGTATGAAAATTAGAAGTCCATTTGATAGCACAATTTGTCTTGGCAAGTGGTTTTGCAACTTTGCCTTTTTGGTGTATAACTTGAAATTTTGTGATTTTGGCCAACTTTGACAAGCCATAACTTTTGATCCAAAATGAATTAGAATGAGTTCTTGTACTTTTTGAAAAGGGAATGATCCATTCTACAACTTTCATGACCAAAGTTTTTCCATTTGAAGCATTTTTGAATCAAAAAGCAAGGGTTGAAAAAGTTTCCCAAAATGGCAAGTTTCCATTACAAGTCATTTTCCCAAAAAGTCAACTTTGCAAATGGCTTGAAATTCTTCAATTTTGTGAACTTCCAACATCTTCTATGATCAAATAAAGATCATACATAATCAAAATGATGAAGAACACCCTTTGGTTGGGTCATTGGGGGCCTCAGATGCCCTGATTTTGCACTGACTTGCTCAAAAAGTCAACTCTTGATCAGATGCCTTCCCCATGAAAATTGATATGCATGATCCCTATACCATATAGAGACCAATAGAAACAAGAATGACCAAAAAATTTGGAGTTATGGCCTCTGAAACCAAAACTCTAATTCTAGGTCATCTGTGCAGTCAAACCTGGCTCTGCTTCCATGCCAATCTCAGTTCTTGTGATTCTTTGACTTTCTTGACTTTGTGAGGATACAATATGATGCTTGAACATACATGGACCCCTTTGAAGTGATTGATGACCTTTGGAGTGGCTCAAATGGCTCTTGGATTGCTCAGATCACAAACCCTAGATGTAGATGACTTTGAAACAATGCAGTGAAGCAAATATGCACTATGGGATGCTATGATTGAAATTATGCACATGAGAAGATCACAAGCCATGGTGTGAATGGGTGAGGGCAAATTTGGGGTGTTTACACCTACCTCCCACAGTCCTCCCTTTCCTCTCCCCAATATTTGCAATCGTGTTAAAATCCCCACCATAACACCATTCTCCATTCGTAAATCTAGATTTCAAACTAATTAAGTCCCTCCACGATCTTCTTTTCAAAGATAAATCACAAGAGGAATACACATTAACAATGTAAAAAATATATTTTTTCCATAACACCTACACTCCAACGAAACCTTCCCCTCTAAAACTATGAATAACCTCCACCTTAGAGTTCCACAAAATAATAAGGCCTTCGGATGCCCCCTCGAACCATAAAATCTCCACCCTACATCGACAATACTCCAAAAACTCCTAGCCATTTCCAACGAAACAACCTTTAAATTAGATTCTTGTATAAGGAACATATCCGCCTTACCATTCGAAATGATCTGTTTAATCCGTTTCCTCTTCAATGGACTACCTCCCCCTCTAATATTTAATGAACCAATAATCATTGATGCACCTTCTTTTTCTCCGGCCTCCCATCCTTCATGCCTATGTTGCCATTTTCCAATTCATTAATTTTTTAAATTCCATCCGACTTTGCTACCAAAGCTGCGACCCCTAGATTTATTATCGCCTCTCACAGTTTCTCCCCAACAAATGAATTCATATTCCCCCATATTCTATTGTTGCATCTGTTTTGTCTGAATTCGCAGAATTTTCAATGTGAAATTGTTGGTCCTTAATGAAAGATGGACAACCTGCCTCTCCCCTAATATCCATCGACTTCGCTCCACCAACCTCTTCGGATGAAATAGGATCAAATCCAACAGATTATAATTTTTTTGAATCCGCTTTTGACCACCTCTTTTTATTATAATTTATGTTTGGGTGTTGCCCCACCTTACCATTAACACTTTTGTAGATGACTCTTTCTGGAATATGAGACAAAACCCTCCCGTAGGACCCCCCATTGGACAACTTTGTCCTATTCAAAAAGTTACTATAATGTTTATCCACCCCACCCTGAACCGTACGCTCATAACAACAAGAATTTTCAGCAAAGTATTTTAATAATTCCTTTGTCAATCTAACTGTCTCGTTGAAAGTTCCTTCAACAATTACTTTATGACCAGACTAAACTTTATCTCCAACCAAACCATTAGAACATTCTATCGAATCCGCTAACTTCTCAAAGAAATTCAGACACCAAGCATGACAAGGAACTCCCGTCACCTTGATCCACATCAATCTCTCCTCATCTATGTCCGACTCCCTCCACTCCCTAATGAAAGAGAACCATTGATTCCAAACCCCCGTTTTTATTAAATCATAATTGGGCGTGATAGTAATTAACTTAGTGAAATTTATGGAGTTAAAATTTTCTATATTTTAAATTTTTCTATTAATTAATTATGAATAAACTCTATTTTTAGCAAATTTTTCTATTAATTAATTATTAATGGATAGTTAAAATAAATATTAATTACTAGTTAATAATATAAAACAACCTTTGAAAAGAAAGGGGATATAACAAGAATAAGTCAAAAGTAAATAAAGTTAATAATAAAATTAATATTATTGATCGTATTAATAGGGAGGAGGTTGAGATTTTTGAATGGAAAGTTGAAAATGCAAATTGATAAAATTATGAAGAATAACTCATAGTACACGACGTTCACATCCACATGATCAATTATTAAAATACACTTTATACATTTTAAACGAATTTTAATGTATATTTTATAAATTTTTATTTTTAAGTTCAATACTAAATTATTTTGCAATTAAATTGGTGCTATCCATTTAATTTTATAAAATGTGTGCAAAAATAATTTTATAGAAACTAAAACTCTATATCTTTCTTATAAAAACTAAAAATCAAAATTTAAATATTTATAAGAACCAAAAACATATTTAACCCAAACATATATATATATATATATATTATTTGTTAAAATATAAAAGTGTGCATATTCTCCTTACAAGGACAGCAGACTCAGAGATTTTAGTAAGTTTATAGTTATTTTTGTTGGTGTTTCATGTGTTTTTGAATTTTATTGTGAAGGTTTCTAACAAAGAGATAATCTAACAACTTTTCATTATTTCACAATGTGTTTGAAGTTTCAAAGAGGCACTTCTTCGGCATATTGAATATTTCAACAAAAAAAAAAACTTATGAATCAACTCACTGCTAGGAATATTAAATGTGAAGATTAAATTTAAAGGTTATTTCTTCTCCTTTCCTTGCATGTTTTGTGAGAAGTTTTTAAAATGTCGTTATATAATTTTGTCATTGTCGGAGTGTAATAAATGGACCTTGTTAATTGTAGTGTTTTGAATAAGGAGATGAGAAGAAAGTCTCTGAAATCTTCTCATTTAGATGTGTTGGTTACTAAGTTAATGACGAGAAACAAATACCATTATTTAGATAAAAACTAATACCAAAAAAGAAAAAAATTCCGAAAACAAATACAAAGTTGTTGAGTTCAAAGAGTTGTTTGTTTGAAAAAGAGTGAAAATGACAAAGTTAAATGAAACAAGAAAGACAACACAATATTAGGTGTGGACATTGATTGATTTGGACGGTTTAGTATTCATTACAAAAATGAATTATTTTAAATGAAGTGATAGTGTAAAGAAATTTTATACTGTTAATGAATCATAATGTTAGATGTTGAAATAATTTTGACTTTTATTTTAAGAATTTATAAAATTATACAAATAGATGATGTCGATGAATTGACAGTATTAAACTTTTTACATTATCAGTGCATAACAATTAATTTCATATAAAAATGAGAAAAAAATGTAAAATGTGTGATTTATTTGACTTAGAAAAGAGAATAGACTTCGTAATCTTAATTGCATAGTTTAGCCCTTTAAAATCAACTAGATTGAATGAAAGAACATGTTTCACATTTCTAAGAGTTAATTTTGTATCGATGTATTGACGATAATAACTTCAAACGTGAGTTGGAGTCCTACATTAATTATAAATAAGGATAATTGAGAATTTATAAGTGAGAAAACTCACACATCTATCATCTTAAAATTTTGAACGAAAATTTAATATCTCTTTCATTTGTAGTGCTCTTGATCCAATATTGATAATCATTCTAATCGAAAATCTTCAAATTAACCTCGACAAGACTAACGCAATTTATCTCACCTATATGAGTCAACTTCACATCACCAAATTTACACGAAGTACCACTATCAATCCAGATAAATTTGCTATCAACGATTTTAATATCACGCGCTCTTGAATAATAAACAAAACCGTAAAAATTGTGAAGAAAAAAGAAAAAAAAATGGAAGTTTTGAAAAGAGTTTTGACATGTATATTTTATATTTTGTAGTTTCAACTATTTTTATACGAGCAGTTTCAATTGATTAAATTAGGCACTGCAAAATGTGAAACTACCAGTAAATACATGTATGTATTCGAGGTTCAATTAGTAAATATAATTAGGTATGACAACAAAATTCATATTTGCGGGTATCCATTCGACTGAGTTTAGATTTGGGTTTGGGGTTTTCCCGATTAAAAAATATGAGGAGGAGTCGGGTAATGGAGATACTAGTATCCATCCTAAATCCACCCCATTTATTTCACTATATATATTATTATTTAATTTTGTTAATTTGAAATATTAAATATTTGATTAATGTTTTGATATTTATTAATTATTTAAAATGTATGTTATGAAATTTTTTGAGATTGTTTTATTTTATTATTTGAAATGTAATTTGATTTTGGAAAAAATAAATATTGCTATTGAAAAAAATTATTTTACTAAATAGATGGTGGTTGGGTGGAGATACTGTTAGCTCATAATTTGAACTCTCATATTATTTCAAAGAGGAAGTGATTTAAGAATTATATTTCTTGAAGAGATTAAAAGGCTTCGACTGAACCTATGCTGGAGGCCTAAGTTGAAGGCATGCATGCGTCAGGAAAAGATAAGTTTATGGACTTAGAAAGATTTCCAAGTATTTGAAAATGGACCAAAATACTGATGGTGCATGTTCGACGAGTGTGATTTAAATTCAAATATGAGAGAGAACTTTGTTCTTATCCTTTCTTGAAGAGAGACAAATGGCGCATATCCAAGGATTGAAGACATGCAAGACGACACTTGTCGTATTTCTAGTATTTAGTTGTTAATGGCAGTTAGTTTAGATTGATATAAATAGGAGTTCTAGTAATATGATTCGTGTGTGTGATCCATATTGTACAAGTTACTCAATTTCCACTCAAAGTACTCATGTGTATAGAAACAAGTGAGCGTGAGAATGTACGTGATGTAAGCATCACCTTTTATTCAATGCAATTTCATTAAGTTTTATTCATAAAGAGTTTATCTTTTCTCTTTACTTTTTATGCAACTTACTTTTCTGCGATTTACCTGCTTTTGTTACTTGTTATTGATTATCTCTTTCGACTTTAAAAACTTTTGAATATTTATTTCATTTTATTTTACCTTTTCGATATCAAACCTTCTTATGAACATTATTGAAGTGTTTACTTCATTTTACTAGATAATAAGTAAAACAGCTATTAGTACTCATCGTACTTGTGATCATTGTAACACCCCCTTTCTATACCCCAAATAATCAATTAAATCATTTAGACACATAATAAAATTTCCATCAAAGTATATTTGAAACACGGTATAAAAGAGCAATGCCACATTATACTTGAAATTGAAATCATACAACACCTGCTCAATAAAGATATGCAGCAAACGAGGTAACTTGCATACACAAGGATTTCATCCTTACACCCGTATTCATTAATTCAATAAACAGAGGAAACAAACACAACAATTTCAAACTTATATACTTATCATAAATATATCTGCAAGTTTGAATCACCAACATATTCCAAGTTTACATAAAACATTTCAGAATCAAAATACATATACAAATGTATTCACAAAAGGCATCATTGTTGACCCTAGCTACCCGGTGCTACATATCAGAGCCGACCGACCAAAAGATGAAGACGAGCTTCACAAAAATGCCATCCAACAACCTACTCTGCAATGCCTCGTAGAGCATCATAAAACAGCAGAAGGGTGAGAAACATTATCATAATAACATTGCATATAATTATATATCTCAACATATAAAATGCACATAAAACATATTCTCACCACAAATCATTCCTTATCACCTACACATCGCAACGTGTACATCAGTACCAATCGAACATATTAATTACGCACAATTCACCAATTCACATAAACTTATATTATTTATGTTTATTCCTCAATTCTATTCATTCCGCATAAACATACGTCTAGCTATGTTTAATCATACATATACATTAAAAATGTATAAATCACATACATATACATATATCAAACATGTATATATACAAACAAGTGTGTTTCATCACACATACTATCATCTCCATAATACTCCAAATAAACATATGTACATTCATGTTTATTTCTGCATATCATAATTAAAATGATAAAATGCAACTCATAGAGACCGACACACGACTCTATGCAGATGCAATGTGGTACCGACTCAACATTTCAGCAGGTTCACTCAGGAACCAAATGGAATCATCGCTTGTTACCTAAAGTAACTCCCCGCCGGGCACACGATGTTCCCCATTGCTCACACCCCACATGGGCACACAATGTTTATGGATTGCTCACACCCCACACGGGCACACAATCTGATTGCTCACACCCCACACGGGCACACAATCAATGTGAATAAATCACTCATCGCTCACAACCCACACGGGCACACGATGTTTCTGGATTGCTCACACTCCACACGGGCACACAATTCGATCGCTCACACCCCACATGGGCACACGATCTTGTTGTAGTCATCGCTCACACTCCACATGAGCACACGATGCTACAACGGATTCACAAAGAATCCCACGGCACAAGAATGCATACATTATGCTTTACATGCAAAATGACACACAACACTCTTGAAAATGCATACATTATTCACAACATAATTATGCACTCAACTCATTCAATCAACATACATTTGCATACAATTCAAGCAATGTATTCATTTGCCAACGGCCACAACATCACCTCGAACTCACAATTCCATAATTAACCTATTTACGTTTTATCAGAAAAGTCTGGTGAAAGTCGGCTAAACATTACATTTCTTAGCATCATTAGTTTCTACACGTTTCTAACTTCGAATCGATATAAGGAACACTAAAAACGGATACCCAAAACTAAAGCTACGAATTAAAACACAATTTTCTCAAAAACCTACAGACTCGCTGAGCGCCCTCTCGCTCACTGAGCGAGAATTTCCCTGGAACTTTCGCTGAGCGACCACTACGATTTCCAGAATTTCTCAGCTTCGTGACAGTCAACCTAAACCCATCCAAACCTCCAAAATACTTCCATAAACATGATCAACAACATATTCTAGCTATCATACTTCGATTACAACGATTTCCAACCGATTAATCCACTAATTTCTCACATTTTCTCTAAAACCCTAACTATTCATCTTCTTTAAATTTCCATCAAAACCAAAACTCAACCAATCAAACACATACATAATCATACACAATATCAAGATAACAATGCTTATCATCCTTACCCGATTATTTTGTCTACACGGAGCAATCTTGATCAAAACCTAACTTTTTCTTCTTTTTCTCCTTCTTCTCCTTTCTTTCTCTTTTATTTCCTTTCTATCTCTTTTCTTTCTCTTTCTCACACTTATATTCCTTTCTCTCTATTTTCTATTCTTTCTCTTACTAACTATTTTCTCCACCAAATATCATTTTTCTCACAAAAATATAATTCCATCTAATTCTAACTTATCACTAATTAGTAAATGTCTAAAATACCCTCTTATCCAATTTTACCCGAAAATCGACAAAATGGTACAATCACATATCACACCAACATATCACATTAATTCCTCAACATATCATATCATCATGATAATTTCATAAATAAAACAATTATCATTCAAATAAAATAAAAGACTCCACAAAAATTGGGAAAATCGAATCGGGGCGTTACAACTCTCCCCCACTTTAGAAATTTTCGTCCTCGAAAATATTACCTGATTCAAACAACTCTGGATACGACTCGTGCATCCTACTCTCCAATTCCCAAGTCATATTGCCTTCCGCGGCGCCTCCCCGCGCCATTTTCACAAGCACAATATCTTTGCCTCTTAGCTTCTTGATTTCACGATCCAAAATCCTAATCAGAAAAGCTTCCACCATAAGGTTATCTCTTACTTCCACCTCGTCCATGGGAATACATGTGACGGATCTGGAACATACTTCCAAAGTTGTGAAACATGGAAAACATCATGCAAATTTGAAAGATTCGGAGGCAACGCCACACGATAAGCCACATCACCCACTCGTGCAGTAATCTGATACGGCCCAATAAAACGAGAAGTCAACTTCTTCGACTTCAAAGCACGACCCACACCTGTAACCAGTCTAACTCTCAAGAACACATGGTCACCTTCCTGAAACTCAATATCCTTCCTTCTCTTGTCATGATAACTCTTTTGTTTACTTTGAGAAGCTTTCATCTTCTCCCGAATAAACTTTACTTTTTCCATCATTTGTTGAACTATCTCCGGTCCAACTACCATTCTCTCTCTGGTTTCATGCCAACACAAATGTGTTTGACATCTCCGACCATACAAAGCCTCAAATGGTGCCATACCAATACTCGAATGAAAACTGTTATTATAGGTGAACTCAATCAACTCTAAATAACTATCCCAAACACCACTTTGCTCTAGCACACAAGCACGCAACAAATCCTCCAACGATTGAATTGTCCTATCGGTTTGACCGTCCGTTTGCGGATGGTAAGCCGAACTCAATCTTAGCTTAGAACCCAAAGCCTTTTGCAAGCCTTCCTAAAACCTCGATGTAAATCTAGGATCTCTATCTGATACAATACTCTTAGGAACTCCATGCAACTTCACAATCACAGAAACATAAAATCTCGGCTAGCTTCTCCAAAGAATAACTAATATCAATCGGAATAAAGTGAGAAGATTTAGTAAGCCTATCCACAATTACCCAAATAGCATTATGACCTCTTTGCGTATTCGGTAAACCCGTAACAAAATCCATCGATATACTATCCCATTTCCATTCCAGAATATCCAACGGTTGCATCAAACCATTAGGCTTCTGATGTTCCACCTTAGACTTCTGACAAGTCAAACACGCATAAACAAAATGAGCTACATCTCTCTTCAATCCGGACCACCAAAAGATCCTCTTCAAATCTTGATACATCTTATTCGCTCCCTGATGTATACTTAAATTACTCCGATGTCCCTCTTCCAATATCATCTTTTTCAACTCCTCATCATCGGGAATACAAATACGACCACAGAATCTCAAAACTCCAAAATTATCAACCTTGAAATCCTCATCCTCATTCATCATAAAATCATCAAATTTCAAATTTCAAATCCAACTTTTGCTTTTCACCAACGGTTGCAAGAAAATCATTCATAACACGTAGCATACCAAGTCTCGCGCTTCTCGGTGTCATCTCGCAAACCAAACTCAAGTCTCTAAAATTCTCCAAAAGTTCCCATTCCCTTATCATAAATGCAGACATATGTAACAACTTACGACTCAAGGCATCGGCCACCACATTTGCCTTACTCGGATGGTAATTCAAACTAAAATCATAATCCTTCAAAAGTTCTAACCATCTCCTTTGTCTCATGTTCAATTCCTTTTGATCAAATAAATACTTCAAACTTTTGTGATCACTAAAAACTTCGAACCTCGCACCATAAAGATAATGCCTCCAAATTTTTAGAGCAAAAACCATGGCCGCTAATTCCAAATCATGCGTAGGATAATTATTTTCATGCACCCTCAATTGTCTTGAAGCATAAGCTACAAATTTTCCATCTTTCATCAAAACACCACCTAACCCAAACAATGAAGCATCACAAAACACCACAAATGGTTCCGTCGGATTCGGCAAAATCAAGATCGGAGTCGTTGTTAACCTTCTCTTAAGTTCCATGAAACTCTCTTCACAATGAATATCCCAAATGAAAACCTTTCCTTTACAAGTCAACTGCGTTAACGGAAGTGCCAACTTTGAAAATCCTTCAATAAACCTCCGATAATAACCCGTAAAGCCTAAAAAGCTTCGAATCTCCGTAACCGATCTCAGAACTTCCCATTGCATTACCACATCAATCTTGGATGAATCAACACTAATACCACCATCGAAAATAACATGCTTGTAACACCCCAAAATTTGCCCTCATTATTTATAACCTAATTGGCTTACGCTTTGCATTCATCCGCATTTTCTGTTGGGTCATCAACACTAGCATTTATTCATTAACATTGAGTTCCAAAAACATGAGATCGAAGCAGGATTATTGTGATTTGAATTTTCTTATTTAGAGGATCTACGACTTGGCAGATCAGGATTTCCCAATGGTTGAGGTGTATAATAAAACATGATTCTTCTTATTTCTTCTCCTTTAAGCAGTGAAGTGTGGATTGAGGGTTTGAAGTGTGATTATCAGGGATTTCTTCTTCTTCAAGTTATTATGGTTATTTTATTCAAATATTACCAAGAGATATTTGTTGGTATATCATAGTTCTCGAATAAACTTGTTTAAAGACTGCGGTTCAATTTAAGGGTGTAAGGTGCACGATTATGATTCATTTGGAAGGTGTACTGTAAATGTTATTCCATTACCAATTCCCATTTATGACCAATTCATTAATTCCAACTTCAAGTCCATTTTCAATAACCGAAATAAACCCATATTCTACTTTAGCCCAATTACCATAACTTTGGTTTACCCATTAATCCATATTTTATCCAAATTGAACCCACTTCTCTTTTAAACCATGTTAAACCAATTAATTGTTGTTTTTTTTCTTCTTAATACCACTCACAAATCCTAGTATCAAAATTTGGAGTCCAAACCATGAACCAAATCCTTTTTAATTCACTCAAATTCTATCCAATTTTTATTTGATACCAAATCCTTTCTAATTCATTCAAATTCTATCCAATTTTATTGGACAAATTAATTAGCCTAGGTTTGAAGGTCCATGTAGTTTGTTTAAGCTATGGTCATTACAAAAAAAAAAGCAAGAAAGTCCATAAAATAAGAAACGCATTTTTTTGAGTAATATAACAAAATCTAACTCAGCAGGAAAAGAATTGATCACAATAAAAATTCAGCAGTGAATCAATATTAAAAATTCAGAAATTCAGTTACACAGTATCTAACTGAATCGGTTACAAACTGTAACAAAATCCTAAAAGAAAAATTTAAAAAAAAAAAAGTTCAAGAGGATCTCCATCATTGGACAACTTAAAATTGGCCCTGCTGCAGCAAACTTTCATCACTCTAGAACTCTTCTTGCTCTAAAACTTTAATGGTCATCATCACCCATAACAAGAGCCATGCATAAGTGAAAGTCGAAAAATCATGGTAACAAAGGGAGAAAACCGATAACAATTACAGTTCAGTTTTAAACGGATGACAGAAAAAGAAGGAAAGGCAGTTGTGGAAAAACTTATGTAACAAAAGAGCAGTTATAATTCCAAAGGAAAAGGCAGAAATCATCAAGCTCTTCATCGATCCGCAATGACTCTGCAACTTTCTTCAAAGTCCTTCAATCAACTTCAGCACCATTGAGCTGTCATATTCATTAATCTATAATTGGCTTTCAATCCCAAAAACCCGGTTTCGACAATACAGGCCTGCAAAGAAAAATAACAGGAATCAATAACCGCAAAAACTCCAACCTCTAAGCAAGGCTATCCAAACAGAATTTTCAGAAGCTCATAACAAAACAAAAATTCAGAAAAACCAGTCATAACCAATTTCTAACAAACTTCATAACAGAAAATTTCTAGAAACTTCACCTGAGTTTCTTCACATAGCCTTCTCCAATCTTCTATAAAAGGACCCTCAATCACTCTTCTGCATTCTTCGGCAACCATCTTTCTCAAATATTTTCTTCCTCATTCTTCTTCTTCTCCCCATTCCTCTTCAATATGCTTCATCACTTTCTTCCAAATCTCTGAATCTTCCTCTTCATATCTTCATCACCTACCATCTTCAGCTTCATTTTCTCTTCCATAGCCCTTGAACTTCCAACATTCATCATCATCATCACTTACAGATCTCATCGTCCTCGATCTTCCCTACAAGAATCCAGGACAATAACAATAACCACTGTGATTCAGAAGAGAGTTCAGGATCCAGATTCAATAACATCGTCTAAATACAATCTGCAACATCGAGGTCTCGTAATGATAGCATCGCAACAACAATGATTCACGCATCACAAGGATTCAAATCAACAACAGAAGCATAATTGATTCGAAATCAAGGAGTACATACCTAATCACTGTTTCCATTGTTGATTGAGCAAACAGGTTGATTCTGTTTCAAACTACAACCTCCATCTCTGAATCTCTTTCATCTTCAACCTTTATCCATCTTCAGCTTCCATTTCTCCGAAACATTCTGCATTCTTGATTGATTTCTGCATAACCTTCAACTCTCTGCATCCGCATCAATACCTGATAACGTATTCATGAGTTTAGAACCGCTAAAGATTAGAGAGCCATCAGCAAAGGCAAGAGAAATGTGTGTAGATTTTCAATATAAATTGTAAATTAACCCTTCGATGTTACATTTTTCGAACGCATGGTTTCGTTATCGTGACTTCAATCGATGTTTTCGCCGATCCTCGTTTTCATCACAAACGTGTCATAGAACAAGCGACGACGAGTCTTCACGATGTCACCTGCAACGCTGCCGTCGTATTCGCAACAACCTGCAACAAAGAAGAAAACGTCAGCAGGAGAATCGAGCACGGAGTCGAAACGCAACAAGAAGAAGATCGCAATGTTATTTTCATCGCGCGACCTTCAAAATCAGACAAACGATTCGGAGCTATGAAAATCAACATCCACCGTTTCGATTGAAGGTACGATTTCCTTGATCCATTTTCAATTCTCTTTTCCACTTTGCTTCTGAAATATCTCGATTTGAAGATTTAGGAGGTGTTTAGGTTAGTTTTGCTTGTGGATTTGAGAAGAGGATGGAAAATAAGGAAGTGTTGGTGTTGAAAGTTCGTGGTTGGAGAGACGCCGCCACCGCCGGGAGGAAGGGCTAGGGTTTGTGAAGAAGAACTTGAAAGAGTGAGGGAGAGAGAGAAGATGCGTGAGAGAGAGAGGAGAGGTCTGGTTTAGTTCTTTTTTTGTTATGTTTATGATTTTGTTTTATAAAATGTTGATTAATTGAGATTAATTGAGATAATTAATCATAATAATACTCATTAAATCCTAATAAAACTCCATAAAACTCATAAAATCCACCGCCCTTTTGTTTTCTTTGAGGATATGATTCAGTTTTTGGGGTCCAATCCGGCAGTGACACTTGTCACCGTCCGGTTGGACCACCCTACCAATCACCTGCGGACCATCCCACCATAACTTACCATGCACTCTCCCATAACCTGCATATTTGAGCCCAACAGATTTCTATCCGCACCCCCCATTTAAGCCCAGTTGTCTTTTTTAATTCATAAACATTTCTTTCCTCACCCCCTTTCTATTTCTTCTCTTTTAATATTCTATTTTATATAGTTTTCATTTAATTCTCAAAAAAATATTAAAATGCATAAGAAAAATCCCCAAAATTATATTAGGATGTTAATTCAATTTAGAACTTTTCCCAATTTTTACTTTCTAAATTTTTGCATTTTCCAATTTAATTTTGATTTTTCACTTTTATTGATTTTAGATTGAATCCTTCATGAACACATAAATTTGTACATTTTATTTCTGCCACGTCCTGTAACATTTTTTTCCCATTCTTTTTGCTTTGGTTAGAGGACAAACAATAGTACCTAGAATATTTTTGTTGCATCTTTTAGGGCATTTTATCCACTGTTTTGATATTGTGATTTGTGCAAAATTGTGATTGAACCTTAGATAAGTTTAAGTGACCATTTGACATAGTTAGACTTTGAATTTTTAAGAGATTTTTTAACACAATGTTATAATCAGATTAGAGACCCTATGGAATTAATTTCATATTTTTCCCATGACATTTGATATTTTTGTCATTTTAATTCATTTCCATCATATTATTGCATATTCATATTCATTCCATTCGCTAACTATTTTCTTTTTGTGCAAGGTATTTTCCAAGGATTTGCTTATGGACTTGGATATTTGTCATGCCTCGATTATACTTTGTGTACTTTATGATGTAATACTTGTATGCTTGTATAGTTTCTATAGCTAGGATAGAAAAGATAAAATGAATCGATAGAAAACCAAAATCTCAAAAAAATAAACAAAAGACTCGATCCAACGTCGAGTAAATTTTCAAATAAATAAATAAAGTTGCATGTGAATTTAGGATCCTTCGATTACCATCGTTCCACTCCATTACACCAAAAGCAAGCCTTGTATGTTGCACACCATAAGTCGTGCGTCTCAGCACCACACAACCGACCCACCCGATCCATCGTTTCATCCCATTTACGTTTCATACACGTTTTTACCCACCATGACTTAGGAGGACCATATTGTTCACTATTAACTTTTTGTACTTGCATTCTCTAGTTTAATATCTCTTAGGTAGATTTAATCTTTCAAACCTCACTAACCATAGGACACCATTAAACTCAATTGATTTAGGGTAAGTCTAGTTTCCCTTAGAAGTTTTCCTTTGACAACTTGAGTCTCACCTCTTATCTTTAAAAGAAAATCAAAAACACTTAATAAAGGAAAAGGTGTACAATGCGCCACGAGCCTTAAGCTATACGGGAAATGATTAGTGGAGGTCTCCTTCACTCTTCTAGGATGCTTTACAAACGTTCCATTGGGGGCGATCTTGGAAAGTATTCGCTCCCGTGTCATAGTCTTTAGTGTTGTACATACGAAAAACACAAACTCAAAACATTTCTTCTAAAAAGACAACAAACCAAGAAGTCACATCTTCTCATCTCATCTCATACTCTTTGCGGACGAACATGACTTGTCTCGACAGTTCAAACAGCGATACGGTAAACACCCTCGAGTCAGAGCCGATAACACCTGAGCTAGAGCTATGGCAACGTCATCCTAAAAATCACAAACAAGTTTCATCCTTAGTTAGACGAACTACGGCGTCTCTGATCCTCATTTATCCCGATGAGGTACGTAGGCAGTGGGGTAGGGCCCATTCAAGCACAATCTTTATTTTACCTACATTTTCCCCCTTTCTTTCCATTTGTCAATTCCATTTCTTTCTCATTTCCATTCCATTCCAGATAACCATTCTTTCATTCAAGCAGCATATTATTTCTCACCCTTTGAAAGCAGACTTATAAGCGTGGATCCCGTCGGGTACGGAGGACGGATTGGGGTGCTAATACCTTCTCAATTCGTAAACGACTTCCGGAACCAGATCTTTGGTTCGCAAGGCCTCGTCCTTTTCCTTCTTCCTTAGGTTTGTGCAACATTACCTTTCCTATTCCTTCGGGATAAAAATGTCTGGCTGACGACTCTACCTTTTCCGCGCCACTTTCGCGTTTGTACTAGGATGAAAATCCCGGGAGCGACAGCTGGCGACTCTGCTGGGGATTTTTAGAAATTCTGATTTCCCCTTTGAGAGTCACTCCTAGCACTTGTCTGTTTCTGTTTTCTTTGGTGGTTTATTCATTTGCTGTTATGCTTTAATTTAGCTTTACTTTTCTGCTTACAGTTTATCGCTTTCCTTTACGACCTTATTTACAGCTTTCTGCACTTTACTTTATTGTCGCATATACTGGCTGTTCTGGTTTTCCTTGGCGGGATGGGATTATTGTGAGATAAGCCAAGTACCCGGCTTGAGTATACACATAGGATTTAGAGTGGGCAGTCGTGTGGCTTGCGTGGTTTTGAGCACGTGTAGTTTTCACGAGTCCCACACCCAGATCAGGCTCTCTTGGGATATGTTTTATACTTCCTAGGCAGACCATAGAATGTTCCCACCTGAGCTGCTAACACTGGGAATCGATCATCGAGGACCTTAGTGGAAACAACCCTCTCCAGTGGTGACAGTGGCAGACCACATTTTGTGGCAAACCCATTCGCACCCGAGGGGCCACTAGGAAATCGCATAGGATGACCTTGTTCTCTCATAAGAACCTAGTTAAAACAACTGGTCGTATGACGGTAGTATTGTACCCTTCGGGATGAATGTACTATTGTTTCTCGACTTCAGTGCTTGAAGCCGGGAACTTATGAGGGATGCTTGTTTTTCCGGAATTCAGATGAGGCCTCCCTGAGTAGTACATAGTGCCAAACCGATTCCCTGATTTGGTCATGAGCCATTTCTCGGAAATGGTGAATGTATTATTGCTATTCGGCTTTGAGAGTCCATGATGTTGACCTGTAGTAGCATACCCGTGAGATTGGGAGGGGTTTACAGGTTCGCAGGAAAACTAAACCTTCAACCTACCTTGTTCTTGATACTTGGGTTTTCTTCCGACGCATACTTATAATCTGGTATTCTTGACAGTCGGTATTCAGGCAAATCAGAAAGCAGTACAACCGTGCCCAGTATATGCATCAGTGATCACATGCCATTGCATTGCATCACATCATCCGCATACTTGCATTCCTAACGCATGTTTATTCATTTGCAGGGCTGCATATCACATCCTTGATTCCAGTTGTGGGTATTGATCTATGAGCATGGAATCCAAGAGAAAGACCAAGTGTATTATCTCCTACAAGGTTCATTAGCCTGTTGTGAAGGAAATCCTCAAAGTGAAAGCCTTAGCTCCTCCAGAAGTTCTCAATATCTTCAAGCAGGATTATGGGTGGATTTTGTATTTCATAGAGCCCATCAGTGACTATGCTTTCAGAGGGATGCACACCTTGCTACAGTTTTATGATCCACAACTTAGATGTTTCGTACTTTCTGACTTTGTATTGGCACCTACATTAGAGGAGTACTCGAGCATCTTGAGAGTTTCCGTGAAGGACTGTGCACCATTATTTGGGTCCAAGATTGACCCCGATTTCAAAGATGTAGCAACTGCTCTTTATTTGAGCAAGTCACTATAGAAGACCAGCTTGATAGCAAAGGAGGCTTCTGAGGATATCATTTGAGTTTCTTGTTAGATGAGGCTACTAAAGCAGTTGAGGGAAAAAGTTGGAGTACCTTCAATGCGATCCTAGCTTTGTGTATCTATGGAATCACTTTGTTCCCGAATATGCCGAATTTCGTGGATGTCGATGCTATTCGAATTTTCATAGCAAAGAATCATGTTACTACTCTCTTAGGTGATCTCTACCACTCTGTGCATTATAAGAATGAGAAGAGAAGGGGTGGAATGTTGAATTGTTGTGCGACTGTATTCTATAAGTGGTTCACACGCTTTCTTCCATAATCAGGAGCTTTTGAGAGGACGAAGAACACTCTTGAATGGTCGGAAAGACTGATGGGCTTGCAAGCAAAGGACATTGTTTGGGTTAATCAGGGATTGAGATGCATTGAAATTCTTCATAGTTGCGGAGGATTCCCTAATGTTCCATTGATCGGGTGGAAAGGGGGAATCAATTATAACCCTTCCCTCACGGTTAGACAGTTCGGGTACGCCTTAAGGGAACCACCAGCCGTTGTGGACATCACAGAGTCCTTGTACTTCCAATCAACAGATGGATTTGAGATTGCTCAGAAATCTTCTAATGCTTGGCATAGTCGAAAGACAAGAGGGAAGAAGACTTTGGGAGTCGGGAATTGTCGAATGTATCCACCGTTTGCAGAATGGCTAAGAGACGGGTTGAAGTGTTACTGTTACCATTTGGGCCTGCGCCTCTTCTATATCCCACGGTCATTGAACAGCCTACCACGGTTAGCATTGAAGAGTTCAACAAGATGAAGACGGAAAGAGACGAGTTGTTACGGGAGAATGCACAGTTGACTCAGGAGCTTGCTAAAGCTAATCACGCCAGACTTGAGATTGAGTGGAAAGCTCAAGAAGATGCCGAGAAGCATGATATTGCAAGGAAACAGTGTGAAGTTGAGTTAGCTCGGTATGAGAGGTTCGAGTTTGCTACCTGGAGCTCTTCCAAGGAACACATTGACACTAGAAGGCAACTGGATCAAAAGACCTTAATGTTCGAGAACATGAAAAAGAGGCATGCTTCTTACAGGATCAAAAGAGAGGAACAAGACAAAGTTCAAGCTGAAGAGATAGCGAGTAAGCTAAAGGAGAAGGATGAAGAGATAGCCGGTAAGTTGAGAGAAAAAGATGCAGAACTTGCTAAAGCCCGAGAAGAAGCTGCTTACTACAAGCGGATGATGATCTGCTATCAGAAGAAGCTGAAGAGGTTTGAAGACAACCAGGTGCAGACGAAGGAATTGGTAGAAGTTCCTAAGACAGGACCGATTATTGACTCAGACCTAGATAGAGGACCGCATTGACAAAGACATCTTTCTGTTTGCTTGTATGTTGTGGGATTACCATCAGAACTGTTGATGGAATCTTTTTATCATTGCACTTCTGTTTGAATCCATGTTTTGCGTGTTTTGACTATATCAACAAGTTCTTATCATAAAAGGTTTCTTTACTATCATTCCATGTTCTCTCACTTTGTGATCACCGACACATCTGACACGTTTGCAAAACACGTTGGTCTTCGTATTCTCAGAATTATTTGGCACGTCTGTTACACACACACACACCTTATATTATCAACACTGCTTGTCACTTGCAGCAAAAGGAGCTTCTGTCTTCATCAAACCCACAAAAAACTGGAATCAGGGGATGGAATGCCCTAAGAATGAATCGACATGCCATAAGCATTCATTTCCTGCATATCATATTCTTGTGTTTTTGCAGGTTATCCAGAGTTTCTAACTTATTCAACTGCAGGCAATATAGCTGGTCAACGCGTTCACCGATATCCGACTAAAAGAAATTGAGTAAGGATGGCTGAGCGAATGCAGACAGATCTCAACGAGCTCCGTTAGAGGATGGATCAGTTCATGGAAATGATGATTGGCATGGCCCAGAACCAGGAGCGTCTCAGGATGATGGTTGAGCAACCCCATGGGAATGTTAATACTGGAATACCGACTGAGAATGTGGATTCTAACGTTGCTCGTAACGGAGGGCCTAATCCAAATAGGACCGCAACACGTAATGCAGGTTTAGAAGACAATCAAGAGGACCAGTTCACTCTACTGGATGCTGATATGGGTAACATGAATGAGATCAACAATCGCAGGTATGAAGAGCTGGCAGAGAAGATCAAGGCCATGGAATGTCAGAAATCCTTGGGCATCGATGTAACCAGTCTCGGGTTAGTACCAGGAGTCAGAATCCCTCCTAAGTTCAAGGCACCATCGTTTGACAAGTACAACGGCAACACGTGCCCTAGAACTCACATTCACGCGTACTTTGGAAGAATCTCGGCTCACACTGATGACGAGAAGCTTTGGATGCATTTCTTCTAAGATAGCTTATCTGGGGCTTCGTTGAGCTGGTACATGAAGCTGAGTCGGGTCTCTATTCGAAGTTGGAAATATCTAGCTGAAGCATTCCTCAAGCAGTATCAATACAACATTGATATGGCTCCGAATTGTACTCAGTTGCAGAACTTGTCTCAAGGACCTAAAGAGAGTTTTAAGCAGTATGCCCAGAGGTGGCGTGAGCTGGCCGCACAGGTTCAACCTCCATTACTGGATCGGGAAATGGCCGACATGTTTATGGGCACCTTGCAAGGCGTTTACTTGGATCGTCTGGCCGCCTGCCCGTCTGGTTTTTCTGATATCGTCATTGCGGGAGAAAGAATAGAGAATTTTCTGAAATTGGGAAAGATTCAGGATGCAAGCAGTGCTAGTTCTTTTGGTGTGAGAAAGCTTTTTGGCAACGACCAAAGAAGAAGAGAAGGCGAGACAAATGCTGTGTATAGAGGCCGAGACAGAAGTTATTCTCAAGGTTACTACCAAGCAGCTGCAGTGACTATTACTCCACAGGTTCAACAACAACGACCACAGGGTCAGCAACAACAGGTACAAAGACCGTTTCAGGAAAGAACAAGAGCGAGAAACCGCAGAATTGATCCCGTCCCATGCCCATATGCTGTATTGCTCCCAGAGCTGCTAAAGTTGAACCTGGTCGAGCTTCGTACCATGAGACCTCCTCCTCCTGACAATCTACCTCTGAATTTTGATGCTAACGCCAGGTGCGAATTCCATTCGGGTGCCCAGGGGCACATTATTGAGAAATGTTGGGCTTTTCAGAACAAAGTACAGGACCTAGTTGACTCCAAGGTGATCAATTTCGCCCCTCACCCAAATGTACTACAAAATCCAATGCCTAGTCATAATGGAACCGGTGTCACGGTTGTTCTACCAGATGGTCCGCGTTAAGCTGAAGTCTTCGAATTAATCACCCATGACGCCAGGGTATTCATGAAGCAAATAAAGCCAGCAGTATTCAAATACTCTCAGTGATGGCATCTATGTGTTTGCTTTTCTTCATTATTCATTTTCATCCCTATTGAGGGGAACTACGTCGCTCTGATTCTTCATTGGTCATCAGTCAATGGAGATACGTAGGCAGAAGATCGTCAGGTCTTTCCGAGCAACCTTATGGGGCAACTTTACTCCCCAGCTTCACTTTTCTCCTTCAGAGGTCTCGTGTCAGAGTCAAAATAGCTAGAAGAAGAAGTATGACTACCGTGGTTGGGTATACGGCTGCAACTTGAAGATTACAAGTCTGTGAAAGAGCTATTGATCACTGAAAGTATCCAAGACTGACAGGTCCAGACGGAGCCAAGCCTCCTCAACTACGGCAATATTCAGTTTCTTTACTGCATTTCCATTTGTAGTTTCTTTTATATGCTAAACATTTGTCTACATGTATGAAATTTGTTTGCTTTTGAATGTTATCAATAATAAAACTCACATGTTTTTCTTGAAGTAATTCATTTGCACACCCTTATAATTTTGCATGTGTAAATCGCAATACCAGTTGTCGTGCTTAAATTCTACGAAGGATAATGACGAAACAAAAACGCAAAATCTCTAATTGTGTGCTCTCGAGTAAGGCCCTGTTAACGATGTACAAACTTTGTTTCAAATCCCTAAACACTAGAGATATAAGGAAGATAGACCCTTGTGTTGCACCCCAAAATTTGCCCTCCCCAAGACAAGACATTGTGTACTAAGAGGTTCACAAGGTTCACAATACATCTCATGAGGTTCACAAGGTTCACAATTAGTCAGAAAATTTGACAATTCCCTCAGACAATGCATCCTCCTAAGCAATGCATCTTAAACTAGGGTTTTGACTTTCATCAGGCTAAATGGACTTCCAAGACTTCAAGTGAGCTTCATAGCATCCTATATTTTTTCAAGAATCCCCATGTCAAGTTTCAAGACTTTCCCAAAAGATTTGCTCAGTCAGATGATCAGATAGGTTAAAATCAGTTAAGGCAGTTAAAAAGTCAAACTGAGGTCAACTGTGGTCAAACCAAAGTCAAATTTCATGATTTTTGTCCAACATCAAGTATATGAAGTAAAATTAATCATTTGATCAAGGGTTGATCATGATTCATCAAGGAGATTTCAGATCATCAAGAATCAGGAGTTTCTAAATTAGGGTTTTCAATGGAAAAGTCAACTGAAATTTGACCAGCCATAACTTTCACATGCTTCATCAAGAATTTTCCATCCAAAGCTCATTTTGAAGGAAATTGAATTCTCTACAACTTTGTGTCTCACAAGCCAATCCCAAAAATGCTTCATTTGGAAGGTATGAGCTAAGACATTATAGGTCCTTTTAAAAGTCAACAAAAAGTCAACATCTTCCAAAGAGCATAACTTGAGAATGGTAAAAGATATGGACATGAGACCAAAGAGGTTGGTTAGAGGACTCTCTAAGATTTCTAAAAAGACCAAGAACACCTTCATAGCATTAAAATTGAAGGATTTGTGCCCTTACAAAGTTGGGAAATTGTTTGGAAGTTTATGAAGCAAATGAGGCCTTAAAACCAATTTTTGCTAAATGAGTCCACCAAATTGCCATCCAATCTTTTTAATATCATCAAGCACGACCCAACCCATGCCTTTTCTGATTTTTTATATTTTATTTAGTATTTACTTGAATTTTATTCATTAAAATACAAATTAAATTAAAATAAAATATGAAAATCATATATTTGGATGAGATTATGATTCTAGAAGGTCATAAACATCAATTATAGATGATTGATCTGATCCAAATTCGTGCTAGCTTGATTTGGCAAGGTTAGATGTGATCTTTTTCAATATTTGAAAGATAGAAACTTCATGATCAAGCAATCATTAAAAAGCCCATAAATCCATAACTTTTTGACCTAATTTTCATCTCTACATATACTTGATTTAAATCTCTACATATACTTGATTTTCATCTCTACATATACTTGATTCAAAATCCAGTTTAAAATATTGATTTAAAATATAATGTTTATTTGTTGGTTATATGTTAAATGTGTAGTAGTGGCTCAGTTGGTTAGTGTGCGCGTTTGTGATATAGATGGTCCTGAGTTCAAACCTCCCCCAGGCCATTTTGTTTTGTTTTATTTTTGGTGTTTTTGCAGATTAATAATAAAAGAATTGTTGCCCCAAACATTATCACATGCGCGCGTTTGGCCTGGTGGTAGCAGTGTGAGTCCAGGGGAGCAGGGCGTGGGTTCAATCCCTGCCCCAGGTAAGTTTTTTTATTTCATTTTCTCATTATTTTGTTTTACTATTTTGTTTTATAATTAATTCTAATTATATTTCTTATAAGGAAAATATATTTAAATAATAATATGTAAATATATATATAACCTCACATTTTCTAAAAAATCCCTAATTTATTTTCTAAACTTTAATTTAGTTTATATTTAATTTGAATTTTGTTTATATTATTATTGTATATATTTTTTTAAATAATTTAATTAAGTTTATATTAAATAATCAAAACCCTAATCCTGATTTTTTCTTAATTGTAAAATTAACCCTAATTCCAAACCCTAATTTTTGTTTAATTTTAAATATTAAATTTAATTAATTTTTCTAATATCTAATTAAATAGTTAATCTTGTTTTTGTAAATAATTATATTGTTTATTATTACTATTATGATTACTTTCTTTTCTCTTAAAAAATTCTTCAAAAAATTATTTTGTTTAACTTAAAAATGTTCTTTTAAATTCTATATATTTTTGTATATTTGTGCTAACCTTTTCTTCTTATAATTATTTTATCACTAACCTTTTAGTTATTGTTTATTTTATTATATATTTATTTTCAATTGTTTTTATCATAATGTAATTGTGAAAGTCTTGTAATAGTCGTAGTTTATTATTGTTTTATTGTTTATAAATATTCTTGCCATGGTTAGTAATTATAGGGAGTGATAACATTTTTGTAAGTTAAAATTAATTTAGAATGACTTACTTAATAAGATAAATATATGAATATGAACACTCACACACGTAAGTCGATCTTTGATCGCCATCTCACACTTTCTAAGGTTATCCCTCATGTTGCCTAACTATAAGGTCAAGTAAGGTGTCTTAAAGCAATGTCCTTTTTCATAAAATATCATCAAGTCCCTTTTAAGATTATAAGATCAAGTCCCTTCGATGTTGCCTACGGTAAATGATCTTGTCCCTTCGAATAAAAGATGATAAGTCCCTTTGTATTGCTAAGACACCTTACAGTTGTCTAAACACATATGACCCTTCACATGTCCCTTATTACATCCAAGGTAATGACTACTTATTCCTTAATAATAGGGCTAGTCTTATCATTGAAAGAATATATAAGAACAGTAAAGACTTGATATAGGGTAGTTCCTCTTAAGTACTTGCTCACCTTTTCAAAATACTTCATTACACTTCACATTTCAAACAAATTTTCAAAACAAAGTCTTTATATACATCCATACAAGGATCATTATAAAGTACTTAGAAAAATTTTAATCACACACTACACTTTCTCAAGACAATTTAAAGTGAGCTAAGTAACTAAGAGCCCATGGATAACCATGGATATAAAGGGTGCTAACAGCTTCCCTTTATATAACCTACCCCCCGAACTCAATTTTTTAAGGTCTTTCCTGTTCTTTTATGCCCTTTCCTTTTGGATAAAATAAAAGTCGGTGGAGACTCTTGCTATCCGCAACATTTATAGAAAAGTCAGTTCTCCCACCGTGTTACAGAACTGGCGACTCTGCTGGGGATTTAATAAAATAGGGGTACCCTTAGGAATTAGATCACTTTAAACTTGTTTGCTTTGTTTGCTTTATTTTACTTGTTGGGTGCTCTTATGTGTGAAAGATCCTAACCCGGATCTAGTGTACCTTAGGTAAATGGCAATAGACCAAGGAAACTGTACGGCGTATACCGATATGGTTGATCTGGTGGCCATAGTTAGTGTGACTTCTTGGTTGGTGCTTATGTTCCTTAAGCAAGTTGAGGATAATATGAGGCTGCCATATGTTGTCAATACACTAACTGACTTTTAGAACCCTAGTCATCCCATCTTGGCCTTTAGAAAGTAGTGAGATAACCGACTTTGGTGCAGACTGAAGTTGGTTGATACTCGATACTACGCTCATTGAGATCCTAAACTTGGAGGGTTTTGGTTGGCAAGTAAGTTGCCTTCTGAACAACCACCCTTGTGAAGGATCAATGATATTGAGATCCCTTAGAACTTGGTTACTTTATAGGACAGGATGAACCAACTAAACTTCAGGGAAGGGTACTTACCTTTAAACCTCATGCAAGCCTTCAAACCTAGGGCTATTGTGTGACTTGTTTGTGTGTGCCACATGTTTGTGATTGAGCATAACATCATAGCATCATCATGCATCATAAGCATAGCATTTTCACTAACCATTTCAAGGACCAAAGGATTTATCTTTGTTCTTTGTTGCAGGTCATGGCTTCTGCTCGTAGGAATACTATCCGAATCAACTTTGTAGGAATACCTCCTAAGCTTAAGGAATTGGTCTCTCAAGTTTCTGAAAACTCTCAGTTCATCAAGAGACATGGTCATCTACTGGATCTAGTCACTTCAGGGTTCAATGAAGACATGATGAGTGTCCTTTTTCAGTTCTTTGATCCTAAACATCATTGCTTCACATTCCCCGACTATCAGCTGGTTCCTACAATGGAAGAGTTCTCCAAGCTTCCGGGTATACCTATCCTTGATCATAGACTCTTCACAGCTTAGAGAAAGAGCCTAAACCTGAAGTCATTGCTGCAGCCCTACATCTGAAGAAATCAGACATTGTCCTAGAAACAAGGAGTGGAGTTAAGGGTATTCTTGCTAAGGTATTGATGGAGAAAGCTCAAGTGTTCCTGAAGGCTATGAGTTATGATGCTTTTGAGGAGATCTTAGCCTTATTAATCTATGGCTTAGTGTTGTTCCCCAATCCAGACCAGTTCATAGACGTTCACGCTATCAACATATTTCTGACTCATAATCCAGTACCTGCATTGCTTGGAGACATCTTACACTCTCTTCATACCCGTACTACGAAGGTAAGAGGAACTCTGATGTGTTGCATACCTCTATTATCTAGGTGGTTTATTTCTCACCTTCCTCGATCAGTGATGAATAATGAACAAGGGTTCAGGTGATCCAAGAGGATTATGTCACTTTCTCATTCAGATATTCATTGGTGCTCTAGATCTATGGAGAATGTTACTATCATTGACCGTTGTGGGGAGTTCTCTAATGTGCCACTCCTTGGCATAAGAGGGGGCATTACCTACAATCCTTCCTTAGCTCTACGTCAGTTTGGTTACGCTCGGAGTGATGGTCCTCATGACATGTTGATTCAAGGCATTATGTTCGACTACGACAACGATCTGCAAGGTTACCGTCAAAGGTTTATACGAGCATGGGGTATAGTGAGCAAGGTTGACAGCAAGACTCTGGAACCCAAGTACACTATTCCTATGGAAGCTTATCTCAGATGGGTGCGATCTCGTGCTCAGACTCTTATGATGCCATATCCTGCTATCCTGCCAGTTACCATGGATCCTATTGCTGAAGGAGATACTTCTTATATCATTCTTCACCCAGACATGCCCACTGACATGGAAGAGTTACAAAGGTCCTGGATCCAGTTGAAGGAGCAAAGAGATACTTTTGAGACTCATTACAAAGCAAGTCAAGAAAGAATCCTGGAGCTAACCAAACAACTTCACGAGGAGCAGAATCTCAACTCATACCTCAACACAAAGAGGAAACGTCCATGGGAGACTTAAAACCCCATTTTTTGTATACATTTCATTTTTATTGTAAGCCCAAGGGGCAAACAAGTTTATTACTAATAAAATTTTACTTTTTGGTGGTTTAAACAAATTTAAATCCCGCGGTCCTTGAAAACATTGCATACGCATTTACATACCATATCACTGCATCACAGGTGTCTTATGTACAGGTATCTTATCTTCTCGCTGTTTATTTCAGCAGAAATGGCTCTTGAACAGACTGTCAAAGAACTCCAGGCTCAGAATGCACAATTCCAAGAGTTGATTCTGAACTTGTCCAGGGGACAAGATGAGTTGAAGACACTGCTGGCTAAGAAGAATAAGAAGACTAGAAGATCAGGAGGCCTTATTAATCTGGGAAGAAGGTTCAGAGGTCTTGTCAAGACAAAGGAACAGGTTGATGATTATGAGTCTGAAAATTCTGAGAAAGAGGGAGGCAGTCTCCATGATACTGTGGGAGATTCTGATTCTGAAGCAAATTATTATCATGATCCTAATGAAGATAAGTACAAGATGCTAGTAGACAGGATGAATGCCATGGAGTTACAAAAATCTTTTGGACTGGATTTTGAAGATCTGAGCTTAATATCTGGAGTGGTTATACCTATTGGTTTCAAGGTTCCTGCTTTTGTGGTGTATGATGGTGTCTCATGTCCCAAGCTGCATTTAAGGTCCTATGTCCGAAGGATTCAACCACATACTGCTGATAAGAAGTAATGGATTCATTTCTTCCAAGAGAGCTTGTCTGGAGCTCAATTGGAATGGTACTATCAACTAGAAAGTATTAATATTCGTGATTGGAATGATCTTGCTAAGGCCTTCTATAGGCAATACCAATATAATGCTTATCTAGCACCAACTCGCGTGCAACTCCAAAGCATGTCTATGGGTGCTAAGGAGAATTTCAAGGAGTATGCCCAAAAATGGAGAGACCTGGCTGGAAGAGTTCAACCTCCTCTGACTGACAGGGAGCTAGTGGATATGTTTATGAGTACGCTGAATGGTCATTTCTATAGTCACCTCATTGGAAGCTCATCATCCGGTTTCACTGAGCTGATAATGACTGGAGAACGTATGGAAAGTGGTATAAGAAGTGGTAAGATACAGGTGGGTGCCTCTTCATCAAGCACTACAAAGAAGCCCCCTAGTGGAAAGAAGGAGTCTAATGCTGTGTATGGTCAACCCAGCCGTAACAGAAGTCACCAATCTGTGGGAGCAGTTCACATTTCTAATCCTACTCCTGCAGCACCAGAGCTACCACAGAGCAATCAACAGAAGCCTAGAAGACAATTCACCAAGATCAACATGTCACTGGCCCAATCCTTGCAACACATGTTGAAAGGGGAACTCATTACCTTGAAGGACCCTCCTCAGAATCCTAATACTTCCTCTCCTCGATACAACCCTAATGCACGATGTGCCTATCATTCTAATTGTCCGGGACATGATACCAACAACTGCTGGATATTGAAAAACAAGATTCAAGATATGATTGAAGCTGGAGAGATTGAATTTGACCCTCCCGGGACCCCCAAATGTGATTACTGCTCCCATGCCCAATCATGAGAAGATTGTTAATGTTATTGATGAAGTTTCATATGTTTCCTCAGTAGCAGATGTGACTACTCCCTTATCTATTATCAAGAAGAAGTTGATACAGGCTGGATTCTTTCAAGGTTGTAATGAAGATTGTTTTTATTGTGCCTACAAACCTGATAGTTGCTGGAATTTGAAAGATGGTATTCAACACCTCATGGACAATTACACTATATTGTTTGAAGGACACCTTCTGTGGAAAGTATGTGTGAACATCTGACTCGAGGTGCGAAAGTTGAAGATGTGGATATGGTTGATAAAGTGCCAATGAAGATTACCTCCAAAGGCCCTGTCAAGATCACTTCCAAAGGACCTATCAAGATTACTGCTGAAGGCCTGGTGAAGACTGTTGCTGAAGTTAGAGTGCCTCCCATGATTATTACCACTCCTGGTCCTATTCCCTATACTTCTGATAAAGCTATACCCTGGAATTACGGTTCTGATGTTTATATCCATGGTGTTAAGCAGGAACCTTTGACTTATACCCCTGTTACTGATGATAACCTTGATGTTGATAACATTGCTGGATCTAGTAAGATCACCAGAAGTGGAAGAATTTTCTCTCCTCTGGCTACCTCAAAAAAATTCAATTACTCCAACTACTACCTCCACTTCCGAGCCAAGTGTTGATGCTCGGGGCAAAGGTCCTGTGGTTGAACCGGTGCAAGCTGAAGCACCGACTGCTGATAATCTTTCTAAACAGATGGAAGAGGTGCTGAAGATCATCCGTAAAAGTGATTATGATATTGTTGACCAATTGGGGCATACTCCCTCCAAAATTTCCATGTTGTCTTTGTTGCTGTGTTCTGAGGCTCATGCTAAAGCCTTGATCAAGTTCTTGAAGATTGCTCATGTACCAAATGAAATTTCTGTGGATCAATTTGAAAATTGTGTTGCACATCTGACTAATGATAATGGATTAGGTTTTTCTGATGTTGACATGACTTCTGCCAAAAGAAACCATAACAGAGCTTTACATATCTCCATTGAATGTAGGGGAACTACCTTGTCTCATTTGTTGATAGACAATGGCTCTTCATTGAATGTACTTCCCAAAGAGGTTCTGAACAAGCTCAGTCCTGAAGATGTCGTGTTGAGACCAAGTAATATAGTGGTGAGAGCATTTGATGGTTCAAGAAGGGTGGTGCATGGAGAAATAGATCTCCCGATCAAAGTAGGCTCTCAAGTCTTCGATTCTACCTTCTATGTAATGGATATTCGTCTTGCGTACTCTTGTTTGCTTGGGCGCCCCTGGATCCACGGGGTAGGTGCTGTGACCTCCACTCTACATCAGAAGTTGAGATATCCAGTGAAGGGAAAGATCGTCACTATTTATGGAGAGGAAGAATACATGGTTAGTCATGTGAATACATTTAAGTATGTTGAAGTGGAAGGTGAATATGTTGAGACTCCTTGCCAGACATTTGAAGTAGTTCCTTGGGTCGTTCCTGCTACTGAAGCTCCTCCTCTTGTTAAAAGAGTTCTTGTGGTTACTAGAGTACCTCCTACAATGGCTTCCCTCAAAGATGCTAGAGCTGTGGTTGAAGAAGGTGGTTGTACTATTTGGGGTTAGCTTCCTGACATTCCTTACAAGTCTGACAAGTTTGGTTTGGGTTTCACTGCAGAGTCCCAGAAGGTTGTTCATCGTGCTCATGTTGTTCGTATCACCAATCAAGGGGTCATGAAAGATCAAATCAACGATGTGGGTGACTATAATGAAGACTACAACCTGGATGACTGGATCTTTCCTACTGTGGGTGATGGGCTCAACAATTGGAAGACTGAAGACGTTATTCCTATCTCCTTTAGTCAGGAGTAAATACTATTATTGTGTTGTTATTTTTAAGTTTGTAATTTTTGAACAATTAAACTTTTAAGCCTTGTGCCTTACCCGGGGCACAATGGTATGCTTGTTTCGGGATGTCATTTCATTTGCATACTTCATTCAATAAAAATCAATGGACGTTTCGTTTTCGTAAATATTGTGCTCTTTGTCTTTCTTTTATTTTTTATTTTTTGTTTATCAGCTATGTGTTCTTACACACACCCACATCACTAAAATGCAGATCCTCATCCACTCTGGATCCTGTTGATAACAGTTCTACTATTGCCAATTATAATTTCGAGAATCCGATCTATCAAGCTCAAGATGGAAAGGAAGAAGATTGTGAAGTACCTGTAGAGCTTCTAGGTTATTAAAACAAGAAGAGAAAGCTATACAGCCACATGAAGAGCCAATTGAAGTTGTGAATCTGGGAACTGAAGAAAATAGGAAAGAGGTCAAGATAGGGGCTGAATTAGAGGATGGTGTTAAGAGAAGATTAATTCAGATGTTACGTGATTATGTGGAAATCTTTGCTTGGTCCTATGAAGATATGCCAGGGTTGGATACAAACATTGTGGTTCACCGTTTACCGGTAAAAGAAGATTGTCGTCCAAAGAAGCAGAAGGTTCGTCCCATGCGTCCTGAAATGTCAGAGAAGATTAAAGCAGAGGTGATGAAACAGTTTGATGCAGGTTTCTTAGCTGTGACTTCTTATCCTCAGTGGGTTGCAAATGTGGTACCAGTGCCTAAGAAAGATGGTAAGGTACGTATGTGTGTAGATTACAGGGATTTGAACAAGGCCAGCCCCAAAGATGACTTTCCACTTCCTCATATTGATGTTCTGGTAGACAACACTGCTCAGCATAAAGTATTCTCTTTCATGGATGGCTTCTCTGGTTACAATCAAATCAAGATGGCACCTGAAGATATGGAGAAGACTACATTTGTTACACAGTGGAGCACCTTTTGTTATAAAGTAATGCCATTTGGTTTGAAGAACGCTGGGGCAACATATCAGCGTGCTATGGTGGCTTTGTTTCATGATATGATTCATCATGAGATAGAGGTATATGTGGATGATATGATAGCCAGGTCCCAGAATGAAGAACAACACCTTGATCATCTGCATAAGCTGTTTGAAAGGTTGAAGAAGTACAAGTTGAGATTGAACCCAAACAAATGTACTTTTGGAGTTAGATCTGGTAAACTCCTGGGTTTCATTGTCAGTGGAAAAGGTATTGAAGTAGACCCTGCAAAAGTGAAAGCTATACAAGAGATGCCAGCTCCCCGTACTGAGAAGGAAGTTAGAGGTTTCTTGGGACGATTGAATTACATTGCAAGATTTATTTCCCAATTAACTGCTACCTGTGAGCCAATCTTCAAGTTGTTGAAAAAAGATCAGGTAATGGAGTGGAATGATGAGTGCCAGACAGCCTTTGATGAAATCAAGAGATATCTTCTAGAACCTCCAATTTTGATGCCACCAGTTGATGGAAGACCCTTGATTATGTACTTAACAGTACTAGACAACTCAATGGGGTGTGTGTTGGGGCAACATGACGAGTCTGGTCGAAAAGAGCAGGCAATATACTACCTTAGCAAAATGTTAACCGACTGTGAAACAAGATACTCACTGCTCGAGAAAACTTGTTGCGCTTTGGCATGGGCTGCTCGCCGACTAAGACAGTATATGTTGACTCATACTACCTTGTTGATTTCAAAGATGGATCCAATCAAGTACATATTCGAGAAACCTGCTCTCTCCGGAAGAATAACGAGATGGCAAATGATCTTAACAGAATATGATATATAGTACACTACTCAGAAGGCCATTAAAGGAAGTGTTGTAGCTGATCATTTGGCTCATCAAGCAGTGGATGATTATCAGTCAATGAGTTTTGAATTCCCTGATGAAGACATTATGATTATTACCAAAGAACCTGGACAATATGACGGACCTGAACAAGGATCCCGATGGACTATGGTTTTTGATGGAGCTTCTAATGCACTTGGCAATGGTGTTGGTGTTGTGATCATTTCCTCTGAAGGCTGTCATACCCCAATTACTGCAAGACTTTGTTTCTATTGTACCAATAACATGGCTGAGTATGAGGCATGTATCCTGGGTATCAAAGCTGCCATTGATATGAAGATTCAGTTCCTGGACGTATATGGAGATTCAGCCCTGGTAGTGAGTCAGATCAAAGGAGAATGGGATACCAAGCATGAAAATCTTATTCCATACAGAGAGCATGTGTTGTCTTTGATCCCACATTTTGAAGAGATTACCTTTGGACATATTCCACGAGGAGAGAATCAGTTGGCAGATGCATTAGCCACCATGGCATCTATGTTTGAGATTAGTTGGGATGATGAAGCTCCCAAGATTACTATTGATAGATTTGAAAGGCCTGCATACTGCAATGAGATTGATACTGAAGGAGGAGAGGAAAAGCCTTGGTTCTATGAAGTGAAAAGATATCTTGAAGCTCAGGAGTTCCATGAAGGGGCATCTGTCAAAGATAAGAAGTTTCTGAGGATATTTTCTGCTAAGTTCTTCTTGAGTAATGGAATTTTGTACAAGCGCAATCATGATTCAACTTTGCTTCATTGTGTGGATAAGAAGGAAGCAACAGAGATTATGGAAGATATGCATGATGGGATCTTTGGCACTCATTCTAGTGGTTATACCATGGCAAAGAAGATATTGAGAGCAGGTTATTATTGGTCTACCATGGAAGCTGATTGCTATCAACATTCTAGAATATGTCACAAGTGTCAAATCTATGCTGATAAAGTACATATACCTCCATCACCGTTGAATGTGTTGACTTCTCCTTGGCCTTTTGCCATGTGGGGCATTGATATGATTGGTGAGATCAAGCCTACTGCTTCTAATGGGCATCGTTTCATCCTGGTTGCTATTGATTACTTTACAAAGTGGGTAGAGGCAGCTTCATTTGCATCTGTTACTAAGAATGTGGTGGCTCGATTCATTAAAAATAATCTCATATGTAGGTATGACATCCCTGAAAGGATTATCACAGATAATGGCTCTAATCTGAACAACACTATGATTACTGATCTCTGCGCGCAGTTCAAGATTAAGCATCACAACTCTTCTCCGTATCATCCGAAGATGAATGGGACGGTAGAAGCTACTAATAAGAACATTAAGAAGATTCTACAGAAGATGACTGTCACTTACAAAGATTGGCACGAGATGTTACCATTTGCTCTTCATGGCTATCGTACTACAATGCGTACTTCAACAGGGGCAACCCCATTCTCCTTAGTCTATGGTATGGAAACAGTTCTGCCCATTGAAGTTCAGATCCATTCCTTAAGAATCATGAAGGATGCAGGCTTGGATGAAGATGAGTGGATTCAGACTCGACTCGACCAGATAAATTTGATTGATGAGAAAAGGCTAGCAGCTGTTTGTCATGGCCAGATGTACCAGAAATGGATGATTCAAGCTTTTAATAAGAAGGTGAAACAAAAGGTATATCAGGTTGGTGACTTGGTAATCAAGCGTATCATACTACCACAGGGTGATCCTAGGGGCAAGTGGACTCCTACATATGAAGGACCATTTGTGGTCAAAAGGATATTTTCAGGAGGTGCCATGATGCTTACTACTATGGATGGTGTAGACTTCCCACAGCCTGTAAACGCAGACATAGTTAAAAAATACTACGCTAAAAAGAGACCCGCTAGGTTGACTGGCCTAGGCAAAAGTAAGGGCATCCCGGCGAACCAAAAGGGTTCGGGCAAAAATTAGGGATATATATAAAAATGTACACCCGGCAAGTCGAAAACCTGAAAGGGTGGTTTGAGCAAAAAAGGGTATCCCGGTGGATTGAAAACCTGAAAGGGAAATCCAGGAAAAAATTAGGGATTAAAGCGTATGACTATGTCTCGTTTGGATCACTCATGTAACTTCAACTGATGGTACTACCTAAATCAAGATTCGGACAGATAAAGATCAATCCAATCGTTTCCGTCTCAACAGTGGAAGATGAGATGCTTGAAGATAATGGCAATAGTAGAATTGAAACTCAATAGGATCATTTTTCACATAGCTGTTTTCTTTGTTTTGTAAAAATTTTTTACGACGAATTCCTCTTACTAGGATTTCTGTCTCCTTGTACAAACGTGCCTATATATATGTCACTTTGTAATATAAATAAAATTTCATCTTTGAATCCAGATTTACTTTTACCCTATTTACATAAGCGAAAACGTCCATTGGTTGTGTTTGAATGTATGTATGCTTTTGAATATGATTGATGTTTACCAGAAATGCATGAAATGCAGTAATAGTATTTACCAAAGACGAATGAAGGTAGTAGTTCAACGAAGCTTCGCCGGTTCATCCCCATAGGATAACTACAAATCCTCAGCAGAACAAATCTATCTTTATAGATACTTCGAGTTACATCTCCCCTTGAATTTATGTCCATCTCTTTTATCCTCAGTCGGGATACTCAGGAACTTATCCTTTCAACAGAAGTACGACAAACGAAGACGGGAAGATATAAATACTATACTATCAAACGAAACGGGACCAAGGTCCTCATATTCTTCAGCAACGAATCGGGATTTATTTTCCCCAACCAGCAATTGTTATACAAAGATATCCAGACGCTTTAGGCTGCATGATGCATACATACATCATTTACATCATACCATAAATGCATAATACATTTACTTAGATGCACCATGCCATGCATGCATACATATTGCATAAACTAACCTTTTCTTTGCAGGATAGTTATATGCAGATAAAATAATATCAACAATTCAAAACAGGTCAGAAAAGATATATACATTACTCAAGATGTCCTCAGATAGTAGGCAAATAGTCTGTACAAAGATCCATTCCCTAGTCCAGGATATTTTCAGGAGATTTGATCCTGACACTCTTTTGTCCTCGGATAGTAGGCAAACGATTTGTACAAAGATCCATTCCCTAGTCCAGGATATTTTCAGGAGATTTGATCTTGACACTCTATTTATTCTTGGATATTAGGCAAATGGTCTGTACAAAGATCCATTCCCTAGTCCAGGATATTTTCAGAAGATTTAATCTATTTGTTCTTGGATAGTAGGCAAACGGTCTGTACAAAGATCCATTCCCTAGTTCAAGATATTTTCAGAAGAATTAATCCTGATATTCTTTCGTCCTTGGAGAGTAGGCAAACGGTCTATACGAAGATCTATTCCCTAATCCAGGATATTTCCAGAAAACGATGATCGTCACGAAGATTTATTTCTACTGGTCTATTCAAACCATGTTGCATAAACGATTCAGAGACGGCCTATACGAAGACCTAGTACTGATATCCAGTATCAACATCAAGATGTTATCACCTCCTGATATTATGGATGGCATCTATAAGCCCATCTCCAGTTCTTCCAAGTGGAATCTTCAAGCCCACTCAAGCATATACAATTAATCATCAGCTTTACTTTACGTACCGGCGAGTGCAAATTTTTGGGCTTTTGTGTTCAATCCCCTTCAACCTTCCAGGTCACGAATGGCACATATACCAATCTAACCCCTCAGGTTTCAGAAAATTGAACAGGGGCAGCTGTTGCACCCCAAAATTTGCCCTCCCCAAGACAAGACATTGTGTACTAAGAGGTTCACAAGGTTCAAAAGGTTCACAATACATCTCATGAGGTTCACAATGTTCACAAGGTTCACAATTAGTCAGAAAATTTGACAATTCCCTCAGACAATGCATCCTCCTAAGCAATGCATCTTAAACTAGGGTTTTGACTTTCATCAGGCTAAATGGACTTCCAAGACTTCAAGTGAGCTTCATAGCATCCTATATGTGTTAAAGAATCCCCATGTCAAGTTTCAAGACTTTCCCAAAAGATTTGCTCAGTTAGATGATCAGATAGGTTAAAATCAGTTAAGGCAGTTAAAAAGTCAAACTGAGGTCAACTGTGGTCAAACCAAAGTCAAATTTCATGATTTTTTTGCCAACATCAATTATATGAAGTAAAATTCATTATTTGATCAAGGGTTGATCATGATTCATCAAGGAGATTTCAGATCATCAAGAATCAGGAGTTTCTAAATTAGGGTTTTCATAGGAAAAGTCAACTGAACTTTGACCAGCCATAACTTTCACATGCTTCATCAAGAATTTTCCATCCAAAGCTCATTTTGAAGGAAATTGAACTCTCTACAACTTTGTGTCTCACATGCCAAGCCCAAAAATGCTTCATTTGGAAGGTATGAGCTAAGACATTATAGGTCCTTTTAAAAGTCAACAAAAAGTCAACATCTTCCAAAGAGCATAACTTGAGAATGGTAAAAGATATGGACATGAGACCAAAGAGGTTGGTTAGAGGACTCTATAAGATTTCTAAAATGACCAAGAACACATTCATAGCATTAAAATTGAAGGATTTGTGCCCTTACAAAGTTGGGAAATTTTTTGGAAGTTTATGAAGCAAATGAGGCCTTAAAACCAATTTTTGCTAAATGAGCCCACCAAATTGCCATCCAATCTTTATAATATCATCAAGCACGACCCAACCCATGTCTTTTCTGATTTTTTATATTTTATTTAGTATTTATTTGAATTTTATTCATTAAAATACAAATTAAATTAAAATAAAATATGAAAATCATATATTTGGATGAGATTATGATTCTAGAAGGTCATAAACATCAATTATAGATGATTGATCTGATGCAAATTCGTGCTAGCTTGATTTGGCAAGGTTAGATGTGATCTTTTTCAATATTTGAAAGATAGAAACTTCATGATCAAGCAATCATTAAAAAGCCCATAAATCTATAACTTTTTGACCTAATTTTCATCTCTACATATACTTGAAGACATCCCAATCACAAGGACACGATTTTGCTGCCTCAAGAACACTAAACAAGTTTCAAAATTTTCAACAAAAGACAAGATTCAGTTTTGGATTTAGGGGGACTCTCAAGATAAAATAAAGGTCATGAACATGATGAACTTCGCAGGTAAAAACGCAGTTGAATTCAAAGTTATTTTCGCAGGAAATTTGGGGAAGATGAAGTTCAGATGGCGCCAAAATCCAGTTTAAAATATTGATTTAAAATATAATGTTTATTTGTTGGTTATATGTTAAATGTGTAGTAGTGGCTCAGTTGGTTAGTGTGCGCGTTTGTGATATAGATGGTCCTGGGTTCAAACCTCCCCCAGGCCATTTTGTTTTGTTTTATTTTTGGTGTTTTTGCAGGTTAATAATAAAAGAATTGTTACCCCAAACATTATCACATGCGCGCGTTTGGCCTGGTGGTAGCAGTGTGACTCCAGGGGAGCAGGGCCTAGGGAGTGGGTTCAATCCCTGCCCCAGGTAAGTTTTCTTATTTCATTTTCTCATTATTTTGTTTTACTATTTTGTTTTATAATTAATTCTAATTATATTTCTTATAAGGAAAATATATTTAAATAATAATATGTAAATATATATATAACCTCATATTTTCTAAAAAATCCCTAATTTATTTTCTAAACTTTAATTTAGTTTATATTTAATTTGAAATTTGTTTATATTATTATTGTATATATTTTTTTACAATAATTTAATTAAGTTTATATTAAATAATCAAAACCATAATCCTGATTTTTTCTTAATTGTAAAATTAACCCTAATTCCAAACCCTAATTTTTGTCTAATTTTAAATATTAAATATAATTAATTTTTCTAATATCTAATTAAATAGTTAATCTTGTTTTTGTAAATAATTATATTGTTTATTATTACTATTATGATTACTTTCTTTTCTCTTAAAAAAATTTTCAATAAATTATTTTGTTTAACTTAAAAATGTTCTTTTAAATTCTATATATTTTTGTATATTTGTGATAACCTTTTCTTCTTATAATTATTTTATCACTAACCTTTTAGTTATTTTTTATTTTATTATATATTTATTTTTCAATTGTTTTTATCATAATGTAATTGCGAAAGCCTTGTAATAGTCGTAGTTTATTATTGTTTTATTGTTTATAAATATTCTTGCCATGGTTAGTAATTATATGGAGTGATAACATGTTTGTAAGTTAAAATTAATTTAGAATGACTTAATAAGATAAATATATGAATGTGAACACTCACACACGTAAGTCGATCTTTGATCGTCATCTCACACTTTCTAAGGTTATCCCTCATGTTGCCTAACTATAAGGTCAAGTAAGGTGTCTTAAAGCAAAGTCCCTTTTCATAAAATATCATCAAGTCCCTTTTAAGATTATAAGATCAAGTCCCTTCGATGTTGCCTACGGTAAATGATCTTGTCCCTTTGAATAAAAGATGATAAGTCCCTTCGTATTGCTAAGACACCTTACAGTTGCCTAAACACAGATGTCCCTTCACATGTCCCTTATTACATCCAAGGTAATGACTACCTATTCCTTAATAATAGGGCTAGTCTTATCATTGAAAGAATATATAAGAACAGTAAAGACTTGATATAGGGTAGGTTCCTCTTAAGTACTTGCTCACCGTTTCAAAATACTTCATTACACTTCACATTTCAAACAAATTTTCAAAACAAAGTCTTTATATACATCCATACAAGGATCATTATAAAGTACTTAGAAAATTTTTAATCACACACTACACTTTCTCAAAACAATTTAAAGTGAGCTAAGTAACTAAGAGCCCATGGATAACCATGGATATAAAGGGTGCTAACACCTTCCCTTTATATAACCTACCCCCCGAACTCAAAATTATTTAAGGTCTTTCCTGTTCTTTTATGCCCTTTCCTTTTGGATAAAATAAAAGTCGGTGGCGACTCTTGCTATCTGCAAATTTTATAGATATATCAGTTCTCCCACCGTGTTACACCTTGCTAACCCCTTTGAGCCTTGAAGTAGGAGTTTCTTTTCGCATAAAAAACCCTCACATGTAAGCCAGGGGCAGGGTAGATGTCAGCTAGTCGGACTAAGCATTCGGGCTTTCATAAAGAAATGTATTTGAGGATCCATTACATCTTACTACGCTAATCAAGAGGTCCAAAGACCCGAAACCACAATGGTTATCCAAGTCAAAAGGTCCAAAGATTGAAAACCACAATGGTTATCCTTCGTCGACCAAAGAATGAGGAAGTCACAACCCTCGCAAAGCAATCAAGGCAAATAGTGGCACACGACTTGTTCAAAATGCAAAAAGAAAAAGAAAAGAAAAAGCCCGCTAAGTCGAAACTTGAAAACAAGCGACTTAGGCAAAAGTTAGGGCATCCCGCTGGACTTCACAATCAAAGATTCACAAGAATCAGTCCAGGCAAAAGTTAGGGATAAAGCAAAATAACGCAAAAGCGAAAGATGGAAAGGATTACACAAGAAAGATCCTCAACTGAGAACAAAGTCGTGTGGCACAAACACGAAGGATAGAGGAGTGACTGACTCTCAACAATAACCTGATTGGTGCTTGAATCGATAGCAGCAATGGTTCCTCAATCAACACGAAATCCTTATGAAAAGTGAATGCTTGTGAAAACTAGTTGAACATAGGAATCAAGAACATCACGAAGAGTGGGTGGGCACAAATAAACTTCGAGCCTATATCCTTTGTTTTTGTAACCATGAACCAGGCCACGATACAACCCTTAAAAGTCCTAATTGAAACAGGGCTAATTTGAGGGCGTACTACTACGAGACCGCGTTCCTGACTCCTATGAGTTGTGCTAAAAGACATTTGTTGGTATTGCATGTACATACTTTCATTCAAAATAATGTCGTATCTTAACCAGTGATTCGCTCACAAAGGTTAGAGATCCCTTTTCAAAAACTTCAAGATTAACATGTGTGTTGCATTAGAATTTTCATTCTAGGAATAAACATTTTTTGCTTGCATACATTTGTTTAGCATCATAAATGGTTCACATGCGGAAATTCAATCCAGAAGCTCAAGCTTGCCAAGTTGAGAAGTCTAAAACTTCTGAAAGACAGTCACGTCGTGGTGCGCTTTTATGCAAAAGCTCCATCGAGTAAGGACTTTCCCGACCAGCCATGGTAAGAGTTGGCCAATCCGGGGCAGTTACGTCGAGCAATCTTTTCAAATTTCAGTCAAACTGGGGCAATCACCTCGAGATTCAAATCTCTCCAAGAGCGAAGATTAGTCAGGCAAGTGCAAAACTATTCAAGTACTCGTAATGGGGCAGGCCACCCCAATAGTACGAGAATTCATTCTTTCCCTAAGATAGACGATCGGAAGTATTTACCCGGAGTTCAGAATACCGTGGTCACTTGTCAAGCCAACTATCTCGTTCAGCACTTCTGGCTGTCGCACCTCGAAAAATACGACCTCGCGATAAAAAATACCGCAGAAAAAATTTAAAACAACAGAGTCGCCATCGAACTTATTTTATTCCAATTAAGGAAAAGGAAAATATCGAGAAACCTTTAAAAAACGGATGGATAGAACAAGGTCTTTGAAACCAGATTCTAGGTTCGGGAGTCGATTCCGTAAGGGGAAGGTATTAGCACCCCTTACGTCCGTTGTACTCAACGGGAACCTCTTAGTTTAATTTGCGATTTAATGTTGACTTATGCTTTCTGTTTTCTTCGAATAATAAAATAAATGCGAACGACTCTAATCTAAGGTTAATAGGGGAAGTGGGTTATTTTGTTCCTAGGGTGCTCGGCAAGGAGTAAGATCTGTGTGCCTACGTATTCCCTTGTGCAATGGGAAAGTCAGAGCTTCGTAGTTCGTGGTACTAAGGTTGGCTGGTTGGTTTGTTTTAATGAACGATTATTTAAACTGCATTCTAACTGCTAAGTGTTGGCTTGTCTGCTCGCAATAGGAGGCTGAAACGCTAGCTTGTTTGTGAGATAGAAAGGATTTAGATAATATTCGCTTTTAAAAGATGTTTGACCTGGTTAGGGTTTTTTTAGAATGAAAGGGTAAATAAACTGCGTCTTGATGGGCGGGCCTCAGGAGAGTTTATTCTAGAATTCGAGGAATGCTAGATTCCAGAATTCAATTCTTTCATTATTTGATATGTGGATTAAAAGTTTTAATTACGGAAAGTCGAATGAACTGCATCCCGCGGGGCGAACCTCGGGAGTGTTCATTCAAGAATTCGAGGAATGCAAGACTCCTGAATTCATTTAATCTGTTACTTTGATTATAAAAAATATTTGAATGGTCGAATTCGGAAGAATTTGATGGCGAGGCACGATGCGCTCGGCTTACGTGGTTCACGAATCGATTAAAACAACAAAATGTGAGAAACATAAATAAGTGAATTAAATTGAAAATTAAAAAAAATTAAATCGCAATAAGGTTATAAAATACAAATAATTGAATTAAATCGACAATTAATTTAATAATATGTTTAACAATCGAAACGATATGATAAAATAAAAACTAAATTAAATTTGTTTTGTTGTAATTAAATAATATAATAAATTAAATAAAAGGTCTCATATTAATTAAATTCTCCAATTAAAAATATTGGAAATAATTTAATTTGTTTTATATCATTGGCCCTAAAAGGGGAAATTAACTAGAAAATAACATATAAGAAAACATAATTAAAATAACACTTTTTCTTAGATTTTTCTTGGTTAAAGTATAAAATATAAACAAATAATAATAATAATAATAATAATAAAAGTTAATACAAATAAATAAAATGTAGGAACCATGGAAACAGCCAATGGGGTGCATGTTGTTAGGGTGTTGGTGTATACAGAAAAACAACAAGGGCTAAAGGCACATCCCAACGACAAGTATATAAATAAATAAATGAACAAGAAAAATAAATAGTAACATGGGGCGCTGCAAGCGGTATTAGCGTGTGTGGAAATTGAAAAACTGAATGGGCTAAGCCCAGATCAATCTCTTAGCAATATAATGCAATTAAAGAAAAAAACAAAAAAAAATAGAAAAAAGAAAAATGAGATTTAAAGGAAAAAACAAATCAGTAGAAACAAATGGAAAGAAAAAAAGAAAACGTGTTCTCCCCCATCAAACTCACTCGCTCCCTTCACAGTCTTTTCTCAAGTTTCCACGGCGACGACGGCGCAGGTGGTTTAAAGGAGTCTCCCTCTCAGCTTTTGAATCGGCTTGCGGTGGTTCAGACTCTCGCCGATTTGGTTGTGGGTCGGATTTGCGGAGGTAATTGATGGTTATGGTAAGACGGGTCGCGGCGGTGATTGATGGTCCGGCGAGGTTCCGGTCTGGGTTTGAGTTATGTGTTTATCTCACTCAGTCTTCACTCGCGGTTTGGATTTTGGACCTCACGGTTTTCTCGCGTCGGTTTCTCGCTGATTTTTGTGTTTCAAATTAGGTGTTTGGTTTTTTTTTCTGTGAGGTGAAGGTTTTACGAAAAGTGAAGGGTTAGCGATATGTGATTTCGAATTGGTTTTGGATTCGGTGAAATTCTAGGTGGTTTGTCTGTGTTTGAGGTTTCCGGACTTCTTCTTCTTTTCCGTTGATTTGCTTTGTTGTGGTTTATGGTTTTTCTCTGATGTGTATTGAAAGTGGTAGAGTACTGAAAGTTACCACTCGACTTAAACAGGTGGATGAAAAAAAATGAAGAGTTTTTTTTTTTTTTTCTATTTCGGATCCCCCCTTTTGATGAGAATAAAGCAAGGCTTATATAAAGATATGTGAGGGTAAAATAGGGTCTGCAGATTTTTTGATTTGTGAGCTGTATTATGAATGATTCGTACAACAGTTTGTTGGTGGTGATACTGCAAAAAAGTGAAAGGAAGGTAGTGTGCAGGAGGTGGAATGTTGCAGTTACATTGCTGTGAAACGCCTCTGGCATGTGCTGATGTGGGGTATACCAGAAGTTGTTTTTTTTCTATTGAAACTTCCTTGCTTATAAAAAGGATTATATGTCTATAGGAAAATATATTAATAACAATAGTTATAACAATAATAATAATAATAGTAATAAAAGAATTTAATGATAATAACAGGAATAATAGTAAAAATGGATAATAACAATAAAGTTAATAAAATAATAAAGAAAAAGGAACAAAATAATAATAATAGCAATAATAATAATAAAATAACATCAAATAAAAACTAAAATTTAACATTTTGATATTTTTTCGGATAAAGTGATATGAATATATATATATATATATATATATATATATATATATATATATATATATATATATATATATATATATATATATATATATATATATATATATATATATATATAACTAATACAAATATCTTTTTGATGTCTTTTCTTTTTGAAATAAAGTGGTATATGAAAGAAAATAATATTGAAAACATATTTTTTTGTTGATATTTTTGTACAATAAAAATAAAATAAAAAATGAATGGTAAGTATATGAATTACGAATAAGAAGTGAAATAAAATAAAATATGAAATGGATGAAAGCAAAATAGAAATTAGAAATTGTGAAAATGAGATTTTTTTTATAGAATTTGTGATAAAATGATTAATAATAAAAAAAAGAAAAAAAAGTGATAAACAACTAAAGTCCTTCACACAACACACTGTACGCACACGCACACACACTCGACAACCTCAAAATAAATATTGATTTTCGCACCAACCTTGAGAAAAGAAAAGACATATTTTTCGGATTTTTTGAAATAATGGTTAGACAGTAATATAAAATGGTGCGGGTAGGACAAATTTGGGGTATGACAGATGCCCCTATCGAATTGACTTAGACCGAGTAAGATGAACCGACTCGCGTTCAATCTTTCAAGGCAAAAAATAATTAGATACTAACAGACTCCAAATTTGTTCCACAAAGAAAGAAATTATGAAAATAGCAGATGATTAAAATTGGAAATGAAGGATGACACAGCAAGAAACAAGTTGACAAAATAAATCATTTATCACCGACGGATGATAAAGCGAGCGACTGAAGATAAAATCACTTATCACCAAAGGATGATGAGGCGAGTGACTGGAAACAAAATCACTTATCACCAAAGGATGATGAGGCGAGTGTCTGGAAATAAAATCACTTATCACAAAAAGATGATAAGGCGAGTGACTGAAAATAAAATCACTTATCACCGAAAGATGATAAGGCGAGTGACTGAAAATAAAATCACTTATCACCGAAGAATGATAAGGCGAATGACTAAAAATAAAATCAATTATCACCAGAAGATGATAAGGCAAATGACTGGAAAATAATATCACTTATCACCAGAGGATGATAAGGCAAAGACCGAAAATAAAATCACTTATCACCAGAGGATGATAAGGCAAATAACTGAAAATAAAAATCACTTATCACCAGAGGATGATAAGGCAACTGACTGCAAATAAAATCACTTATCACCAAAGGATGATAAGGCAACTGACTGAAAATACAATCAACCATCATCAGAAGATGATAAGGCATCAGACTGAAAATAAAAATCACTTATCACCAGAGGATGATAAGGCAACAAACTGAAAATAAAATCACTTATCACCAGAGGATGATAAGGCAACAGACTGAAAATAAAATCACTTATCACCAGAGGATGATAAGGCAACAGACTGAAAATAAAATCACTTATCACTAGAGGATGATAAGGCAACATACTGAAAATAAAATCACTTATCACCAGAGGATGATAAGGCAACAGACTGAAAATAAAATCACTTATCACCAGAGGATGATAAGGCAACATACTGAAAATAAAATCACTTATCACCAGAGGATGATAAGGCAACAAACTGAAAATAAAATCACTTATCACCAGAGGATGATAAGGCAACAGACTGAAAATAAAATCACTTATCACCAGAGGATGATAAGGCATAATACTGAAAATAAAATCACTTATCACCAGAGGATGATAAGGCAAATAACTGAAAATAAAATCACTTATCACCAGAGGATGATAAGGCAAATAACTGAAAATAAAATCACTTATCACCAGAGGATGATAAGGCAAATAACTGAAAATAAAATCACTTATCCCCGAAGGATGATAAGGCAAAAGACATAAAATAAAAATTACTTATCACTCGAGGATGATAAGGAAAATGAAATTTAAATACTGCCATTGAATCCACCGAGGAGATGCCTGGAATCTTCGATTGATATGATCCTGACTTCTGCTGGGGGAAAGGACCGGAAACCTGAGTTGATCCTGGATCCCGAGTTATGAACGTATGCTCGATTGTTTTTGAAATGGTATTCCAAAATGATGGAAGTACGATACAAGTGTTTATGCACTGAGATGTAATTTGAAACGGTAGGGGAATATAAAAAAACTCCGATTTATTTTGATATGCATATGATGCACATGCTGTAAGCGATGCTTATGATGTTGATGATACATAATGATGCATATGAGGGACTGAAAGGTGCCAGCTTGGTGGACTTTTTGTTTGGTAGTTGCCAATAATGATTGGACTTTGGGTGGAGGGTTTAATTCCCCGACACTCGATCTTTGACGATGTGTGATCAGGAGATGGATAAGAAAGCTCCAAATTTGGTCACTTATTGACGAGCGGAACGACTTAATTGCCGCATGAAGACTGATTTCGCTTTGAATGATTGCCAATGTCTAGCAAGGACTGCCTGTTCAACTGGGGAGAAGAGATAGGAAGATTTGTTCCTTGCTTGCTTTCCCTTGTCTGTAGGGTATTTGAAAGAAATCTGGTGGGGAAGCTTTAACAATGGCCATGGCATGATCTGCCCCAGTATCTGGATTTAATAGGCGCCTGCCCCTGATTGAGCCGTTGAAGGTGATTTGCCCCTGATTGGGCCGTCAAGAATAATTTTGCCCCTGATTAATGGACTTTGAGATAAATTGCCCCTGATTGGGCTGTTGAAGGTGCTTTGTCCTTGATTGGACTGTTGAGGTAGTCTTGATTCCTGTTGGCAATGAAGTTTAAGTTTCTCTTTTGATTGCCCCTTGTTGGGATTGTACTGATGTTAAGTACTGAATTGCAATTAAATTGTTCATACACAAATGGTAATGTTAATGTAAAGTTCATGTAAGTTTTGAAAAAGTCAATTTATTTGAATGCTGTGAAAGTGTGGCGAATGAACCATTAGTCCAAACGTGGTGCTGATTTAGAAAGTGCGTAAAAGATGCAGCAAGAATAATGTGCAATTGAGATTGAAGATTAGCAAATATATGGGAGTCAATTTACGCAACCTTGTTGGTAGCATGCTTTCAGAATAAACTCTGCCTCAATTAGGACTTTTGAGGGTTGTAACGTGGTCTGGTTAATGGTTTGAGAAACAAAGGATATAAGGCTCAAGGTTTGATTTGTACCCAACCCTTCTTCGTAATTTTCTCCAGTCCTACGTTCATTTAGCTCTGCACATGCATTCGTTTTGACTTTGCAAGAGTGAAAATGAAGTTTTAAAGTTTGCTTGAAAATGACAGTCATCTTATTTGCTGGTGACCCTTTGATTTTGATTTGGTAGTCACCTGATCTTTGTTTTGTTTTTGTTGAGGATTTGGGCTCCTCTTTTTATTTGTTTTTTTGTCGACTAAGTCTCCCTTTGGGTGCTCAACTTAGTGATTTTCGTTTCTATTTTTTTGTATTTTGTTGAATATTGTGACTGTCAATTCATTTGTTGATGGTCCTCCGATGGGATGTCTCATCTTGCAATTCGAAAGTGTAGTCAGGTTAACTGAACAACTATCTTGCCCCGGGTTAGATGTAAGGGTTGTATCCCAAAGAAACTCCTACTTCTAGGCTCGAAGTGGTTGACTAGGGATTAACTCCTTATTTCTCCCGTGTTTGGGGATTTGAAAGAATGCCTATATATCATTGATGAGGTTTTATCCGAAAGCATACCGCAACAGTTATGGGTATTTCGTTTTCATCATCCTCCCTCAAATATTTGCTAAAGTGAAGTGAGGAAATATTTTTGTGATTTTGTGATAAATGATAAATGATGAGCGAATGCGAATAGACTGATTCAAAACATGCATAAACATAATATTATCAAAACCAAATACAGATAACAATGTTCAGAGCAAATAGTACTTAAACAAACATTACAAAATAACAGAAATGCGGAAATCATAAATGGCACTGGCTGCCTTGATTTGAGGAATGAACTTCTCTTGATTGAATACTTCAAAGTTGGAGACTACTCAGCTTGGTCTTCAACACCCCTTCAAATGTCTTCACTTGTTGGCACCTTGCGGCGGCATTGGATCGTTCTGGACATTTGCATTTCTCGGAGTGAGGGTGAGATCCTTAGAGTTGATCATATCTTGAACCATGTGTTTGAAGGCATGGCAGTTCTCGATTGTGTGACCTGGAGCGCCTTTGTGATACTCACAGCGAGCATTGGCATCATAGCCTCGGGCATTACCAGTCTGAGGTGACATATCTTTCAAAGTAAGAGATCCTTTTGCCATCAGCTGATTAAAGATTTCAGAATATGTCATAGGCAGTGGATCAATGTGTCTATCATATCCTCTTTGTTGATATGGTGGGCGTTGTTGAGGAGCGCGTTGGCGTTGTTGACCAGGCTGTTGTGGATAAGCCGGTTGCTGGTACGGATTGGGTGCAAATTGAGCAGCAGCGACCATAGGATATGGACGTGGTTGATAAGCCATTTGAGGCGGAAATGGAGCTTGAATGGCCTGTTGATAAGGCATTGGAGGAATTGGCTGATATGGCACGGGAGCATATTGTGCAGCAGCAACATACGGATACTGATAGTAGGGAATTGGAGTAGGTGCACTTTGTTGAAGATTCCCACTTGCAGAAGAAATAGCGTTTGTTTCGCCCTTCTTGTACCCGTTGAATGGTTTCTTGACACTGGCTTGGCTGTTAGAACCTCGTTGGATCTTTCCACTTTTCAAACCTTCTTCAATTCTTTCTCCAACGATTACCATGTCTGAAAATCCAGAAGATACGCTGTTGATCAGCTTTTCGTAGTATTGCCCTTGTAAGGTACCCATGAAGATATCGATCAGTTCACGGTCAACCAATGGCAGATGCACTCTGGCAGCTAACTCCCTCCAGCGTTGGGCGTACTCCTTAAAGGATTCACTCTCCTTTTGAGTCATACTCTGCAGTTGAGTACGGTTAGGAGCAAGGTCTGTGTTGTACTTGTATTGCTTTTTGAATGCATCAGATAAGATGCTCCATCAGAGTTGCCAGGCATCACTTCTCTAGCACATCTTTCAGAGAAGTACCAGAAGGTGCTCATATCCCCAGCTGAGCTGTCAGATACTATCATCCTCAGCAGGACCCCCACAGAAATCTCTAGGAAGATCGTTCAGTGATCTTTTTCTTCCCCAAACAAAGTGCTAGACAGGGAACCATCTCCCCACGGAGCTCCAGCGTTCTCCAAGAACAATGTCTGAATTTCCCACACAACAAAGTGACGAAAGCTTCCACTTCCCCAACTGGGCTCCCCATTACCAGGATAAGTCTATCAGTGACCTATTTCCCCAAGCAGAGCCATATATCAAATCTACCAATGATCTCATCCCCAGCTGGGATATTCTTTCAAGCAGATCAGTCAGAGATCTCCACAACAACGGGATCCGAATCCCGAATCAGTATCTTTTGCATAAACATAGCATTTGCATCATTTATCCCTCAGAGCGTAGCATTACGTCTAATATGGAGCATTACGGCAAAAAATCAAACATATTTCATAAATCACAAGTCAGGGTCGAATCAGTCACCTGTAAATACCAACATTCCATCAGTAATATATATAAAGACTCACAGTCCCCGCAGAAAGCCAAAGCGCCCCTTTGCACTCCTAAAATACAGATGCATGCTCCTTTTGGCACTCGTCCGTGTCATCTTTCCCCAGTAAAGTTGCCAGAACACTTTCTGCAAACAGATACTTATACATAACCTGTTTGTCTCGACACTCGTCCGTGTCATCTCATATTTCCCAACAGAAAGCCAAAGCGTCCCCTTTGCACTCACAAATACATGTTCATATATACACTTCTCGACACTCGTCCGTGTCATCTCATATCATCCCCTGCAAATATATCTATATACTCTCCTGACACCCGTCCGTGTCACCACTCCCCAGCATGGTTGCCAAACACTTGTTTATAATACACTTTCATTGACGCCAGTCCATGTCATCCTATCGCCACAGATCACCAGATTACCTTTTACACTCATAAGTTCATAACTTATGCGTTTCTTTTTATGACACCCGTCCGTGTCATACTCTCCCCAGCAAGTTTAACACTCATCTGTGTCTCACTCACGCTTATTGTTACTCATACAGATACTTGTCCGTATCTTGTATACACCACTCATTTCCCCTCAGATTCAACACTCGTCCGTGTTCTTTGTTAACCAGTTGATACTCGACCGTATCATCATCTCTGAACACGCGTCTGCGTTTGTTTCTACCGATACCCGTCCGTATCATAGTCTTAAGGATGCTCGTCCGCATCTTTAATCTATACACAGTGTCAAACACTTATACCTTTCATTTCTTGAGCGTAAGCACTCGTCCAGCAAAATTTCTTTTCTATCTGACATTCGTCCTATGTCATGATACTTTCGGCAGTCGTACCCTGCCAGGTGATCGTCCTTCACCTTTTGATGACCGTCCCTCATCTTTCTCCCAGCGGAGTCTCCATTATTGGAACCCTTTTATATCCAGCATTCATCCTATATCGTGATATTTAGCAGCCGTACCCTGCTAGGTGATCGTCCTTCACCTCTTGATGATCATCCTTCATCATGCTTATCCGATGGCCATCCCCATCGTCGACCTTTTCTATCCGGCATTCGTCCTATGTCGTGATACTTTCGGCAGCCGTACCTTGCCAAGTGATCGTCTTTCACCTTTGGATGACCGTCCCTCATCCTTATCCCCAACAGAGTAGCCGTCCCCTTCTAGGTGATCGTCCTTCACCTTTGATGACCGTCCCTCATCATTTATTTCATTAACCCGATGGTCGTCCCCATCGTTGTTTACCCTTACTTTACAAACCTGATGGTCGTCCCCATCATTGACTTCACCTTTAATCCCCATAGAGTCTTGTTTCTTTACTTGATGGTCGTCCCCGTCATGATCCCTTTATTTCCCCAGCATGTCGGCTGTCCCCGTCATTGCTTTATCCCCACCAGTCGTCCTCTGCTCGATGGTCGTCCTCCATCGCCCGCACTGTATATCATACTATACTTCCTTTACAATCTATATCCCTTTTCTTCTTCTCCCCAGTGAGTGCAAATTTTGGACTGTCTTTGGTATTCAACCACAAGTTATCTTGTTTGTCTGTTAAGCCGGCGCTTACATCCTGCATAGCTAACTCATGCTTGAATAGGGGCAGCTGTAAACACCCCAAATTTTCCCTCACTAAGTTCAAACCATGGCTTTTGATCTTTCATCTTTGCATTAGTTTAAACATATCATATCACAATGCATTTTTGCTTCACTGCATTAGTTCAAGTCCATCTACATCTAGGGTTTGTGATCTGAGCAATCCAGGATCCATCTGAGCCACTCCAAAGGTCTTCAATCATCTCAAGAGGGTCCATGTATGTTCAATCATCATATTTCATCCTCCAAAGATCAAGGAAGTCAAAGAATCACAAGAACTGGCAAAGCATGGAAGCAGAGCTAGGGTTTAACTGCATAGATGACCTAAAATTAGGGTTTTGGTTTCAGAGGTCATAACTCCAAATTTTTTGGTCATTCTTGTTTCTAATGGTCTCAATATGATATAAGGATCATGCATACCAAGTTTGATGAAAAAATTCATTGTGGAAGTCATCTGATCACTGGGTAACTTCTTGAGCAAGTCAGAGCAAAATCAGGGCATCTGAGGCCCCCATCAATGGAACCAAAGTGGATTTTTCATCAAATTGAATTTATATGGTCTTTATTTGATCATTGAAGTTCTTAGAAGTTCACAAATTTGAAGAAAAATGAGCAAAACCAAAAGTTGCCAAAAATGGAAATGACTTGTAATGTAAACTTTCCATTTTGGGAAAGTTTTTCAACCTCCTCTTTCTCAACCAACAATGCTTCAAATGAAATATTTTTGGTCATGAAAGTTGTAGATTGGATCATTCCCTTTTCAAAAAGTACAAGAACAAGATCTAATTCATTTTTTAACTCAAGTTAAGGCATTCCAAAGTTGGCAAAAATCACATAATTTCAAGTTTAATGCCAAAGAGGGATTTTTGCAAATTCACTTACCAAGCTTCTAAGTGACTTCTAATTAACTTCTAAACATCATAACAACATCACATGACTCATTTTTCTGAAAATTGCCCAAGGAATCACAACATTTCATGCCTTGCCCATGAAGAAATCTCAAAGGGTCCAAAGTTTCATGAAATTGCAAAACCTCCCATAACTTTGTTTCAACTTGCTGAATTGCCTCTAAATGAATTCCATGGCCATCCTTGATCCTTGCTACACCAGACACCGCATTGTACCAAGCCTGAACCAGCCCATACCTCAAAGTACAACCAACCTTGACTTTTTGCAAATCACCCCATACCAATCAGCATATCCCACACCAACTCCTCAGACCTATCACAACTTGATATGTGGACTTTATGCAAGCCATAACACACAAGAACTCAGCCTGAATCCTCAGCATTGCCCTAGTTCACAAAAATCACCTCTCTTGCATTTTCCTTTGAAACACACAGCACAATTGATCAAACTCAAAACAAACACCACCATTCATTTCAAAATCAATCACTGATCACAAACCACCCCTCAAAACAGCCAAGAACACATCACAAACAAAACACGATTTTCTGACCAGTTGAGTGCAAACTCACAAACCAGCCATTCTCAAAGCTCTCCAAGCATCAAAGCTTCTTCAGGGAGGTCATTGGAGGCATTTTGAACCAATGAAGCAGCCAGAAAGCTCAAGGGTTGAAAGCTCCATCTCAGGTAGCCATGCGAATTAATTTTTCCAGAACCTTTTTTTTAAGTTACTAAATGGTTAAGCATGTTCCCCTGAGTACACTGAACTTGTTATTTTGAAAATGATGAAGAATTGAGAATGTATTAATTGTCTGAAAGTTTCACCATTTTTGTTCATTGCTTCGAATCTTGAGATTGAGTGAAAAGAAATTGTTTTTTAGGGTAGATTTGATCTTAGGGGAGTGAAAGGAATGAATCTGGAGCTTTAGAGCTCCAGAAATGACCTATGGAGTGAGTTGAAAATTTTAAGGGGAGGAGTTGGCCGGAGAAGATGACCGGAGGTCTTCTCCGGCCACTTGAGAGTCATTAGCAGTTTTAATTAGGGTTAGGGCATTTTTTGAATCTGAGCCGTTAGATTAGGGTTTCCCGCGTGTGTTGTGTGGCCAGGATCTCTTCATTAACAATTAATCTGGATTAATTAAATGTTTAATTAGGTTTAATAGGATCTGAATGCTGACCCTTAGATCACGCGCCAAGTCAACAGATCCAAACCCAGTTTCAATCCTGTCCCTCCATTCTGCATACTTTCATTAAATTCATTTTTATTTCACATTTTTCTTATTTATTTTGTACGAATTTTTAAAAATAGTAAAAATCATCAAAAAATTCTGAAAATGTTTATCAAACATTTTATTAATTTTCAGAGACCAAAAATATTTTTATTTTTATTTTTTGCATAAAAAAGGTATTTTTAAATCATTTAAATGTTTTATTTAATTAATTAATGAAAATTAATTAATTAAAAATACATTTAAGTATTTAAAAATCACCAAAAAAATCAAAGAACATTCTTAGACATTTAGAAACATTTACAAACTCACCGTACAAATTTATTTTTGGTTTTGATCATGCTTTGACATTTTTCAATGAATTAGGGTTCTTAAAATTGCTTATTTTCTAACCCTAACTTCAAAAATTCATAACTCTTAAACTAAGTTGAGTTTGTGAATGGTTCTTTTTGCATTGTTCTATGCATGGCTTTTAGCATCGAAAAACATTTTTGTTTCATTTTTATCTTGCATTTTCAAATTATTTGGCATTTTACATTGAAGATCACCCAAAAAACCCTAGAAACTTAGGAAATTCATAACTCCTTCTAGGTTTAGCTTCTGACCTTCCCCATTGGATGGTAACCTATTATGGGTTTAGGGTTCCTTTGAGTGCATTTTCAATTTTTTATCTTGTCATTTTCTTCTGTCTTTTCCATTTGCATCTCATCCTTTCGTAAAACCCTAATTTTGTATCTTCATTTGCATTCATCTTGTATATGCTTGCATCCATGAACTTGCCATGACCTTTTATGCATTTACATGACTTCTAAGACATCTTAGGACACATTAGAATCATGTTTGATCATTGCATCATCCATTTTCCATGTTATGCTTTCATTTCATTTCATGTGCATTCATGAACTTTCATGCTCCTTTCATGCTTCATTTGCATCCTCATTACTTGTATGATCATTCACAACTCTTAACATGCCCTCATATCATCTCTTAGCATCATTTGCATCATAAACATGCTTCTGGTTTTGGTTTGCATCTTTGCATACTTTTCATTTTCATTTCATTTCATTTCCTTTTACTAACTTTTCAGGTGGTAAGTACTTTGAGAAGTGAATTTGCCTTCACTTCTCACAATCTCTTCTCATCTCTCTTATGCATTCATTGCTGAATTTTGTATTTGTATTAGAGTGAGCTTGCTCATTCATGTTCCTCCCTCACTTTCTTTCTTCAAGCAACTTATCTTCTTAAGTGAAGTAAGTTGACTTGCTTCTTTGCTTCTCCTCCTTTCATTTGCTTCTTCCTTGGTGGCTCTTCCTGAAGATCTCTTGCAAGCCTCATAAACCCTAGGAATACCCAAGCATGATAACAATTAGGGTTTGATTAGTCCCCCATTAGTTTTACCTTTGTGTCATCTTTTGTGTATTCTCTTCTCATCTCATAATCAGGGACCAAACCTTCAAGGTTTTAAGGCTTTGTGATTAAGATTATGCTTGTATCCTTCTCTTAGGATGGAGTGTATAACTTTAATCCTAAGTGTTAAACCCTTAATGTGTTTAAATCTCTTAATCAATCCATTTAATAATCACTAAGACATCAAGCTTGTAACTTGGGCCTTGCATTAGGGTTCTAATTCTTCCTTAATTGATTAAGAAGGACTAACCCTAGTGTTAATGGACAAGTCCCCCTCAAGTTGTCTTACAAACCATAAAATCCACTTATTAATCTCACCATTAACTAAAATCCACTTTAATTAAGGCTTGTTTTGTCATGAGGTTAATCCCTAATCATGGATTAAGTTGAGGAGCCTTCCTCAGCTTAAATGTTCTCATCTATTATCCTTCTATTAGGATGGTGTAATGGGTCCATTAAATCCTTGATTATGGCTTAAACTCATTACTTAACACTAAACCAAAACTCCAAAAACATCTAAATAAATGCAAGTAGGTTAATGATCTTAATCCTACATCATGGTGATTAAGTGTGAGGTGTTTACTTCATACTTAAGGTATTCTCATTACCCCTAATCAGAGGGAGGATGTGATGAGCTTACTAACCCTTGGTTTAGGCTTAATCTCATTTTCTTATGACAAACACAAAAAGCAATAAAAGATTGAAAATACCAAAAACAAACAATAATCGTCTCCTCCGGGATTCTTTTCTCATCTCATTCACTCATAAGCGAGAACTTGCTTCTTCCGTCTAATGCAAGACAGTTAGCACTCGAGCCAGACGAGTTAGACACTTGAGCATAGGCAAGTAAGCAATTCACAGGTCAATTTATCTTTCAGTCTCTTTGAGTCGAACTACGGTGTTCTGACTTTCTCATTGCACGAGAGGATACGTAGGCATAATTTAACAGTTATCGAACAAAAGTCTTTATATATTCCCCCTCTTCCAGCATTATTCTTTAAGCCTCATTGTCTTGAGCTTTGCACTCTTTTCCTACACTGACACTCCTTTTATTCACTTCACATTTCTTTTGCACTGAAACTTGTATTCTTTTCCAGCTTTTGCACACAGATGGCACTGACACTACCCCTTTAAGCATAAATATTTTAAGTGTGGATCCCGTCGAGTACGGCGGACAATCTGGGTGCTAATACCTTCCCAGGTTGTAACCAACCCCCTTTCTCAGTTTCTCTGGTTCGCGACCGTCTTATCTATATCTTTTCCTAGGTTTATGCAGCATTACCTTTCCTTCGGGATAAAAATGCCTGGCTGACGACTCTTTTCAGTTCACCCTTCATGTTCTTCTTTCGCCGACCGTTCGCGTCTGTACCCCTCTTGGCCCTGTGTCATTTGGTGGGAGCGACAACTTGGCGACTCTGCTGGGGACACTTATATTGCAACCAGGGCTTCTGGTTCTTTTTGTGGGTTCCTCCTAGCGCTTGTTTGATTTGTGTTTATGGGGGTGTTATGTGCTAATTGTGTTCATTTATTTTCTTTACTTATTGCTTTATGTACAGCTTTATTTACTGCTTTCTTTACAGTTTTTTATACATCATACTGCCATTATCATTGCTGGATCTGGTTTTTGTTTTGGTGGGTGGGGTTCCACTGAGTGATTAAGGTCCTATACCTGGGGACCTGAGTGACACCTAGGCTAGAGTGGTTCATGTTCTTTCCCATTCCATTTCGGTCTGGTACGGGAATATGAAACACGGTTCAGATCTGGGTTTCTTCTTGAGAACTCTGTGCTACAAATTTCCTGTAGTGCTAGGGCTATCTGGGAAGCCTGCTAAGTCTAGATGACCTTTATTTTGACCTTCAGAATCTGGGGTGAATTAGAGGAGGATCTTTTATGGTTATTGTAAACATTGTACCTCCGGGTTAGAAGTGTTTACACTTCTCATAACTGATTCAAGTCTGAGGATCCTTGTTCTAGAGCATTACATGTGAGGGAGTTAGGTTGTTTACAGGTTTTGCAGGAACCCTTGACCATATCATACCCTGTTACTGTTTTGTTTTTAAGAATGCATCACTTTGGACAGTTCTTGTGATTAACCCTGGACATGTGACTCTTTATTTGAGTCCCCCACCCTGGTTACTGGATTTCTGAGCCTCCATCCGGACCTTTGAACATACATGGACCTTATACCAAGACAGATAATCAGATCCAGCTCTTGATCACAAACCCTTTGCATATCATTTGCATATATCATCATTGCATCATTTAACATTTGTTTATTTGCTTTTCAGGGTATCCACCTCATTATATCTTGGTTTGGTTTTGACCCCTTCTATTGCTTAGACCTCAGCTTCAGTTATCTTTTTCAGCATCTCCTTCAACACCTGCATCAGTCTGTCAGAGACTTACCTCCATCTCTTCAGTCAGTAATCTTCATCAGCATTTGACTTCAGCTTCTTCATCAGCACTCATGGATGTTCCAAGGAAGAGCAACATATCTTACCACTTCTTTGAGCCTTCTTTGACTGGTATCAGGCAGGTCCAGTCACTCATCACACCTGACCACATCCCACTGTTCAGAGAGCACTATGGGGGTATCTTAGACATGGTCATGGATCTTGATTCTTCTCAGAGAAGCATGATCCACACATGCTTGCAGTTCTATGACCCTCCACTCAGATGCTTCACCTTTCCTGACTTTTAGATAGGGCCTCTGTTGGAAGAGTTTTCTTTGTTGATTGGAGTGCCTATCAGAGGAAGGGTCCCCTTCAACCCAGAGATGGCTGCTCCCAGAAGTGAGGAGATAGCAAGGGCATTGCACTTAGAGCCTGCCCTTATTGAGAAAAATATGACAACAAAAGCTGGGATTCCTGGTTTACATCTGGACTTCTTGATTTCTCAAGCCATCCTGAAGGCTGCAGTGGGAGAATGGAGGGCAGTCTGTGCACTTTTAGCCCTCAGCATATATGGGGCTATATTGTTTGCAGATGAGCCTAAATATGTCAGTAAGAATGCCATCCACTTGTTCCTGCTGAGGAATCCAGTGCCTACATTGCTAGGGGATTTTTACTACTCCATCCATCAGAGAAATGAAAAACAAAGGGGGAAGTTGGTCAGATGTTGTGCTCCCTTGTTCTATTCTTGGCTACTCAGACACCTGCCTAAATCAGATGCTTTCTTGAACCCACACCAGCAGAGGAATTGGGCCAAGAGGTTTATTGCCTTAACATCAGATGATATCAGATGGTGCACCCAGAGCACCAAAGGCAAGGATATTATTACCAGTTGTGGGCAATACCCTAATGTGCCTCTGATAGGAGTAAAAGGTTGCATCAATTACAACCCCTTACTGTTTAAGAGACAATTGGGATATGCCTTGGTTCACCCTCCCAGAGGACATGATTTAGCTGAGACCCTATACTGTGTAGTTCAACCTAATTCAGTTGTTGTTAGGCAAGCTGCCTGGGCTTGGGACAACATCCAGACCAAAGGGACAGCCATACTTGGAAGGTGTAACAATGTTGCTTCAGCTCAGTACTCAGACTGGTCCCGTACTAGAGCTTAGATTACCAGAATTCCTTTCACCCTGGAAGACACACCTGGACCTTCTACAGTACAGCCTGCAGCAACTGTTAGCTTGGAGGAATTTGAAAAGCTCAAAGAGAGGAATAATCAGCTATCTGAAGCCCTGAAGAAGACTCTTTGGGAAAGGAATGACAGTCGCCTGGACATTGAGAGATTGGAGAGACTCAAGACTGAGCATCTTACCAAGATTGAGAGAACAGATGACTACATAAGGAAAGCAAGAGCCGGGGAACAAATATTGAAGAATGCCTGCAAAGAGGCTAAGATTCAAAAAGCTAGGGTTGAGCATTACATGGAAGATAAACAGCGAGAAGATAAGATACTTGTTCATAAGAAACCTGTGATGCAATGATATGGTATGTAAATGCGTATGCAATGTTTTCAAGGACCGCAAGATTTAAATTTGTTTAAACAAACATAAAACAAACTTTTATTAGTAAGCAAATAAACTTGTTTGCCCCTTGGGCTTACAACAAAAATGAAATGAATACAAAGATGGGGTTTTAAGTCTCCCATGGACGTTTCCTCTTTGTGTTGAGGTATGAGTTGAGATTTCGTTCCTCGTGAAGTTGTTTTTTTAGCTCCAGGATTCTTTCTTGACTTGCTTTGTAATGAGTCTCAAAAGTATCTCTTTGCTCCTTCAACTGGATCCAGGACCTTTGTAATTCCTCCATGTCAGGGGGCATGTCTGGATGAAGAATGATATAAGAAGTATCCCCTTCAGCAACAGGCTCCATGGTAACTGGCAGGATAGTAGGATATGGCATCATAAGAGTCTGAGCACGTGCTCGTACCCATCTGAGATAAGGTTCCATAGGAATAGTGTACTTTGGTTCCAGAGTATTGCTGTCAACCTTGTTCACATTACCCCAAGCTCGTATAAACCTTTGACGGTAACCTTGAAGATCATTGTCGTAGTCGAACACAATACCCTGAATAAGCATGTCATGAGGACCATCACTCCGAGCATAACCAAACTGACGTAGAGCTAAAGAAGGGTTGTAAGTAATGCCCCCTCTTATGCCAAGGAGTGGCACATTAGGGAACTCCCCACAATGGTCAATGATAGTAACATTCTCCATAGATCGAGAGCACCAATGAATATCTGAATGAGAAAGTGACATAATCCTCTTGGACCACCTTAACCCTTGTTCATTCTTCATCACTGATCGAGGAAGGTGAGAAATAAACCACCTAGAGAAAAGAGGTATATAACACATCAAAGTTCAGTCTGCACCAAAGCCGGTTATCTCACTACTTTTCTAAAGGCCAAGATGGGATGACTAGGGTTCTAAAAGTTAGTTAATGTATTGACAACATATGGCAGCCTCATATTATCTTCAACTTTCTTAAGGAACATAAGCACCAACCAAGAAGTCACACTAACTATGGCCACCAGATCAACCATATCGGTATACGCCGTACAGTTTCCTTGGTCTATTGCCATTTACCTAAGGTACACTAGATCCGGGTTAGGATCTTTCACACATAAGAGCCCAACAAATAAGTATAAAGCAAACAAAGCAAACAATTTAAAGTGATCTAATTCCTAAGGGTACCCCTCTTTTATTAAGTCCCCAGCAGAGTCGCCAGTTCTGTAACACGGTGGGAGAACTGACTTTTTATAAATGTTGCGGATATCAAGAGCCGCCACCGACTTTTATTTTATCCAAAAGTAAAGGACATAAAAGAACAGGAAAGGCCTTAAAAATATTTTGAGTTCGGGGGGTAGGTTATACAAAAGGAAGGTATTAGCACCCTTTATATCCATGGTTATCCATGGGCTCTTAGTTACTTAGCTCACTTTAAACTGTTTTGAAAAAGTGTAGTGTGTGATTAAAAATTTTCTAAGTACTTTATAATGATCCTCGTATGGATGTATATAAAGACTTTGTTTTGAAAATTTGTTTGAAATGTGAAGTGTAATGAAGTATTTTGAAGAGGTGATCAAGTACTTAAGAGGAACCTACCCTATATCAAGTCTTTACTGTTCTTATATGTTCCTTCAATGGTAAGACTATCCCTATTATTAAGGAATAGGTAGTCATTACCTTGGATGTTATAAGGGACATGTGAAGGGACATCTGAATATAGGCAACTGTAAGGTGTCTTTAGCAATTCGTATGGACTTATCATCTTTTATTCGAAGGGACAAGATCATTTATCGTAGGCAACCTCGAAGGGACTTGATCTTATAATCTGAAGGGACTTGATGATATTTTATGAAGGGACTTTGCTTAAGACACCTTACTTGACCTTAGAAGTAGGCAACATGAGAGGTAACCTTAGAAAGTGTAGGATGGCGATCAAAGATCGACTTACGTGTGTGAGTGTTCATGTTCAAGTATTTATCTTATTTAATTAGTTTTCTAAATTATTTTAATTACACATAGTTATACACATCCTACAATTACTAACCATGGCAATAATAATATTTACAAAAAATAAACTAGAAACAAGAATAGATCTACGACTATTACATGGCTTTCACAATTACATAATAATAGAAACGATAATGATAAATATAATAAATAAGTGATAATTCAAAGGTTAGTAATAATAATAATAATAATAAAAGGGGTTAGTAAAAATATAAAGAATATAAAATTTAAGAGAATATTATTTTTTTTAAAGTTAAATAAACAATTTTAGAGAATTTTTAAAAGAAAATAGAATAATTATAATAATAATAAACAAATACTAATTATTTATAACAAAACATGATTAAATTATGGTTTATAACTAAATTAAATTAAATATTTAAAGTTAAATAAAATTAGGGTTTTGAAAAAAAATTAGGGTTTTAATTATTAATTTACAAAATAAATCAATTTATTTACAAATTATATATATATATATATATATATATATATATATATATATATATATATATATATATATATATATATATATATATATATATATATATATATATATATATATATATATATATATATATATATATATATATATATATAAAATATGAACATACAATAAATAAATATAAATAATTAAGTTTTTTGAAAATAAAGTTTGAATTTTAAAGATATGAATTTTTGGTATAAGAAATAATATACATTTAGTTTAACATTTAAGAAATTAATTAAGTTAAATTAATAAAATATAAACAAAACAAATAAAATAAAATAAAATGAGAAAAAAATACATACCTGGGGCTGGAATTCGAACCCAGGCCCTAGGCTTTGTTCATCTTGGACCAACAGCATAACCACCAGGCCAGGCGTGCGCTGGTGTTAGTGTATGAGCAGCAATGCCTTTTGTTACTAACCTGCAAAAATCATGAAAAATAAAACAAAACAAAATGGCCTGGGGGGAATCGAACCCAGGACCATTCGTTCACAGGCAAACACACAAACCAGCTGAGCCACATGGGGCGCGTACAACATAGATTCAACAACAAAATGTTTTATTTTAAAATCAATATTTGAATAAGATTTTTGGCGCCATCTGAACTTCATCTTCTTCCTCAAATTTCCTGCGAATTTTTCTTCAACTTTTCCTGCAAAATTTCCTACAAACAAATTTGGCAAATAAACCTATATTTCTTAAATCACACATAAACCATCACAATCTCTAAAATTGATGACATATTTTTATTGCCCAGGGTTTGTACGGCTTAGCCATGTTCTTAACATGTTCATTAATGGTGTGAAACGCAAAACCCCATTCTTGAGGTTGAAACCCTAACAATGGTAACCTCTGGTTCCGGCCACGAAGCTTCAATCCAAACACATAAAAACAATCCACACACGTTAATAAACAGATTTCAATGGTTAAAAACAGTTTATATATCATGAATTGATGGAATCGAAAATTTGAAAACTCAAGAAAATATTGATTCGGTTTGTATGATTCATGGAGTTCTGAATGCAATGGATGATCAGGAATGACTCAAGGATGTTCAATAAACATGTTTCCACCTTCAAAACTCTTTGGAATGGCCTCTAGCAAGGAATCCGAATGTGGCTTTTCTTGAAATTTTTTGAAGTTTGATTGTTGTTCTTGGCTGCCAATTTTTCGTGTCCTTGTGTTTGTATGAGTTATACATATATAATAGAACATAATTAGGTCAAAAAATCAGACCATCCTTTGGATTTTTGGATCAATTGAGATTGAAAAAGATATCCTTCCAAATATTGAAAAAAAAACTTGATATATGTAAACACCCCAAATTTTCCCTCACCCTTTCACACCATGGCTTGTGATCTCCTCATATGCATAAACTCAATCATAGCATCTCATACCACATTTTTGATTCACTGCATTGGTTCAAAGTCATCTGCATCTAGGGTTTGTGATCTGAGCAGTCCAAGAGCTTCTTGAGGCACTCCAAAGGTCATCAATCACTTCAAAGGGGTCCATGTATGTTCAAGCATCATATTATATCCTCTCAAAGTCAAGAATGTCAAAAAATCACAAGAACTGAGAATGGCATGGAAGCAGAGCCAGGTTTAACTGCACAGATGACCTAGAATTAGGGTTTTGGTTTCAAAGGCCATAACTCCAATTTTTTTGGTCATTATTGTTTCTATTGGTCTCTATATGGTATAGGGATCATGCATATCAAGTTTCATGAAGAAATTCCATGGGGAAGTCATCTGATCAAGAGTTGACTTTTAGAGCAAGCCAGTGCAAAATCAGGGCATCTGAGGCCCCCAATGACCCAACCAAAGGTGTTCTTCATCATTTTGATTGTGTATGGTCTTTATTTGATCATAGAAGATGTTGGAAGTTCACAAAATTGAAGAATCTCAAGCCATTTGCAAAGTTGACTTTTTGGGAAAGTTGACTTATATTGAAAATTGCCATTTTGGGAAACTTTTTCAACCCTTGCTTTTTGATTCAAAAATGCTTCAAATGGAAAAACTTTGGTCATGAAAGTTGTAGAATGGATCATTCCCTTTTCAAAAAGTACAAGAACTTGACCTAATTCATTTTGGATCAAAAGTTATGGCTTGTCAAAGTTGGCCAAAATCACAAAATTTGAAGTTTCCTACCAAAGAGGCATTTTGCAAAATAGCATGATCAAGTGTTCTAAAGGCCTCAAATGTGTACAATTTCTTCACAACATGATCACATGACCTCTAAAATTCAGAATGGGCCAAAGAACTTTGCATTTTCATGCCTTGAACTTCATGAATTCACAAAGGAACCAAACTTTGTGAAACTTGCAAAACCTATCACAAACTACAAACCACTTGCTGCATTGCCTCTAGACCTTTTCCATAACTTCCCTTGATTCAAGCTGAGCCAAAGCAAGCCAAAAAGCAAGTTTTACCATTGCCCATACCTCAAGTACAAATCAAGTTGACATTTTGGCCAAAGACCCATACCAATCACAATAGGCCAGCACCCACTCTCTGACCTATCACAATTGTTTATACAAATCAAAAGCAAGCCAAAGCACACAACACTTCATGCTGAAACACACCCCAAGCCCTAGTTCCAAGTTTATGCTTCATTTGCAAAACTCTTCGAAACACTCAGCACAACCTTCAAACACAAAAACAAACTTCATCATTGATCTCCACATGCTTCATTGATCACTAACCAACCATTAAAACAGCCTGAAAGTCACTGAAACAAAAACACGATTTCTGCCCCTCTTTGAACAGAACTCCTGCAAACTCTCTAATCAGCCACCATAAACTTCAAACAAGCATTGCAAGCTTCTCAGGAGGTCCATTGGAGTTGGTTGGAAGCAAGAAACTGGCCAGCAAGTCCCTGATTTGAAAGCTTCGATTCAGGTAGCCTTGGAAATTCATTTTTCCAGAACTCATATCTCTTGTTTCTAAAATGATCTACATGCTTCCATGAGTTCACTGAACCTTTTACTTTTGAAAATGATTGAGTTTTGAGGATGTATGGCTTGTCTGAAACTTTGCCCGAAAATTGGATTTCTGTTTGTTCTTCATGATTCACGAAAAAGAAATGAGTTTTGTGGCTGGATTGTTGTTTAGGATGTTTAGTTGAGTTGATCTGGAGGTTTTGGCATGTTTTAGTAACGTTTTGAGAGAGTTAGGTCAGAGGTCTCGCCGGAGAAGACGACCGGAAGTCTTCTCCGGCCACCTGAATCTGTTTAGGGCTAATCAGAGTCATTAATGTGAGTTTGAATGTGGAGCGTTGGATGGGTTGACCTGGGCTGACTCGCGCGTGTTTGAGTGGCTAGGATGTATCATTAGAAACCCTAATCTTCATTAACTTAATTTAATTCAGTTTAATTAATTTAAAATGAAAATTAGCTCAGTTTGAATTGTGGCCATCAGATTGCGCGCGAAGTCAATCAAAATTTCCCCATAACCAATCCTGTCCCTTGGATGCGCATACTTCTCATGTTATCTTATTTTTATTTCATTTAATTTCTTTTCTTTTGTACATTTATTTAAAAATAGAAAAACATCTTTAAAAATTCTGAAATTTTTTGTCAAAGGTTCAATTAATTTTCAGAAACCAAAAACATTTTTATTTTTATTTTTTGCATTAAAAAATATTTTTAAATCATTTAAAGGTATATTTTTAATTAATTAATGAGAATTAATTAATAAAAAATACTTTTAGGTATTTAAAAATCACAAAAAAATTCATGAAACATTTAAAATCATTTAGAAACATTGTCCAACTCTCAAACCAAATTTCTTTTTTGATCTTGATGTCTTTTGACAATTTTCCATGGAATTAATTTCATTTCAAGGCATTATTTTGATTCAATCTTCAAAAATTCATTTCTGCCTAGCCTTTAAGAGTTGGACATTGATTCTTCTTGCATTGCATCTTGTATAACATGTAGTTTATAGGATTAAATTGGCATGAATTGATCTTGCATTTCCTATTTGTTTGACATTTTTCTTGACAAGGTACCTTAAAACCCTAGCAATCTTAAGAAATTCATAACCCCCATTAGGTTAAGAGTTAGAACCCCTCCTTTGGGCAGTGAGTTTGTATAGGTTTAGGGTTCCTTTGAATGCATTTTCAATTTTTTATCATGATGTTTGCTTCTGGTTTTGATTTTTGTTTTGTGTATTGATCATGAACCCTAATTTGGGCTTTCATTTGCATCCATCTTCTATTTGTTTGCATACCATGACTTGCCATGACATTTTGTGCATCCATTTGATTCATAATACATCTTAGGGCATGTTAGAATCATGTTTGATCATTGCATCTTTCATTTGCCATATTGTATGTCATTTGCATTTCATAACTTTTCATGAACATCCATGGTTCTAAACATGCTTCTCTTGCATCCATATGTTTGTATGATCATTCTAATGCCTTGCCTCATGTTTGCATCATCTCATAGCATCATTAGCACCATACTCATGCTTCTGGTTTTGGTTGGCATCATCCCATTTCATTTCATTTTGCATTGCATTGCATTCCTTTCACTAACTTTTCAGGTGGTAAGTTACTTCGAGAAGTGAATTTGCCTCCACTTCTCACTTTTCATCTCTTTTATGCATCATTGCTGCATTTTATCTTGTGATTGAGATTGAGCTTGCTCATTCTTCTTCATCTTACTTTCTTTCTTCAAGTGACTTGTCTTCTTAAATGAAGCAAGTTACTTTGCTTCTCTTTGCTCCTTTCATCTGCTTCCTGGTGGTTTCTCTGAAGGTCTTTCTTGTAAACCTCACAAACCCTAGGACTCCCAAGCATGATAACTTTTTAGGTTGATTAGTCCCCCACTTAGCTTTTACCTTTGTGTCTCCTTGAGTCTTCTCTTCTCATCTTATAATCAAGGACTAAACCCTAAAGGCTTTAAGGCTTTGTGATTAAGCTTATGCCTGCATCCTTCTATTAGGATGGAGTGTATAACTTTAATCCTAAGTGTTAAACCCTTAATGTGTTTAAATCCTTTAATCAATCCACTTAATAATCATCAAGACATCAAGCTTGTAACTTGGGCCTTACATTAGGGTTCTAATTCTTCCTTAATTGGTTAAGAAGGACTAACCCTAATGTTAATGGACAAGTCCCCCTCAAGTTGTCTTACAAACCATAAAAATCACTCCTTCATCTTATCATTAATTAAAATCCATTTAATAAAGGCTTTGTTTTGTCATGAAGTTAATTCCTAATCATGGATTAAGTTGAGGAGCTTTCCTCAGCTTAAACATTCTCATCTATCATCCTTCTATTAGGATGGTGTAATGAGTCTGTTTAATCCCTGATTATGGCTTAATCTCATTACTTAACACTAAACAAAAACACCAAAAACATCTAAATAATCACAAGTAGGTTAATGATCTTAATCCTACATCATGGTGATTAAGTGTGAGAAGCTGACTTCACACTTAAGGCATTCTCATTACCCCTAATCAGAGGGAAGATGTGATGAGTTTACTAAATCCATTGGTTTAGGCTTAAGCTCATTAACTTATGACAAACTTCAAAAAGCAATAAAAGACTGAAAATACAAAAACAAACAATAATCGTCTCCTTCGGGATTCTTTTCTCATCTCATTCACTCATAAACGAGAACTAGCTTCTTCCGTCTAATGCAAGACAGTTTGCACCTGAGCCAGACAGGTCATACACTTGAGCATAGACAAGTAAGCAGTTCATCAGTCAAATCTTCTCTTTCAGTCTCTTTGGGTCGAACTACGGTGTTCTGACTTCCTCATTGCACGAGAGGATACGTAGGCATAACTTAACAGTTATCGAACAAAAGTCTCTGTATATCCCCCCTCTTTCTAGCATCATTTTCTTAGCCTCTTTATCATGAGCATTTCACTCTTGTCCTTACACTGACACTATACATATCACACTTCACTTCTTTTACACTGACACCTGTACATCCTTTTCCAGCTCTCTATACACAAATTGCACTGACACTACCCCTTTAAAACACAAATCTTTTAAGCGTGGATCCCGTCGAGTACGGCGGACAATCTGGGTGCTAATACCTTCCCAGGTTGTAACCAACCCCCTTTCTCAGTCTCTCTGGTTCGCAACCGTCTTATCCATATCTTTTCCTAGGTTTATGCAGCATTACCTTTCCTTTGGGATAAAAATGCCTAGCTGGCGACTCTTTCTTTCTCATGAGTTCACTCCTGTGTGTTCTCATTTCCTCTTTCGCCGACCGTTCGCGTCTGTACCCCTTTCTGACCGGGCGTCATTTTGGTGGGAGCGACAGCTTGGCGACTCTGCTGGGGACCCTTATACTGTAACCAGGGCTTCTGGTTCTTTTTGTGGGTTCCTCCTAGCGCTTGTTTGATTTGTGTTTACTGGGGTGTTAAGTGCTAATTGTGTTTGTATATTTGCTTTATTTACTGCTTTATGTACAGTTATTTATTGCTTTCTTTTACAGCTTTATATACATCATACTGTCATACTGTTTTGGCTGGATCTAGTTTTGTTGCTTTGGTGGGTGGGTGTTCTATTGAGAGTTAAGGTCCTATACCTGGGACCGGAGTGACACCTAGGCTAGAGTGGTTCATGTTCTTTCCCATTCCATTTCGGTCTGGTGCGGGAATATGAAACACAGTTCAGATGTGGGTTTCTTCTTGAGAACTCTGTGCTACAGATTTCCTGTAGTGCTAGGGCTATCTGGGAAGCCTGCTAAGTCTGGATGACCTTTATTATGACCTTCAGAAACTGAGGTGAATTAGAGGAGGATCTTTTATGGTTATTGTAAACACTGTACCTCCGGGTTAGAAGTGTTTACACTTCTCATAACTGATCCAAGTCTAAGGATCCTTGTTCTAGAACATCACCTGTGAGGGGGTTGGGCTGTTTACAGGTTTGCAGGTACCCTTGACCTCAGCATACCCTGTTACTTGTTTGATTAAGAGTACTCCACTTTGGACAGTTCTTGTGATTTTAACCCTGGACATGTGACTCTTTATTTGAGTCCCCCACCTTGGTTACTGGACTTTTGAACCTCCATCTGGACTTCTTAGACATACATGGACTTATATCAAGGCAGTTAATCAGATCCGGCTTGATCACAAACCCTTGCATATCATTTGCATACATCATCATTGCATCATTTAACATTTGCTTATTTGTTTTTCAGGGTATCCACATCATATTTGGTTTGGTTTTGACCCCTTCATCTTTATAGACCTATCTTCATCAGTATCTGCTTCAGCTATCTTCACCAGCTACCTGCTTCAGTCACTTGCATCACCAGTATCAGCCTATCAGTGGCTCATCTTCTAGTATCAGTCATCATCATCAGTATCTGTCTCAGCTCTTCATCAGCAGACATGGCACCCAAGAAGAGCAACATCTCATATCATTTCTTTGAGCCTGAGCTGACTGGCATCAGGAAGGTCCAGGCCCTTATCACTCCAGACCATATACCACTATTTAGAGAACATTTTGGAGGCGTCCTTGATGTGGTTATGGATTTGGACCCTTCTCAGAGGATCTTGATTCACACTTGTCTACAGTTCTATGATCCTCCTTTGAGATGCTTCACCTTCCAGAATTTTCAGTTGGGACCCTTGTTGGAAGATTATTCATCACTGATTGGTGTACCTGTCAGGGGTGGTGTCCCCTTCAACCCTGAGATGGCTTTTCCCAGTAATGAAGAAGTGGCAAAAGCACTGTATCTGGAACCTATACTGATTGAGCAGAACATGACAGCAAAGGCTGGAATCTCTGGTCTACACTTGGATTTCTTGACTTCTCAGGCTATCCTGAAGGCCTCCTTGGGAGAATGGAAGGCGGTCTTTGCTTTGTTAGCCCTCAGCATATATGGGGTTATATTATTTGCAGATGAGCCTAAGTTTATTAGCAAGAATGCCATTCATCTTTTCATTCTGAGGAACCCAGTGCCCACCTTACTGGGAGATTTCTACTACTCTGTTCACCAAAGGAATGAAAAGCAAAGAGGAAGGTTGGTGAGATGTTGTGCTCCCCTGTTCCATACTTGGCTGCTCAAACACTTGCCCAAGACTGATGCCTTCTTGAATCCTCACCAACAGAAGAATTGGGCTAGGAGACTTGTTGCTTTGACCTCAGATGACATCAGGTGGTGCACCCAGAGCACCAAGGGCAGGGACATCATTACTAGTTGTGGGCAGTTCCCCAATGTACCTCTGATAGGAGTGAAGGGTTGCATCAACTACAACCCTTTGCTATTCAAAAGACAGTTGGGCTATGCTCTGGTTCACCCTCCAAGAGTACAAGACTTGGCTGAAACCCTTTATTGTGAGATTAAGCTTAATCTAGCTGTTGTCAGGTGTAAACACCCCAAATTTGCCCTCAACCATTCACACCATGGCTTGTGATCTCCTCATATGCATAAACTCAATCATAGCATCTCATGCCACATTTTTGACTCATTGCTTTGGTTCAAAGTCATCTGCATCTAGGGTTTGTGATCTGAGCAATCCAAGAGCTTTTTGAGCCACTCCAAAGGCCATCAATCACTTCAAAGGGGTCCATGTGTGTTCAAACATCATGTTATATCCTCTCAAAGTCAAGAATGTCAAAAAATCACAAGAACTGAGAATGGTATGGAAGCAGAGCCAGGCTTGACTGCACAGATGACCTAAAATTAGGGTTTTGGTTTCAGAGACCATAACTCCAAATTTTTTGGTCATTCTTGTTTCTATTGGTCTCTATATGTTATAGGGAGTATGCATATCAATTTTCATGAAGAAATTCCTTGGGGAAGTCATCTGATCAAGAGTTGACTTTTCAAGCAAGTCAGTGTAAAATCAGGGCATCTGAGGCCCCCAATGACCCAACCAAAGGGTGTTCTTCATCATTTTGATTGTGTATGATCTTTATTTGATCATGGAAGATATTGGAAGTTCACAAAATTGAAGAATTTCAAGTCTTTTGCAAAGTTGACTTTTTGGGAAAGTTTGACTTTTAATGAAATTGCCATTTTAGGAAACTTTTTCAACCATTACTTTTTGATTCAAAAATGCTTCAAATGAAAAAACTTTGGTCATGAAAGTTGTAGAATAGATCATTCCCTTTTCAAAAAGTACAAGAACATGACCTAATTCATTTTGGATCAAAAGTTATGGCTTATCAAAGTTGACTAAAATCACAAAATTTCAAAGTTTCTACCAAAGAGGGATTTTGCAAAATGACTTGATCAAGTGTTCTAAAGCTACCAAATGGACTTCTAAACTTCACAACATGATCATATGGCTTCTAAAATTCAGAATGGGCCAAAGAAGTTTGCACTTTGATGCATTGAAACTCATGAAATCTCAAAGGAACCAAACTTGAACCAACTTGCAAAACTCATCATAAGTTATGAACCACTTGCTGCCTAGCTTCTAAACTCTTTTCACAGCATTCCTTGATTCAATCTGAGCCCAAGCATGCCAAGAAGAAAGTGGTACCATAGCCCATACCTCAAGTACAAGTCAAGTTGACATTTTGGCAACTTGCCCATACCAATCACAATAGGCCAGCACCAACTCTCTGACCTATCACAATTGTTTATACACATCAAAGGCAAGCCAAAGCACATAACAACACACTCTGATCTTGCCCATTGCCATAGTTATCAAAATCTCCTCATTTTGCAAGAGTCTTCGAAACAGTCAGCACAAGCCACAAACACAAAAACAAACTTCACAAACAATCTCAACACACTCCACTGATCACAAAGCACCCATCACCATTGCCTAAAACCTCCTGAATCAAAGATACGATTCTCACCCCACCTTGAGCAGAACCTCTGCCATTTTTCAAACCAGCCACTACAAACTTCTTCTAAGCATCAGGACTTCATCAGGGGCCTAAGAGGAGTGGTTTGCGCGAAGAGAGAGGGTCAGAAAGTTGCAAACTGAGAAAGCTCAAAGCTCAGGTATATCAAGAACTTTTTTTCCAGAAATGAATTTTTAAGTTTCTAAGTTGTTCCTCATGCTTTGCTGATCACTCTGATGCTTTTACTTTTTGAAATGGTTGAGAAATAAGCATTTAATCTTGCTCTGAAACTTTTCTGACCTAAAAATGTTTGGCTTCGATTCGCATGATTAGTGAATGAGAAATGAGTTTTTTTTAGGGGTTTTGATTCAGTGTTGTATGGGGATGATTTCTGGGTGTTTAGTTTTCATTTTCATGGAGTTTTGAGGATTTTAGAAATTTTCAGGTGGGAGTCCCACCGGAGAAGACGACCGGAAGTCTTCTCCGGCCACCTGAGTTTAATTAGCCCTAATCTGAGTGATTAAAGAAGTTTGAATAATACCCCTTGGATGTGTTGACCCGCGCGCATTTGGACGCCCAGGATCTCACTATTTTGCCCTAATCTTAAGTTGACTTTATTAATTCAGATTAATTAATTTTTAATTGGAATTAATGAAGTTTGAATTTCAGCCTTTAGATTGCGCGCGCAGTCAACAAACCACTTCCCAGATTCAATCCTGGCCTCTCTTTCTGCATACTTCTCCTATTTTGATTTTTATTTCATTTATTTTGTATTTGTTTTGTCCATTTATTTTAAAATAGTAAAACAATTTTAAAAATTCTGAAAATTTTTGTACAAACTTTTATGAATTTTCAGAAACCAAAAACATTTTTATTTTTATTTTTTGCATAAAAAAATATTTTTAAATCATTTAAAAGTTTATTTTTAATTAATTAATGAGAATTAATTAATTAAAAATACTTTTAGGTATTTAAAAATCACCAAAAAATTCATGAAACCTTTAAAATCATTTAGAAACATTGTCCAACCCTCAAACCAAATTTCTTCTTTGATCTTGATGCATTTTGACAATTTTTCATGGAATTAATTTCATTTCAAAGCAATATTTTGATCCCATGTTCAAAAATTCATTTCTGCCTAGTCTTTGAGAGTTGGACTTTGATTCTTTTTGCATTGTGTCTTGCATATCATGTAGTTTGTAGGATTAAATTGGCATGATTTGATCTTGCATTTTCATTTTGTTTGACATTTTTCTTGTCAAGGTACCCTAAAACCCTAGAAATCTTAGGAAATTCATAACCCTCATTAGGTTAAGAGTTAGAACCCCTCCTTTGGGCAGTGAGTTTGTATAGGTTTAGGGTTCCCTTGGATGCATTTTCAATTTTTTATCTTGATGTTTGCTTCTGGTTTTGGTTTTTGTTTGATGCATTGATCATAAACCCTAATTTGGGCTTCCTTTTGCATCCATCTTGCATTTGCTTGCATACCTTGACTTGCCATGACATTTTATGCATCCATTTGATTCATTTGACATCCTAAGACATATTAGAATCATGTTTGATCATTGCATCTTGCATTTGCCATGTTGTATGCCATTTGCACTTCATAACATTTCATGTATGATCATGGTTCTTAACCTGCTTCATTTGCATCCATAAGTTTGTATGATCATCCCCATGCTTTGTTTCATGTTTGCATCATCTCATAGCATCATTAACATCATGTGTGTGCTTCTGGTTTTGATTTGCATCATGTCATTTCATCTCATTTTGCATTGCATTGCATTCCTTTCACTAACTTTTCAGGTGGTAAGTAACTTTGAGAAGTGAATTTGCCTTCACTTCTCACAATTTCTTTTCATCTCTCTTATGCATCATTGCTGCATTTTGTCTTGTGTTTGAGATTGATCTTGATCATTCCTCTTCTTCTTACTTTCTTTCTTCAAGTGACTTGTCTTCTTAAATGTAGCAAGTTACTTTGCTTCTCTTTGCTCCTTTCATCTGCTTCCTGGTGGTTCCTCTGAAGATTTCTCTTGTAAACTTCACAAACCTTAGGAACAACCAAGCATGACAATAATTAGGGTTTTGATTAGTACCCCATTTAGATTTTACCTTTGTGTCTCATTGAGTCTTCTCTTCTCATCTCATAATCCAGGACTAAACCCTAAAGGTTTTAAGGCTTTGTGATTAAGCTTATGCCTGCATCCTTCTATTAGGATGGAGTGTATAACTTCAATCCTAAGTGTTAAACCCTTAATGTGTTTAACTCCTTTAATCAATCCATCTAATAATCACTAAGACATCAAACTTGTAACTTGGGCCTTGCATTAGGGTTCTAATTCTTCCTTAATTGGTTAAGAAGGACTAACCCTAGTGTTAATGGACAAGTCCCCCTCAAGTTGTCTTACAAACCCTAAAAATCACTTCATCATCATATCATTAAATAAAATCCACTTAATAAAGGCTTTGTTTTGTCATGAGGTTAATCCCTAATCATGGATTAAGTTGAGGAGTTTTCCTCAGCTTAAACATTCTCATCTATTATCCTTCTATTAGGATGGTGTAATGAGTCTGTTTAATCCCTGATTATGGCTTAATCTCATTACTTAACACTAAACAAAGACACCAAAAAACATCTAAATAATCACAAGTAAGTTAATGAACTTAATCATGCATCAAAGGTGATTAAGTGTGAGAAGCTGACTTCACACTTAAGGTATTCTCATTACCCCTAATCAGAGGGAAGATGTGATGAGTTTACTAACCCATTGGTTTAGGCTTAAGCTCATCAACTTATGACAAACTCCAAAAAGCAATAAAAGACTAAAAATACAAAAACAAACAATAATCGTCTCCTCCGGGATTCTTTTCTCATCTCATTCACTCATAACCAAGAACTTGCTTCCTCCGTCTAATGCAAGACAGTTTGCACCTGATCCAGACAGGTCATACACTTGAGCATAGGCAAGTAAGCAGTTCATAAGTCAATTCACCTTTCAGTCTCTTTGGGTCGAACTACGGTGTTCTGACTTCCTCATTGCACGAGAGGATACGTAGGCATAACTTAAACAGTTATCGAACAAAAGTCTCTGTATATTCCCCCTCCTCCCAGCATCATTCTTTTAGCCTCATGATCTTGAGCATTTTATTCTTGTTCTCACACTGACACTGTACATTTACACACCTCACATTCTTCTTACACTGACACCTGTACATCCTCTTCCAGCTATTTTATACACAAATTGCACTGACACTACCCCTTTAAAACACAAATCTTTTAAGCGTGGATCCCGTCGAGTACGACGGACAATCTGGGTGCTAATACCTTCCCAGGTTGTAACCAACCCCCTTTCTCAGTCTCTCTGGTTCGCAACCGTCTTATCCATGTCCTTTCTTAGGTCTATGCAGCGTTACCTTTCCTTCGGGATAAAAATGCCTAGCTGGCGACTCTATTCATTCCCTGTGAGTTCACTCCTGTGTGTTCTCACATCCTCCCTTCGCCGACCGTTCGCGTCTGTACCTTTATTTGGGCCATTTCCCATTTATCGGGAGCGACAGCTTGGCGACTCTGCTGGGGAGACTTATACTGTAACCAGGGCTTCTGGTTCTTTTTGTGGGTTCCTCCTAGCGCTTGTTTGATTTGTGTTTACTGGGGTGTTATGTGCTATTTGTGTTTGTATATTTGTTTTATTTATTGCTTTATGTACATTTTGTTTACTGCTTTCTTTACAGCTTTATATACATCATACTGTCATACTGTATTTGGCTGGATCTGGTTTTGTCTTGGTGGGTGGGGTTCTATTGAGAGTTGAGGTCCTATACCTGGGACCTGAGTGACACCTAGGCTAGAGTGGTTCATGTTCTTTCCCATTCCATTTCGGTCTGGTGCGGGAATATGAAACACGGTTCAGATATGGGTTTCTTCTTGAGAACTCTGTGCTACAGATTTCCTGTAGTGCTAGGGCTATCTGGGAAGCCTGCTAAGTCTTGATGACCTTTACTATGACCTTCAGAAACTGAGGGGAATTAGAGGAGGATCTTTTATGGTTATTGTAAACACTGTATCTCCGGGTTAGAAGTGTTTACACTTCTCATAACTGATCCAGGTCTGAGGATCCTTGTTTTAGAACATCACCTGTGAGGGGGTTGGGCTGTTTACAGGTTTTCAGGTACCCATGACCTCAGCATACCCTGATACTTTGTTATGTTTGAGAATGCTTCACTTTGGACAGTTCTTGTGATTTTTAACCTTGGACATGTGACTCTTTATTTGAGTCCCCCACCTTGGTTACTGGACTTATGAACCTCCATCTGGATTTCTTGAACATACATGGACCTATATCAAGGCAATTAATCAGATCCAGCTTGATCACAACCCCTTGCATATCATTTGCATACATCATCATTGCATCATTTAACATGTGTTTATTTGTTTTTCAGGGTATCCATATTGTATTTTGGCTTGGTTTTGACCCCTTCATCTGCATAGACCTATCTTCACCAGTATTTGCTTCGGCTATTTCTCATCAGCTACCCGCTTCAGTCACCTGCATCACCAGTCTCAGCCTGTCAGTGGCCCATCTTCTGGTATCAGTCATCATCTTCAGCATCTGCTCTTCAGCAACATGGCACCTAAGAAGAGCAATATCTCCTATCATTTCTTTGAGCCTGAGCTGGCTGGCATCAGGAAGGTCCAGGCCCTGATTACTCCAGACCATATACCACTATTCAGAGAACATTATGGAGGAATCCTTGATGTGGTTATGGATTTGGACCCTTCACAGAGGAGCTTGATTCATACTTGCCTGCAGTTCTATGATCCTCCTCTGAGGTGCTTCACCTTTCAGGATTTTCAGTTGGGACCTTTATTAGAGGAGTATTCATCATTGGTTGGTGTACCTATCAGGGGTGGAGTCCCCTTCAACCCTGAGATGGCTTTTCCTAGTAATGAAGAAGTAGCAAAGGCTTTGTATTTAGAACCAGTTCTGATTGGGCAGAATATGACCACCAAGGCTGGAATCTCTGGTTTACATTTGGATTTCTTGACCTCTCAGGCTATTCTGAAGGCTTCCTTAGGTGAATGGAAGGCAGTCTGTGCATTATTAGCCCTAAGCATATATGGGGTTATATTATTTGCAGATGAGCCTAAGTTTTTCAGCAAGAATGCAATCCATCTTTTCATTCTGAGGAACCCAGTACCCACCTTACTGGGAGATCTCTACTACTCTGTTCACCAAAGGAATGAAAAACAAAGGGGAAGACTGGTGAGATGCTGTGCACCTTTGTTCCATACCTGGTTACTCAAACACCTGCCCAAGACTGATGCATTCTTGAACCCTCACCAGCAGAAGAACTGGGCTAGAAGGCTTGTTGCTCTGACCTCAGATGATATCAGGTGGTGCACTCAGAGCACTAAGGGCAGAGACATCATTACTAGTTGTGGGAAGTTCCCCAATGTACCCCTGATAGGAGTAAAGGGTTGCATCAATTACAACCCTCTGCTATTCAAAAGACAACTGGGCTATGCATTGGTCCACCCTCCTAGAGTACAGGATCTAGCTGAGACCCTTTATTATGAGATCAAGCCTAATCTGGCTATTGTCAGGCAAGCATCCTGGGCTTGGGACAATGTCCAGACTAAAGGGGTAACCATTCTTGGGAGATGCAACAATGTGGCCTCAGCTCAGTACTATGAGTGGTTTCATGCCAGGGCTCAAGTTTCTGGGATGCCCTTCACCCTTGAAGATGTGCCTGGACCATCCACAGCACCACCCCCAGCAACTGTCAGCCTGGAAGAGTTTGAGAAGCTCAAAGAGAGGAATGAGAATTTGTTTGAAGCCTTGAAGAGAACCCTCTGGGAGAGGAGTGATGGTCGTCTGGACATTGAAAGGTTGGAAAAGCTAAAGGCGGAGCATCTAGCCAGGATTGAAAAGTCAGAAGACTACATTAAGAAGTCAAGAGCTGGAGAGAAGATCTTGAAGAATGCCTGCAAGGAGGCTCAATTCCAGAAGGCCAGGACTGATTTGTATCTAAAAGAGAGTCAAGCTAGGTGGGTCAGGATCACTGAAGCTCGCACTCAGGAGGATAAGAGAACTCAGGACAAGATTGAGCAGTTGGAGGCTAATGCAAAAGAGCAACAGGAAGCCTTGCTAGCAGCCCAGAGGGAGATCTCAGAGTTGAAACTCAGAGCTGGTGTAAAGAGGTCAAAGGACCAGGGCAGACACAAGAAGCTAATTGCAGCTATTGCCACCAGGAATCTTCTCATCAGGAACCTCACAGAGCATCCAGCTGACCCTGTGACTGAAGCACTTCTAAAGGAAGTTCAGGAGGATGAGTTTGGTCTTGGTGTCTGACTTTTGCTTGTTGTTGCTTTCATTTCATGTACTTTTCTTTTTCTTATGTTGTATTTTGACCCCTCAGGGGCATGTATTGCAAAAAAAACAAACTATGTATCATTCACTTTTCTGTAATATATTCATTAGTTTGTTCTATCTGAGTTTCTTTCAAGCAACATCAAAAGCATCTTCCTCAGGGGTCTGGAAAGGTCAAAACCAAGTGCCAAGCCGGATACCTTGGAAACAAATAAGCATACTGCATTGCATACTAACCATTTGTTTTGTTTTGTAGGTTTTGTCTGGTTTTTGTTACTAACTCTGTTGTGATTCAGGAACTATTGCTCGACGTCGGGTGTTCCCACTCAACCGTCCACACAGATATCCCACCCGCAACAACCTTCCGGGCATACAAATGGACCAAGTACAGAAGGACCTTACAGAGGTCAGGACTCAAATGGCCAACGAGAGATTGGAAATGAGAAATCAGATGACTCAGTTTATGGAGGTGATGAATGGATTGGCACAGAGCCAAGAAAGATTAAGAGCACTGGTAGAAAGGCAGACCCAGGAGGAACCCCATCTAGGGACTGGGGGGACAAGCAATAATGAGAGGGTTCAGCCTCATGTTAATCCCCCAGTCTATGGACCCCACCTTCATCCAGAGATCAACATCCCTGTTAATGTGCAAGGGACTGCCACTGCAGGCAGAGTATTACAAGAAGACCCCCAGGAAGATCAATTTACAGTGATGGGGAGCTGGGGATGAAGCCTATGACAGAAGACTAGATGAGATTGCTGAGAAACTGAGATCCCTGGAGTCCCAGAATTCTTTGGGCTTTGATGTTATGGACATGGGTCTAGTGGACGGGGTCAGGATTCCCCACAAATTTAAACCTCCGTGCTTTGAGAAGTACAACGGAACTTCCTGTCCCCGAACCCATTTACAATCCTTTCTGGGGAGGCTGAAGGCATATACCATGGACGAAAAGCTATGGATGTTTTATTTTGAAGATAGCTTAACAGGAGCTTCAAGGGAATGGTACTCTCACTTGACTAGAGCAACCATCAGATACTGGAAGGACTTGGCTGAGGTCTTTATCAGACAATACCAGTACAACTTGGATATGGCTCCCAACAGGACCCTCCTGATGGGGATGTCTCAATCATCCAGGGAAAGCTTCCGGGAGTACGCTCAGAGGTGGAGACAGCTTGCTGCTGCTGTCCAGCCACCCATGTCAGAGAGGGAGATGGCTGATATGTTTATGAACACTCTCCAAGGGACATACATTGATAGGCTAGCTGCCTTTTCTTCTACTAGCTTTGCAGATGTCGTTATAGCTGGAGAAAGAATTGAGAGCCTGTTAAAAATGGGCAAGATTTCTGACAACGGTGCTAGCTCATCCAGCAACACAAGAAAGCCTTTTGTGGGCCCAAGAAGAGCTGGTGAGACCAATGCTATCCATACCAACAGGGGCAGACCCCAATATGTTCACAGGTCTGTGGCAGCAGTCACCATTCCCGCTCCAATTCATCCACAACCAGCTTATCAACCGCAGCAGCAATCTCATTACCAGCAACAAACTCAGTATCCACCCCAGAGAAATTATAACAACAACAACACCAGCTACAACAATCAGCAAAGACTGTTCCAACAGAGACCTTCTCAGGCCAATAGGGTGATTGATCCGATCCCTATGCCCTATGCCACATTATTGCCACAACTCCTGAAACTCAACCTGGTTGAGCTAAGGACATTGGCCCCTCCAGATCCTACCAGTCTACCCAGAAATTATGACGCCAGCGCCAGATGTGCTTTTCACTCGAATGCACCTGGCCACAGTACAGAGAAGTGCAGAGCTTTGCACATGAAAGTGCAGGATCTAGTGGATTCCAAAGCTCTAAACTTTGCACCACCACCAAATGTTAACAAGAACCCTATGCCAAACCACGGAGGACCCAAAATCAACGCTATTGAGGAAGGTAAGCCGTCTTACTTGATAACCAGTGTGGGTCAGATTCGGACACCCTTGGTAGAGATTAAAGCTCAACTCCTTGAATGTCAAATGTTCCCGGGATGTGAGCTAGGGTGTGCTTATTGCAACATTTCAGTGAATGGGTGTGATAACTTGAGAGAAGGCATAGATGGTCTCATCCAGAATGGCCTGCTTCAAATCACAACATCAATACCTACCAATCCAGCAATCTCCTTAACAACAATTCCCGAGTCTTCTACAACTACAACAACCATTGTTCCAAACAACTCTTCAATCTCATCAACAAATGCTTCATCTGTTACTTCAACGGACCAGATGTCAGCAAACATCCCTTCTACAACTTCAGCACCCCTTCATTCAGAGTCTCCTACAACAACAACATCCATCCAGTCAACAGTGTCTCCTACAATACCAACAGCAAACAATGAAAGTGTCTCAACGGTTACAATTTATTATGATCCGGCAAATGGTTCTGCCTACAACTCACAAAATGCCACTCCTATCAGAGCACCAGTCACAATATACTATGATCCACATACTATCACGGTCCCTTCTGCAGCTGCCATCAGTCCAGTCACTATCACAGTGCCTGGGCCAGTACCTTATGAAAGCAGTAATGCCATCCCTTGGCATTACGACTCCGATCTATACTGCGAAGGACAGAAAATCACTCTCGAATCATCAACTTCTTCACCACAAATAGACAATGTGGGGGGAGGCGGAGGCTTCACTCGAAGCGGACGTCTCTTTGCCTCGCAAATTCCAAGACCCAGTGCCGAAGCAGAAGCTGCTGCCAAGGCAAAAGGGAAGAGCATGGTGCAATAAGATCAAGCTGCTAAAGAAGCTCTGAAAACCCCTTTTGATCAAGAGGTTGATGAATTCATGAGAATCATCAAGAAAAGTGATTACAAGATAGTAGACCAGCTTCACCAGACACCTTCCAAGATCTCCATTTTATCATTGCTAATGTGCTCCGAGGCTCATCGGAACGCACTATTAAAAGTCTTGCACACAGCTTATGTGCCAGAAGAGATTACCGTCAATCAGTTGGAGGCCGTAGTTGGAAATGTTAACGCTAGTCATGGACTAGGATTTACCAACACTGATTTGACTACGGAAGGCCGCAATCACAACAAGGCTTTGCACATTACCATGGAGTGTAAGGGTGCAGTTCTTTCTCATGTGCTGGTAGACACGGGATCATCCCTCAACGTCTTACCTAAGAAGGCCCTTGTGAAGCTGGAGTATGAAGGATTGGCATTACGCCCCAGTAACTTGGTAGTGAGAGCCTTTGACGGTTCTAAGAGATCAGTTCTGGGAGAAATTGAGTTGCCTATAATGATTGGCCCACAAACTTTCAAAACGACCTTCTACGTGATGGACATTCAGCCGGCCTACAGCTGTTTGTTGGGTAGACCATGGATTCATGCCGCTGGCGCAGTTACGTCTACCCTTCACCAGAAGTTAAAATTCGAGTGGGAAAGCCAAGTCGTTACTATTTGTGGAGAGGAAGATATCTTTGTTAGCCATCTGGCTACATACAAGTATATTGAGATGGATGGGGAGATCCATGAAACCATGAGTCAAGGATTTGAAGCCCTGAACATCAACGAAGCATCTGCTGTGCTTGGGACTTCCATGACATCTTATCAACAAGCCCGGAAGGTTGTTGAAGAAGGGACTGCTCAAGTCTGGGGCAAGCTGTTGCCCGTGGAGAAGAAAGAGGATAGATTTGGGTTGGGTTTCAAACCAACTCAGCAAGATCAACCAGAGGCTGCTAAGAAGCCCAGTTTTGTTAGTGGGGGGATGCTCACCCCTGATGCTGTAAACAACTTGGAAGATGAGTCGGAAGATGAGCGCAACCTGGAGAGCTGGATACGTCCAAGGATCCCGGGGAGCTGTATCTCAAACTGGTCTTCCCAGGAAATTATAAGGGTTACTCCTGCAGAGTAATTATTATTTCCTGTATATTTTAAGCATGCATCAAGTCTTGCATCTTGCCCAAGATGACAAGACTCATTTTGTAATCGGGCCATCTGTAATTTTGTGCAAACAGATAAATCAATGATAATCAGACATCTTTTGCAAATGAGTCTTTTTCTTTTCCGCTCACTGTTTTTTCCATTTTTCTTTTTGTACAAAAATAAAATGGCAATGTTTTCAAAATGATAACTTCATTTCACTTTTTCTAAACAAGATTAAAATCAATCACTAAAATGAACAATCTAAACCCCGTCAGAGAATGCCTTCCATACTGCACCGACAACAGCACAGCTATGGCTTCGTATGACTTTGACAATCCAATCAATCAAGCCGATGAAGGGGTTGAAGAAGATTATGAGCTTCTTGAAGAGCTAGCCAGGTTGTTAAGACAAGAGGAGAAGGTTATTACTCCTCATCAGGAGGAGATCGAAACAGTTAATCTTGGTGCGGATGAAGACGTGAAAGAGGTTAAAATCGGGGCCTGCTTACAAGACTCAGTGAAGAAACAACTGATTGACCTGCTTCAAGAATATGTGGATGTGTTTGCTTGGTCTTATCAGGATATGCCAGGGTTGGACACCGATATTGTTATGCACAAGCTGCCTTTAAGAGAAGATTGCCCACCGGTTAAACAGAAACTGCGCCGTACTCGCCCGGACATGGCAATGAAAATCAAAGAAGAGGTACAAAAGCAGTGGGACGCCGAGTTCCTTGCTGTAACTAGCTATCCACCATGGGTTGCTAACATAGTACATGTGCCTAAGAAGGACGGCAAAGTAAGAATGTGTGTTGACTACTGGGATCTGAACAGAGCCAGTCCGAAAGATGATTTCCCATTACCTCACATTGATGTATTGGTGGATAACACGGCTCAGTTCTCGGTATTCTCCTTCATGGACGGATTTTTAGGATACAATCAGATCAAAATGTCACCTGAAGACATGGAGAAGACAACTTTCATCACACCCTGGGGCACGTTCTGTTACAAGGTGATGCCATTCGGATTGAAGAATGCTGGTGCGACTTATCAACGGGCTATGGTAACATTATTCCACGATATGATCCATAAAGAAATCGAATGTTATGTGGATGACATGATTGCCAAGTCCCTCACTGAAGAAGACCACCTGGTAAATCTGCTGAAGCTATTCAAGCGTCTGAGGAAGTACCAACTGAAGTTGAACCCCAACAAGTGCACATTCGGGGTGCGATCTGGTAAGCTGCTGGGTTTTATTGTAAGCGAGAAAGGGATTGAAGTTGACCCTGATAAAGTCAAAGCCATTCAAGAGATGCCTGCACCAAAGTCAGAAAAAGAAGTTCGAGGGTTCCTAGGTAGATTGAACTACCTCTCAAGGTTCATATCTCACCTTACAGCAACCTGTGAACCCTTGTTCAAGCTGTTAAGAAAAGAACAGACGGTCAGGTGGAATAAAGACTGCCAGAGGGCTTTTGACAAGATCAAAGAATACCTGCAAGAACCGCCAATCCTTATGCCTCCAGTTGAAGGAAGACCTTTGATAATGTACTTGACAGTATTAGAAGAGTCAATGGGGTGTGTGCTGGGCCAGCATGACGAGTCTGGTCGAAAAGAGTATGCAATATACTACCTGAGCAAAAAGTTTACCGACTGTGAACAACGTTATTCACTGCTCGAGAAAACTTGCTGTGCTTTAGCGTGGGCTGCTCGCCGACTAAGACAGTATATGCTAACCCACACTACTCTATTGATCTCCAAAATGGACCCAGTTAAGTACATTTTCGAGAAGCCAGCGCTTACCGGAAGGGTTGCAAGATGGCAGATGATCCTCACAGAATATGACATCCAGTACACATCTTAGAAAGCCATCAAGGGCAGTGTATTGTCTGAATATCTTGCTGAGCGACCTATTGATGATTACCAGCCTATGAGATTTGACTTCCCTGATGAAGACATCATGTTCATAAAAGCGAAAGATCATGAAGAGCCTGTTCACACTGAAGGGCCTGACCCGGAAGAAGAATGGACTATGATGTTTGATGGGGCTGTTAATATGAATGGTCGTGGTGTTGGTGCAGTACTCATTACACCTAAAGCAGTTCACATGCCTTTCTCGGCAAAACTCACCTTTAACTGCACTAACAACGAAGCTGAATACGAAGCTTGCATTATGGGTCTTGAGGAAGCCATTGACCTCAGGATCAAGACATTGACTGTATTCGGAGATTCAACTCTGGTAGTTAATCAAACCAACGACAAATGGTACACCCACCAGGATCATCTGATACCTTACAGGGATTATACAAGGAGGTTATTGACTTTCTTCACAACGGTCAAGCTTGAGTATATCCCTCGAGATGAAAATCAGTTTGCAGATGCTCTGGCTACCATTTCATCCATGATCAAAGTTCAAGCTGCCAACTTTGTACCTCAGATTTCAGTGTCTAGACTCGACAGACCAGCATATGTATTTGCAGCCGACGTTGTCAAAGATGATAAGCCTTGGTTCCATGACATTAAGTGTTTCTTGGAGGATCAAACATACCCACCTGGGGCATCTTCCAATGATTAGAAGACTTTAAGAAGGCTTGCTGGTAGTTTCTTCCTGAACACTGATGGTTCCCTGTACAAGAGAAACTTTGATATGGTACTCCTCAGATGCGTTGATAGAACAGAAGCAGACTTGTTGATGCACGAAGTGCACGAAGGATCCTTTGGTACCCATGCAGGAGGGCATGCCATGGCTAAGAAATTGCTAAGATCAGGTTATTACTGGATCACAATGGATGCAGACTGTTGTGCCTACGCCAGAAAATGCCATAAATGCCAGATTTATGCGGATAAGGTGCATGTGCCTCCCAATCCTTTGAACGTGATGTCTTCACCCTGGCCCTTTGCTATGTGGGGCATTGATATGATTGGCAAGATCGAGCCGACTGCTTCAAGTGGTCACAGATTCATCTTGGTAGCCATTGACTATTTTACCAAGTGGGTTGAAGCAGCTTCCTATGCAAATGTCACAAGGCAAGTGGTAGCCAGATTTCTGAAGAGAGATATCATCAGTCGATACGGAGTTCCCGAGCGAATCATTACTGACAATGGTTCCAACTTAAACAACAAAATGATGGCAGAACTATGCCGGGACTTCAAGATCCAACACCACAATTCTTCTCCTTACAGGCCAAAGATGAACGGCGCTGTTGAGGCAGCCAACAAGAATATCAAGAAGATTGTGCAGAAGATGGTAGTCACCTACAAAGACTGGCATGAGATGCTACCATTTGCCTTGCATGGGTACCGCACGTCAATCAGAACATCCACTGGGGCAACACCGTATCAGCTTGTGTATGGTATGGAAGCAGTCCTACCAGTTGAAGTTGAACTACCCTCCCTACGGGTACTGATGGATGTTACGCTGAACGAAGCAGAATGGGTCCGATCCCGATACGAACAACTGAGTCTGATTGAAGAGAAAAGATTGGCTGCAATCTGTCATGGGCAGTTATATCAAAGAAGAATGAAGAAAGCCTTCGATCATAAAGTCAGGCTCCGAGAGTACCAAGTGGGAGATCTTGTGCTGAAAAGAATCCTCCCTCCTCATACAGACCACAGGGGCAAGTGGACCCCAAACTATGAAGGACCATTCGTGGTAAAGAAAGTCTTCTTCGGTGGAGCACTGATGCTCAGCACCATGGATGGTGAAGATTTCTCGTCCCCTGTAAATTCAGATGCAGTTAGAAAATACTTCGCATAAAAATGACCCGCTGGACATAAAAACAGAATGTAAGTCCAGGCAAAAACAGGGCATCCCGGCAAGTCAAAAACAGAATAAAAGACTTGGGCAAAAATAAGGGAAATAAATAAAAAAATTGTACACCCGCTGAGTTGAAAAGCCGCATTGGACAGCTCAGGCAAAAATGGGTATCCCGATGGATTGAAAACCCGAAAGGGCGATCCATGCAAAATAAGGGAATAAGCGAACAACTGCATTCTGAATTCGTGTGTATCACTTACAACTTGGTAGGCTTCGAAAGGATCAAGCCTCTTTCAGAATCAGCTTTCTTCAGAAAGCAAGACGAGAAGAACGTCAAATGTCATACGAGTCATAGCCAAGGGAAGCTCCTTGAAGCGTCGTCAACATTGCCAACATTTTGCTTCTCAATTTGTAACAATCTCCTCATTTTAGGGGATCTGTTTCTCTGACTGTATCTTGCCAATTCAGGGCATATAAATCAATAAAAACAGATTTTTCAGTCACACGATGTCTCGTACTTTTTTTTTTATTTGCAAAGAATGTCTGATGTCTTTAAAATACTGATTGCATAAATACAGATGTTTTTCTCCTGAAAATACGTACTTGCAGGGAATATACTTACTCTCAGAAGTGTCTAACTCCTATGACGGAATCCAGTAAAGGATACCTCGGGATTACTTGCGCGTTTCTCTATCTTTGCAGGATTGAATGTATCCGAAGCGCAACTCGGGGCATGAAATTTTCATCCCAGCAAGCTGGCAAATTAGTATTCACTCAGTCTTAGCACTCAAAGTGTTTTCTCCCCAGCTGAGTTGCCACTTGTTGCTTCTCCCAGCCGAGTTGCCGATAATTCTTCCTCAGCTAAGCACAAAAGCCAGGGAACCACTTCCCCACAGAGTCTCAGCCTCTATCCAGAAGAGCAGCACACGAAGGAATCACAACAGAGTGACGAAAGCTTCTACAAACCCCAGCTGGGTCCCTCATTACCAAGAATAGGTCTATCATTGACCCATTTCCCCAAGCAGAATCATCTCTACCAATGATCTCATCCCCAGCTGGGACGTCCATTTCAAGCGGATTAACCAGAGATCTTCACAACAACGGGATCCGAATCCCGGATTGGTATCTTTGCATAATCATAGCATTCGCATCATATTCACCCCACAAAGCGTAGCATTCCGTCTAATACGGAGCATTATGGTAAAAATCAAACATGTTGCATAATCATAAGTCATGGTCTGAATCAAACACTTGCGAATAATGACAATCCATCAACAATATACAGAATGCTCCCCGTATTCCCCGGCAGAGAGCCCAGACACTTTTCTTACAAATACAGATACTTCTTGACACCCGTCCGTGTCAATCCCCCAGCGGAGAGCCAAAGCTAAAGCAGTTGCCTTACACCCACAAACACCAGTACATACTCCTTGTGGCACCCGTCCGTGTCACATCCCCAGCAGAAAGCCAAAGCGTCCCCTTTGCACTCACAAATACTTACATACAGCTTTCTTGACACCCGTCCGTGTCACCACCCCCAGAATATTTACCTAAACACTTTGTAAAGCATATACTTGTTTATAATATACCTCTTGACACTCGTCCGTGTCACTCTCTCCAGCAGGTTGAACACTCATCTATACACCACTCTTGTTTATTTCACTTATACAGATACTCGTCCGTATCTTGTATACACCATTTATATCCCCCACAGATTTGACACTCGTCCGTGTTCTTTGTTAACCCGTTGGTACTCGTCCGTACCATCATCTCAGAACATGCATCTAGCATTTGTTTCTACCTGATACTCGTCCGTATCATAGTCTTAGGGATGCTCGTCCGCATCTTTAATCCATACACTGTGTCAAACACTTTTGTCTTCTTGAATATAGACACTCGTCTGTGTCTACTATTCCCCAGAAGAGTCCCCTCAGAATCAACACTCGTCCGTGTTCCTTGCTAACCAGTTGATACTCGTCCGTATCATCATCTCTGAACACGTGTCAGTATTTGTTTCTACCTGATACTCGTCTGTATCATAGTTTTAGGGATGCTCGTCCGCATCTTTAATCTATACACAACGTCAAAACACTTATACCTTTTATTTCTTGGATATAAACACTCGTCCGTGTTTACTTTTTCCCCAGTAAAGTGAATTTTCTTTTTATCTGACATTCGTCCTATGTCATGATAAACCCTGAGAGCAGCCGTACCCTGCTAGGTGATCGTCCTTCACCTCTTGATGATCGTCCTTCATCATGCTCGTCCGATGGCCGTCCCCATCGTTGACCTTTTTATTCGACATTCGTCCTATGTCGTGATATATTTAGCAGCCGTCCCCTGCTAGGTGATCGTCCTTCACCTCTTGATGATCGTCCTTCATCATTTTATCCGATGGCCGTCCCCATCGTTGATCTTGTTATCTGACATTCGTCCTATGTCATGATAAACCTTGAGAGCAGCCGTCCCCTGCTAGGTGATCGTCCTTCACCTCTTGATGATCGTCCTTCATCATGCTCGTCCTATGGCCGTCCCCATCGTCGACCTCTTATACGGCATTCGTCCTATGTCGCGATACTTTCGGCAGCCGTACCCTGCCAGGTGATCGTCCTTCACCTTAGATGACCGTCCCTCATCTTATCCCCAACAGAGCAGCCGTCCCCTGCTAGGTGATCGTCCTTCACCTTTGATGATCGTCCCTCATCATTATTTCATTTATTCTTTAACCCGATGGCCGTCCCCGTCGTGGTCCCTTTTCTTTTTCAGTTTAGCCCGATGGCCGTCCCCATCGTTGGTTGCTTTGCTTTATGAACTTGATGGTCGTCCCCATCATTTTTCCTTAATCCCCAGAGAATCTTACAGCTTTACTTGATGGCCGTCCCCATCATAATCTTTTATCCCCAGCATGTCGGCCGTCCCCGTCATTGCTTTATTTTCCGCACTTCTCCAGCATGTCGGCCGTCCCCGTCATTGCTCTTTACCCAGCAGTCGTCCTCTGCTCGACGGTCGTCCTCCGTCGCCCACACTTTATAATATACTTTATTTTCTTTTACAATCTATATCCCTTTTCTTCTTCATTCTGTGAGTGCAAATTTTGGACTGTCTTTGGTATTCAACCACAAGTTATCTTGTTTGCCTGATAAGCCGTCGCTTACATCCTGCACAGCTAACTCATGTTTGAATAGGGGCAGCTGTAAACACCCCAAATTTTCCCTCACCCATTCACACCATGGCTTGTGATCTCCTCATATGCATAAACTCAATCATAGCATCTCATGCCACATTTTTGACTCATTGCTTTGGTTCAAAGTCATCTGCATCTAGGGTTTGTGATCTGAGCAATCCAAGAGCTTTTTGAGCCACTCCAAAGGCCATCAATCACTTCAAAGGGGTCCATGTGTGTTCAAACATCATGTTATATCCTCTCAAAGTCAAGAATGTCAAAAAATCACAAGAATTGAGAATGGTATGGAAGCAGAGCCAGGCTTGACTGCACAGATGACCTAAAATTAGGGTTTTGGTTTCAGAGACCATAACTCCAAATTTTTTGGTCATTCTTGTTTCTATTGGTCTCTATATGTTATAGGGAGTATGCATATCAATTTTCATGAAGAAATTCCTTGGGGAAGTCATCTGATCAAGAGTTGACTTTTCAAGCAAGTCAGTGTAAAATCAGGGCATCTGAGGCCCCCAATGACCCAACCAAAGGGTGTTCTTCATCATTTTGATTGTGTATGATCTTTATTTGATCATGGAAGATATTAGAAGTTCACAAAATTGAATAATTTCAAGTCTTTTGCAAAGTTGACTTTTTGGGAAAGTTTGACTTTTAATGAAATTGCCATTTTAGGAAACTTTTTCAACCATTACTTTTTGATTCAAAAATGCTTCAAATGAAAAAACTTTGGTCATGAAAGTTGTAGAATAGATCATTCCCTTTTCAAAAAGTACAAGAACATGACCTAATTCATTTTGGATCAAAAGTTATGGCTTACCAAAGTTGGCTAAAATCACAAAATTTCAAAGTTTCTACCAAAGAGGGATTTTGCAAAATGACTTGATCAAGTGTTCTAAAGCTACCAAATGGACTTCTAAACTTCACAACATGATCATATGGCTTCTAAAATTCAGAATGGGCCAAAGAAGTTTGCACTTTGATGCATTGAAACTCATGAAATCTCAAAGGAACCAAACTTGAACCAACTTGCAAAACTCATCATAAGTTATGAACCACTTGCTGCCTAGCTTCTAAACTCTTTTCACAGCATTCCTTGATTCAAGCTGAGCCCAAGCATGCCAAGAAGCAAGTGGTACCATAGCCCATACCTCAAGTACAAGTCAAGTTGACATTTTGGCAACTTGCCCATACCAATCACAATAGGCCAGCACCAACTCTCTGACCTATCACAATTGTTTATACACATCAAAGGCAAGCCAAAGCACATAACAACACACTCTGATCTTGCCCATAGCCATAGCTATCAAAATCTCCTCATTTTGCAAGAGTCTTCGAAACAGTCAGCACAAGCCACAAACACAAAAACAAACTTCACAAACAATCTCAACACACTCCACTGATCACAAAGCACCCATCACCATTGCCTAAAACCTCCTGAATCAAAGATACGATTCTCACCCCACCTTGAGCAGAACCTCTGCCATTTTTCAAACCAGCCACTACAAACTTCTTCTAAGCATCAGGACTTCATCAGGGGCCTAAGAGGAGTGGTTTGCGCGAAGAGAGAGGGTCAGAAAGTTGCAAACTGAGAAAGCTCAAAGCTCAGGTATATCAAGAACTTTTTTTCCAGAAATGAATTTTTAAGTTTCTAAGTTGTTCCTCATGCTTTGCTGATCACTCTGATGCTTTTACTTTTTGAAATGGTTGAGAAATAAGCATTTAATCTTGCTCTGAAACTTTTCTGACCTAAAAATGTTTGGCTTCGATTCGCATGATTAGTGAATGAGAAATGAGTTTTTTTAGGGGTTTTGATTCAGTGTTGTATGGGGATGATTTCTGGGTGTTTAGTTTTCATTTTCATGGAGTTTTGAGGATTTTAGAAATTTTCAGGTGGGAGTCCCACCGGAGAAGACGACCGGAAGTCTTCTCCGGCCACCTGAGTTTAATTAGCCCTAATCTGAGTGATTAAAGAAGTTTGAATAATACCCCTTGGATGTGTTGACCCGCGCGCATTTGGACGCCCAGGATCTCACTATTTTGCCCTAATCTTAAGTTGACTTTATTAATTCAGATTAATTAATTTTTAATTGGAATTAATGAAGTTTGAATTTCAGCCTTTAGATTGCACGCGCAGTCAACAAACCACTTCCCAGATTCAATCCTGGCCTCTCTTTCTGCATACTTCTCCTATTTTGATTTTTATTTCATTTATTTTGTATTTGTTTTGTCCATTTATTTTAAAATAGTAAAACAATTTTAAAAATTCTGAAACTTTTTGTACAAACTTTTATGAATTTTCAGAAACCAAAAACATTTTTATTTTTATTTTTTGCATAAAAAAATATTTTTAAATCATTTAAAAGTTTATTTTTAATTAATTAATGAGAATTAATTAATTAAAAATACTTTTAGGTATTTAAAAATCACCAAAAAATTCATGAAACCTTTAAAATCATTTAGAAACATTGTCCAACCCTCAAACCAAATTTCTTCTTTGATCTTGATGCATTTTGACAATTTTTCATGGAATTAATTTCATTTCAAAACAATATTTTGATCCCATGTTCAAAAATTCATTTCTGCCTAGTCTTTGAGAGTTGGACTTTGATTCTTTTTGCATTGTGTCTTGCATATCATGTAGTTTGTAGGATTAAATTGGCATGATTTGATCTTGCATTTTCATTTTGTTTGACATTTTTCTTGTCAAGGTACCCTAAAACCCTATAAATCTTAGGAAATTCATAACCCTCATTAGGTTAAGAGTTAGAACCCCTCCTTTGGGCAGTGAGTTTGTATAGTTTTAGGGTTCCCTTGGATGCATTTTCAATTTTTTATCTTGATGTTTGCTTCTGGTTTTGGTTTTTGTTTGATGCATTGATCATAAACCCTAATTTGGGCTTCCTTTTGCATCCATCTTGCATTTGCTTGCATACCTTGACTTGCCATGACATTTTATGCATCCATTTGATTCATTTGACATCTTAAGACATATTAGAATCATGTTTGATCATTGCATCTTGCATTTCCCATGTTGTATGCCATTTGCACTTCATAACATTTCATGTATGATCATGGTTCTTAACCTGCTTCATTTGCATCCATATGTTTGTATGATCATCCCCATGCTTTGTTTCATGTTTGCATCATCTCATAGCATCATTAACATCATGTGTGTGCTTCTGGTTTTGATTTGCATCATGTCATTTCATCTCATTTTGCATTGCATTGCATTCCTTTCACTAACTTTTCAGGTGGTAAGTAACTTTGAGAAGTGAATTTGCCTTCACTTCTCACAATTTCTTTTCATCTCTCTTATGCATCATTGCTGCATTTTGTCTTGTGTTTGAGATTGAGCTTGCTCATTCCTCTTCTTCTTACTTTCTTTCTTCAAGTGACTTGTCTTCTTAAATGAAGCAAGTTACTTTGCTTCTCTTTGCTCCTTTCATCTGCTTCCTGGTGGTTCCTCTGAAGATTTCTCTTGTAAACTTCAAAAACCTTAGGAACAACCAAGCATGACAATAATTAGGGTTTTGATTAGTCCCCCATTTAGATTTTACCTTTGTGTCTCATTGAGTCTTCTTTTCTCATCTCATAATCCAGGACTAAACCCTAAAGGTTTTAAGGCTTTGTGATTAAGCTTATGCCTGCATCCTTCTATTAGGATGGAGTGTATAACTTCAATCCTAAGTGTTAAACCCTTAATGTGTTTAACTCCTTTAATCAATCCATCTAATAATCATTAAGACATCAAATTTGTAACTTGTGCCTTGCATTAGGGTTCTAATTCTTCCTTAATTGGTTAAGAAGGACTAACCCTAGTGTTAATAGACAAGTCCCCCTCAAGTTGTCTTACAAACCCTAAAAATCACTTCATCATCATATCATTAAATAAAATCCACTTAATAAAGGCTTTGTTTTGTCATGAGGTTAATCCCTAATCATGGATTAAGTTGAGGAGTTTTCCTCAGCTTAAACATTCTCATCTATTATCCTTCTATTAGGATGGTGTAATGAGTCTGTTTAATCCCTGATTATGGCTTAATCTCATTACTTAACACTAAACAAAGACACCAAAAACATCTAAATAATCACAAGTAAGTTAATGAACTTAATCCTGCATCAAAGGTGATTAAGTGTGAGAAGCTGACTTCACACTTAAGGTATTCTCATTACCCCTAATCAGAGGGAAGATGTGATGAGTTTACTAACCCATTGGTTTAGGCTTAAGCTCATCAACTTATGACAAACTCCAAAAAGCAATAAAAGACTAAAAATACAAAAACAAACAATAATCGTCTCCTCCGGGATTCTTTTCTCATCTCATTCACTCATAACCAAGAACTTGCTTCCTCCGTCTAATGCAAGACAGTTTGCACCTGAGCCAGACAGGTCATACACTTGAGCATAGGCAAGTAAGCAGTTCATAAGTCAATTCACCTTTCAATCTCTTTGGGTCGAACTACGGTGTTCTGACATCCTCATTGCACGAGAGGATACGTAGGCATAACTTAAACAGTTATCGAACAAAAGTCTCTGTATATTCCCCCTCCTCCCAGCATCATTCTTTTAGCCTCATGATCTTGAGCATTTTATTCTTGTTCTCACACTGACACTGTACATTTACACACCTCACATTCTTCTTACACTGACACCTGTACATCCTCTTCCAGCTATTTTATACACAAATTGCACTGACACTACCCCTTTAAAACACAAATCTTTTAAGCGTGGATCCCGTCGAGTACGACGGACAATCTGGGTGCTAATACCTTCCCAGGTTGTAACCAACCCCCTTTCTCAGTCTCTCTGGTTCGCAACCGTCTTATCCATGTCCTTTCTTAGGTCTATGCAGCGTTACCTTTCCTTCGAGATAAAAATGCCTAGCTGGCGACTCTATTCATTCCCTGTGAGTTCACTCCTGTGTGTTCTCACATCCTCCCTTCGCCGACCGTTCGCGTCTGTACCTTTATTTGGGCCATTTCCCATTTATCGGGAGCGACATCAGGCAAGCATCCTGGGCTTGGGACAATATTCAGACCAAAGGGGTAACCATTCTTGGGAGATGCAACAATGTGGCCTCAGCACAGTATTATGAGTGGTCTCATGCAATGGCTCAACTTTCTGGGATGCCTTTCACCATTGAGGATGCACCTGGACCATCCACATCACCACCTCCAGCCACTGTCAGCCTGGAAGAGTTTGAGAAGCTAAAAGAAAGGAATGAGAATCTGTCTCAAGCCTTGAAGAGGACCCTCTGGGAGAAAAGCTTAAGGTGGAGCATCTAACCAGGATTGAGAAATCAGAGGACTACATCAAAAAGTCAAGGGCAGGGGAACAAATTTTGAAGAATGCCTGTAAAGAGGCCCAGTTCCAGAAGGCTAGGACTGATCTCTATCTGAAAGAAAGCCAAGCTAGGTGGGTCAGGATCACTGAAGCTCGCACTCAGGAAGATAAGAGAACTCAGGACAGGATTGAGCAGTTGGAGGCTAAAGCAAAGGAGCAACAGGAAGCCCTACTAGCAGCCCAGAAGGAGATCTCAGAATTGAAGCTTAGGGCTGGTGTGAAGAGGTCAAACGACCAAAGCAGGCACAGGAAGCTAACCACTGCTATCACCACCAGGAATCTTCTTATCAGGAACCTCACAGAGCATCCAGCTGATCCCGTAACTGAAGCACTTCTGAAGGAGGTCCAGGAGGATGAGTTTGGTCTTGGTGTTTGACTTTTGCTTGTTGTTACTTTCATTACGTGTATTTTACTTTTATGTTGTATTTTTGACCCCTCAGAGGGCATATGTTGTAAAAAACAAACTATGTATTGATTCACCATTTGTAATATATTCATTAGTTTGTTTTATCTGAGTTCTTTTTCTATCAAGCAACATCAAAGCATCTTCCTCAGGGGTCTGGAAAGGTCAAAACCAAATGCCAAGCTGGATACCTTGGAGACAAATAAGCATACTGCATTGCATACTAACTTTTGCCCTGTTTTGTAGGTCTTTTGTTGTTTTGTTTGTTACTAACTCTGTTGTGGTTCAGGAACTATTGCTCGCCGTCGGGTGTTCCCACTCAATCGTCCGCACAGATATCCCACTCGCAACAACCTTCCGGGTATACAAATGGACCAAGTACAGCAGGACCTTACAGAAGTCAGGACTCAAATGGCCAATGAGAGGCTAGAAATGAGAAACCAAATGACCCAGTTCATGGAGGTGATGAATGGCCTGGCTCAAAGCCAAGAAAGATTAAGGGCATTAGTAGAAAGGCAGACCCAAGAAGAGCCCCACCTAGGGACTGGAGGAACGAGCAACAATGAGAGGGTACAACCTCATGTGAATCCACCAGTGTATGGGCCCCATCTTCATCCAGAGATCAACATCCCTGCTAATGTACAAGGGAATACTACTGCGGCCAGAGTATTACAAGAAGACCCCCAAGAGGATCAATTCATTGTGATGGGAGCTGGGGATGAAGCCTATGACAGAAGGCTAGATGAAATTGCTGAGAAATTGAGATCTCTGGAGTCTCAAAATTCCCTGGGCTTTGATGTCATGGACATGGGTTTAGTGGACGGGGTGAGGATTCCCCACAAGTTTAAACCCCCGTGCTTCGAGAAGTACAACGGAACTTCCTGTCCACGAACCCACTTGCAATCCTTTCTGGGGAGGCTGAAGGCATACACCATGGATGAGAAACTATGGATGTTTTACTTTGAAGACAGTTTAACAGGGGCTTCAAGGGAATGGTACTCTCATTTGACTAGAGCAACCATCAGATGCTGGAAGGACCTAGCTGAGGCCTTTATCAGACAGTACCAGTACAACTTGGACATGGCTCCTAACAGGACCCTCCTGATGGGAATCTCTTAATCATCCAGGGAAAGCTTCCGGGAATCTCCCAGAGGTGGAGACAGTTTGCTGCTGCTGTCCAGCCACCCATGTCGGAAAGGGAAATGGCCGACATGTTTATGAACACCCTTCAAGGGACATACATTGATAGGCTAGCTGCCTTTTCTTCCACCAGCTTCGCTGACGTAGTCATAGCTGGAGAAAGGATTGAAAGCCTATTAAAGATGGGCAAGATTTCTGACAATGGTGCAAGCTCGTCCAGCAACCCCAGAAAACCTTTTGTGGGGCCTAGAAGAACAGGTGAGACTAATTCTATTCATGCCAACAGGGGCAGACCTCAATATGTTCATAGGTCAGTGGCAGCTGTCACTATTCCCGCTCCAATTCCTCAGCAACCCGCATATCAACCACAGCAACAACCCCACTACCAGCAACAAGTTCAATATCCGCCTCAGAGAAGCTACAACAACAACACCAACAACAACAATCAACAAAGACCTTTTCAACAGAGACCATCTCAGGCCAATAGGGTGATTGATCCAATCCCTATGCCTTATGCCGCTTTATTGCCACAACTCCTGAAGCTCAACTTGGTTGAGTTAAGGACGTTGGCACCACCAGATCCTTCCAGTCTGCCCAGAAATTACGACGCCAACGCCAGATGTGCTTTTCACTCCAATGCACCTGGCCACAGTACAGAGAAATGCAGAGCTTTACAAATGAAGGTACAGGATCTAGTGGATTCCAAAGCCCTCAATTTCGCACCCCCGCCAAATGTCAACAAGAACCCCATGCCCAACCATGGAGGACCGAGAATTAATGCTATTGAGGAAGATAAGCCGTATTTCTTAATAACCAATGTTGGGCAAATTCGGACACCCCTGGTAGAGATTAAAGCTCAACTCCTAGAATGCCAGATATTCCCCGGGTGTGAGCTCGGGTGCGGTTATTGCAACATTTCGATAAATGGGTGTGATAACTTGAGAAGCGGCATAGATGGTCTTATCCAGAGTGGCCTACTTCAAATCACAACATCAACACCTTCAAATCCGACAATCTCTCCAACAACAATTCCTGAGTCTCCTACAACTGCAACAACAATCGTTCCAAACAATTCTTCAAATTCATCAACAAATGCTTCATCTATCACTTCAACAAACCAGATATTTACCACCATCTCTTCTACAACATCAGCACCCCTTTATTCAGAGTCTTCTACAACGCCAACAGACATCTCGGCAGTCACCATCTATTATGATCCGTCCTATGTTCCACCTAACAATAATTTTCAACAACAAGCAGTGGCATCTCCTGCCAGGTCGCCGGTTACCATCTACTACGATCCGCACACTATTTCAACACCCTCCTCTGCTGCAGTCAGTCCGGTTACCGTCACGGTGCCTGGACCAGTTCCGTATGAAAGCAATAATGCCATCCCTTGGCATTATGGCTCTGACCTTTACTACAATGGGGAGAGAATCACTCTTGACTCTTCAACCTCTTCTCCACAGATTGATAATGTCGGGGGAGGCGGAGGCTTCACCAGAAGCGGACGCCTTTTTGCCTCGCAAACACAAAGACCTAATGCTGAAGCAGAAGCTGCTGCCAAAGCAAAGGGAAAGAGTGTAATATCTGAAGAACCCATTCTCAAAGAAACTCAGAAGACATCTTTTGAACAAGATGTAGACGAGTTCATGAGGATTATAAAGAGGAGTGATTACAAAGTGGTGGATCAGCTTCACCAAACTCCCTCAAAGATCTCCATTCTATCCCTGCTGATGTGTTCCGAAGCTCACCGGAATGCATTACTAAAAGTCTTGCACGCAACATATGTGCCAGAGGAGATCACTGTTAATCAGCTGGAGACCGTGGTAGCAAATGTCAATACCAGCCATGGATTGGGTTTTACCAATGCTGATTTAACAACTGAGGGGTGTAACCACAACAAGGCCTTACACATCACTCTTGAATGCAAGGGTGCTGTTCTATCACATGTACTGGTAGACACTGGGTCTTCACTCAATGTTTTACCAAAGAAAGCCCTGGTGAAGCTGGAATATGATGGCTTGGCATTACGCCCAAGTAATCTGGTGGTAAGAGCATTTGACGGCTCTAAGAGATCAGTGCTAGGAGAGATTGATCTGCCTGTGATGATTGGCCCACAGACTTTTAAAATTACCTTCTATGTGATGGACATTCAGCCGGCCTACAGCTGTTTGTTGGGTAGACCTTGGATCCATGCCGCTGGCGCAGTTACGTCTACCCTTCACCAGAAGTTAAAATTCGAGTGGGAGGGCCAGATCATCACCATCTGTGGTGAAGAAGATATCTTTGTTAGCCATCTGGCTACATACAAATACATTGAGATGGATGGGGAGATCCATGAAACCATGAGCCAGGGATTTGAAGCCCTGAACATTAATGAAGCATCTGCTGTACTTGGAACCTCCATGACATCTTATCAGCAAGCCAAGAAGGTTGTTGAAGAGGGGACTGCCCAAGGCTGGGGCAAGCTGTTTCCTGTGGAGAAGAAGGAGGACAGATTTGGGTTGGGTTACAGACCAACTCAACAAGATCAACCAGAGGCTGCTAAGAAGCCCAGTTTTGTCAGTGGGGGGATGCTCACCCCTGATGCAGTAAACAACTTGGAAGATGAGTCGGAAGATGAGCGCAACCTGGAGAGCTGGATACGTCCAAGGATCCCGGGGAGCCGTATCTCAAACTGGTCTTCCCAGGAAATTATAAGGGTTACTCCTGCAGAGTAATTATTATTTCCTGTATATTTTAAGCATGCATCAAGTCTTGCATCTTGCCCAAGATGACAAGACTCATTTTGTAATCGGGCCATCTTGTAATTTTGTGCAAACAGATCAATCAATGAATATCGGACGTCTTTTGCAAATGAGTCTTTTTCTTTTCCGCTCACTGTTTTTTTTCATTTTTTTTCTTTTTGTACAAAAATAAAATGGCAATGTTTTCCAAAATGGCAAAACTTCATTTCACTTTTTCTAAACAAGATTAAAATCAATCACTAAAATGAACAATCTAAACCCTTGCAGAGAGTGCCTTTCAGACTGCACCGACAACAGCACAGCTATGACTTCGTATGACTTTGATAATCCAATCAATCAAGCTGATGAAGAGGTTGAAGAAGGTTATGAGCTTCCTGAAGAGCTGGCTAGGTTGTTAAGACAAGAGGAGAAGGTTATCACTCCTCATCAGGAGGAGATTGAAACGGTTAATCTTGGTTCGGAAGAAGACGTGAAAGAGGTTAAGATCGGGGCCTGCCTACAAGACTCAGTAAAAGAACAACTGATTGATATGCTTCGGGAGTATGTGGATGTGTTCGCTTGGTCTTATCAGGACATGCCAGGGTTGGACACCGATATTGTCATGCACAAGCTGCCTTTAAAAGAAGACTGCCCGCCAGTAAAACAGAAGTTGTGCCGTACTCGCCCAGATATGGTAATGAAGATAAAGGAAGAGGTGCAAAAGCAGTGGGACGCCGGGTTCCTTGCTGTGACTAGTTATCCGCCGTGGGTTGCTAATATTGTACCTGTGCCTAAGAAAGACGGCAAAGTGAGGATGTGTGTTGACTACCGGGATCTGAACAGAGCCAGCCCGAAAGATGATTTTCCATTACCTCACATTGATGTACTGGTTGACAATACGGCTCAGTTCTCGGTGTTCTCCTTCATGGACGGATTTTCAGGATACAACCAGATTAAGATGTCACCTTAAGACATGGAGAAGACAACTTTCATCACGCCCTGGGGCACGTTCTGTTATAAGGTGATGCCATTCGGACTGAAGAATGCTGGTGCAACTTATCAACGGGCCATGGTAACATTATTCCACGACATGATCCACAAAGAAATTGAATGTTATGTGGATGACATGATTGCCAAGTCCCTCACATAAGAAGACCACCTGGTAAATCTGTTGAAGCTATTCAAGCGTCTGAGGAAGTACCAACTGAAATTGAACCCTAACAAGTGCACATTCGGGGTGCGATCTGGTAAGCTGCTGGGCTTTATTGTAAGCGAGAAAGGGATTGAAGTTGACCCTGATAAAGTCAAAGCCATTCAAGAAATGCCTGCACCGAAGACAGAAAAAGAAGTTCGAGGGTTTCTAGGTAGATTGAACTACATTTCAAGGTTCATATCTCACCTTACAGCAACTTGTGAACCTTTGTTCAAACTGTTAAGAAAAGAACAGACGGTCAGGTGGAATGAAGACTGCCAGAGGGCTTTTGACAAGATCAAGGAGTACTTGCAAGAACCTCCAATCCTTATGCCACCAGTTGAAGGAAGACCTCTGATAATGTACTTGACAGTATTAGAAGAGTCAATGGGGTGTGTGTTGGGCCAGCATGACGAGTCTGGTCGAAAAGAGTATGCAGTTTACTACCTAAGCAAAAAGTTTACCGACTGTGAACAACGTTATTCACTGCTCGAGAAAACTTGATGTGCTTTAGCGTGGGCTGCTCGCCGACTGAGACAGTATATGTTGACCCACACTACTTTATTGATCTCAAAGATGGACCCAGTTAAGTACATTTTCGAGAAGCCAGCACTTACCGGACGGGTTGCAAGATGGCAAATGATCCTCACAGAATATGATATCCAGTACACATCTCAGAAAGCCATCAAGGGCAGTGTATTGTCTAATTATCTTGCTGAGCAACCTATTGATGATTACCAGCCCATGAGATTTGACTTCCCTGATGAAGACATCATGTTCATAAAAGCAAAAGATCATGAAGAGCCTATTCACACTGAAGGGCCTGACCCGGAGGAAGAATGGACTATGATGTTTGATGGGGCTGTTAATATGAATGGTCGTGGTGTTGGTGCAGTACTCATTACACCTAAGGGAGTTCACATGCCTTTCTCGGCAAAGCTCACCTTTAACTGCACTAACAACGAAGCTGAATACGAAGCTTGCATTATGGGTCTTGAGGAAGCCATTGACCTGAGGATCAAGACTTTGACTATATTCGGAGATTCAGCTCTGGTAGTTAATCAAACCAACGGCAAATGGTACACCCACCAGGATCATCTGATACCTTACAGGGATTATACAAGGAGGTTATTGACTTTCTTTACAACGGTCAAGCTTGAGTATATTCCCCGGGACGAAAATCAGTTTGCAGTTGCGCTGGCTACCATTTCATCCATGATCAAAGTTCAAGCTGCCAACTTTGTGCCTTTGATTTCAGTGTCCAGACTTGACAGACCAGCATATGTGTTTGCAGCAGATGTTGTCAAAGATGATAAGCCTTGGTTCCATGACATTAAGTTTTTCTTGGAGGATCAAACATACCCACCTGGGGCATCTTCTAATGATAAGAAGACTTTAAGAAGGCTAGCTGGTAGTTTCTTCCTGAACACTGATGGTTCCCTATACAAGAGAAACTTTGATATGGTACTCCTCAGGTGCGTTGATAGAACAGAAGCAGACTTGTTGATGCACGAGGTGCACGAAGGATCCTTTGGTACCCATGCAGGAGGGCATGCCATGGCTAAAAAGTTGCTAAGATCAGGTTATTACTGGATCACAATGGACGCCGACTGTTGTGCATACGCCAGAAAATGCCATAAATGCCAGATTTATGCGGATAAGGTGCATGTGCCTCCCAATCCTCTGAATGTGATGTCTTCTCCCTGGCCCTTTGCCATGTGGGGCATTGACATGATTGGCAAGATTGAGCCGACTGCTTCGAATGGCCACAGATTCATCTTGGTTGCCATTGACTATTTCACCAAGTGGGTCGAAGCAGCTTCCTATGCAAATGTTACAAGGCAAGTGGTAGCCCGATTTCTGAAGAGAGATATCATCTGTCGATATGGAGTTCCCGAGCGAATAATTACTGATAATGGTTCCAACTTAAACAACAAAATGATGGCAGAGCTATGCCGGGACTTCAAGATCCAACATCACAATTCTTCTCCTTACAGGCCAAAGATGAACAGCGCTGTAGAGGCAGCTAATAAGAATATCAAGAAGATTGTGCAGAAGATGGTAGTCACCTACAAAGACTGGCATGAAATGCTACCGTTTGCCTTACATGGGTACCGTACGTCAATCAGAACATCTACTGGGGCAACACCATATCAGCTTGTGTATGGGATGGAAGCAGTCCTACCTGTTGAAGTTGAATTACCCTCCCTGCGGGTACTGATGGATGTTAAACTGAACGAAGCGGAATGGGTCCGATCCCGATACGAACAACTGAGTCTGATTAAAGAGAAAAGATTGGCTGCAATCTGTCACGGGCAGTTATATCAGAAAAGAATGAAGAAAGCCTTCGATCAGAAAGTCCGGCTCCGAGAGTACCAAGTAGGAGATCTCGTGCTGAAAAGAATCCTCCCTCCTCATACAGACCACAGGGGCAAGTGGACTCCGAACTATGAAGGACCATTCGTAGTAAAGAAAGTTTTTTCCGGTGGAGCACTCATGCTCAGCACTATGGATGGTGAAGACTTCCCGTCCCCTGTGAATTCAGATGCAGTTAAAAAATACTTCGCATAAAAATGACCCGCTGGACATAAAAACAGAATGTAAGTCTAGGCAAAAATAGGGCATCCCGGCGAGTCAAAAACAGAATAAAGGACTCGGGCAAAAATAAGGGAGAATAAACAAAAAGATGTACACCCGCTGAGTTGAAAAGCCGCATTGGACAACTCAGGCAAAAAAGGGTATCCCGATGGATTGAAAACCCGAAAGGGCGATCCATGCAAAATAAGGGAATAAGCGAACAACTGCATTCTGAATTCGTCTGTATCATTTACAACTTGGTAAGCTTCGAAAGGATCAAGCCTCTTTCAGATTCAGCTTCCTTCAGAAAGAAAAGACGAGAAGAACATCAAACGTCATACGAGTCATAGCAAAAGGGAAGCTCCTTGAAGCGTCGTCAACATTGCCAATATTTTGTTCTCAACTTGTAACAATCTCCTCATTTCAGGGGATATGTTTCTTTGACTGTACCATGCCAATTTAGGGCATATGAATTAATAAAATCAGATTTTCAGTCATGTCTCGTCTCGTACATTTTATTTTCATTTGCAAAATGTCCGATGTCTTTAAGATACAGATTGCATAAATACAGATGCTTCTAAAGTACGTGCTTGCAGGAAATATATTTACTCTCGGGAGTGTCTGAACTCTTACGACGGAATCCGGTAAGGGATACCTCGGGATTACTTGTGCGTTTCTCTGTCTTTGCAGGATTGCAGGTATTCAAAACGCAACATGGGGCATGTAAACTTCATCCAAGCAAGCTGGCAAATCAATACTCACTCAATCTTAGCACCCGAAGTGTTTTCTCCCCAGCTGAGTTGCCACTTGTTATTTCTCCCCAGCCGAGTTGCCATTCATTCTTCCTCCTCAAGTCAAGTACAAAAGTCAGGGAACCTTCTCCCCACAGAGCTTCAGCCTCTACCCGGAAGAGCAACGCGTAAAAGAATCACAACAGAGTGACGAAGACTTCTACAAACCCCAGTTGGGTTCTTCATTTACTGGAATAGGTCTATCATGGACTTATTTCCCCAAACAGATGTATAACGTCAGATCTACCAATGATCTCATCCCCAGCTGGGATGTTCACTTCAAGCAGATCAACCAGGGATCTTTGCAGCAACGGGACCCGAATCCCGGATCGTTATCTTTGCATAATCATAGCATCCGCATCATATTCGCCCCACAAAGCGTAGCATTCCGTCTAATACGGAGCATTACGGCAAAAAAATCAAACATATTGCATAATCATAAGCCATGTTCTGAATCAAACGCTTGTGAATAATGACAATCCATCAAAGATATACAGAAAACTCCCCGGATTCCCAGGCAGAGAGCCCAGACATTTCTCTCACAAATACAAATATTTATTGGCACCCGTCCGTGTCATATCCCCAGTAGAGAGCCAAAAGCATTTGCATTACACTCATAAATGCAAACACCCACTCCTTTTTGATACCCGTCCGTGTCATCATTCCCCAGTAAAAGTCGCCCGAGCACTCTTTACAAACCGACCACTCATATATTTACAGATACTTCTTGGCACCTGTCCGTGTCATACCCCCAGCAGAAAGCCAAAGCGTCCTCTTTGCACTCACAGATACCTCTTTATGCAAATTTCCCGACACCCGTCCGTGTCGCTTTCCCAGCACAGTAACCTAAACACTTTGTATATCATATACTTGTTTATACTATACTTTTCTCCTTTTGACACTCGTCAGTGTCACCTTCCCCAGCAAGTTAAACACTCATCTATACACCACTCACGCTTATTACTCTTATTTCACTTATACAGATACACGTCCGTATCTTGTATACACCACTTAAATCCCCTCAGATTCGACACTCGTCCGTGTTCTTTGTTAACCAGTTGGTACTCGTCCGTACCATCATCTCAGAACATGCGTCAAGCGTTTGTTTCTACCTGATACTCGTCCGTATCATAATCCTAAGGATGCTCGTCCACATCTTTAATCCATACACTGTGTCAAACACTCTTGTCTTCTTGAATTTAGACACTCGTCTGTGTCTACTATTCCCCAGAAGAGTCCTTTCAGATTCGGCACTCGTCCGTGTTCCTTGTTAACCAGTTGATACTCGTCCGTATCATCATCTCTGAACATGTATCAGTATTTGTTTCTACCCGATACTCGTCCGTATCGTAGTCTTAGGGATGCTCGTCCGCATCTTTAATCTATACACGACACCAAAACACTTATACCTTTTATTTCTTGGATGTAAACACTCGTCCGTGTTTACTATTCCCCCAGTAGGTCGCCAGTAAAGCAAGATTTCTTTTTATCTGACATTCGTCCTATGTCATGATAAACCTTGAGAGCAGCCGTCCCCTGCTAGGTGATCGTCCTTCACCTCTTGATGATCGTCCTTCATCATGCTCATCCGATGGCCGTCCCCATCGTTGATCTTTTTTTTATCTGACATTCGTCCTATGTCATGATAAACCTTGAGAGCAGCCGTCCCCTGCTAGGTGATCGTCCTTCACCTCTTGATGATCGTCCTTCATCATGCTCATCCGATGGCCGTCCCCATCGTCGACCTCTTTATCCGACATTCGTCCTATGTCGTGATACTTTCGGCAGCCGTACCCTGCCAGGTGATCGTCCTTCACCTTAGATGACCGTCCCTCATCTTATCCCCAACAGAGCAGCCGTCCCCTGGTAGGTGATCTTCCTTCACCTTTGATGACCGTCCCTCATCATTATTTCATTTATTCTTTAACCCGATGGCCGTCCCCATCATGGTCCATTTTCCTTTTCCTGATGATCGTCCTTCGTCAGTTTAGCCCGATGGCCGTCCCCATCGTTGTTTGCATTACTTTATGAACCTGATGACCGTACCTCATCAGTTACTTTTTACATATTCCCCAGAGAATCTTGTATCTCCGCTTGATGGCCGTCCCCATCACTAATCTCTTACATCCCCAGCATGTCGGCCGTCCCCGTCATTGCTTTATTTCCCGCATTTTTCTCCAGCATGTCGGCCGTCCCCGTCATTGCTCTTTCCCCAACAGTCGTCCTCTGCTCGACGGTCGTCCTCCGTCGCCCACACATTATACTTTATTTTCCTTTTACAATCTATATCCCTTTTCTTCTTCATTCTGTGAGTGCAAATTTTGGACTGTCTTGGGTATTCAACCACAAGTTATCTCGTTTGCCTGATAAGCCGTTGCTTACATCCTGCACAGCTAACTCATGTTTGAATAGGGGCAGCTGTAAACACCCCAAATTTGCCCTCACCCTTTCACACCATGGCTTGTGATCTCCTCATATGCATAAACTCAATCATAGCATCTCATACCACATTTTTGATTCACTGCATTGGTTCAAAGTCATCTGCATCTAGGGTTTGTGATCTGAGCAGTCCAAGAGCTTCTTGAGCCACTCCAAAGGTCATCAATCACTTCAAAGGGGTCCATTTATGTTCAAGCATCATATTATATCCTCTCAAAGTCAAGAATGTCAAAAAATCACAAGAACTGAGAATGGCATGGAAGCAGAGCCAGGTTTAACTGCATAGATGACCTAGAATTAGGGTTTTGGTTTCAAAGGCCATAACTCCAAATTTTTTGGTCATTCTTGTTTCTATTGGTCTCTATATGGTATAGGGATCATGCATATCAAGTTTCATGAAGAAATTCCATGGGGAAGTCATCTGATCAAGAGTTGACTTTTAGAGCAAGCCAGTGCAAAATCAGGGCATCTGAGGCCCCCAATGACCCAACCAAAGGTGTTCTTCATCATTTTGATTGTGTATGGTCTTTATTTGATCATAGAAGATGTTGGAAGTTCACAAAATTGAAGAATCTCAAGCCATTTGCAAAGTTGACTTTTTGGGAAAGTTGACTTATATTGAAAATTGCCATTTTGGGAAACTTTTTCAACCCTTTCTTTTTGATTCAAAAATGCTTCAAATGGAAAAACTTTGGTCATGAAAGTTGTAGAATGGATCATTCCCTTTTCAAAAAGTACAAGAACTTGACCTAATTCATTTTGGATCAAAAGTTATGGCTTGTCAAAGTTGGCCAAAATCACAAAATTTGAAGTTTCCTACCAAAGAGGCATTTTGCAAAATAGCATGATCAAGTGTTCTAAAGGCCTCAAATGTGTACAATTTCTTCACAACATGATCACATGACCTCTAAAATTCAGAATGGGCCAAAGAACTTTGCATTTTCATGCCTTGAACTTCATGAATTCACAAAGGAACCAAACTTTGTGAAACTTGCAAAACCTATCACAAACTACAAACCACTTGCTGCATTGCCTCTAGACCTTTTCCATAGCTTCCCTTGATTCAAGCTGAGCCAAAGCAAGCCAAAAAGCAAGTTGTACCATTGCCCATACCTCAAGTACAAATCAAGTTGACATTTTGGCCAAAGACCCATACCAATCACAATAGGCCAGCACCCACTCTCTGACCTATCACAATTGTTTATACAAATCAAAAGCAAGCCAAAGCACACAACACTTCATGCTGAAACACACCCCAAGCCCTAGTTCCAAGTTTATGCTTCATTTGCAAAACTCTTCGAAACACTCAGCACAACCTTCAAACACAAAAACAAACTTCATCATTGATCTCCACATGCTTCATTGATCACTAACCAACCATTAAAACAGCCTGAAAGTCACTGAAACAAAAACACGATTTCTGCCCCTCTTTGAACAGAACTCCTGCAAACTCTCTAATCAGCCACCATAAACTTCAAACAAGCATTGCAAGCTTCTCAGGAGGTCCATTGGAGTTGGTTGGAAGCAAGAAACTGGCCAGCAAGTCCCTGATTTGAAAGCTTCGATTCAGGTAGCCTTGGAAATTCATTTTTCCAGAACTCATATCTCTTGTTTCTAAAATGATCTACATGCTTCCCTGAGTTCACTGAACCTTTTACTTTTGAAAATGATTGAGTTTTGAGGATGTATGGCTTGTCTGAAACTTTGCCCGAAAATTGGATTTCTGTTTGTTCATCATGATTCACGAAAAAGAAATGAGTTTTGTGGCTGGATTGTTGTTTAGGATGTTTAGTTAAGTTGATCTGGAGGTTTTGGCATGTTTTAGTAACGTTTTGAGAGAGTTAGGTCAGAGGTCTCGCCGGAGAAGACGACCGGAAGTCTTCTCCGGCCACCTGAATCTGTTTAGGGCTAATCAGAGTCATTAATGTGAGTTTGAATGTGGAGCGTTGGATGGGTTGACCTGGGCTGACTCGCGCGTGTTTGAGTGGCTAGGATGTATCATTAGAAACCCTAATCTTCATTAACTTAATTTAATTCAGTTTAATTAATTTAAAATGAAAATTAGCTCAGTTTGAATTGTGGCCATCAGATTGCGCGCGAAGTCAATCAAAATTTCCCCAGAACCAATCCTGTCCCTTGGATGCGCATACTTCTCATTTTATCTTATTTTTATTTCATTTAATTTCTTTTCTTTTGTACATTTATTTAAAAATAGCAAAACATCTTTAAAAATTCTGAAATTTTTTGTCAAAGGTTCAATTAATTTTCAGAAACCAAAAACATTTTTATTTTTATTTTTTGCATTAAAAAATATTTTTAAATCATTTAAAGGTTTATTTTTAATTAATTAATGAGAATTAATTAATAAAAAATACTTTTAGGTATTTAAAAATCACAAAAAAATTCATGAAACATTTAAAATCATTTAGAAACATTGTCCAACTCTCAAACCAAATTTCTTTTTTGATCTTGATGTCTTTTGACAATTTTCCATGGAATTAATTTCATTTCAAGGCATTATTTTGATTCAATCTTCAAAAATTCATTTCTGCCTAGCCTTTAAGAGTTGGGCATTGATTCTTCTTGCATTGCATCTTGTATAACATGTAGTTTATAGGATTAAATTGGCATGAATTGATCTTGCATTTCCTATTTGTTTGACATTTTTCTTGACAAGGTACCTTACAACCCTAGCAATCTTAAGAAATTCATAACCCCCATTAGGTTAAGAGTTAGAACCCTTCCTTTGGGCAGTGAGTTTGTATAGGTTTAGGGTTCCTTTGAATGCATTTTCAATTTTTTATCATGATGTTTGCTTCTGGTTTTGATTTTTGTTTTGTGTATTGATCATGAACCCTAATTTGGGCTTTCATTTGCATCCATCTTCTATTTGTTTGCATACCATGACTTGCCATGACATTTTGTGCATCCATTTGATTCATAATACATCTTAGGGCATGTTAGAATCATGTTTGATCATTGCATCTTTCATTTGCCATATTGTATGTCATTTGCATTTCATAACTTTTCATGAACATCCATGGTTCTAAACATGCTTCTCTTGCATCCATATGTTTGTATGATCATTCTAATGCCTTGCCTCATGTTTGCATCATCTCATAGCATCATTAGCACCATACTCATGCTTCTGGTTTTGGTTGGCATCATCCCATTTCATTTCATTTTGCATTGCATTGCATTCCTTTCACTAACTTTTCAGGTGGTAAGTTACTTTGAGAAGTGAATTTGCCTCCACTTCTCACAATCTCTTTTCATCTCTTTTATGCATCATTGCTGCATTTTATCTTGTGATTGAGATTGAGCTTGCTCATTCTTCTTCATCTTACTTTCTTTCTTCAAGTGACTTGTCTTCTTAAATGAAGCAAGTTACTTTGCTTCTCTTTGCTCCTTTCATCTGCTTCCTGGTGGTTTCTCTGAAGGTCTTTCTTGTAAACCTCACAAACCCTAGGACTCCCAAGCATGATAACTTTTTAGGTTGATTAGTACCCCACTTAGCTTTTACCTTTGTGTCTCCTTGAGTCTTCTCTTCTCATCTTATAATCAAGGACTAAACCCTAAAGGCTTTAAGGCTTTGTGATTAAGCTTATGCCTGCATCCTTCTATTAGGATGGAGTGTATAACTTTAATCCTAAGTGTTAAATCCTTAATGTGTTTAAATCCTTTAATCAATCCACTTAATAATCATCAAGACATCAAGCTTGTAACTTGGGCCTTACATTAGGGTTCTAATTCTTCCTTAATTGGTTAAGAAGGACTAACCCTAATGTTAATGGACAAGTCCCCTCAAGTTGTCTTACAAACCATAAAAATCACTCCTTTATCTTATCATTAATTAAAATCCATTTAATAAAGGCTTTGTTTTGTCATGAAGTTAATTCCTAATCATGGATTAAGTTGAGGAGCTTTCCTCAGCTTAAACATTCTCATCTATCATCCTTCTATTAGGATGGTGTAATGAGTCTGTTTAATCCCTGATTATGGCTTAATCTCATTACTTAACACTAAACAAAAACACCAAAAACATCTAAATAATCACTAGTAGGTTAATGATCTTAATCCTACATCATGGTGATTAAGTGTGAGAAGCTGACTTCACACTTAAGGCATTCTCATTACCCCTAATCAGAGGGAAGATGTGATGAGTTTACTAAATCCATTGGTTTAGGCTTAAGCTCATTAACTTATGACAAACTTCAAAAAGCAATAAAAGACTGAAAATACAAAAACAAACAATAATCGTCTCCTTCGGGATTCTTTTCTCATCTCATTCACTCATAAACGAGAACTAGCTTCTTCCGTCTAATGCAAGACAGTTTGCACCTGAGCCAGACAGGTCATACACTTGAGCATAGACAAGTAAGCAGTTCATCAGTCAAATCTTCTCTTTCAGTCTCTTTGGGTCGAACTACGGTGTTCTGACTTCCTCATTGCACAAGAGGATACGTAGGCATAACTTAACAGTTATCGAACAAAAGTCTCTGTATATCCCCCCTCTTTCTAGCATCATTTTCTTAGCCTCTTTATCATGAGCATTTCACTCTTGTCCTTACACTGACACTATACATATCACACTTCACTTCTTTTACACTGACACCTGTACATCCTTTTCCAGCTCTCTATACACAAATTGCACTGACACTACCCCTTTAAAACACAAATCTTTTAAGCGTGGATCCCGTCGAGTACGGCGGACAATCTGGGTGCTAATACCTTCCCAGGTTGTAACCAACCCCCTTTCTCAGTCTCTCTGGTTCGCAACCGTCTTATCCATATCTTTTCCTAGGTTTATGCAACATTACCTTTCCTTCGGGATAAAAATGCCTAGCTGGTGACTCTTTCTTTCTCATGAGTTCACTCCTGTGTGTTCTCATTTCCTCTTTCGCCGACCGTTCGCGTCTGTACCCCTTTCTGACCGGGCGTCATTTTGGTGGGAGCGACAATATATCCTTACTATTTTGGTTGATCTAATTTTGTATGATCTCAATCACTTTTAATTGACCTTCATGACTTTCTAGAACAAAAATCTGATCAAATATTGCAACTTTTATATTTTATTTTGATTTAAAATGATTTTTAATGTATAAAATCATAATAAATAAAATAAAATGAATAAAAATTTGAATAAATGATTTTTAATTCGTGCATGATGTCATGGAAGTGTTTGGGTCATAAAAATGCAAGCCCATTTGGAGAAATTTGGTTCTAAAGTCCCATTTGCTTCATAAACCTCTCAAAAATTTCCCAACTTTGCAAAGGCACAAATCCCTCAATTTTAAGGCTATGAAGGTGTTCTTGGATATTTTAGAAATCTTAGAGAGTCCTATAACCAACCTCTTTGGTCTCATGTCCATATCTTTTACTATTCTCAAGTTATGCTCTTTGGAAGTTGTTGACTTTTTGTTGACTTTTAAAATGACCTATAATGTCTTAGCTCATACCTTCCAAATGAAGCATTTTTGGGCTTGGCTTGTGAGACACAAAGTTGTAGAGAATTAAATTTCCTTAAAAATGAGCTTTGGATGGAAAATTTTTGATGAAGCATGTGAAAGTTATGGCTGGTCAAATTTCGGTTGACTTTTCCTATGAAAACCCTAATTTAGAAACTCCCGATTCTTGTTGATCTGAAATCTCCTTGATGAATCATGATCAACCCTTGATCAAATGATGAATTCTACTTCATATAATTGATGTTGGCAAAAAATCATGAAGTTTGACTTTGGTTTGACCACAGTTGACCTTAGTTTGACTTTTTAACTACTTTGACTGATTTTAGCCTATCTGATCATCTGACTGAGCAAACCTTTTGGGAAAGTCTTGAAAATTGACATGGGGATTCTTGAACACATATAGGATGCTATGAAGCTCACTTAAAGTCTTGGAAGTCCATTTAGCCTGATGAAAGTCAAAACCCTAGTTTAAGATGCATTGCTTAGGAGGATGCATTGTCTGAGGGAATTGTCAAATTTTCTGACTAATTGTGAACCTTGTGAACCTCTTGAGATACCTTGTGAATCTTGTGAACCTTTTGAACCTCTTGGGATACTTTAGTACACAATGCCTTGTCTAGGTGAGGGCAAATTTTGGGGTGCAACAACTGCCCCTGTTCAATTTTCTGAAACCTGAGGAGTTAGATTGGTATATGTGCCATTCGTGACCTGGAAGGTTGAAGGGGATTGAACAAAAAATCCCAAAAATTTGCACTTGCCGGTGCGTAAAGTAACACTGATGATTAGTTGTATATGCTTAAGTGGGCTTGAAGATGCCACTTGGAAGAACTGGAGATGGGCTTATAGATGCCATCCATACTATCAGGAGGTGATAATATCTTGATGTTGATACTGGATATCAGTACTAGGTCTTCGTATAGGCCGTCTCTGAATCGTTTATGCAACATGGTTTGAGTTGAATGGTAGCACTAGATCTTCGTATAGATCGTCTCTACATTATCTGTGGGGAAAAATAATATCCTTCATTAAGTGTCAGGGCTTAGATCTTCGTATAGATCGTCTCTGAACCATATCTAAGAACATACTTTAATTTAAGTATCAGAACCAAATCTTCGGGGCGATTTTTTTCTGAATTAAGTATCAGCACTAGATCTTTGTATAGATCGTCTCTGAACTGTTTTGAATTGTTGAATAGACCAGTAGAAATAAATCTTCGTGACGATTATCTCTTCTCGAAATATCCTGGATTAGGGAATAGATCTTCGTATAGATCGTTTGCCTACTATCCAAGGACAACTTGAGTAATGATTATCAACAATGAATCTTCGTGGCGATCATCCCTGAATTAAGTATCAGCACTAGACCTTCGTATAGATCGTCTCTGACCTGTTTTGAATTGTTGAATAGACCAGTAGAAATAAATCTTCGTGACGATTATCTCTTTTGGAAATATCCTGGATTAGGGAATAGATCTTCGTATAGACCGTTTGCCTACTATCCAAGGACAACCTGAATTAAGTATCAGCACTAGACCTTCGTATAGATCGTCTCTGACCTGTTGTGAATTGTTGATAGTATTTTATTTGTATATAACCATCCTGCAAGGAAAAGGTTAGTTTATGCAATATGTATGCATGCATGGCATGGTGCATCTAAGTAAATGTATTATTCATTTATGGATATGTTATGGTATGATATAAATGATGTATGTATGAATCATGCAGCCTGAAGCGTCTGATATCTTCGTATAACAACTGTTGGCTTAGGGAAAATAAATCCCGATTCGTTGCTGAAGAATATGAGGAACTCGTTCCCGTCTTGTTTGATAGTATAGTATTTATAACCTCCCGTCTTCGTTTGTCGTACTTCTATTGAAGGAATAAGTTCCTGAGTATCCTGACTGAGGATAAAAGAGATGGATATAAATTCAAGGGGAGACGTAACTCGAAGTATCTATAAAAGATAGGTTTACCCTGCTGGGGATTTGTAGTTGTCTGGTGGGGATGAACCGGCGAAGCTTCGTTGAACTCCTACCCTCGTTCGTCCTTAGTAAATACTATTATTGCATTTTATGCATTTCTGGTAAACATCAATCATATTCAAAAGCATACATACATTCAAACACAACCAATGGAAGTTTTCTCTTAGGTAAATAGGGTAAAAGTAAATCTGGATTCAAAGACGAAATTTTATTTATGTTATAAAGTGACCTATATACAGGTAAATTTGTACAAGGAAACAAAAATCCTAGTAAGAGGAATTCGTCCTAAAAGTTTTACAGAATAAAGAAAGCAGCTATGTGAGAAATGATCCTATCGAGTTTCAGTTCCACTATTGCCATTATCTTCAAGTATCTCATCTTCTGCTATTGAGATGGAAACGATTGAATTGATCTTTATCTGTTCGAGCTTGAGTTAAGTAACACAACTAGTTGGGGCTATATGAGTTATCCAAACGAGACATAGTCATACACTTTAATCCCTAACTTTTGCCTGGATTGCCCTTTCAGGTTTTCAATCCACCGGGATACCCTTTTTTGCCCAAGCCGTCTTTTCAGGTTTTCGACTTGCCGGGTGTACACTTTTATATATATATATCCCTAATTTTTGCCTGAACCCTTTTGGTCCGTCGAGATGCCCTTATTTTTGCCTAGGCCAGTCAACCTAGCGGGTCTCTTTTTATGCGTAGTATTTTTTAACTATGTCTGCGTTTACGGGCTGTGGGAAGTCTTCACCATCCATAGTAGTAAGCATCATGGCACCTCCTGAGAATACTCTCTTGACTACAAATGGTCCTTCGTATGTAGGAGTCCACTTGCCCCTAGGATCGCTCTGTGGCAGTATGATACGCTTGATTACCAAATCACTAACCTGATATACCTTTTGCTTAACCTTCTTATTAAAAGCTTTGATCATCCGTTTCTGGTACATCTGGCCATGACAAACAGCTGCCAGCCTTTTCTCATCAATCAAATTTATCTGGTCAAGTCGAGTTTGAATCCACTCATCTTCATCCAAGCCTGCATCCTTCATGATTCTTAAGGAGGGGATCTGAACTTCAATGGGCAGAACTGCTTCCATACCATAGACTAAGGAGAATGGGGTTGCCCCTGTTGAAGTACGTATTGTAGTACGATAACCATGAAGAGCAAATGGTAACATCTCATGCCAATCCTTGTAAGTAACAATCATCTTCTGTGGAATCTTCTTAATGTTCTTATTAGCAGCTTCTACTGCCCCATTCATCTTCGGACGATACGGAGAAGAGTTGTGATGCTTAATCTTGAACTGCGTGCAGAGATCAGTAATCATAGTGTTGTTCAGATTAGAGCCATTTTCAGTAATAATCCTTTCAGGGATGTCATACCTACATATGAGATTATTCTTAATGAATCGAGCCACCACATTCTTAGTAACAGATGCAAATGAAGCTGCCTCCACCCACTTTGTGAAGTAATCAATAGCAACCAGGATGAAACGATGCCCATTAGAAGCAGTAGGCTTGATCTCACCAATCATATCAATGCCCCACATGGCAAAAGGCCAATGAGCAGTTAACACATTCAATGGAGCTGGAGGTATATGCACTTTATCAGCATAGATTTGACACTTGCGACATGTTCTGGAATGTTGATAGCAGTCATCTTCCATAGTAGACCAATAGTAACCTGCTCTCAATATCTTCTTTGCCATGGTATGACCACTAGAATGAGTGCCAAAGATCCCATCATGCATGTCTTCCATAATCTCTGTTGCTTCCTTCTTATCCACACAACGAAGCAAAGTTGAATCATGATTGCGCTTGTACAAAATTCCATTACTCAAGAAGAACTTAGCAGAAAACCTCCTCAGAAACTTCTTATCTTTGACAGATGCCCCTTCAGGGAACTCCTGAATTTCAAGATATCTTTTCACTTCATAGAACCAAGGCTTCTCCTCTGCTTCTTCAGTGTCAATCTCATTGCAGTATGCAGGCTTCTTAAATATGTCAATAGTAATCTTGGGAGCTTTATCATCCCAGCTAATCTCAAACATAGATGCCATGGTGGCTAATGCATCCGCCAACTGATTTTCTCCTCGTGGAATATGTCCAAAGGTAATCTCTTCAAAATATGGGATCAAGGACAACACATGCTCTCTGTAAGGAATGAGATTTTCATGCTTGGTATCCCAATCTCCTTTAATCTGATTCACTACCAAGGTTGAATCTCCATATACGTCCAGGAACTGAATCTTCATATCAATGGCAGCTTTGATGCCCAGGATACATGCCTCATACTCAGCCATGTTATTGGTACAATAGAAATAAAGTCTTGCAGTAATCGGGGTATGATAACCTTCAGGGGAAATGATCACAACACCAACACCATTACCAAGTGCATTAGAAGCTCCATCAAAAACCATAGTCCATCGGGATCCTTGTTCAGGTCCGTCATATTGTCCAGGTTCTTTGGTAATAATCATAATGTCTTCATTAGGGAACTCAAAACTCATTGATTGATAATCATCCACTGCTTGATGAGCCAAATGATCAGCTACAACACTTCCTTTAATGGCCTTCTGAGTAGTGTACTGTATATCATATTCTGTTAAGATCATTTGCCATCTTGCTATTCGTCCGGAGAGAGCAGGTTTCTCGAATATGTACTTGATTGGATCCATCTTTGAAATCAACAAGGTAGTATGAGTCAACATATACTGTCTTAGTCGGCGAGCAGCCCATGCCAAAGCGCAGCAAGTTTTCTCGAGCAGTGAGTATCTTGTTTCACAGTCGGTAAACTTTTTGCTAAGGTAGTATATTGCCTTCTTGTTTCGACCAGACTCGTCATGTTTCCCCAACACACACCCCATTGAGTTGTCTAACACTGTTAAGTACATAATCAAGGGTCTTCCATCAACTGGTGGCATCAAAATTGGAGGTTCTAGAAGATATCTCTTGATTTCATCAAAGGCTGTCTGGAATTCATCATTCCATTCCATCACCTGATCTTTCTTCAACAACTTGAAGATTGGCTCACAGGTAGCAGTTAACTGGGAAATAAATCTTGCAATGTAATTCAGCCTTCCCAAGAAACCTCTAACTTCCTTTTCAGTACGGGGAGCTGGCATCTCTTGTATGGCTTTCACTTTTGCAGGATCTACTTCAATACCTTTTCCACTGACAATGAAACCCAGGAGTTTACCAGATCTAACTCCAAAAGTACATTTGTTTGGGTTCAATCTCAGCTTATATTTCTTCAACCTCTCGAACAGCTTATGCAGATGATCAAGGTGTTGATCTTCATTTTGGGACCTGGCTATCATATCATCCACATATACCTCTATCTCATGATGAATCATATCATGAAACAAAGCCACCATATCATGCTGATATGTTGCCCCTGCGTTCTTCAAACCAAATGGCATCAATTTATAACAAAAGGTACCCCACTGTGTAACAAATGTAGTCTTCTCCATATCTTCAGGTGCCATCTTGATTTGATTGTAACCAGAGAAACCATCCATGAAGGAGAATATCTTATGCTGAGCAGTGTTGTCTACCAGAACATCAATATGAGGAAGTGGAAAGTCATCTTTAGGGCTAGCTTTATTCAAATCCCTGTAATCTACACACATACGTACCTTACCATCTTTCTTAGGTACCGGTACCACATTTGCAACCCATTGAGGATAAGAAGTCACAGCTAAGAACCTTACATCAAACTGTTTCATTACCTCTGCTTTAATCTTCTCTGACATTTCAGGACGCATGCAACGAACCTTCTGCTTCTTTGGATGACAGTCTTCTTTTACCGGTAAACGGTGAACTACAATGTCAGTATCCAACCCTGGCATATCTTCATAGGACCAAGCAAAGATTTCCACATAATCACGTAACATCTGAATTAATCTACTCTTAACACCATCCTCTAGTTCAGCCCCTATCTTGACCTCTTTCCTGTTTTCTTCAGTTCCCAGATTCACAACTTCGATTGGCTCTTCATGTGGCTGTATAGCTTTCTCTTCTTGTTGTAATAACCTAGTAAGCTCTACAGGTACTTCACAATCTTCCTCCTTTCCATCTTTAACTTGATAGATCGGATTCTCGAAATTATAATTGGCAATAGTAGAACTGTTATCAACAGGATCCAGAGTGGATGAGGATCTGCATTTTAGTGACGTGGGTGTGTGTAAGAACACATAGCTGATAAAACAAAAATAAAAAAGAAAGACAAGGAGCACAATATTTACGAAAACGAAACGTCCATTGATTTTTATTGAATGAAGTATGCAAATGAAATGACATCCCGAAACAAGCATACCATTGTGCCCCGGGCAAGACACAAGGCTTAAAAGTTTAATTGTTCAAAATTACAAACTTAAAAATAAAAACATAGTAATATTATTTACTCCTGACTAAAGGAGATAGGAATAACATCTTCGGTCTTCCAATTGTTGAGCCCATCACCCATGGTAGGAAAGATCCAATCATCCAGGTTGTAGTCTTCACTATAGTCACCCACAACATTAATTTGATCTCTCATGACCCCTTGAATGGTGATACGAACAACACGAGCACGACGAACAACCTTCTGGGATTCTGCAGTGAAACCCAAACCAAATTTGTCAGACTTATAAGGGATGTCAGGAAGCTGACCCCAAATAGTACAACCACCTTCTTCAACCACAGCTCTAGCATCTTTGAGGGAGGCCATTGTAGGAGGTACTCTGGTAACCATAGGAACTCTTTTAACAACAAGGGGAGCTTCAGTAGTAGGAACGACCCAAGGAACTACTTCAAATGTCTGGCAAGGAGTCTCAACATATTCACCCTCCACCTCAACATATTTAAAAGTATTCACATGACTGACCATATATTCTTCCTCACCATAAACAGTGACAATCTTTCCTTTCACCGGATATTTCAACTTCTGATGTAAAGTGGAAGTCACAACGCCTGCCCCATGGATCCAGGGGCGCCCAAGCAAACAGGAGTACGCAGGACGAATATCCATTACATAGAAAGTAGAGTCGAAGACTTGAGAGCCTACTTTGATTGGGAGATCTACTTCTCCATGTACCACTCTTCTTGAACCATCAAAGGCCCTCACTACTACATTACTTGGTCTTAACACAACATCCTCAGGACTGAGCTTGTCCAGAACCTCTTTGGGGAGTACATTTAATGAAGAACCATTGTCCACCAGCACATGAGACAAGGTAGTGCCTTTACATTCAATGGAGATATGCAAAGCTCTGTTATGGTTTCTCTTGGCAGGAGTCAAGTCAGCATCAGAAAAGCCTAACCCATTAACATAAGTCAGATGTGCAACACAATTCTCAAATTGATCCACAGAAATCTCATTTGGCACATGAGCAGTCTTCAAGAACTTGATTAAGGCTTTAGCATGAGCCTCAGAACACAACAACAAAGATAACATGGAGATTTTGGAGGGAGTATGCCCCAACTGGTCAACAATATCATAATCACTCTTGCGAATGATCTTCAGCATTTCTTCCATCTGTTTAGAGAGATTTTCAGCAGTCGGTGCCTCAGTTTGCACAGGTTCAACCATAGGACCTTTGCCCCGTGTATCAGTACTTGGATCAGAAGTGGAGGTAGTAACGGGAGTAACTGCACTTTTGGAGGTAGCTTGAGGAGAGAAAATTCTTCCACTTCTGGTGATCTTACTGGATCCGGCAATATTATCAACATCAAGATTATCATCAGTAATAGGTGCATCAGTCAGAGGTTCCTGTTTAACACCATGAATATAAACATCAGAACCGTAATTCTAGGGTATAGCTTTATCAAAAGTATAAGGAACAGGACCAGGAGTGGTAATAATCATGGGAACCACCCTAGCTTCAGCAACAGTCTTCACATGGCCTTCAGCAGTAATCCTGACATGACCCTTAGAGGTGATCCTGACAGGGTCTTTAGAGGTAATCTTCACTGGCACTTTATCAACCATGGCCACATCTTCAAGCTTCGTACCTCGAGTTAGATGTTCACACATACTTTCTACAGAAGGTGTCCTCTCAAACAATATAGTGTAATTGTCCATGAGGCGTTGAATACCATCCTTCAACGTCCAGCAGCTATTAGGTTTGTAGGCACAATAAAAACAGTCTTCATTGCAACCTGGAAAGAACCCAGCCTGCATCAGCTTCTTCTTGATAATGGATAGGGGTGTAGTCACATCTGCTACTGAGGAAACATATGAAACTTCATCAACAACATTAACATTTTTCTCATGATTGGGCATAGGAGCAGTAATCACATTTGGGGTCCCAGGAGGGTCAAATTCAATTTCCCTAGCTTCAATCATATCTTGAATCTTGTTTTTCAACACCCAACAGTTGTTGGTGTCATGTCCCGGACTATTAGAATGATAGGCACATCGTGCATTAGGATTGTATCGAGGAGAGGAAGTATTAGGATTCTGAGGAGGGTCTTTCAAAGTAATGAGTTCCCCTTTCAACATGTGTTACAAGGCTTAGGCTAGTGACATGTTGATCTTGGTGAATTGTCGTCTAGGATTTTGTTGATTGTTTTGTGGTAGCTCTGGTGCTGCAGGAGTAGGATTGGAGATGTGAACTGCTCCCACAGATTGGTGACTCCTGTTATGACTATGTTGACCATACACAGCATTAGACTCCTTCTTCCCACTATGGGGCTTCTTAGCAGTGCTTGATGAAGAGGCACCCACCTGTATCTTACCACTTCTTATACCACTCTCCACACGTTCTCCAGTCATTATTAGCTCGGTGAAACCAGATGATGAGCTTCCAATGAGGTCACTATAGAAAGGACCATTCAGCGTACTCATGAACATATCCACTAGCTCCCTGTCAGTCAGAGGAGGTTGAACTCTGCCTGCCAGGTCTCTCCTTTTCTGGGCATACTCCTTGAAACTCTCTTTAGCACCCATTGACATACTTTGGAGCTGCATGCGAGTAGGTGCTAAATCAGCATTGTATTGGTATTGCCTGTAGAAGGCCTCAGCAAGATCATTCCAATCACGAATATTGACACTTTCCAGTTGATAGTTGTTGCACCCCAAAATTTGCCCTCCACAAGACAAGACATTGTGTACTAAGAGGCTCACAAGGTTCACAAGACATCTCATGAGGTTCACAAGGTTCACAAAGTTCACAATTAGTCAGAAAGTTTGACAAATCCCTCAGACAATGCATCCTCCTAAGCACTGCATCCTAAACTAGGGTTTTGACTTTAATCAGGCTAAATGGACTTCCAAGATCTCAAGTGAGCTTCATAGCATCCTATATGTGTTCAAGAATCCCCATGTCAAGTTTCAAGACTTTTCTCAAAGGTTTGCTCAGTCAGATGATCAGATAGATTAAAATCAGTTAAAGCAGTTAAAAAGTCAAACTGAGGTCAACTGTGGTCAAACCAAAGTCAGACTTCATGATTTTTTGCCAACATCAATTATATGAAGTAGAATTCATCATTTGATCAAGGGTTGATCATGATTCATCAAGGAGATTTCAGATCATCAAGAATCAGGAGTTTCTAAATTAGGGTTTTCATAGGAAAAGTCAACTGAACTTTGACCAGCCATAACTTTCACATGCTTCATCAAAATTTTTCCATCCAAAGCTCATTTTGAAGGAAATTGAATTCTCTACAACCTTGTGTCTCACAAGCCAATCCCAAAAATGATTCATTTGGAAGGTATGAGCTAAGACATTATAGGTCCTTTTAAAAGTCAACAAAAAGTCAACAACTTCAAAAGAGCATAACTTGAGAATGGTAAAAGATATGGACATGAGAACAAAGAGGTTGGTTAGAGGACTCTTTAAGCTTTCCAAAATGTCCAAGAACAACCTCATAGCTTTAAAATTTAAGGATTTGTGCCCTTGCAAAGTTGGGAAATTTTAGGGAAACTTATGAAGCAAATAAGGCTTTAAATCAAACTTTTGCTAAATGAGCCCACCAAATTGCCATCCCATCTTTACAATGTCATCAAGCACGACCCAACCCACCTATTTTCTGATTTTTTATTTTTTATTTCATATTTATTTGAATTTTATTCATTAAAATACAATTTAAATTGAAATAAAATATAAAATCATATATTTGAAAAAAGATTTTGCTTCTAGAAAGTCATAAATAATATTTGGATCAGATTGATACACAAGTTATGAGGATTGTCCCAAAATAGCAATGTTAGATCAAAGGAAAATCAAGTTTTATGACATATCTTTCTCAATCTTCAAACATCCAAAAAGTCCAAAGAATGATAGCCTTTCTTGACCTAATCTCATTCACATATAAACATAGAACCTTGAGCAGCCTAGGACACGAAATTTTGCAGCCTCTAAGACCTCTTTCAAACTTCACAAAAACCATCCAAAACCAATTTTCGGTTTCCCTAATTCAAGAGGTTTTAAGGTATTTTGAGGACACAAAAAGTTTCCTTGAGCTTCATTGAGTCGAAACCACCTTTTAAACGCATCTAATTCATACTCATATGCACAATCCGAAGCATCCTTGCCTTTGATTTATTTTTTTTCGATTCATTGAATTCATGTGTTTATAATGCATTTTGATTATGTATTAATGTTTGTTGATGCTCATAGATGATTTCTGGATTGTTTTCGTGAAGAACCATGGCCGAATCATGAAAGTGCCATTGTTAGGGTTTGTATGGCCGTTTAGGGTTTCTTGATTGGACAAATATAAATGAATTCAATAACCATAGATCAATTCTAATTAACCTCTGGATCATGTTGGTATATTTAATTTGAGGAAATTTTACTGTTTTGATGATGATTGAGATTCGTAGGTTTTGCTGCAAATAAGAATTCGCAGGAAAGTTTGTAACAAAATTCGCAGCAAAATTCATAGGTCTGGAGGAAGAAGACGAGTCCATTGGCGCGAATTCTTGGAATTCAAAATTCAATTTGTTTTTATAATATATGTGTTCTGTTTATATGTCACATCGCACAGGCTGGCCTGGTGGTAAGACTTATTGCTTGGCTTGCAAAGGAGCTTGGTTCGAAACCAGCCTCAGGGCATTTTTTGCTCAAATTTATTTTGTTTTTTCCAGAATAGCAATAAAACAGAATGGACTGAGGATATTGATCAGCTGCGCAGGCTGGCCCAGTGGTGATTCTCTTGTGTTTTCAGGTAAAGGACCTGGGTTCAAATCCCAGGTCCTGTTTTTTTGGCTTTTTCTTGTTTTTTTTAGGTTTATTTGTTTATTTAATTTCTTATTTATTTTTTAATCAAATTAATCTCTAAAAAAAAAACTTCTTTCTAATTAAACTATATTTTTAAACTATTTTTAAACTTAAATTAATATGTAAATGTTTTATATACTCTAAAAATTTTCTTAAAAAAAAAATATAACTTGTTATTTATTTAAAAAAAGTATGTATATATTATATTTAAATTGATCTTGTATAATTCTAATATGAAACCTAATTTTTTTTTATAAACTCTAATTTATGTTTCTAAATAATCCAAAATCCTAATCTTAATTTCTTATTATGTTTGTTTATAATTATTAAATATTTCTAATATGTAAATATATATTTTGTAAATAAATTCCTTAATTATATTTAGATTAACTTATAAATCCTAATATTTATTCTAAAAAACCTAATTATATTTATAAACCCTAATTTATTTTTCCTGAACAATTAAAAACCTTAAACTTATTTTATGATTTTAATTTCTTATTTTTATCATGCTTATATAATTATAATTATTAAATATTTCTAATATGTATATATAATTAATTTATTAAACTATTAATCATATTTATTAGTGCATAATTATTTATTTCTTTTATTAAAATCCTTAAAAAAATAATTATTTATTTAAATTTGAACTTTTAATTTGTTTCTATATTATATTATTATACTAACTTCTCTTATATTTATTTTGTTTATTATTACTAACTCATTTATTTATTATATGCTTATTTATTTAAATTATTTTATTATTATTATAATGTAATTGTGCAAATTATGTAATAGTTGTAGAATTTTTATTATTTATTTAAATTGCTATGGTTAGTAAAATAGGGTGTGAAAACATGTTTGTATTTAAAATCGAATTTAGATCATTAATTTTAAGATAAATGTATGAATTTGTACACGCACACACATAAGTCGATCTTTGATCGCCATCTCTCTTCTTAAGGGTTACCTCTCATGTTGCCTAAAGAAAAAGGTCAAGTAAGGTGTATAAAGCAAAGTCCCTTCTCTCATTAACATCATCTTGTCCCTTTAAAGATAATAAGATCAAGTCCCTCTATGGTTGCCTTCGTGAATGATCTTGTCCCTTTCGAATAAAAGATGATAAGTCCCTTTTGAATTGCTAATACACCTTACAGTTGCCTAATCACAGATGTTCCTTTACTTGTCCCTCATAACATCCAAGGTAATGACTACCTATTCCTTAATAATAGGGATAGTCTTACCATTTAAAGGATATTTAAGAACAGAAAGGATTTAACTTAGGGTAGGTTCCTCTTATGTACTTGCTCACTCTTTCAATAACATTTCAAAAACACTTCACATTTTCAAACAATTTTCAAAACAAAGTCTTTATATATATCCGTACAAGGATCATTATAAAGTACTTAAGAAAATTTTTAATCACACACTACACTTCTCAAAACAGTTTAAAGTGAGCTAAGTAACTAAGAGCCCATGGATAACCATGGATGTAAAGGGTGCTAACACCTTCCCTTTACATAACCTACCCCCCGAACCCAAAAATCTTTTAAGGTCTTTCCTATTCTTTTATGCCCTTTCCTTTGGATAAAATAAAAGTCGGTGGCGACTCTTGCTATCCGCAACATTTAACTAAAGTCAGTTCTCCCACCGTGTTACAGAACTGGAGACTCTGTTGGGGATTTACTAAGTAAAAGAGGGGTACCCTTAGGAATTAGATCACTTTAAACTTGTTTGCTTTGTTTGCTTTACTTTACTTGTTGGGTGCTCTTATGTGTGAAAGATCCTAACCCGGATCTAGTGTACTTTAGGTAAATGGCAATAGACCAAGGAAACTGTACGACGTATACCGATATGGTTGATCTGGTGGCCATAGTTAGTGTGACTTGGTTGGTGCTTATGTTCCTTAAGTCAAGTTGAGGATAATATGAGGCTGCCATATGTTGTCAATACACTAACTAAATTTTAGAACCCTAGTTATCCCATCTTGGCCTTTAGAAAGTAGTGAGATAGCCGGCTTTGGTGAAGACTGAAGTTGGTTGATACTCGATACTACGCTCATTGAGATCTTAAACTTGGAGGGTTTTGGTTTGCAAGTAAGTTGCCTACTGAACAACCACCCTTGTGAAGGATCAATGATATTGAGATCCCTTAGAACCTGGTTACTTTTGTAGGACAGGATGAACCAACTAACTTCAGGGGAGGGTACTTACCTTTAAACCTCATGCAAGCCTTCAAACTTAGGGCTATTGTGTGACTTGTTTGTGTGTGCCACATGTTTGTGATTGAGCATAACATCATAGCATCATCATGCATCATAAGCATAGCATTTTCACTAACCATTTCAAGGACCAAAGGATTTATCTTTGTTCTTTGTTGCAGGTCATGGCTTCTGCTCGTAGGAATACTATTAGGATCAACTTTGTAGGAATACCTTCTAAGCTTAAGGAATTGGTCTCTCAAGTTTCTGAAAACTCTCAGTTCATCAAGAGACATGGTCACCTGCTTGATCTAGTCACTTCAGGGTTCAATGAAGACATGATGAGTGTTCTGTTTCAGTTCTTTGATCCTAAGCACCATTGCTTCACATTCCCCGACTATCAGCTGGTTCCTATAATGGAAGAGTTCTCCAAACTTCTGGGTATACATGTCCTTGATCAGACACCATTCACAGGTTTGGAAAAAGAGCTTAAACCAGAGGTTATTGTTGCAGCTCTACATCTGAAGAAGTCAGACATTGTTCTAGAAACGAGAAGCGGAGTTAAGGGTATTCTTGCTAAGGCATTAATAGAGAAGGCTCAAATGTTCTTGAAGGCTATGAGTTATGATGCTTTTGAGGAGATCTTAGCCTTGTTGATTTATGGCTTAGTATTGTTCCCCAATCCAGATCAGTTCATAGACGTTCATGCCATCAACATATTTCTGAGTCACAATCCAGTACGTACACTACTTGGGGACATCCTGCATTCTGTTCATACTCGTACTACAAAGGCACGAGGAACTCTGATGTGCTGCATACCTTTGCTATCTAGGTGGTTTATTTCTCACCTCCCTCGATCAGTGATGAAGAATGAACAAGGGTTCAGATGGTCCAAGAGGATTATGTCACTCTCTCATTCAGATATCCATTGGTGCTCCAAATATATGGAGAATGTTACTATCATTGACTGTTGTGGGGAGTTTCCTAATGTGCCACTTCTAGGCATAAGAGGAGGCATTACTTACAACCCTTCCTTAGCTTTACGAAAGTTTGGTTATGCTCGGAGTGATGGTCCTCATGACATGTTGATTTAGGGTATTGTGTTTGACTACGACAACGATCTTCAAAGTTATCGTCAAAGGTTTATACGAGCATGGGGAAAAGTGAACAAGGTTGACAGCAAGACTCTGGAGCCCAAGTACACTATTCCTATGGAAGCTTATCTCAGATGGGTACGAGCTCGCGCTCAAACTATTATGATGCCATATCCTGCCATCCTGCCAGTTACTATGGATCCTGTTGCTGAAGGAGATACTTCTTATACCATCCTTCACCCAGACATGCCCACTGACATAGAAGACTTACAGAGGTCCTGGATCCAGTTGAAGGAGCAAAGGGATACTTTCGAGGCTCATTACAAAGCAAGTCAAGAAAGAATCCTGGAGCTAACAAAGCAACTTCACGAGGAGCGGAATCTCAACTCATACCTCAACACAAAAAGGAAACGTCCATGGGAGACTTAAAACCCCATCTTTTGTATTTATTTCATTTCATTTTGTAAGCCCAAAGGGCAAACAAATTTATTACTAATAAAAGTTTACTTTCTTGATTGTTTAAGCAAATTTAAATCCTACGGTCCTTGAAAACATTGCATACGCATTTACATACCATATCACTGCATCACAGGTTTCTTGTGCACAGGTATCTTATCTTCTCCCTGTTTATTTCAGCAGAAATGGCTCTTGAACAAACAGTTAAAGATCTCCAGGCACAAAATGCATAGTTCCAAGAGCTGATCCTGAACTTGTCCAAGGGGCAGGATGAATTGAAGACATTGCTGGTCAAGAAGACTAAGAAGACTAGAAGGTCAGGAGGCCTAATCAACATGGGAAGAAGGTTCAGAGGTCCTGTCAAGACCAAAGAACAGGTTGAAGATTATGAGTCTGAAGAGTCTGAGAAAGAGGGAGGTAGTCTCCACAATACAATGGGGGATTCGGATTCTGAAGCTAACTACTATCATGATCCTAATGAAGATAAGTTCAAAATACTGGTGGATAGAATGGATGCTATGGAATTGCAAAAGTCTTCTGGGTTGGATTTTGAAGATCTGAGTTTGATATCTGGGGTGGTCATACCCATTGGTTTCAAGGTCCCTGCTTTTGTAGTATATGATGGTGTTTCTTGTCCCAAACTGCATCTGAGGTCCTATGTCCGGAGAATCCAACCCCATACTGCTGATAAAAAGTTGTGGATCCATTTCTTCCAAGAGAGCTTGTCTGGAGCTCAATTGGAATGGTACTATCAATTGGAGAGTGTCAACATCCGTGATTGGAATGATCTTGCTGAAGCCTTTTATAAGCAATATCAATACAATGCTGATCTAGCCCCTACTCGCATGCAACTACAAAGCATGTCTATGGGTGCTAAAGAAAATTTCAAGGAGTATGCCCAGAAGTGGAGAGATTTGGCTGGTAGAGTACAACCTCCTCTAACTGACAGGGAGTTAGTGGATATGTTCATGTGTACGTTGAATGGTCCTTTTTATAGTCATATCATTGGAAGCTCATCATCTGGCTTTACTGAGTTGATAATGACAGGAGAGCGCGTAGAAAGTGGTATAAGGAGTGGCAAGATACAAGTGGGTGCTTCTTCATCAAATACTACAAAGAAGCCTCCCAGTTGGAAGAAAGAGTCAAATGCCGTTTATGGTCAACCTGATCGTAATAGGAGGCACCAATCTGTGAGTGCAGTTTATATCTCCAATCCTACTCCTGCAACACCAGAACCACCACAGGGCAATCAATAGAGGCCTAGAAGACAGTTCACCAAGCTCAACATGTCAATGGCCCAAGCCTTGCAACACTTATTGAAGGGTGAACTCATCACTTTGAAGGACCCTCCTCAGAATCCCAATGTTACCTCTCCCAGGTACAATCCTAATGCACAATGTGCATATCATTCTAATTGTCAGGGACATGATACCAATAATTGCTGGATATTGAAGAATAAAATTCAGGATATGATTGATGCTAGAGAGATTGAGTTTGACCCTCCGGGTACTCCAAATGTGATTATTGCTCCCATGCCAAATCATGAAAAGACTGTTAATGCCATTGATGAAGTTTCACATATTTCCTCAGTTGCAGATGTGACTACACCATTGTCTGTTATTAAGAAGAAGTTGGTACAAGCTGGGTTCTTTCCAGGTTGTAATGAAGATTGTTTCTATTGTGCTTATAAACCGGATAGTTGCTGGAAGTTGAAGGACGGGATTCAACGCCTCATGGACAATTACACAATATTGTTTGAGAGGACACCTTCTGTAGAGAGCATGGTTGAACATATAACTAAAGGTGCAAAGGTTGAAGAGGTGGACATGGTTGATAAAGTGTCGGTAAGGATTACTTCCAAGGGTCCTGTCAAAATCACTCGTAAGGGTCCAATTAAGATTACTGCTGAAGGCCCTGTGAAGATTGTTGCTGAAGCTAGAGTGGCTCCTATGATCATCACCACTCCGGGTCCTATTCCATATACTTCTGATAAAGCGGTGCCTTGGTATTATGGCTCCTATGTTTATATTCATGGTGTTAAGCAGGAATTCTTAGCTGATACACCTGTTGTTGGTGAAAATCTGGATGTTGATAATATTGCGGGGTCTAGTAAGATCACACGAAGTGGAAGAGTTTTCTCTCCTCCGGCTACTTCCAAGAATACAGTTACTCCAACTAATACCTCCACTGCTGATGCTCGGGGCAAAGGTCCTGTTATTGAACCTGTACAAACTGATGTACCAGCTGCTGATGATCTTTCTAAGCAGATGGAAGAAGTACTGAAGATCATTCGCAAGAGTGATTATGATGTTGTTGATCAATTGGGGCATACTCCCTCCAAGATTTCCATGTTGTCTTTACTGTTGTGTTCTGAGGCTCATGTCAAGGCCTTGATTAAATTCTTGAAAACTGCTCACGTACCAAATGAGATCTCTGTAGACCAGTTTGAAAATTGTGTTGCACACTTGACCTATGATAATGGGTTAGGTTTCTCCGATGCTGATTTGACTCCTGCCAAGAGGGATCATAATAGGGCTCTACATATTTCTATTGAATGCAGGGGCACTACCCTGTCACGTGTGTTAATAGACAATGGTTCCTCGTTGAATGTGTTGCCCAAAGAAGTTCTGAATAAGCTTAGTCCTGAAGATGCTGTGTTGAGGCCCAGTAATATAGTGGTAAAGGCTTTTGATGGCTCGAGGAGAGTGGTGCATGGAGAAATTGATCTCCCAATAAAAGTAGGTTCTCAGGTCTTCAATGCTACTTTTTATGTAATGGATATTCGTCCGTCATATTCTTGTTTGCTTGGGCGTCCCTGGATCCATGGGGCAGGTGCTGTGACTTCTACCTTATATCAGAAGCTGAGATATCCAGTAGAGGGAAAGGTTGTCATTGTTTACGGAGAGGAAGGATATATGATTAGTCATGTGAACACATTTAAATATCTTGAAGTAGAAGGTGAATATGTTGAAACTTCGTGCCAGACGTTTGAAGTAGTTCCTTGGGTTGTTCCTAATGTTGAAGCTCCTCCTGTTGTCAAGAAAGTTCCTATGGTCACCAAAGTACCTCCTACAATGGTCTCCCTCAAGGATGCTAGAGCAGTGGTGGATGAAGGTGGTTGTACTATTTGGGGTCAGCTTCCTGACATTCCTTACAAGTCTGACAAATTTTGTTTGGGTTTCACTGCAGAGTCCCAGAAGGCTGTTCGTCATGCTCGTGCTGTTCGTATCACTAATCAAGGGATTATGAAAGATCAGATCAATGCTGTGGGTGACTATGATGAAGACTACAACCTGCCTGGATTTTTTCCTACTGTGGGTGCTGGGCTCAATAATTGGAAAGCTGAAGATGTTATTCCTATCTCCTTTAGTCAGGAGTAAATACTATTATTGTGTTGTTTTTAAGTTTGTAATTTTTGAACAATTAAACTCTTAAGCCTTGTGCCTTACCCTGGGCACAATGGTGTGCTTGTTTCGGGATGTCATTTCATTTGCATACTTCATTCAATAAAAATCAGTGGACGTTTCGTTTTCGTAAATATTGTGTTCCTTGTCTTTCTTTTATTATTTTTCTTTTATCAGCTATGTGTTCTTACACACACCCACGTCACTAAAATGCAGATCCTCATCCACTCTGGATCCTGTTGATAACAGTTCTACTATTGCCAATTATAATTTCGAGAATCCGATCTATCAAGCTGAAGATGGAAAGGAGGACGATTGTGAAGTACCTGTAGAGCTTGCTAGGTTGTTACAACAAGAAGAGAAAGCTATACAGCCACATGAAGAGCCAATCGAAGTTGTGAATCTGGGAACTGAAGAGAACAGGAAAGAGGTTAAGATAGGGGCTGAATTAGAGGATGGTGTCAAGAGCAGATTGATTCAGATGTTACATGATTATGTGGAGATCTTTGCTTGGTCCTATGAAGATATGCCAGGGTTGGATACAAACATTGTGGTTCACCGGTTACCGGTAAAAGAAGATTGTCGTCCAAAAAAGCAGAAGGTTCGTCGCATGCGTCCTGAAATGTCAGAGAAGATTAAGGCAGAGGTAATGAAACAGTTTGATGCAGGGTTCCTAGCTGTGACTTCTTATCCTCAGTGGGTTGCAAATGTGGTACCAGTACCTAAGAAAGATTGTAAGGTACATATGTGTGTAGACTACAGGGATTTGAACAAGGCCAGCCCCAAAGATGAATTTCCACTTTCTCATATTGATGTTCTGGTAGACAACACTGCTCAACACAAGATATTCTCCTTTATGGATGGTTTCTCTGGTTACAATCAAATCAAGATGGCACCTAAAGATATGGAGAAGACTACATTTGTTATACAGTGGGGCACCTTTAGTTATAAAGTGATGCCATTTGGTTTGAAGAATGTCGGGGCAACATATCAGCGTGCTATGGTGGCTTTGTTTCACGATATGATTCATCATGAGATAGAGGTGTATGTGGATGATATGATAGCCAGGTCCCAGAATGAAGAACAACATCTTGATCATCTGCATAAGTTGTTTGAAAGGTTGAAGAAATACAAGTTGAGATTGAACCCAAACAAATGTACTTTTGGAGTTAGATCTGGTAAGCTCTTGGGTTTCATTGTCAGTGGAAAAGGTATTGAAGTAGACCCTGCAAAAGTGAAAGCTATACAAGAGATGCCAGCTCCCCGTACTAAGAAGGAAGTTAGAGGTTTCTTGGGACGATTGAATTACATTGCAAGATTTATTTCCCAATTAACTGCTACCTGTGAGCCAATCTTCAAGTTATTGAAGAAAGATCAGGTAATGGAGTGGAATGATGAGTGCCAGACTGCCTTTGATGAAATCAAGAAATATCTTCTAGAACCTCCCATTTTGATGCCACCAGTTGATGGAAGACCCTTGATTATGTACTTAACAGTGTTAGACAACTCAATGAGGTGTGTGTTGGGGCAACATGACGAGTCTGGTCAAAAAGAGCAGGCAATATACTACCTTAGCAAAAAGTTTACCGACTGTGAAACAAGATACTCACTGCTCGAGAAAACTTATTACGCTTTGGCATGGGCTGCTCTCCGACTAAGACAGTATATGTTGACTCATACTACCTTATTGATTTCAAAGATGGATCCAATCAAGTACATATTCGAGAAACCTGCTCTCTCCGGAAGAATAGCAAGATGGCAAATGATCTTAACAGAATATGACATACAATATACTACTCAGAAGGCCATTAAAGGAAGTGTTGTAGTTGATCATTTGGCTCATCAAGCAGTGGATGATTATCAGTCAATGAGTTTTGAGTTCCCTGATGAAGACATTATGATTATTACCAAAGAACCTGGACAATATGATGGACCTGAACAAGGATCCCGATGGACCATGGTTTTTGATGGAGCTTCTAATGCACTTGGTAATGGTGTTGGTGTTGTGATCAGTTCCCCTGAAGGTTGTCATACCCCAATTACTGCAAGACTTTGTTTCTATTGTACCAATAACATGGATGAGTATGAGGCATGTATCCTGGGTATCAAAGCTGCCATTGATATGAAGATTCAGTTCCTGGACGTATATGGAGATTTAGCCCTAGTAGTAAGTCAGATCAAAGGAGATTGGGATACTAAGCATGATAATCTCATTCCTTACAGAGAGCATGTGTTATCTTTGATCCCGTATTTTAAAGAGATTACCTTTGGAAATATTCCACGAAGAGAGAATCAGTTGGCAGATGCATTAGCCACCATGGCATCTATGTTTGAGATCAGCTGGGATGATGAAGCTCCTAAGATTACTATTGATAGATTTGAAAAGCCTGCATACTGCAATGAGATTGACACTGAAGAAGCAGAGGAGAAGTCTTGGTTCTATGAAGTGAAAAGATATCTTGAAGCTCAGGAGTTCCCTGAAGGGGCATCTGTCAAAGATAGAAGTTTTTGATAAGGTTTTCTGCTAAGTTCTTCTTAAGTAATGGAATTTTGTACAAGCGCAATCATGATTCAACTTTGCTTCGTTGTGTGGATAAGAAGGAAGCAACTGAGATTATGGAAGACATGCATGATGGGATCTTTGGCACTCATTCTAGTGGTCATACTATGGCGAAGAAGATATTGAGAGCAGGTTACTATTGGTCTACCATGGAAGCTGACTGCTATCAACATTCCAGAACATGTCACAAGTGTCAAATCTATGCTGATAAAGTATATATACCTCTATCACCTTTGAATGTATTGACTGCTCCTTGGCCTTTTGCCATGTGGGGCATTGATATGATTGGTGAAATCAAGCCTACTACTTCTAATGGGCATCGTTTCACCCTGGTTGCTATTGATTACTTCACGAAGTGGGTAGAGGCAGCTTCATTTGCATCTGTTACCAAGAATGTTGTGGCTCGATTCATTAAGAATAACATCATATGTAGGTATGGAATCCCTGAAAGGATTATTACGGACAATGGCTCTAATCTGAACAACACTATGATTACTGATCTCTGCATGCAGTTCAAGATTAAGCATCACAACTCTTCTCCGTATCGTCCGAAGATGAATGGGGCAGTTGAAGCTGCTAATAAGAACATTAAGAAGATTATACAGAAGATGACTGTCACTTATAAGGATTGGCATGAGATGTTACCATTTGCTCTTCATGGTTATCGTACTACAATACGTACTTCAACAGGGGCAACCCCATTCTCCTTAGTATATGGTATGGAAGCAGTTATGCCCATTGAAGTTCAGATTCCCTCCTTAAGAATCATGAAGGATGCAGGCTTGGATGAAGATGAGTAGATTCAGACTCGACTTGACCAGATAAATTTGATTGATGAGAAGAGGTAGGCAGCTGTTTGTCATGGCCAGATGTACCAGAAACGGATGATCAAAGCTTTTAATAAGAAGGTTAAGCCAAAGGTATATCAGGCTGGTGATTTGGTAATCAAGCGTATCATACTACCACAGGGTGATCCTAGGGGCAAGTGGACTCCTACCTATGAAGGACCATTTGTAGTCAAAACAGTATTCTCAGGAGGTGCCATGATGGTTACTACTATGGATGGTGAAGACTTCCCACAGCCTGTAAATGCAGACATAGTTAAAAAAATACTACGCATAAAAAGAGACCCGCTAGGTTGACTGACCTAGGCAAAAATAAGGGCATCCCGGCGAACCAAAAGGGTTCGGGCAAAAATTAGGGATATATATATATATATATATAAAAATGTACACCCGGCAAGTCGAAAACCTGAAAAGGCGGCTTGGGCAAAAAAGGGTATCCCGGTGGATTGAAAACCTGAAAAGGCAATCCAGGCAAAAGTTAGGGATTAAAGCGTATGACTATGTCTCGTTTGGATCATCCATGTAACTCCAACCAGTTGTGCTACTTAACCCAAGTTCGAACAGATAAAGATCAATCCAATCGTTTCCGTCTCGACAGCAGAAGATGAGATACTTGAAGATAATGGCAATAGTAGAATTGAAACTCAATAGGATTATTTCCCACATAGCTGATTTTCTTTGTTTTGTAAACATTTTTTACGACGAATTCCTCTTACTAGGATTTCTGTTTCCTTGTACAAACTTGCCTATGTATAAGTTACTTTGTGATATGAATAAAATTTCATCTTTGAATCCAGATTTACTTTTACCCTATTTACATAAGCGAAACGTCCATTGGTTGTGTTTGAATGTATGTATGCTTTTGAATATGATTGATGTTTACCAGAAATGCATAAAATGCTTAATATGATTGATGTTTACCATAAATGCATGAAAATGCAGTAATAGTATTTACTAAAGACGAACGAGGGAGGGAATGCAACGAAGCTTCGCTGGTTCATCCCCCACAAGACAGCTACAAATCCCCCAGTAGGGCAAATCTATCTTCATAAATACTTCGAGTTACATCTCCCCTGGAATTTATGTCCATCTCTTTTATCCTCAGACGGATAGTCGGGAACTTATTCCTTTAACAGGAGTACGACAAACGAAGACGGGAGGTTATGAATACTATGTTATCAAACAAGACGGGAACGAGTTCCTCATATTCTTCACTATATTATCAAACGAGATGGGAACGAGTTCCTCATATTCTTCAGCAACAAATTGGGATTTATTTTCCCTGGCCAGCAGTTGTTATACGAAGATATCCAGACACTTCAGGCTGCATGATTCATACATACCTCATTTACATCATACCATAACATACATATCCATAAATGCATAATACATTTACTTAGGTGCATCATACTATGCATGCATATATAATGCATAAACTAACATTCTCCTTGCAGGATAGTTATATACAGGTAAAACAATATCAACAACTTACAACGGGTCAGAAATGATCCATGCATTTGCTCAAGATGTCTCTGAATAGCAGGCAAACGGTCTGTAAAAAGATCCATTCCCTGGTTCAAGATATTTTTCAGAAGAACAAATCCTGACGTTCTTTTGACCCTTAAGAACAAATCTTGACGTTCTTTTGGCCCTTGAATAGCAGGCAAATGGTCTGTAAAAAGATCCATTCCCTGGTTCAAGATATTTTTTCAGAAGAACAAATCCTGACGTTCTTTTGACCCTTAAGAACAAATCATGACGTTCTTTTGGCCCTTGAATAGCAGGCAAACGATCTGTAAAAAGATCCATTCCCTGGTTCAAGATATTTTTCAGAAGAACAAATCCTGACGTTCTTTTGACCCTTAAGAACAAATCCTGACGTTCTTTTGGCCCTTGAATAGCAGGCAAACGATCTGTAAAAAGATCCATTCCCTGGTTCAAGATATTTTTCAGAAGAACAAATCCTGACGTTCTTTTGACCCTTAAGAACAAATCCTGACGTTCTTTTGGCCCTTGAATAGCAGGCAAACGGTATGTAAAAAGATCCATTCCCTGGTTCAAGATATTATTCAGAAGAACAAATCCTGACGTTCTTTTGACCCTTAAGAACAAATCCTAACGTTCTTTTGGCCCTTGAATAGTAGGAAAACGGTCTGTAAAAAGATCCATTCCCTGGTTCAAGACATTATTCAGAAGAACAAATCCTGACGTTCTTTTGGCCCTTGAATAGCAGGCAAACGGTCTGTAAAAAGATCCATTCCCTGGTTCAAGACATTTTTCAGAAGAACAAATCCTGTCGTTCTTTTGACCTTGGAGAGTAGGCAAACAGTCTGTACAAAGATCCATCTCCTAATCCAAAATACTTCCGGAAGAGATAATCATCACAAGATTTATTTCTACTGGTCCATCCAACAATTCAAATCATGTTGCATAAACGATTCAGAGACGGCCTATATGAAGACCCAGTACTGATATCCAGTATCAACATAAAGACATCATCACATCCTGATACTTTAGATGGCATCTCCAAGCCCATCTCCAGATGGCATCTCTAAGCCCATATGCATTTCTTCCAAGTGGCATCTTTAGGCCCACTCAAGCATATACAACTAATCATCAGTATTACTCTATGCACTGGTGAGTGCAAATTTTTGGGCTTTTGTGTTCAATCCCCTTCAACCTTCCAGGTCACGACTGGCACATATACCAATCTAACCCCTCAGGTTTCAGAAAATTGAACAGGGGCAGCTGTTGCACCCCAAAATTTGCCCTCCACAAGACAAGACATTGTGTACTCAGAGGCTCACAAGGTTCACAAGTTTCACAAGACATCTCATGAGGTTCACAAGGTTCACAAAGTTCACAATTAGTCAGAAAGTTTGACAAATCCCTTAGACAATGCATCCTCCTAAGCACTGCATCCTAAACTAGGGTTTTGACTTTAATCAGGATAAATGGACTTCCAAGATCTCAAGTGAGCTTCATAGCATCCTATATGTGTTCAATAATCCCCATGTCAAGTTTCAAGACTTTTCTCAAAGGTTTGCTCAGTCAGATGATCAGATAGATTAAAATCAGTTAAAGCAGTTAAAAAGTCAAACTGAGGTCAACTGTGGTCAAACCAAAGTCAAAATTCATGATTTTTTGCCAACATCAAGTATATGAAGTAAAATTCATCATTTGATCAAGGGTTGATCATGATTCATCAAGGAGATTTCAGATCATCAAGAATCAGGAGTTTCTAAATTAGGGTTTTCATAGGAAAGGTCAACTGAACTTTGACCAGCCATAACTTTCATATGCTTCATCAAAATTTTTCCATCCAAAGCTCATTTTGAAGGAAATTGAATTCTCTACAACTTTGTGTCTCACAAGCCAAGCCCAAAAATGCTTCATTTGGAAGGTATGAGCTAAGACATTATATGTCCTTTTAAAAGTCAACAAAAAGTCAACAACTTCAAAAGAGCATAACTTGAGAATGGTAAAAGATATGGACATGAGACCAAAGAAGTTGGTTATAGAACTATTTAAGCTTTACAAAATGTCCAAGAACACCCTCATAGCACTAAAATTGAAGGATTTGTGCCCTTGCAAAGTTGGGAAATTTTAGGGAAACTTATGAAGCAAATAAGGCTTTAAATCAAACTTTTGCTAAATGAGCCCACCAAATTGCCATCCCATCTTTACAATGTCATCAAGCACGACCCAACCCACCTATTTTATGATTTTTTATTTTTTATTTCATATTTATTTGAATTTTATTCATTAAAATACAATTTAAATTGAAATAAAATATAAAATCATATATTTGAAAAAAGATTTTGCTTCTAGAAAGTCATAAATAATATTTGAATCAGATTGATACACAAGTTATGAGGATTGTCCCAAAATAGCAATGTTAGATCAAAGGAAAATCAAGTTTTATGACATATCTTTCTCAATCTTCAAACATCCAAAAAGTCCAAAGAATGATAGCCTTTCTTGACCTAATCTCATTCACATATAAACATAGAACCTTGAGCAGCCTAGGACACGAAATTTTGCAGCCTCTAAGACCTCTTTCAAACTTCACAAAAACCATCCAAAACCAATTTTCGGTTTCCCTAATTCAAGAGGTTTTAAGGTATTTTGAGGACACAAAAAGTTTCCTTGAGCTTCATTGAGTCGAAACCACCTTTTAAACGCATCTAATTCATACTCATATGCACAATCCGAAGCATCCTTGCCTTTGATTTATTTTTTTTCGATTCATTGAATTCATGTGTTTATAATGCATTTTGATTATGTATTAATGTTTGTTGATGCTCATAGATGATTTCTGGATTGTTTTCGTGAAGAACCATGGCCGAATCATGAAAGTGCCATTGTTAGGGTTTGTATGGCCGTTTAGGGTTTCTTGATTGGACAAATATAAATGAATTCAATAACCATAGATCAATTCTAATTAACCTCTGGATCATGTTGGTATATTTAATTTGAGGAAATTTTACTGTTTTGATGATGATTGAGATTCGTAGGTTTTGCTGCAAATAAGAATTCGCAGGAAAGTTTGTAACAAAATTCGCAGCAAAATTCATAGGTCTGGAGGAAGAAGACGAGTCCATTGGCGCGAATTCTTGGAATTCAAAATTCAATTTGTTTTTATAATATATGTGTTCTGTTTATATGTCACATCGCGCAGGTTGGCCTGGTGGTAAGACTTATTGCTTGGCTTGCAAAGGAGCTTGGTTCGAAACCAGCCTCAGGGCATTTTTTGCTCAAATTTATTTTGTTTTTTCCAGAATAGCAATAAAACAGAATGGACTGAGGATATTGATCAGCTGCGCAGGCTGGCCCAGTGGTGATTCTCTTGTGTTTCCAGGTAAAGGACCTGGGTTCAAATCCCAGGTCCTGTTTTTTTTGGCTTTTTCTTGTTTCTTTTAGGTTTATTTGTTTATTTAATTTCTTATTTATTTTTTAATCAAATTAATCTCTAAAAAAAAAACTTCTTTCTAATTAAACTATATTTTTAAACTTAAATTAATATGTAAATGTTTTATATACTCTAAAAAATTTCTTTAAAAAAAATATATAACTTGTTATTTATTTAAAAAAAGTATGTATATATTATATTTAAATTGATCTTGTATAATTCTAATATGAAACCTAATTTTTTTTATAAACTCTAATTTATGTTTCTAAATAATCCAAAATCCTAATCTTAATTTCTTATTATGTTTGTTTATAATTATTAAATATTTCTAATATGTAATATATATTTTGTAAATAAATTCCTTAATTATATTTAGATTAACTTATAAACCCTAATATTTATTCTAAAAAACCTAATTATATTTATAAACCCTAATTTATTTTTCCTGAACAATTAAAAACCTTAACCTTATTTTATGATTTTAATTTCTTATTTTTATCATGCTTATATAATTATAATTATTAAATATTTCTAATATGTATATATAATTAATTTATTAAACTATTAATCATATTTATTAGTGCATAATTATTTATTTCTTTTATTAAAATCCTTAAAAAAATAATTATTTATTTAAATTTGAACTTTTAATTTGTTTCTATATTATATTATTATACTAACTTCTCTTATATTTATTTTGTTTATTATTACTAACCCATTTATTTATTTATTTATTATATGCTTATTTATTTAAATTATTTTATTATTATTATTATAATGTAATTGTGCAAATTATGTAATAGTTGTAGTATTTTTATTATTTATTTAAATTGCTATGGTTAGTAAAATAGGGTGTGAAAACATGTTTGTATTTAAAATCGAATTTAGATCATTAATTTTAAGATAAATGTATGAATTTGTACACGCACACACATAAGTCGATCTTTGATCGCCATCTCACTTCTTAAGGGTTACCTCTCATGTTGCCTAAAGAAAAAGGTCAAGTAAGGTGTATAAAGCAAAGTCCCTTCTCTCATTAACATCATCTTGTCCCTTTAAAGATAATAAGATCAAGTCCCTCCATGGTTGCCTTCGTGAATGATCTTGTCCCTTTCGAATAAAAGATGATAAGTCCCTTTTGAATTGCTAATACACCTTACAGTTGCCTAATCACAGATGTCCCTTTACTTGTCCCTCATAACATCCAAGGTAATGACTACCTATTCCTTAATAATAGGGATAGTCTTACCATTTAAAGGATATTTAAGAACAGAAAGGATTTAACTTAGGGTAGGTTCCTCTTATGTACTTGCTCACTCTTTCAATAACATTTCAAAAACACTTCACATTTTCAAACAATTTTCAAAACAAAGTCTTTATATATATCCATACAAGGATCATTATAAAGTACTTAAGAAAATTTTTAATCACACACTACACTTCTCAAAACAGTTTAAAGTGAGCTAAGTAACTAAGAGCCCATGGATAACCATGGATGTAAAGGGTGCTAACATCTTCCCTTTACATAACCTACCCCCCGAACCCAAAAATCTTTTAAGGTCTTTCCTGTTCTTTTATGCCCTTTCCTTTGGATAAAATAAAAGTCGGTGGCGACTCTTGCTATCCGCAACATTTAACTAAAGTCAGTTCTCCCACCGTGTTACAATAGTACCATTCCAATTGAGCTCCAGACAAGCTCTCTTGGAAGAAATGAATCCATAACTTCTTATCAGCAGTATGTGGTTGAATCCTCCGAACATAGGATCTCGGATGCAACTTAGGACATGAAACACCATCGTACACCACAAAAGTAGGAACCTTGAAGCCAATAGGTATAACCACTCCAGATACTAAACTCATATCTTCAAAATCCAACCCAGAAGATTTTTGTAACTCCATGGCATTCATTCTGTCTACCAGCATCTTGTACTTATCTTCACTAGCAGGATCATGATAATAATTTTCTTCAGAATCAGAATCTCCCACAGTATCATGGAGACTGCCTCCCTCTTTCTCAGAATTTTCAGACTCAGAATCCTCAATTTGTTCCTTTGTCTTGATAGGACCTCTGAATCTTCTTCTCAGATTGATAAGGCCTCCTGATCTTCTAGTCTTCTTCTTCTTCTTAGCCAGCAGTGCCTTCAACTCATCTTGTCCCTTGGACAAGTTCAGAATCAACTCTTGGAATTGTGCATTCTGAGCCTGGAGATCTTTGACAGTCTGTTCAAGAGCCATTTCATCTGAAATAAACAGCGAGAAGATAAGATACATGTTCATAAGAAACCTGTGATGCAATGATATGGTATGTAAATGCGTATGCAATGTTTTCAAGGACCGCAGGATTTAAATTTGTTTAAACAAACATAAAGCAAACTTTTATTAGTAAGCAAATAAACTTGTTTGCCCCTTGGGCTTACAACAAAAATGAAATGAATACAAAGATGGGGTTTTAAGTCTCCCATGGACGTTTCCTCTTTGTGTTGAGGTATGAGTTGAGATTTCGTTCCTCGTGAAGTTGTTTTTTTAGCTCCAGGATTCTTTCTTGACTTGATTTGTAATGAGTCTCAAAAGTATCTCTTTTCCCCTTCAACTGGATCCAGGACCTTTGTAATTCCTCCATGTCAGTGGGCATGTCTGGATGAAGAATGATATAAGAAGTATCCCCTTCAGCAACAGGCTCCATGGTAACTGGCAGGATAGCAGGATATGGCATCATAAGAGTTTGAGCACGTGCTCGTACCCATATGAGATAAGGTTCCATAGGAATAATGTACTTTGGTTCCAGAGTCTTGTTGTCAACCTTGTTCACTTTACCCCAAGCTCGTATAAACCTTTGACGGTAACCTTGAAGATCATTGTCGTAGTCGAACACAATACCCTGAATAAGCATGTCATGAGGACCATCACTCCGAGCATAACCAAACTGATGTAGAGCTAAAGAAGGGTTGTAAGTAATGCCCCCTCTTATGCAAAGGAGTGGCACATTAGGGAACTCCCCACAACGGTCAATGATAGTAACATTCTCCATAGATCGAGAGCACCAATGAATATCTGAATGAGAAAGTGACATAGTCCTCTTGGACCACCTTAACCCTTGTTCATTCTTCATCACTGATCGAGGAAAGTGAGAAATAAACCACCTAGACAAAAGAGGTATACAACACATCAGAGTTCCTCGTGCCTTCATAGTACGGGTATGGAGAGAATGTAAGATGTCTCCAAGTAATGTAGGTACTGGATTGCGAGCCTTCGTAGTATTTTGAAGAGGTATACAACACATCAGAGTTCCTCGTGCCTTCGTAGTACGGGTATGGAGAGAATGTAAGTGTAATGAAGTATTTTGAAGAGGTGATCAAGTACTTAAGAGGAACCTACCCTATATCAAGTCTTTACTGTTCTTATATGTTCCTTCAATGGTAAGACTATCCCTATTATTAAGGAATAGGTAGTCATTACCTTGGATGTTATAAGGGACATGTGAAGGGACATCTGAATATATGCAACTGTAAGGTGTCTTTAGCAATTCGTAGGGACTTATCATCTTTTATTCGAAGGGACAAGATCATTTATCGTAGGCAACCTCGAAGGGACTTGATCTTATAATCTGAAGGGACTTGATGATATTTTATGAAGGGACTTTGCTTAAGACACCTTACTTGACCTTAGAAGTAGGCAACATGAGAGGTAACCTTAGAAAGTGTAGGATGGCGATCAAAGATCGACTTACGTGTGTGAGTGTTCATGTTCAAGTATTTATCTTATTTAATTAGTTTTCTAAATTATTTTAATTACACATAGTTATACACATCCAACAATTACTAACCATGGCAATAATAATATTTACAAAAAATAAACTAGAAACAAGAATAGATCTACGACTATTACATGGCTTTCACAATTACATAATAATAGAAACGATAATGATAAATATAATAAATAAGTGATAATTCAAAGGTTAGTAATAATAATAATAATAATAAAAGGGGTTAGTAAAAATATAAAGAATATAAAATTTAAGAGAATATTATTTTTTTTAAAGTTAAATAAACTATTTTAGAGAATTTTTAAAAGAAAATAGAATAATTATAATAATAATAAACAAATACTAATTATTTATAACAAAACATGATTAAATTATGGTTTATAACTAAATTAAATTAAATATTTAAAGTTAAATAAAATTAGGGTTTTGAAAAAAAAATTGGGTTTTAATTATTAATTTACAAAATAAATCAATTTATTTACAAATTATATATATATATTTAATAATATGAACATACAATAAATAAATATAAATAATTAAGTTTTTTGAAAATAAAGTTTGAATTTTAAAGATATGAATTTTTGGTATAAGAAATAATATACATTTAGTTTAACAATTAATAAATTAATTAAGTTAAATTAATAAAATATAAACAAAACAAATAAAAAAATGAGAAAAAATACATACCTGGGGCTGGGATTCGAACCCAGGCCCTAGGCTTTGTTCATCTTGGACCAACAGCACAACCACCAGGCCAGGCGCGCGCTGGTGTTAGTGTATGAGCAGCAATGCCTTTTGTTACTAACCGGCAAAAATCATGAAAAATAAAACAAAACAAAATGGCCTGGGGGGAATCGAACCCAGGACCATTCGTTCACAGGAAAACATACAAACCAGCTGAGCCACATGGGGCGCGTACAACATAGATTCAACAACAAAACTTTTTATTTTAAAATCAATATTTGAATAAGATTTTTGGCGCCATCTGAACTTCATCTTCTTCCTCAAATTTCCTGCGAATTTTTCTTCAACTTTTCCTGCAAAATTTCCTACAAACAAATTTGGCAGATAAACCTATATTTCTTAAATCACACATAAACCATCACAATCTCTAAAATTGATGACATATTTTTATTGCCCAGGGTTTGTACGGCTTAGCTATGTTCTTAACATGTTCATTAATGGTGTGAAACGCAAAACCCCATTCTTGAGGTTGAAACCCTAACAATGGTAACCTCTGGTTCCGGCCACGAAGCTTCAATCCAAACACATAAAAACAATCCACACACGTTAATAAACAGATTTCAATGGTTAAAAATAGTTTATATATCATGAATTGATGGAATCGAAAATTTGAAAACTCAAGAAAATATTGATTCGTTTTGTATGATTCATGGAGTTCTGAATGCAATGGATGATCAGGAATGACTCAAGGATGTTCAATAAACATGTTTCCACCTTCAAAACTCTTTGGAATGGCCTTTAGCAAGGAATCCGAATGTGGCTTTTCTTGAAATTTTTTGAAGTTTGATTGTTGTTCTGGGCTGCCAATTTTTCGTGTCCTTGTGTTTGTATGAGTTATACATATATAATAGAACATAATTAGGTCAAAAAATCAAACCATCCTTTGGATTTTTGGATCAATTGAGATTGAAAAAGATATCCTTCCAAATATTGAAAAAAACTTGATATATCCTTACTATTTTGGTTGATCTAATTTTGTATGATCTCAATCACTTTTAATTGACCTTCATGACTTTCTAGAACAAAAATCTGATCAAATATTGCAACTTTTATATTTTATTTTGATTTAAAATGATTTTTAATGTATAAAATCATAATAAATAAAATAAAATGAATAAAAATTTGAATAAATGATTTTTAATTCGTGCATGATGTCATGGAAGTGTTTAGGTCATAAAAATGCAAGCCCATTTGGAGAAATTTGGTTCTAAAGTCCCATTTGCTTCATAAACCTCTCAAAAATTTCCCAACTTTGCAAAGGCACAAATCCCTCAATTTTAAGGCTATGAAGGTGTTCTTGGATATTTTAGAAAGCTTAGAGATTTCTCTAACCAACCTCTTTGGTCTCATGTCCATATCTTTTACCATTCTCAAGTTATGCTCTTTGGAAGTTGTTGACTTTTTGTTGACTTTTAAAATGACCTATAATGTCTTAGCTCATACCTTCCAAATGAAGCATTTTTGGGCTTGGATTGTGAGACACAAAGTTGTAGAGAATTCAATTTCCTTCAAAATGAGCTTTGGATGGAAAATTTTTGATGAAGCATGTGAAAGTTATGGCTGGTCAAAGTTCAGTTGACTTTTCCTATGAAAACCCTAATTTAGAAACTTCTGATTCTTGATGATCTGAAATCTCCTTGATGAATCATGATCAACCCTTGATCAAATGATGAATTCTACTTCATATAATTTATGTTGGCAAAAAATCATGAAGTTTGACTTTGGTTTGACCACAGTTGACCTTAGTTTGACTTTTTAACTACTTTGACTGATTTTAGCCTATCTGATCATCTGACTGAGCAAACCTTTTGGGAAAGTCTTGACTTGACATGGGGATTCTTGAACATATATAGGGTGCTATGAAGCTCACTTGAAGCCTTAGAAGTCTATTTAGCCTGATGAAAGTCAAAACCCTAGTTTAGGATGCATTGCTTTGGAGGATGCATTGTCTGAGGGAATTGTCAAACTTTCTGACTAATTGTGAACCTTGTGAACCTTGTGAACCTCTTGAGATACCTTGTAAATCTTGTGAACCTTGTGAACCTCTTGGGATACTTTAGTACACAATTCCTTGTCTAGGTGAGGGCAAATTTTGGGGTGCAACAAACGGGCTATGGTAACATTATTCCATGACATGATCCACAAAGAAATTGAATGTTATGTGGATGACATGATTGCCAAGTCCCTCACAGAAGAATACCATTTGGTGAATCTTCTGAAGTTGTTCAAATGGCCACAGATTCATCCTGGTAGCCATTGATTACTTCACCAAATGGGTTGAAGCAGCTTCGTACGCAAATGTCACCAGGCAAGTGGTAGCCAGATTCCTGAAGAGAGACATCATCTGTCGATATGGAGTGCCCGAGCGAATCATTACTGATAATGGTTCTAATTTGAACAACAAAATGATGGCAGAACTATGTCGGGACTTCAAGATTCAACATCACAATTCTTCTCCTTATAGGCCAAAGATGAATGGTGTTGTTGAGGCAGCTAACAAGAATATCAAGAAGATTGTGCAAAAGATGGTGGTCACATACAAAGACTGACACGAAATGCTACCATTTGCCTTGCATGGGTATCGTACCTCAATCAGAACATCCACTGGGGCAACACCGTATCAGCTTGTGTATGGTATGGAGGCAGTCTTACCAGTTGAAGTTGAATTACCCTCGTTACGAGTACTGATGGATGTCAAGCTGAATGGGTCCGATCTCGGTACAATCAATTGAATTTGATCGAAGAAAAGAGATTAGCTGCAATCTGTCATGGGCAGTTATATCAGAAGAGAATGAAGAAAGTCTTTGATCAGAAATTCAAGCTTCGGGAATACCAAGTGGGAGATCTTGTGCTGAAAAGACTCCTCCCTCCTCATACAGACCACAGGGGCAAGTGGACTCCGAACTACGATGGTCCATTCATAGTAAATAAAGTTTTCTCTGGTGGAGCACTGATGCTCACTACTATGGATGGTGAAGATTTCCCGTCCCCTGTGAATTCAGATGCAGTTAAAAAATACTTCGCATAAAATGACCCGCTGGACATAAAAACAGAATGTAAGTCCAGGCAAAATAGGGCATCCCGGCGAGTCAAAAACAGAATAAAAGACTCGGGCAATAATAAGGGAAAATAATCAAAACAAAATGTGCACCCGCTGAGTTGAAAAGCCGCATTGGACAGCTCAGAAAAAAATGGGTATCCCGGTGGATTGATAACCCGAAAGGACGATTCACGCAAAATAAGGGAATAAGCAAACAACTGTATTCTGAATTCGTCTATATCATTCATGACACGACAAACTTCGAAAGGTTAAAGCATCGGTCAGAATCAACTTTCTTCAGAAAGCAGGGTAAGAAGAACGTCAATGTCATATGAGTCATAGCAAAAGGGAAGCTCACTAAAGCGTCGTCAACATTGCCAACACTTTCATTTTTCTCAGTTTGTAACAATCTCCTCATTTCAGGGGATCTGTTTCTTTGACTGTACTTGCGAATTCAGGGCACACAAATTAATAAAATCAGATTTTCAGTCACACCTCGTCTTGTACATCTTATTTCATTTGCAAAAATGTCCTATATCCTTGATATAATGGTTGCATAAAAAACAGATGTGCCTTTCTAATCACATGCCTACAGGAAATACATTACTTACTCTCGGGAGTGTCTAAACTCCTATGATGGAATCCGGTAATGGATACCTCGGGGTACTTGGGCGTTTCTTTGTCTTAACAGGATTGCAGGTATTCAAAGCGCAACATGGGGCATGAAAGGGTTCCCCCCAGCAAAGTTGCCAAATAATTATTTCCTCAGCACATCTTCCAGACAGCACCAGAAATGCTCTCTCCCCATCAGAGTTGCCAGGCATCACTTCTCTAGCACATCTTTCAAAGAAGTACCAGAAGGTGCTCATATCCCCAGCTGAGCTGTCAGATACTATCATCCTCAGCAGGACCCCCACAGAAATCTCTAGGAAGATCGTTCAGTGATCTTTTTCTTCCCTAAATAGAGTGCTAGACAACTGTCGCTCCCCGGATTTCCATCCTGGTACAAACGCGAAAGTGGCGCGGAAAAGAATAGAGTCGCCAACCAGGCATTTTTATCCCGAAGGAACGGGAATGGTAATGCTGCACAAACCAGAAGAAAAGAAAAGGAAGGACACGGGTCCTGCGAACCAAAGAGACTGGGTTCGGGAGTCGGTTGCGAACTGGGAAGGTATTAGCACCTAGATCGTCCGCCGTACCCGACGGGATCCACGCTTGCAAAGAAAACTGTTTCAAAGGGTGAAGAAATGAAAGTTGCTGCAATAAGAAAATGAACTGAACTGGATAAAAGAAACGAAAAAGGAACTGAAAAAAGAAATGAAAAGGAAAAATATAGGGAAAATAAAGATTGTGCTCGAACGGGCCCTACCCTGCTGCCTACGTACCTCATCTGGACAATGAGGATCAGAGTCGCCGTAGTTCCCCTAACTAGGGGTGGAAAAGATTGCTTGTGTCTTAAGGCTTGAACTGCCTATGTCAATGCTCAGGTGTTACAGACTCGGACGACGAGTGTGTAACCGTCTTGCAAAATGACAAGTAGGAGCAAGTTCGCGTACGGAGCGAAGGAGGTGAGAAAAGAATTCCCGAAGGAAAGACGCTTATTGTTTGTTTGTGTTTGTTATGAAGCTTTTATGAGTGTGTCACAAGGAAGTGAACTCAAGCTCTTTTCCATGGAATGTGCACTTGTCACTACATTCCAAGATGGAATAATAGAACAAGCACACTCAAGTAAGGAGAAGATCCCCAAAACTTGAATCCAGAGATTAGGGCTTAAGCTCACTAACTCATTGAATTTATTAAGTGTTTTGTATTTACAATGAAGAAGTGTTTTTTATAATTTTCTTGGTGAAGATGACATCCTGATCAGACTTGTACATCACAAGACAAACTTGTATTATCCCAAGATGGGAAGACTACAAGTGTCTCATGGGATAAGGCTATTGCTCAAGGTATCACTTCAATCTTTATTAAGTGTCTTCTTAGGGTTTTGAGATGAGAAGAGAAGAGAAACAAAAGGATCTCAAAGGTAAAAGTCTAATGGGGGACTAATGAATCCTAAGTGTTGTCATGCATGGGAAATCCTAGGTTAGTGAGGTTTACTATCCTAAAGAAGAAAGGGATAAGAAGAGAAAGAGAAGAAAGAAGAATAGAAGAGGGAGGAAGTAAGGCCTAAGCCCCAACAATCACAAGAATAGTATCAATGAAGAAAAGAGAAGAAATAAGAATTGGAGATGTGGGAATCACATCCACACCTCTCACTTACCAAAGCCCCTGAAATGGTTAGTGATACAAGAATAAATGCAACATACAATGAACATAATATCAAATCAAAGTCACACAACCAGAAGTGAAGTCTTAAACACAAATTCCAAATGCAAATACAAAGCATAAGAATGAGAAGAGGACTATACAACTCAACATGAAGCATTATGAATCACCATGACAAAACAAAGTAAACATGAGAGAATACAAAGCAAACTAGACAAAACAACACCACAAGGTTCAAGACCAGAACCCTAATCATGTTAGAAGAATGCCTAAGAAGCATGAGAGATGAAGGGAAGAGATGCATATGGTCAAGTGATCACATTATGAGAAGAAAGAAGCAAAAGAAATGAGGTGGATATACATAAGGATGGAAGAACTCCAAAGGAAAACAAAACAAAATTTCCAAGACACAAACCACAACCCAAGATCAGAGAGGTCTTCACATCCTAATAAGGCTCTAAACAAGTTGAATAACTTGGCACAAGTGCCCTTCTAAGCTAAGGAATGAACTTATGATAAAAAAGAAGCAAAAAGGGACAAGTGAAGAACAAAAATTCAAATCAAATCACATGAGCATTCAAAAATTCCACAACCTTGCACAAATGATCTTCAATCATACCATAACAACATGCCAAAAGGAGAGGAAGAAATTCAGAAGCTAAACAAGACAAAAGAGAGGTCAAACATGGATTAGGGTTAGATGGCTTCACTCACAAGTTAGAGACCAAAATCAATTAACCAAAATTCTAAAAATCAGAACAAAACTCACCAATAAACTACACTCTATCATGAATCCAAAGCAAAAAGAACCAACCAAAAATTCAAAATGATGATCAAGATAGAAAATGGACAAGTCAGCATGCTTCAAGATGAAATAAAAATGAATTAATGAAAGGGAACAATTAATTTCCACGTGTCAAATAAAAATAAATGAAAAATAAAAATATCAAAAATTAGAGAAAACTCAAACAAACATTCATGAATTTTTTTTAGAATTTTTGGAAGCCTAAAACTATTTTTATTAATTTAAAATCAAAATGATATTAAAATGAAATAAAAAGAAATAGAAATAAAATGAAACAGGCTGGGGGTGCGAAAAGAAAACAAATCCAGTTCAATTCTCACTGGGCTCAAAACAGGGGGTGGGGATAGCCATTGAGGCCCACTGGATCCTGTGCAGGTTCACAATATTTAACATGGAAATTCAATAATTCAGCAAAAAAACAAGGACCAATGGATCAAACGTACGCCTATGATTAGTCAACTCATTAAACTTAGTCAGCATTTTAATTGGTTGGAGGTGAGAGACACAACATTTATGGTGAGGTGCGCAACATGGTGATTAATTCAGAAAATAAAAAACACGTGCAAGAGAGGTGGTCTCATTTATGTGGTGGCAGCATGAAGGACGTCCAGATCTCATGATCCAAGGGCTGAGGGATCATCTTCTTCCTTAGAACTCAAGCAAAGTGAAACGCAGAATCCGGTGACCGGAGCTAGGGCTATGGCACCGGAAAACACAAACCATGAACAAAACACAAAATAAATAACTCAAACACTCCAGATCAAACAATTAGGGCATGCTGATTTCAAATATGGCATTCAAATTCACAATGGATCACTGAATCAAACAGATCGAAGCAAAACAGATCTAACCTTAAAACTTCAAATCATCAATACAACTTCAATTCTCAAGCATTTTCAAAATCAAACATCACAGAATCATCAGCATACTTCACATATCATAATGTATACATCAAAAACAAGTTTCAGATCCATGGATTCAGAAGATTACCTGAACTTGCAGAGCACGAAATAGGTCAAGACAAGCCTCTAAACACTGCAGATCTACCTCTTCTAACCTCTCCTTGTAAAATAAATGCAAGAGAGAGCTTGAATTGATCTGGATCTTGAAGTTGGAGATCAACTGCACTTGAATGGCACCACTTAAAATCTTGAGCTTCAGCTTAAACCAATGGTGGATTAATGATCCTTAAGCCTCAAGGATTCAGAATATGTGATTTGTTTGTGAAGAGAGTGAGAGAATGAGGAGATTCGAAGGAAAATGCTCTTGGTGCAAAAACTTTGGAATGATGAAATGTGATGGATTCAGCCTCAAATAAAACCCTAGCTTTCTTATATATGAATAAAAAATGCAATGTTGAAAGGATGAGGGAGAATGCACGTGAGATGAGAGTGTGAGAGTGAATTTGCAAAACTTGCAAGATTTGTGTGATGAGGTGCTTGGCTCGTGCATTCCTCCCATTATTTGCCCATGTGTGATCAATATCTCACCCTTGATTCAAAACAGAAATTATTCTGGCCCTTGGATGTGGGGATCATGCTTTTTTCATGTTCATGCAAATTTCCCTCTTGTGAATTAAACCTCATCCCATGCACGAATTAGGCATTATTTTTGGAGCAAATTAACTTTCTTGCAATGCCTTGTAAGTTTGTGACCTCACTTGGTCCATAAAAAAGCTTGAAAATAAGTTTCATGACCTTTTGCATTTGGAGTATACTTGGATTTCATGCCATGCCCTAGATTTCTTGAAATTTTCGAAGGGCCTATCTCTCTAACCATGAGGGCTATGAAAATGCTCTTGTACTTTTTGAAAATGGGAGGATTTAATCTTCAACTTTCATGTTTGGATTTGGTCCATTTGAAGCTTTTTTCACCAAGTTATGCTTACTTGAAAATTAGGGCAAGAAGTTACTAAAAATGGAAATTCGCATGACCAAACTTATGCCAATTTTGCAAAACACCTCAAAACCTCATGATTCTTGATCTTTGATCTTGCCAAACCCCTTCTAAGGTTATAAGAGCATCCCTTGGCTATAAAAATGGGGTTGGGCCCTTTGAAATCTCACAGTTGACTTTCAGACTACACAGTTGACCAATTTCTTCATTTACAAGCAACTGAAGAAATAACTGACTTCCACAAGGAATTTTCTCACCAAATTTCATCCCTAGGATCCTTTTAACATGTAAGAGACTTTTCCCAAATGAAATGGACAAAGTCACAAGGTTTTCATGCTTGAAACTCAAACCCTAATTTGGGATCATTGTGTAGGAGCTTTGCCCTAGCTTGAATTCCCAGATGATCTTCCCATCTTCTGAGCTTTTGTGAATGATCTTGAACTTGTGAAAGCAATGTAGACTCCTCATAGAACTTGAATAAATCAATTGAACCCCTTGTCATAGCTTGTGATGCCTCAAAACCCTCCACAGATGATCATATGCATAATGCTAGGTCATGAGAATGTTATGCCTCATCTCTCCATGCTAAGATGCCAAGAATATGATATGCTTATGATGAATATGATGTGATATGATGCTTAAAAGAAGAGGGAAAATTTGGGGTGTTACAACAGGGAACCATCTCCCCACGGAGCTCCAGCCTCCTCCAAGAACAATGTCTTAATTTCCCACACAACAAAGTGACGAAAGCTTCCACATCCCCAGCTGGGCTCCCCATTACCAGGATAAGTCTATCAATGACCTATTTCCCCAAGCAGAGCCATATATCAGATCTACCAATGATCTCATCTCCAGTTGGGATATTCTTTCAAGCAGATCAGTCAGAGATCTCCACAACAACGGGATCCGAATCCCGAATCGGTATCTTTTGCATAAACATAGCATTTGCATCATTTATCCCTCAGAGCGTAGCATTCCGTCTAATACAGAGCATTACGGCAAAAAATCAAACATATTGCATAAATCACAAGTCAGGGTCGAATCAGTCACCTGTAAATACCAACATTCCATCAGCAATATATATAAAGACTCACAGTCCCCGCAGAAAGCCAAAGCGCCCCTTTGCACTCCTAAAATACAGATGCATGCTCCTTTTGGCACTCGTCCGTGTCATCTTTCCCTAGTAAAGTAGCCAGAACACTTTCTGCAAACAGATACTTATACATAACCTGTTTGTCTCGACACTCGTCTGTGTCATCTCATATTTCCCAGCAGAAAGCCAAAGCGTCTCCTTTGCACTCACAAATACATGTTCATATATACTCTTCTCGACACTCGTCCATGTCATCTCATATCATCCCCTGCAGATATATCTATATACTCTTCTGACACCCGTCCGTGTCACCACTCCCCAACATGGTTGCCAAACACTTGTTTATAATACACTTTCATTGACGCCCGTCCGTGTCATCCTATCCCCACAGATCACCAGATTACCTTTTACACTCATAAGTTCATAACTTATGCATTTCTTTTTATGACACTCGTCCGTGTCATACTCTCCCCAGCAAGTTGAACACTCATCTGTGTCTCACTCACGCTTATTGTTACTCATACAGATACTTGTCCATATCTTGTATACACCACTCATTTCCCCTCAGATTCAACACTCGTTCGTGTTCTTTGTTAACCAGTTGATACTCGACCGTATCATCATCTCTGAACATGCATCTGCGTTTGTTTCTACCGATACTCGTCCGTATCATAGTCTTAAGGATGCTCGTCCGCATCTTTAATCTATACACAGTGTCAAACACTTATACCTTTCATTTCTTGAGCGTAAGCACTCGTCCGTGTTTACTATTCCCCAGCGAAGTCTCCAGCAAAATTTCTTTTCTATCTGACATTCGTCCTATGTCATGCTACTTTCGGCAGCCGTACCCTGCCAGGTGATCGTCCTTCACCTTTTGATGATCGTCCCTCATCTTTCTCCCAGCGGAGACTCCATTATTGGAACCCTTTTATATCCGGCATTCGTCCTATGTCGTGATATTTAGCAGCCGTACCCTGCTAGGTGATCGTCCTTCACCTCTTGATGATCGTCCTTCATCATGCTTATCCGATGGCCGTCCCCATCGTCGACCTTTTCTATCCGGCATTCGTCCTATGTCGTGATACTTTCGGCAGCCGTACCTTGCCAGGTGATCGTCCTTCACCTTTGGATGACTTTCCCTCATCCTTATCCCCAACAGAGCAGCCGTCCCCTGCTAGGTGATCGTCCTTCACCTTTGATGATCGTCCCTCATCATTTATTTCATTAACCCGATGGCCGTCCCCATCGTTGTTTACCCTTACTTTACAAAACTGATGGTCGTCCCCATCATTGACTTCACCTTTAATCCCCATAGAGTCTTGTTTATTTACTTGATGGCCGTCCCGTCATGATCCCTTTATTTCCCCAGCATGTCGGCCGTCCCCGTCATTGCTTTATCCCCAGCAGTCGTCCTCTGCTCAATGGTCGTCCTCCATCGCCCGCACTTTATATCATATTATACGTCCTTTACAATCTATATCCCTTTTCTTCTTCTCCCCAGTGAGTGCAAATTTTGGACTGTCTTTGGTATTCAACCACAAGTTATCTTGTTTGTCTGTTAAGCAGGCGCTTACATCCTGCACAGCTAACTCATGCTTGAATACGGGTGTAGACACCCAAATTTGCCCTCTGGTTTTCTAGCTTTTCGTTTTGCATTTCATACGCATTTTGCATATCATTTGCATTGGCTCCTAAGACATGGGATCGAGATTTTATGGAGATTAGGGTTTCACATCCTTGTTTGCAGATTATCAGAGGATTCAAGGTTTCAGCTATGCAACCATTAGTGGCGTCATCCTCTCTTTGTTCCTGTCACTAAATTAGGGTTTATTTCCTTGATTTAGCGGTATTCAGAGATTTCACGTCTGAAAGGACTATTTGCTATACATCTGGGCTGTCATCAATTCAGTGGTTGATTTATCGAACAGTGCATGCTCAAGTCAAGTTGTGTTGTGTACTGGATTTATCAAATTATCAAGTTGTGATTCATGAGAAGTTTGGTTCAGGAAATTAGACTATATGTGTTGTTGTTATTGGACCAAGCCCATGCGAATTTGAGCTTTGCACCTGTGTATTTGGTTTCAAACTCCCAACTGCTTCAAAAGCTAAGCCAATGGGCCTTGGGATACTCGACCCAGCATGTTGCTGATCAGCGCCTGAATCCAGCGACCACCCCTCTCCTCCATTGTTTTTTTTTATATATATATTATTGTGTTTTCTTTTTTAATTATTCTATTATCTTCTTTATAATTTTGTTGATTAGTTTTTTTTATTATTATTATTAACATTTGTTAGAAGTTTTAGTTTAAAACTTTACTAGACTTTGACATTATTTTGTGAATTTTGTTAATCAATTTTAGTATAACTTTATCTAGTTTCGATTAATTTTGTTTAGTATTTAATCTCGATTTAGCTTTGACTTTAATTTCTCATTGATTTAGTTTAATTTAGTGAAGAGTTTTAGTTTATAATTTGTTAATTTTTGATTTAGAATTTTAAGTTAGTTAATTAATCGTTAATTTGATTATTGTTCTTAGTGTAGAATTTTCTTAGAAATTTTATTGCTTTAAACTTAGAATATTTTTTTTTAATAAGTTATTATTCATTCAAATTTATTTATTTTTTAATTTAAATATGTTTTTTTAATTTTTTGTTTTAAATTTTTATTAATTAGTTTAAATTTAATTTAAATTCATAATTTTATTAGTTTTGTTACTCTTAGTTAGTTTCTATTATTTTTGTTTAGTCCAAACCCAATTTGTTTAGTCCATTTGGAACCAAGTCAAAGGTACAAACAGACAAAATGCTGGCAGCAGAGGGGACAGAATTGAAAAGTTGCATAAAGTGGGCAAAAGAGTTTTTGATACAAAAAAGGTACAGCAGAGCGCCGAATAACAAAAAGAAACAACCACATGCCCCTTGTTTCAGCTTGCCATAGCTGGCCTAATAATCTGGCACCAATTTCACTCAGCAAGAAAAAACACAAAAAAAAAACACACACAAACTCCTACACCAAACGCACTCTTGCTCACCCTCAAACACACCATCAATCTCTTCATAACCACTCTACCGCCATCTCAAAATCTGCTGGTACCATTTCAATTTTTCACCACTGAAACCTTCACAACACCAACCGTTCATCAGCTACGAACCTTCAACCTCATCACGTCCAGGACCTAAAACAACCACCTCAATCTGCCCTAACAGCAACACTTCAAAACTCTCCAAACCAAAAACCATCTTCGCCAAAATCCGTAAACCGTAACACATCCACCACCTTCGAATCCCTTCAACAAAAACACAGCCACCAACCTCACCATCAAAACTTCTTGGCATCACCTTCAGCTAACCTCAAGCTCCTCACTCTCACTACAACAGCCTTCATTTCACTAACCCTCAAACCCGTTTAGCATCTTCAAATCGCAGCTTCAACCTGCACAACATCAACACAACAACCAAGCGAATCTCAGGAAACATAACAAAATACAGAAGAGGAGATTTTGTTCAGAACCAGAAACAGAAAAGTGTAGAAGAAGGTGAAACTGATTCGAAGCCGCGACGAACCAAAATCTTCCCCAAATTGCAACCGAAGTTCAGACAAGAGCGAGATTGAAAAAAGCATCGCGAACGCGATTCGCGACAATGAGTAGAAGCTAGAAACAGAACCGCGATTTGAAGCGAGAAGAAGACGGATGTGATACCTCTGACCAAAACTCACCGAAGAAGAGGCCGAGACCGCGTGAACCGCCGGCGATTTGAGAGAGATTTGAGACGCCTCCTTTGGATCGCGGAAGAGAGACTGAGAGATGACGGTGTGATTTGACGGAGTCCGCCGGTGAGAGAGCGAGGTTGAAGGTGGTCGGCTGGGGTTCGGTGTTGAAGGCCGCCGGCATTGTTTTTGCGTTGAAGAAGGGAACTCGATCCCTGTTTTCCTTTTGTTGTTTTTTTTCCTCTACTTCATTCTGAGTTTTCATGTGATTTAACCCTAATTAATTTTCTTTTTTATTATAATATATCTTTGTTTTGGTGGTTGATGTTAACTTGGGCTTAGGCCCGTTGTTTTTTTTCTTTTTCTTCTTCCAACACCCCACCCAGGCGCTATCATCTTTTGGACCGGGCTAAGCCCATTGAATTTCTGATTTCACCACCATTAGTCCAACACTGAACCCATTTCCTTTTCCTCTTCTTTATATATAACAAGTTAATCTTAATTAATTTTTTGCTAATTGTTTAGTTTAGATTTTCATTACTTTTATTATAATAATTATTATTATTAGTATTATTATTAGAGTTTTGTTAATCCTAACTTTGAGTTTGTTTGTGGTTAATTATTAATGTTGTTTTCTTATTGATTTTCTATATAGACTTTTTATTTTAATTATAGCTAAATAGGACTGCATTTTATTTAAAGTTGTGGCGACTAGCTTTATATACTATTGATAAATTCTTAGTTTAGATTTTCGATTTTTTTTATTATTATAACTTTGATATAGTCTTTTAGCTTTATATTTAGTCTTGATTAATTCAATTTAATAATTTTGGTTTTTAGTTCTATGCTGGAAGTTTTGTAGGCTTTATGCTAAAGGGCGATGATGGAGGAAATTTCTTGATGATGGTCTTGTTGTTATTTGGTCGTGAAGTTCTTGATGCAAGTAGTGGCATTTAGTGGTTGATTTCTTAGACACGATTACTCATCTTGGTGGACCCTTTGGATATTTGGTATGACAAGTCTTGCTTGATTCCGTTTGAGCATTGAAAGTTTTATGATGCGGAACATTTGAGTCTTACTGAAATAGTGTGAATCTTCTTGGTAATTATTTTTGGATTTCTTTGTGCGCACAGTGAAGAGGCAACGGACCTTCTCCGTTAGGTACCACTGGCCCGATTTTAATTACTGTATGCTGTTGCATCTGGAAGTCCTACTGGTGTAGGCTCTGTTTGTGCATTGTTCATTTATTCCATCCGCATTCTTTTCTCCTTATCTTATTCATCCATTTCTTCTTATTCATATCTTCCTCATTTTCTCTTATTCTTTCTCGACTGGAGGTGTGCCTAGGCCACCATGGAGCTTCTCCTTTCTCTTCTTATTTCTTCTCCTTCTTTAGGATAGTAGACCACACTAACCTAGGACCATCCGAGCATGTGAATATTAGGATTAGACTTTTCCCGCTTAGTTTTTACCTTTGTGTCTCTTTTGAGTCTTCTCTTCTCATCTCATAATCAGGGACTAAACCCTAAAGGCTTTAAGGCTTTGTGATTAAGCTTATGCCTGCATCCTTCTATTAGGATGGAGTGTATAACTTTAATCCTAAGTGTTAAACCCTTAATGTGTTTAACTCCTTTAATCAATCCATCTAATAATCATCAAGACTTCACACTTGTAACTTGGGCCTTGCATTAGGGTTCTAATTCTTCCTTAATTGGTTAAGAAGGACTAACCCTAATGTTAATGGACAAGTCCCCCTCAAGTTGTCTTACAAATCATAAAATTCACTTCATCATCATACCATTAATAAAATCCACTTAATCAAAGGTTTGTTTTGTCATGGGTTTAATCCCTAATCATGGATTAAGTTGAGGAGCTTTCCTCAGCTTAAACTCTCTCATCTATTATCCTTCTTTTAGGATGGTGTAATGAGTCTGTTTAATCCTTGATTATGGCTTAACCTCATTACATAACACTAAACCAAAATACCAAAAACATCTAAATAATCACAAGTGGGTTAATGATCTTAATCCTACACCGAAGGTGATTAAGTGTGAGAATCTGACTTCACACTTAAGGTATTCTCATTACCCCTAATCAGAGGGAAGATGTGATGAGTTTACTAAATCCATTGGTTTAGACTTAAGCTCATTATCTTATGACAAAATCCAAAAGCAATAAAAGATTGAAAACTCAAAAAACAAACAATAATCGTCTCCTTCGGGATTCTTTTCTCGTCATCTTCACTCACAACCGAGAACTTGCTTCTTCCGTCTAATGCAAGACAGTTTGCATCTGTGCCAGACAGATCATACACTTGAGCATAGACTGCAAGCAGTTCACCAGTCAGTCCTTTCAGTCTCTTTGGGTCGAACTACGGTGTTCTGACTTCCTCATTGCACGAGAGGATACGTAGGCATAACTTAACGGTTATCGAACAAAAGTCTCTGTACATTCCCCCTCCTTCCAGCTTCATTCTTTAGCCTCATATTCTTGAGCATTTCATTCCTGATCTCACACTGACACTGTACATTTATACCCCTCACATTTCTTTACACTGACACCTGTACATTCTTTTCCAGCTATTTTACACACAGATTGCACTGACACTACCCCTCTAAAACACAAATCTTTTAAGCGTGGATCCCGTCGAGTACGACGGACAATCTGGGTGCTAATACCTTCCCAGGTTGTAACCAACCCCCTTTCTCAGTCTCTCTGGTTCGCAAACCGTCTTATCCATCTTTTTCTAGGCCTATGCAGCATTGCCTTTCCTCCGGGATAAAAATGCCTAGCTGGCGACTCTATTCATTCTCCAGTGAGTTCACGGCTGTGTGTTCTCACTGTTCCCTTCGCCGACCGTTCGCGTCTGTACCCTTATCTGACCCTGGCGTCACTTATCGGGAGCGACAGCTTGGCGACTCTGCTGGGGACCCTTATACTGCAACCAGGGCTTCTGGTTCTTTTTGTGGGTTCCTCCTAGCGCTTGATTGATTTGTGTTTACTGGGGTGTTATGTGCTTGTTTGTGCTTGTATTTATTTTTGTTTATTGCTTTATGTACAGTTACTTTACTGCTTTCTTTACTGCATTTATATATCATACTGTCATTGTTGCTGGCTGGATCTGGTTATTTGCTTTGGTGGGTGGGTATTTCATTGAGAGTTGAGGTCCTATACCTGGGACCTGAGTGACACCTAGGCTAGAGTGAATCATATTCTTTCCCATTCCATTTCGGTCTGGTGCGGGAATATGAAACACGGTTCAGATGTGGGTTTCTTCTTGAGAACTCTGTGTTGCAGATTTCCTGCAGTGCTAGGGCTATCTGGGAAGCCTGCTAAGTCTGGATGACCTTTAGTATTGACCTTCAGAAACTGAGGTGAATTAGAGGAGGAACTTTTATGGTTATTGTAAACACTGTACCTCCGGGTTAGAAGTGTTTACACTTCTCATAACTGATCCAAGTCTGAGGATCTTTGTTTTAGAACACTACCTGTGAGGGGATTGGGCTGTTTACAGGTTTGCAGGAACCCTCGACCTCAACATACCCTCATTACCAGTACAGTTGTTGATCCAGTCACTATGATCCTGAAGTTATTGACCTCTGGTTTTCAGTTGCTATTTTGGGTTACTATACAGAGATCTTGTGGTTACAGACACTCGATTCTTGGTTCAGTATTCCAGATTCCAGGCAGTTTCCAGCTGTGATCCCATGTCTTTGCATCTTTTGCATCATCATATTGCATATTGCATTTGCATCTGCATTGCATTTTCCAGAGAGCTCATCCTTCCTCTTTTGTCCATGACCAGCCAGCTGATTTCCCGGTACTCAGTTTGAACAAGTGGTAACAGTTAGAAGACGACAGAGTGTGTGAAGCTAGACTGAGCAGTGCCAAGAGTTAAGAGGGTCAGTTTGAAAGCCGTCAGCATCTATGTCAGAGAACAACCGCCAGAATGTTGAGCTTCCACCTGGTTTCACTTCAATGACCAATCCTTTGTATGGTCTTTCTCCTGATGAAGATCTTCCACAAGTGAACAATCTTGCTCAAGCTCAGCCTGCACAGACCCGGATCTTGAATCAGAATATACCTGAACCATCTGCTGTCCGAGGTGGACCTTCATCTTCGACTGATACTGCGAATTATCAGAGTTTTGCCTTCCCTATGCCAGACTTCCAAGGGGCAATCCCTCTTGTGAAAACCAAGGATCCACCAGCTATTGATCCTGCTGAAAGATTTCGTGTGTTGGACGACCGACTCAAAGCCTTAGCGGATCCTGATGCCTTCGGTTTTGATGCTCTAACTCTGTGTTTGGTGCCTGGTCTTGTCATTCCTCCAGGTTTCAAAACTCCAAAGTTTGAGAAATACACTGGTGTCAGTTGCCCGAAGCGTCATTTGGTGATGTTCTGTAGAAAAATGACTTCTCATGCCCGCAATGATAAGCTGATGATTCACTGTTTTCAGGACAGTTTAAGTGGGGCATCTTTAAGTTGGTACATGGATTTGGAAAACAGTCGAATCCGATCTTGGAATGATTTATCCAGAGCTTTCGTAAAGCAATACCAGTACAACATGGACGTGGCGCCTAATCGCACGCACTTGCAGAGCCTATCCCAGAGGAGTGGTGAATCTTTCAGAGAATATGCACAGCGGTGGAGAGAATTGGCAGCCCAAGTGCAACCACCACTTTCAGACAGAGAATTAATTGACCTGTTCGTGGGCACCTTGCAGGGTCCATACTTGGAAAGAATGAGTAGCATTGGGACGACAAGCTTCTCTGATTTGATGATAGCTGGAGTACGCATTGAGAGCATGCTCAAAAGTGGAAAGATACAAGACTTTTCGAATATCCCAGCTAGTGAAGGTGAGTCTGTTGTTAGCTCCCAAGAGGAAGAGTGGAATGACGTCAGTGCAGTCATGGCAAATATCAAATATTCTAGACCAACATCTTCTCAAAGATCATCTTTTCCTGAATCTGATTACTCTCATGGGCATTCGGCAATGCTCAGAGCACCATATCAGAAGCCTTGGACTCCTCCTCATCCAAATCTGCAAGCTCATGGTCGAAGACCTCAGAATCAACTTCAGAGCCAGCCTAGGCCTCGCAACAATCTGGAAAGAAGGAATGCTCCTCTTCATCCAGTCCCCATGGCATACAGTGAACTCTTGCCACATCTAATTCAGAGCTCTTTGGTGGTTACTAAGCCTCTCAAGCCGTTGCCAGAGCCGTACCCTCCAGAGTACAATCCTCATGAGCAGTGTGGGTATCATGGTGGATCAATGGGGCATTCAACTGAAGATTGCAAAGCTTTTCAAGCCAAAGCACAACAATTGATCGACAAGGGCTACATCTCCTTCCCAGAAGGAAGCTTGGTTGTGCACGTCAACCTCTCGCCTGATTGAGTTCAAAGACTTCAGAAGAAGCGTCTCCTGATTCAGTGGCTCGGACAAGATGTCATCAGAGTTGGTGATCACTGTATCCTTTTATCATTTGCGTTGTAGTTTCTTTCCTGTTAGCAGCTACTTGTCTTTTAAGCAATGTTATTTTTGAATGGTAATGTTAATGTGGTGATCTTGCATTTTTTGAATCAATTATGTCGCATTCGCTCATTTTTTTTCTTTCCTTGCATCAAAAAACGAAAAACAAAAAAAAATTGCATCCATATGCCTCCCATTTATTTCGCTGTTGTTTAGCAGGTTTGAGGGAGGATGATGACAACTGAATGCTCATAATTGTTGAAGGTATGCTTTCAGAGTAGAACCTGCTGACGATGTACAGGCATTGCTTCAATTCCCAAACACCGGAGATATAAGGGAGATAGACCCTCGTCAACCCCTTTGAGCCTTGAAGTAGGAGTTTCTTTTCTAAAAAAAAAAAAAAAAAAAAAAAAACCCTCACATTCAACCCGGGGCAGGGTAGTTATCAGTTAATTTGATCGAGCGTTCAAATTTCCAAAGGAGTGTGCATCAGAGGATCCATTACCTTTATTCATTACACCTCAAGAGGTCAAGGGACGTGAAACCACAATGGTTATCCCTCACCAACAAAGGAATGTGGCAGTTAACCCTTTCAGCAAGTCATGACAAGCCAGTGTCACACGATTTGTTCAACAAAAATCAAAGAAAAAAAAAAAAGAAATAAAGCCCGCTAAGTCGAAAAAATGTGAAAACCAATGACTTAGGCAAAAGTTAGGGCATCCCGCTGGACTTCAAAATCGAAAATTCAAAAAAGAATCAGTCCAGGCAAAAATTAGGGAGTAAAAATATCAAAAAAGAAAAAGTTTCATAAGAACAAAGTCGTGTGACCAGACACAAAGTCAGAATGGGTGACTGTTACTCCAAGAAACCTCATTGGTGCGTAAACCATCAACGTCATTGGTTCCTCAATCATTACAAAACCCTTGTGAGAAGCGAGCGCTTAAGTCGAATTAGCTGAACATAGGACTGGAGGACATCAAGGAGAATGGGTGGGCACAAATAAACTTTGAGCCATAAATCCTTCTTTCTAAAACCGTGAACCAGACTACGTCATAACCCTTGAAAGTCCTAACTGAATCGGGTTCAATTCTGAAAGCATATTACGACAAGGTTGCGTAAACTGACTCCTAACGATTTACTAACTCAACACTACGTTTGGACTAATCGTCCATTCGCCACACACCGTCACAACATCAAAATAAATAAATTTTCAAAAACTTGCATGTGTACTACATTAAAATTACCATTTGTAAATGAACAGTTTTAATTGCAAGTCAGCCTGTGTCATCAGGAAAGTTCCTACAAAGAGCAATCGCGAGGGAACTTGATCATTCAACAATGATGACCAGAATCAAGAGCATCTTGTCAGCCTATGAATCAGGGGCATGTTATCCAGTGGTTTTGTTGACCAAGGAATCTGTTAGGGTAAAGAGAGTTCCCAAGCATCAGTTGATCGAGGAACGTCATTCAAAGTCAGTTGATCAGAGCTGAATCTCCCAAACAGAGGCAGGACACCCGGAGTTCCGTTGACTAAGGGTCAATTTTTCCAATGCTCAGTCAGAATGAATCAAGTCGCTTACACGCTCATACCGGGGCAGGATACTTCCAAGAGCTCACTAAGTGCAACTCTCCTCGAGAGGACATCCAAGTCCGCCATGCCAAGAATTGGATAATCAGCAACAGTCTGTTCAGAGACTCGCCCAACAGGGGCAAATTTTAGCTACACAGAGCAAGTTATATCAGTAATCTCAGAGTTCAAGACGAGTGTCGGGAAATCATGCTACCCACCGTCGCCTTTGTTACCCTTCTCAACCAGAAGCCTTGTCACTAAGACCTTTTTTCCCCATCCTCGGGAGTTCTTATAGCTTTTCATAAGCATTGCATAAATCATTTGCATATGTTATTCATATCACTTCGCTCGAGCATAAAGCATATGCATCATATTTGCATTGAGCATAACCCCCCCGCAACATCAGATCTCACATCCAGGGCCTCGTAACCCCAACTTATCAACATCTCAAAGTCCAGTTCCCGTCTGGCAAGCCTTTTCAAAGCCCAGTTCCCGTCTGACAAACTTTTCAAGTCCGGTTCTCGTCCGGCAAACCAACTTCAAATACCAGTTCTCGTCTGGTAGGCGAATCTTTTAACCAGTTCCCGTCTGGTCACCTTTTCATTTAACCTGTTGAACGCCAGTTCTCGTCTGGTAGTCATTCTTTTTCAGAGTCAATTCTCGTTTGACAATGAACCTAAGGAGTCAGTTCTCGTCTGACGACTTATTCTTTGCCCATCAGTTCTCGTCTGTTGGCCTACCTTTAATAAACCAGTTCTCGTCTGGTAATTCACCTTCAAAAGTCCAATTGCTTGGCAACCAAAAAAAAAAATATATATCTATCAACCTGGCCCTAGCGCCCAACCATCCTTGTTTCATATCTTTGGTTATGAGCATACGTCTGCATTGTACATCATTTGCATTGCATCTTCATACCGCATGGTTTCTGTTTTAGCTCTGATGTGGGGCAAGAATCGTTTCAAGACGTAATCTGGGGCAGTTATCTCAAGACTTGTTGATTTTCTGCGAGAGTTTGAAGACACTGGGGCAATTCTGGATGCCAAGTCTTCTGTAAAATCCTCTGAAGACGATCTTTTTATGGATGATGCAGTATGGTATAATTGAGGAGTTAAGGGAATGTTAGTTCACTCAGGATGATCAATAATGCTTTTGTTAAGCTCAGAAGTTTGAAGCACTGTGTTAATTCTCAGGGAATGTCTGGTATTTATTTTACCAGCAGGACATTGGAAGTTTATTTCTTCCCCGAGTAAAGATCTTCTTTCAGCCGGTAAGATTCCCTCATGAGGAGTTGGTTGTTCGCATTCAGTCAAAGCCAATTTTCCTTGGCATATCTTCCCAACACAGCTGTTATGCTATACTTGGGGCATATTTTGATTCTCCAGCAAAGTCTCTCCTCAGCAGAGCATTGCCAAATCTTTTCTCAACCATGCCAGAGGGTTGACACATCCCCAGCTGAATTAGAGCAGACGATATCCCCAACAGAACTTCAAGGCTAATTGAATCGTTCTCATCCCCAAGCGGACCTATCTGTCCACAGTGAAGTTTTCCCAACAGGCAGCTGAAGGCCATATTTCCCCACAAAGTTAGAATTATCAGAATTCCCTCCTCAGCAGGATTGTGTGATCAAGCATCTTCCCTAGCCAAGTCTAAAGATGATCTTTCCCCATAGAGTCATCGGGATTCTCATTTCCAAGGGATTTCCCCAGCAGAGCAAGAAGAAATTCTCCCCAGTGGAGTCAGAGCAGGATGATCAGATCCTCAGCAGATGTTCAAAGCAGTTGAACGAAGTATACCTCACGCAGAGTCGTCTTTCCTCCAGTGAAAACCTCTCCAACAAGCATCAGGTTGCCAACACTTCGTTCCCATCAGAGTTAAAAGCTTTCAACCCGTCAGCAGTATACAGAATGCTTCCCGGATTCCCCAGCGGAGAGTTAAAGCTAAAACAGTTGCCTCACGCTCCCAAATATCAGTATATACTCCTTGTGGCACCCGTCTGTGTCATATCCCCACCAGAAAGCCAAAGATATCCCCCTTGGCACTCACAAATGCTTATACATACAATTCCTTGACACCCGTCCGTGTCGCTTTCCCCAGCACAGTAATCTAAATACTTTGTATACCAGATACTTGTTCATACTACATACTTGTTCATACTACACTCTTCTCCTTTTGACACTCGTCCGTGTCACTCTCCCCAACAGTTAAATACTCATCTATACACTACTCATGTTACTCTTATACAGATACTCGTTCGTATCTTGTATACACCATTTATATATCCCCACAGATTCGACAGTAGTCTTTGTTCTTTGTTAACCAGTTGGTACTCGTCCGTACCATCATCTCAGAACATTGCGTCTGGTGTTTGTTTCTACATGATACTCGTCCGTATCATAGTCTTAGGGATGCTCGCCCGCATCTTTAATCCATACACCGTGTCAAACACTTATGTCTTCTTGGATATAGATACTCGTCCGTGTCTATTGTTCCCCAGAAGGATACTTTCAGATGCAACACTCGTCCGTGTTCTTTGTTAACCAGTTGATACTCGTCCGTATCATCATCTCTGAACATGTGTCAGTTTGTTTCTACATGATACTCGTCCGTATCATAGCCTTAAGGATGCTCGTCCGCATCTTTAATCTATACACAATACCAAACACTTATACTTTCCTTTCTTGGGTGTGAACGCTCGTCCGTGTTCACTATATCCCCAGTAGATCGCCAACAAATTTTCTTTTTATCTAACACTCGTCCTGTGTTATGATACCCCTGAGAGCAGCCGTACCCTGCTGAGTGGTCGTCCTCCACTTCTTGATGGTCGTCCTCCATCATGCTCATCCGATGGCCGTCCCCATCGTTGATTTTAGCAGCCGTCCCCTGCTAGGTGGTCGTCCTCCACCTCTTGATGATCGTCCTTCATCAACTTTATCCAATGGTCGTCCCCATTGTTGATTTTGGTTATCTGACATTCGTCCTGTGTCATGAGAAACCTCGAGAGCAGCCGTACCCTGCTGGGTGGTCGTCCTCCACTTCTTGATGGTCGTCCTCCATCATGCTCGTCCGATGGCCGTCCCCATCGTTGACCTTTTCTATCCGGCATTCGTCCTATGTCGCGATATTTTCGGCAGCCGTACCCTGCCAGGTGGTCGTCCTCCACCCTTGATGGCCGTCCCCATCATATTTCTCTTATACCCAACAGAGCAGCCGTCCCCTGCTAGGTGATCGTCCTTCACCTTTGATGATCGTCCTTCATCATTTTATTCGATGGTCGTCCCCATCATGATCTTTTATTTCTCCCAGCTAGTCGGCCGTCCCCGTCTTTGCTTTACCTTTTATCCCCAGCATGTCGGTCGTCCCCATCATTGCTTTATTTTCTGCACCTTCTCCAGCATGTCGGCCGTCCCCGTCATTGTTATTTACCCAGCAGTCGTCCTCTGCTCGACGGTCGTCCCCCGTCGCCCCTACATTACAATATACTTTATTTGCCTTTACAATCTATATCCTTTTTCTTTTTCATTCTGTGAGTGCAAATTTTGGATTGTCTTTTGGTATTCAACCACAAGTTATCTTGTTTACCTGTTAAGCCGTCGCTTACAACCTGCACAGCTAACTCATGTTTGAATAGGGGCAGCTGTAGACACCCAAATTTGCCCTCTGGTTTTCTAGCTTTTCGTTTTGCATTTCATACGCATTTTGCATATCATTTGCATTGGCTCCTAAGACATGGGATCGAGATTTTATGGAGATTAGGGTTTCACATCCTTGTTTGCAGATTATCAGAGGATTCAAGGTTTCAGCTATGCAACCATTAGTGGCGTCATCCTCTCTTTGTTCCTGTCACTAAATTAGGGTTTATTTCCTTGATTTAGCGGTATTCAGAGATTTCACGTCTGAAAGGACTATTTGCTATACATCTGGGCTGTCATCAATTCAGTGGTTGATTTATCGAACAGTGCATGCTCAAGTCAAGTTGTGTTGTGTACTGGATTTATCAAATTATCAAGTTGTGATTCATGAGAAGTTTGGTTCAGGAAATTAGACTATATGTGTTGTTGTTATTGGACCAAGCCCATGCGAATTTGAGCTTTGCACCTGTGTATTTGGTTTCAAACTCCCAACTGCTTCAAAAGCTAAGCCAATGGGCCTTGGGATACTCGACCCAGCATGTTGCTGATCAGCGCCTGAATCCAGCGACCACCCCTCTCCTCCATTGTTTTTTTTTATATATATATTATTGTGTTTTCTTTTTTAATTATTCTATTATCTTCTTTATAATTTTGTTGATTAGTTTTTTTTATTATTATTATTAACATTTGTTAGAAGTTTTAGTTTAAAACTTTACTAGACTTTGACATTATTTTGTGAATTTTGTTAATCAATTTTAGTATAACTTTATCTAGTTTCGATTAATTTTGTTTAGTATTTAATCTCGATTTAGCTTTGACTTTAATTTCTCATTGATTTAGTTTAATTTAGTGAAGAGTTTTAGTTTATAATTTGTTAATTTTTGATTTAGAATTTTAAGTTAGTTAATTAATCGTTAATTTGATTATTGTTCTTAGTGTAGAATTTTCTTAGAAATTTTATTGCTTTAAACTTAGAATATTTTTTTTTAATAAGTTATTATTCATTCAAATTTATTTATTTTTTAATTTAAATATGTTTTTTTAATTTTTTGTTTTAAATTTTTATTAATTAGTTTAAATTTAATTTAAATTCATAATTTTATTAGTTTTGTTACTCTTAGTTAGTTTCTATTATTTTTGTTTAGTCCAAACCCAATTTGTTTAGTCCATTTGGAACCAAGTCAAAGGTACAAACAGACAAAATGCTGGCAGCAGAGGGGACAGAATTGAAAAGTTGCATAAAGTGGGCAAAAGAGTTTTTGATACAAAAAAGGTACAGCAGAGCGCCGAATAACAAAAAGAAACAACCACATGCCCCTTGTTTCAGCTTGCCATAGCTGGCCTAATAATCTGGCACCAATTTCACTCAGCAAGAAAAAACACAAAAAAAAAACACACACAAACTCCTACACCAAACGCACTCTTGCTCACCCTCAAACACACCATCAATCTCTTCATAACCACTCTACCGCCATCTCAAAATCTGCTGGTACCATTTCAATTTTTCACCACTGAAACCTTCACAACACCAACCGTTCATCAGCTACGAACCTTCAACCTCATCACGTCCAGGACCTAAAACAACCACCTCAATCTGCCCTAACAGCAACACTTCAAAACTCTCCAAACCAAAAACCATCTTCGCCAAAATCCGTAAACCGTAACACATCCACCACCTTCGAATCCCTTCAACAAAAACACAGCCACCAACCTCACCATCAAAACTTCTTGGCATCACCTTCAGCTAACCTCAAGCTCCTCACTCTCACTACAACAGCCTTCATTTCACTAACCCTCAAACCCGTTTAGCATCTTCAAATCGCAGCTTCAACCTGCACAACATCAACACAACAACCAAGCGAATCTCAGGAAACATAACAAAATACAGAAGAGGAGATTTTGTTCAGAACCAGAAACAGAAAAGTGTAGAAGAAGGTGAAACTGATTCGAAGCCGCGACGAACCAAAATCTTCCCCAAATTGCAACCGAAGTTCAGACAAGAGCGAGATTGAAAAAAGCATCGCGAACGCGATTCGCGACAATGAGTAGAAGCTAGAAACAGAACCGCGATTTGAAGCGAGAAGAAGACGGATGTGATACCTCTGACCAAAACTCACCGAAGAAGAGGCCGAGACCGCGTGAACCGCCGGCGATTTGAGAGAGATTTGAGACGCCTCCTTTGGATCGCGGAAGAGAGACTGAGAGATGACGGTGTGATTTGACGGAGTCCGCCGGTGAGAGAGCGAGGTTGAAGGTGGTCGGCTGGGGTTCGGTGTTGAAGGCCGCCGGCATTGTTTTTGCGTTGAAGAAGGGAACTCGATCCCTGTTTTCCTTTTGTTGTTTTTTTTCCTCTACTTCATTCTGAGTTTTCATGTGATTTAACCCTAATTAATTTTCTTTTTTATTATAATATATCTTTGTTTTGGTGGTTGATGTTAACTTGGGCTTAGGCCCGTTGTTTTTTTTCTTTTTCTTCTTCCAACACCCCACCCAGGCGCTATCATCTTTTGGACCGGGCTAAGCCCATTGAATTTCTGATTTCACCACCATTAGTCCAACACTGAACCCATTTCCTTTTCCTCTTCTTTATATATAACAAGTTAATCTTAATTAATTTTTTGCTAATTGTTTAGTTTAGATTTTCATTACTTTTATTATAATAATTATTATTATTAGTATTATTATTAGAGTTTTGTTAATCCTAACTTTGAGTTTGTTTGTGGTTAATTATTAATGTTGTTTTCTTATTGATTTTCTATATAGACTTTTTATTTTAATTATAGCTAAATAGGACTGCATTTTATTTAAAGTTGTGGCGACTAGCTTTATATACTATTGATAAATTCTTAGTTTAGATTTTCGATTTTTTTTATTATTATAACTTTGATATAGTCTTTTAGCTTTATATTTAGTCTTGATTAATTCAATTTAATAATTTTGGTTTTTAGTTCTATGCTGGAAGTTTTGTAGGCTTTATGCTAAAGGGCGATGATGGAGGAAATTTCTTGATGATGGTCTTGTTGTTATTTGGTCGTGAAGTTCTTGATGCAAGTAGTGGCATTTAGTGGTTGATTTCTTAGACACGATTACTCATCTTGGTGGACCCTTTGGATATTTGGTATGACAAGTCTTGCTTGATTCCGTTTGAGCATTGAAAGTTTTATGATGCGGAACATTTGAGTCTTACTGAAATAGTGTGAATCTTCTTGGTAATTATTTTTGGATTTCTTTGTGCGCACAGTGAAGAGGCAACGGACCTTCTCCGTTAGGTACCACTGGCCCGATTTTAATTACTGTATGCTGTTGCATCTGGAAGTCCTACTGGTGTAGGCTCTGTTTGTGCATTGTTCATTTATTCCATCCGCATTCTTTTCTCCTTATCTTATTCATCCATTTCTTCTTATTCATATCTTCCTCATTTTCTCTTATTCTTTCTCGACTGGAGGTGTGCCTAGGCCACCATGGAGCTTCTCCTTTCTCTTCTTATTTCTTCTCCTTCTTTAGGATAGTAGACCACACTAACCTAGGACCATCCGAGCATGTGAATATTAGGATTAGACTTTTCCCGCTTAGTTTTTACCTTTGTGTCTCTTTTGAGTCTTCTCTTCTCATCTCATAATCAGGGACTAAACCCTAAAGGCTTTAAGGCTTTGTGATTAAGCTTATGCCTGCATCCTTCTATTAGGATGGAGTGTATAACTTTAATCCTAAGTGTTAAACCCTTAATGTGTTTAACTCCTTTAATCAATCCATCTAATAATCATCAAGACTTCACACTTGTAACTTGGGCCTTGCATTAGGGTTCTAATTCTTCCTTAATTGGTTAAGAAGGACTAACCCTAATGTTAATGGACAAGTCCCCCTCAAGTTGTCTTACAAATCATAAAATTCACTTCATCATCATACCATTAATAAAATCCACTTAATCAAAGGTTTGTTTTGTCATGGGTTTAATCCCTAATCATGGATTAAGTTGAGGAGCTTTCCTCAGCTTAAACTCTCTCATCTATTATCCTTCTTTTAGGATGGTGTAATGAGTCTGTTTAATCCTTGATTATGGCTTAACCTCATTACATAACACTAAACCAAAATACCAAAAACATCTAAATAATCACAAGTGGGTTAATGATCTTAATCCTACACCGAAGGTGATTAAGTGTGAGAATCTGACTTCACACTTAAGGTATTCTCATTACCCCTAATCAGAGGGAATATGTGATGAGTTTACTAAATCCATTGGTTTAGACTTAAGCTCATTATCTTATGACAAAATCCAAAAGCAATAAAAGATTGAAAACTCAAAAAACAAACAATAATCGTCTCCTTCGGGATTCTTTTCTCGTCATCTTCACTCACAACCGAGAACTTGCTTCTTCCGTCTAATGCAAGACAGTTTGCATCTGTGCCAGACAGATCATACACTTGAGCATAGACTGCAAGCAGTTCACCAGTCAGTCCTTTCAGTCTCTTTGGGTCGAACTACGGTGTTCTGACTTCCTCATTGCACGAGAGGATACGTAGGCATAACTTAACGGTTATCGAACAAAAGTCTCTGTACATTCCCCCTCCTTCCAGCTTCATTCTTTAGCCTCATATTCTTGAGCATTTCATTCCTGATCTCATACTGACACTGTACATTTATACCCCTCACATTTCTTTACACTGACACCTGTACATTCTTTTCCAGCTATTTTACACACAGATTGCACTGACACTACCCCTCTAAAACACAAATCTTTTAAGCGTGGATCCCGTCGAGTACGACGGACAATCTGGGTGCTAATACCTTCCCAGGTTGTAACCAACCCCCTTTCTCAGTCTCTCTGGTTCGCAAACCGTCTTATCCATCTTTTTCTAGGCCTATGCAGCATTGCCTTTCCTCCGGGATAAAAATGCCTAGCTGGCGACTCTATTCATTCTCCAGTGAGTTCACGGCTGTGTGTTCTCACTGTTCCCTTCGCCGACCGTTCGCGTCTGTACCCTTATCTGACCCTGGCGTCACTTATCGGGAGCGACAACGGGCAATTGTAAACACCCCAAATTTTCCCTCACTAAGTTCACACCATGGTTTGTGATCTTTCATCTTTGCATTAGTTTAAACATATCATATCATATTGCATTTTTGCTTCACTGCATTAGTTCAAGTCCATCTACATCTAGGGTTTGTGATCTGAGCAATCCAGGATCCATCTGAGCCACTCCAAAGGTCTTAAATCATCTAAAGAGGGTCCATGTATGTTCAATCATCATATTTCATCCTCCAAAGATCAAGGAAGTCAAAGAATCACAAGAACTGGCAAAGCATGGAAGCAGAGCTAGGGTTTAACTGCACAGATGACCTAAAATTAGGGTTTTGGTTTCAGAGGCCATAACTCCAAATGTTTTGGTCATTCTTGTTTCTAATGGTCTCAATATGATATAAGGATCATTCATACCAAGTTTGATGAAAAAATTCATTGTGGAAGTCATCTGATCACTAGGTAACTTCTTGAGCAAGTCAGAGCAAAATCAGGGCATCTGAGGCCCCCATCAATGGAACCAAAGTGGATTTTTAATCAAATTGAAGTTATATGGTCTTTATTTGATCATTGAAGTTCTTAGAAGTTCACAAATTTGAAGAAAAATGAGCAAAACCAAAAGTTGCCAAAAATGGAAATGACTTGTAATGTAAACTTTCCATTTTGGGAAAGTTTTTCAACCTCCTCTTTCTCAACCAAAAATGCTTCAAATGAAAAATTGTTGGTCATGAAAGTTGTAGATTGGATCATTCCATTTTCAAAAAGTACAAGAACAAGATCTAATTCATTTTGGAACTCAAGTTATGGCTTTCCAAAGTTGGCAAAAATCACATAATTTCAAGTTTCATACCAAAGAGGGATTTTTGCAAATTCACTTACCAAGCTTCTAAGTGACTTCTAATTAACTTCTAAACATCATAACAACATCACATGACTCATTTTGCTGCAAATTGCCCAAGGAATCACAACATTTCATGCCTTGCCCATGAAGAAATCTCAAAGGGGCCAAAGTTTCATGAAATTGCAAAACCTCCCATAACTTTGTTTCAACTTGCTGAATTGCCTCTAAATGAATTCCATGGCCATCCTTGATCCTTGTTGCACCAGACACCCTATTGTACCAAGCCTGAACCAGCCCATACCTCAAAGTACAACCAACCTTGACTTTTTGCAAATCACTGTCGCTCCCGCCAGATGACATCGGGGTCAAGAGGGGTACAGACGCGAACGGTCGGCGAAAGAGGAAGAATGAGAACACACAGGAGTGAACTCAAGAAGACAAGAGTCGCCAGCTAGGCATTTTTATCCCGAAGGAAAGGTAATGCTGCATAAACCTAGAAAAGATATGGATAAGACGGTTGCGAACCAGAGAGACTGAGAAAGGAGGTTGGTTACAACCTGGGAAGGTATTAGCACCCAGATTGTCCACCGTACTCGACGGGATCCACGCTTAAAAGATTTGTGTTTTTAAAGGGGTAGTGTCAGTGCAATTTGTGTGCAAAAGAGCTGGAAAAAGATGTACAGGTGTCAGTGTAAGAGGAGTGTGAAGTGTATAAGAGAAGTGTCAGTGTAAGGAAAGAGTATGCTCAAGATTATGAGGCTAAAAGAGTAAGGCTAGAAAGAGGGGGAATATACAGAGACTTTTGTTCGATAACTGTTAAGTTATGCCTACGTATCCTCTCGTGCAATGAGGAAGTCAGAACACCGTAGTTCGACCCAAAGAGACTGAAAGATAAATTGACTTGTGAACTGCCTACTTGTCTATGCTCAAGTGTATGACCTGTCTGGCTCAGGTGCAAACTGTCTTGCATTAAACGGAAGAAGCAAGTTCTCGTTTGTGAGTGAAGATGATGAGAAAAGAATCCCGGAGGAGACGATTATTGTTTGTTTTTGAGTTTTCAATCTTTTATTGTTTTTTGGAGTTTGTCATAAGTTAATGAGCTTAAGCCTAAACCAATGGGTTAATAAACTCATCACATCTTCCCTCTGATTAGGGGTAATGAGAGTACCTTAAGTGTGAAGTCAGCATCTCACACTTAATCACCATGAAGTAGGATTAAGATCATTAACCTACTTGTGATTATTTAGATGTTTTTTTGTGGTTTTTGTTTAGTGTTGAGTAATGAGATTAAGCCACAATCAGGGATTAAACAGACTCTTTACACCATCCTAATAGAAGGATAATAGATGAGAATGTTTAAGCTGAGGAAAGCTCCTCAACTTAATCCATGATTAGGGATTAACCTCATGACAAAACAAAGCCTTTATTAGATGGATTTTAGTTAATGATAAGATGAAGAAGTGAGTTTTATGGTTTGCAAGACAACTTGAGGGGGACTTGTTCATTAACACTAGGGTTAGTCCTTCTTAACCAATTAAGGAAGAATTAGAACCCTAATGCAAGGCCCAAGTTACAAGCTTGATGTCTTAGTGGTTATTATATGGATTGATTAGAGGATTTAAACACATTAAGGGTTTAACACTTAGGATTAAAGTTATACACTCCATCCTAATAGAAGGATGCAGGCATAAGCTTAATCACAAAGCCTTAAAGCCTTTAGGGTTTAGCCCTGGATTATGAGATGAGGAGAAAAGACTCAAAGATGACACAAAGGTAAAAGTCTAAGGGGGACTAAACAAACTTAAAATGTTAACATGCTTGGAAATCCTAGGGTTTGTGAGGCTTAAGAGAGAAAGAAATCTTCAAGGAAGCCACCAAGGAGAAGCAAGATAGAAAAGCGATGAGATGAGAAAAGAAATGAGGGAAGAGAGGCACAAGTGAGCAAGCTCACTCAAAGACAAGTAAAAATGCAGCAAGGATGCAAAATGAGAAGAGGAGAAGAAGTAGGAGGTGAAGGCAAATCCACCTCCTAAACAAACTTACCATTAACCTGAAAAGTTAGCACAAGATGCATATGGGATGAAATGAGATGAAACAATGCATATGGATGGGCAAAGGCCAAAGTCAGAAACATACACATGATGCAAATGATGTCAAGAGATGATACAAACATGTGGCAAAACATGAGAATGATCATACAAAGCAATGGATGCAGATGAAGCATGCTTTGAACCATGGATGTACATGAAAAGTGATGAAATGTAATGGACATATAACATGGCAAATGAAAGATGCAATGATCAAACATGATTCTAATATGTCCTAAGATGTATTATGAATCAAATGAAAGCATAAAATGTCATGGCAAGTCATGGTATGCAAGCAAATGGAAGATGGATGCAAAGGAAGGCATGAATTAGGGTTATATGCAACATACAAAGCAAAAATCCAAAATCAGAAGCAAACATCATGATAAAAATTTGAAAATGCAATCAAAGGAACCCTAAACCTATACAAACTCACTGCCCAAAGGAGGGGATCCTACTCTTAACCTATTAGAAGTTGTGAATTTCCTAAGATTGCTAGGGTTTTAAGGTACCTTGTCAAGAAAAAATCCTAAACAAAATGAAAATGCAAGATCAAATCATGCCAATTTTATCCTAAAAACTACATGTTATGCAAGATGCAATGCAAAAAGAATCATTGTCCAATTCTCAAAGGTTAGACAGAAATGAATTTTTGAGGATTGGTACAAAATATTGCCTTGAAATAAAATTAATTCCATTGAAAATGATCAAAAGGCATCAAGAACCAAAAATAAATTTGGTTTGAGAGTTGGACAATGTTTCTAAATGTTTTTAAATGTTACATGAATTTTTTTGTGATTTTTGGATACCTAAAAGTATTTTTAATTAATTAATTTTCATTAACTAATTAAAAATAAACTTTTAAATGATTTAAAAATAATTTTTAATACAAAAAATGAAAATAAAAATATTTTTGATTTCTGAAAATTAATAAAAGGCTTGATAAAAAATTTCAGAATTTTTTGATGATTTTTACTATTTTTTGTAAAATGTACAAATAAAAGAAAAAGAAAATGAAATTAAAATGAGAAATAATGAAAGTAATTAAAAGGGAAGGCCAGGATTTGATCTGGGCTTGGTCTGGTTGACTGCGCGCCAGATCCAAGGGCCCAGATTCAAACCTGACTAATTTGTTTTATAACTTAATTAAACAAAATTAAATTAAATAATCAGGGATTAGGGTTAATGATTTTCAGGTGGCCGGAGAAGACTTTCGGTCGTCTTCTCCGGCGAACCAAAACCCTAGATTTCGCTACAGGTCACCAATCATGAAATTTCTTCCACCAAAATGATCTTCTCCTCAATCTAAACCTAACCCCTCTCCCAAAATTCATTTATTTTCATTAACAAGCTTGAATCGAAGACAAATACGAAACACGAGCAAACTTTCAGAGTGCCATGAAATGGTCATCTCTTACTTATTTTCAAATCTAAATACATCCAGATGATCAGTGTAACATGTAGATTCAGTTTGTAACAAGAAAATGAAGTTCTGAGAAAAAGGTTCTTGATAGATACCTGAACTGAGGTTCTTCAAACTGGAGCTTTCTGAGCCTTTCTCTTATGCAAACTGACTCCAATGATCCCCCTTATGCTAATGGCAAGCTTGAATGGAGTTTAAATTGGCTATTTTGAGAGGTCCAGTTCTGGTGTATCAGAAAATGAAGTTCTTGTGTGGGCTGTTTCAGATCATTGTGAGGGGTGGGATTTGTTCTATGGATGATTTCTGGTTGATTGGTGAAGGAATTGTTGACGTTTGATGGTTGTGGATGGAGATTCGAAGAGGGGAAAGTTTTGATAGTTTTTGGAGTGTGCTGCAATGTGTGTGTTTCAGGCTTGTGTATGTTGTGTTTTATGATCCTTAGATGATCCATAAACTATCCCAACAAATCTGGAGAGCAGGTGGGCACTGTGGGATTGGTATGGGAGGATTGGCCAAAAAGTCAAGTTTTGTGTACTTGCAGCATGGGTTATGGCAGAGGCAGTCTAGAGGCTTGTCCTGCCTCAGCTTGAGTCAAGGATGGCCCTTGGATGGTTCATGAAAGGCTGCTGCATTTGGATCATGAGCTAGAAGAGTTTTTGCAACTTGACAACTTGTGACATTTCATGATTTTTTGGCTATGTATGTGTGAGAGGTCTTGCTGAATTTTTGATGTGGGATGCCTCATTAGGTCATGACAATGTATTAAAACCAGCAAGAGATCATACAATCCCTTTGAGAATGATTTTGCCAAAAATCCCTCTTTGCATTTTCATGAAGAATGGTTTATGGCTATGTGAAATTCAAGGCATGGAAATGGGAAATCCCTTGGGCCAATTCTGATTTTTGGTCATGCATTGCATTGGTATGATGATTAGAGGTCATGTTGAAGTCACATAAAGGCTTGCCATGAGAAATTGCAAGTTTTCCATTTTGTGCAAAAGTGAAATTTCAATGATTTTGTCCAACTTTGCAAGGCCATAACTTTTGATCCAAAATGAATTAGAAGGAGTTCTTGTATTTTTTGAAAAGGGAATGATCCATTCTACAACTTTCATGACCAAAGTTTTCTCATTTGAAGCATTTTTGAATCAAAAAGCAAGGGTTGAAAAAGTTTCCCAAAATGGCAAGTTTCCATTACAAGTCATTTTCCCAAAAAGTCAACTTTGCAAATGGCTTGAAATTCCTCAATTTTGTGAACTTCCAACATCTTCTATGAACAAATAAAGACCATACACAATCAAAATGATGAAGAACACCCTTTGGTTGGGTCATTGAGGGCCCCAGATACCCTGATTTTGCACTAACTTGCTCAAAAAGTCAACTCTTGATCAGATGCCTTCCCCATGGAATTTCTTCATGAAAATTGATATGCATGATCCCTATACCAAATAGAGACCAATAGAAACAAGAATGACCAAAAAAATTGGAGTTATGGCCTCTGAAACCAAAACCCTAATTTCAGGTCATCTGTGCAGTTAAACCTGGCTCTGCTTCCATGCCATTCTCAGTTCTTGTGATTCTTTGACTTTCTTGACTTTGTGAGGACACAATATGATGCTTGAACATTCATGGACCCCTTTGAAGTGATTTATGACCTTTGGAGTGGCCCAAATGGCTCTTGGATTGCTCAGATCACAAACCCTAGATGCAGATGACTTTGAACCAATGCAATGAATCACAAATGCAATATGAGATGCCATGATTGAACTTATGCATATGAGAAGATCACAAGCCATGGTGTGAATGGGTGAGGGAAAATTTGGGGTGTTTACAGCTGCCCCTATTCAAACATGAGTTAGCTGTGCAGGAGGTAAGCGACGGCTTATCTTCCAAACAAGATAACTTGTGGTTGAATACCAAAGACAGTCCAAAATTTGCACTCACAGAATGAAGAAGAAAAGGGATATAGATTGTAAAAGAAAATAAAATATATTTATAAAGTGCGGGCGACGGAGGACGACCGTCGAGCAGAGGACGACTGCTGGGGATAAAACAGTGACGGGGACGACCGACACGCTGGGGATGATGCGGGAAATAAAGCAATGATGGGGACGGCCGACAAGCTAGGGATATGAGAGATTATGACGGGGACGGCCATCAAGATAAGATTATCTGGGGGTTATAGGTAAAAAAAATGATGAGGTACGGTCATCAAAGGTGAAGGACGATCACCTAGCAGGGGACGGCTGCTCTGTTGAGGATAAGATGAGGGACGGTCATCTAAGGTGAAGGACGATCACCGGGCAAGGTACGGTTGCCAAAAGTATCGCGACATAGGACGAATGCCAGATAAAAAGGTCGACGATGGGGACGGCCATCGGATAAGCATGATGAAGGACGATCATCAAGAGGTGAAGGACGATCACCTAGCAGGGTACGGCTGCTCTGAAGGTATCATGACATAGGACAAATGCCAGATAAAAAGGTCAACGATGGGGACGGCCATCGGATAAAATGATGAAGGACGATCATCAAAAGGTGAAGGACGATCACCTAGCAGGGTACGGCTGCTCTGAAGGTATCATGACATAGGACGAATACCAGATAAAAAGGTTTCAATAATGGAGACTCCGCTGGGGAAAAGGATGAGGGACGATCATCCAAAGGTGAAGGACGATCACCTGGCAGGGGACGGCTGCCGAAAGGTATCATGACATAGGACGAATGTCAGATAGAACAAAAGTTTTGCTGGGACTTTGCTGGGGAAAAATAAACACGGGCGAGTGTCTATATCCAAGAAATGAGAGGTATAAGTGTTTGGATGTAGTGTATAGACTAAAGGTGCGGACGATAATCCTTAGGACCATGATACAGACGGGTATCAGATGGAAACAAATGCTGACATATGTTCAGAGATGATGATACGGACGAGTATCAACTGGTTAACAAAGAACACGGACGAGTGTTGATTTTGTGGGGACTCTTCTGGGGAATAGTAGACACAGACGAATGTCTAAATTCGAGAAGAAAAAAGTGTTTGACACGGTGTATAGATTAAAGATGCGGACGAGCATCCTTAAGACTATGATACGGACGAGTATCAGGTAGAAAACAAACGCTTGACGCACGTTCTGAGATGATGATACGGACGAAGTATCAACTGGTTAACAAAGAACACGGACGAGTGTCGAATCTGAGGGGATTTGAGTGATATATACAAGATACGGTCGAGTATTTGTATAAGTGAAACAGGAGCAATAAGTATGAGTGAAACACGGACGAGTGTTTAACTTGCTGGGGAGAGCATGACACGGACGGGTGTCAGAAAAAGTGTATTATAAACAAGTATATGCTTTACAAAATGTTCAGGTAGCTATGTTGGGGAAGGTGACACGGACGGGTGTCAGGGAATCTGTATGGATATATGTACCTGTGAGTGCAAAGAGGGCTCTTTTGGCTTTCTACTAGGGATATGACACGGACGGGTGTCACGAGGTATCTGTAATATGTAAGTATTTGTTTGCAAAGAATGCTTGGGCGACTTTACTGGGGAATGATGACACGGACGGGTGCCAGAAGGAGTGTGTATCTGTGTTTGTGAGTGTAAGGCAAATGCTTCGGTTCTCTGTCGGGGAACTTGGGGAGGTATTTGTATTCTGCTGATGTGGTACTGTTGGTATTTACAAGTGTTTGATTCAGAACATGGCTTATGATTATGCAATGTGTTTGATTTTTGCCGTAATGCTCCGTATTAGACGGAATGCTACGCTCTGTGGGGCGAATATGATGCGAATGCTATGATTAAGCAAAGATACCGATCCGAGATTCGGATCCCGATGCTGCGAAGATCTCTGGTTGATCTGCTTGAAGTGGGCATCCCAGCTGGGGATGAGATCATTGGTAGATCTGACATATGGGATTCTGTTTGGGGATATAGGTCATTGGTAGACCTATCTTTGGTAATGAGGGACCCAGTTGGGGTTTGTAGAAGCTTTCTTCACTCTGTTGTGAGATCTTCAGACGTTGCTCTTCTGGATAGAGGCTGAAACTCTGTGGGGAGGAGGCATCTCTGGCTTTTTGCTTTTGGCTGAGGAGGATTGACGACTGGCCACTCAGCTGGGAGAAGGAGAGGTCACTGAAAGACCTTCCTAAAGATTTCTGCGGGGATCGTGCTGAGGACGATACTAGACGACTCGGCTGGGGAAGAAGGAAGATCACTGAAAGATCTTCCTACAAATTTCTGCTGAGGATGATACTTGACAACTCAGCTGAGGATATGGGCACCTTCTGGTGTTTCTCTGAAGGAAATGTTGGAGAAGTGATGCCTGGCAACTCTGATGGGGAGGAGGCATCTATGGTGCTATTTGGAAAGCGTGTTGAGGAAACAATGATTTGGCAGCCTACTGGGGAGAAGCTTTCATGCCCCATGCTGTGCTTCGAACACCTGCAATCCTGAAAAGACAGAGAAATGCACAAGTAATCCCGAGGTATCCCTTACCGGATTCCATCATAGGAGTTTAGACACTTCCGGGAGTAAGTATATTTCCTGCAAGCACGTATTTTTAGAAGAAAAACATATGTATTTATGCAATCAGTATTTTAAAGACGTCGGACATTTTTGCAAATGAAAATAAAATGTACGAGACGAAACATGACTGAAAATCTGATTTTTATTAATTCATGTGCCCTGAATTGGCAAGATACAGTCAAGGGAACAAATCCCCTGAAATGAGGAGATTGTTACAAATTGAGAAACAAAAGGTATTGGCAATGTTGATGACGCTTCAGGGAGCTTCCCTTTGCTATGACTCGTATGACATTTGACGTTCTTCTCGTCTTGCTTTCTGAAGAAGGCTGATTCTGACCAACGCTTGATCCTTTTGAAGCTTACCGAGTTGTAAGTGATACAGATGAATTCAGAATACAGTTGTTCGCTTATTCCCTTATTTTGCATGGATCGCCCTTTCGGGTTTTCAATCCACCGGGATACCCATTTTTGCCTGAGTTGTCCAATGCGGCTTTTCAACTCAGCGGGTGTACATTTTTTTATTTATTTTCCCTTATTTTTGCCCGAGTCTTTTATTCTGTTTTTGACTCGCCGGGATGCCATATTTTTGCCTGGACTTACATTCTGTTTTTATGTCCAGTGGGTCATTTTATGCGAAGTATTTTTTAACTGCATCTGAATTCATAGGGGACAGGAAGTCTTCACCATCCATAGTACTGAGCATGAGTGCTCCACCGGAGAAAACTTTCTTTACTACGAATGGTCCTTCATAGTTCGGAGTCCATTTGCCCCTATGGTCTGTATGAGGAGGGAGGAGTCTTTTCAGCACAAGATCCCCTACCCGGTACTCTCGGAGCCTGACTTTCTGATCGAAGGCTTTCTTCATTCTTTTCTGATACAACTGCCCATGACAAATTGCAGCCAATCTCTTCTCTTCAATCAGATTCAGTTGTTCGTATCGGGATCGGACCCACTCTGCTTCATTCAATTTAACATCCATTAATACCCGCAGGGAGGGTAACTCAACTTCAACAGGTAGGACCGCTTCCATACCATACACAAGTTGATACGGTGTTGCCCCAGTGGATGTTCTGATTGACGTACGGTACCCATGCAAGGCAAACGGTAGCATTTCATGCCAGTCTTTGTAGGTGACTACCATCTTCTGCACAATCTTCTTGATGTTCTTATTAGCTGCCTCAACAGCGCCATTCATCTTTGGTCTGTAAGGAGAAGAATTGTGGTGTTGGATTTTGAAGTCCCGGCACAGTTCTGCCATCATTTTGTTGTTCAAGTTGGAACCATTATCAGTAATGATTCGCTCGGGCACTCCATACCGACAGATGATGTCTCTCTTCAGAAATCGGGCCACCACTTGCCTTGTAACATTTGCATAGGAAGCTGCTTCGACCCACTTGGTGAAATAGTCAATGGCAACTAGGATGAATCTGTGGCCGTTTGAAGCGGTTGGTTCAATCTTGCCAATCATATCAATGCCCCACATGGCAAAGGGCCAGGGTGAAGACATCACATTCAGAGGATTTGGAGGCACATGCACCTTATCCGCATAAATCTGGCATTTATGACATTTTCTGGCGTAAGCACAACAGTCGGCATCCATTATGATCCAGTAATAACCTGATCTTAGCAACTTCTTTGCCATGGCATGCCCTCCCGCATGGGTACCAAATGATCCTTCGTGCACCTCGTGCATCAACAAGCCTGCTTCTGTTTTATCAACGCATCTGAGGAGTACCATATCAAAGTTTCTCTTGTAGAGGGAACCGTCAGTATTCAAGAAGAAACTACCAGCAAGCCTTCTTAATGTCTTCTTATCATTGGAAGATGCCCCAGGTGGGTATGTTTGATCCTCCAAGAAGCACTTAATGTCATGGAACCATGGCTTATCATCTTTAACAATATCTGCTGCAAATACATATGCTGGTCTGTCAAGTCTGGACACTGAAATCCGAGGTACAAAGTTGGCAGCTTGAACTTTGATCATAGATGAAATGGTAGCAAGAGCATCCGCAAACTGATTCTCGTCCCGAGGGATATACTCAAGCTTGACCGTTGTGAAGAAAGTCAATAACCTCCTTGTATAATCCCTGTAAGGTATCAGATGATCCTGGTGTGTGTACCATTTGCTGTTGGTTTGATTAATTACCAGAGCTAAATCTCCGAACACAGTCAAAGTCTTGATCCTGAGGTTAATGGCTTCCTCAAGACCCATAATACAAGCTTCGTATTCAGCTTCGTTGTTAGTGCAGTTAAAGGTGAGTTTTGCCGAGAAAGGCATGTGAACTCCTTTAGGTGTAATGAGTACTGCACCAACACCACGACCATTCATATTAACAGCCCCGTCAAACATCATAGTCCATTCTTCTTCTGGGTCAGGCCCTTCAGTGTGAACAGGCTCTTCATGATCTCTTGCTTTTATGAACATGATGTCTTCATCAGGGAAGTCAAATCTCATAGGCTGGTAATCATCAATGGGTTGCTCAGCAAGATAATCAGACAATACACTGCCTTTGATGGCTTTCTGAGATGTGTACTGAATGTCATATTCTGTGAGAATCATTTGCCATCTTGCAACCCGTCCGGTAAGTGCTGGCTTCTCAAATATGTACTTGACTGGGTCCATCTTTGAGATCAACAAGGTAGTGTGGGTCAACATATACTGCCTTAGTCGGCGAGCTGCCCACGCTAAAGCACAGCAAGTTTTCTCGAGCAGTGAATAACGTTGTTCACAGTCGGTAAACTTTTTGCTTAGGTAGTATATTGCATACTCTTTTCGACCAGACTCGTCATGCTGGCCCAACACACACCCCATTGACTCTTCTAATACTGTCAAATACATGATTAGAGGTCTTCCTTCAACTGGAGGCATAAGGATCGGAGGCTCTTGTAAGTACTCCTTGATTTTGTCAAAAGCCCTCTGGCAGTCTTCGTTCCACCTGACCGTTTGTTCTTTTCTTAACAGCTTGAACAAAGGTTCACAGGTTGCTGTAAGGTGAGATATGAACCGTGAAATGTAGTTCAATCTACCTAAGAAACCCCGAACTTCTTTTTCTGACTTTGGTGCAGGCATTTCTTGAATGGCCTTGACTTTGTCAGGGTCAACTTCAATCCCTTTTTCACTTATAATAAATCCCAGCAGCTTACCGGATCGCACCCCGAACGTGCACTTGTTGGGGTTTAACTTCAATTGGTACTTCCTCAGACGCTTGAATAACTTCAATAAATTTACCAGGTGGTCTTCTTCTGTGAGGGACTTGGAAATCATGTCATCCACATAACATTCGATTTCTTTATGGATCATGTCATGGAATAATGTTACCATAGCCCGTTGATAAGTAGCACCAGCATTCTTCAGTCCGAACGGCATCACCTTATAACAGAATGAGCCCCAGGGTGTAATGAAAGTTGTCTTCTCCATGTCTTCAGGTGACATCTTGATCTGATTGTATCCTGAAAATCCATCCATGAAGGAGAACACCGAGAACTGAGCCGTATTATCAACCAACACATCAATGTGAGGTAAAGGGAAATCATCTTTCGGGCTGGCTCTGTTCAGATCCCGGTAGTCCACACACATCCTCACCTTGCCATCCTTCTTAGGCACAGGTACAATATTAGCAAGCCACGGCGGGTAACTAGTCACAGCAAGGAAACCAACGTCCCACTGCTTTTGTACCTCTTCCTTAATCTTCATTGCCATATCTGGGCGAGTACGGCGCAATTTCTGTTTAACCGGTGGGCAGTCCTCTTTCAAAGGCAGCTTGTGCATGACAATATCAGTGTCCAACCCTGGCATATCCTGATAAGACCAAGCAAAGACATCCACATACTCCCGAAGTATATCAATCAGTCGTTCCTTTACTGAGTCTTGTAGGCAGGCCCCGATCTTAACTTCTTTCACTTCTTTATCCGTACCAAGATTAACCGTTTCGATCTCCTCCTGATGAGGAGTGATAACCTTCTCCTCTTGACTTAACAACCTGGCTAGCTCTTCAGGAAGTTCATAATCTTCTTCAACCCCTTCATCAGCTTGATTGATTGGATTGTCAAAGTCATACAGAGTCATAGCTGTGTTGTTGTCGGTGCAGTCTGAAAGGCACTCTCTGCAAGGGTTTAGATTGTTCATTTTAGTGATCGATTTTAATCTTTGTTTAGAAAAAAGTGAAGTAAAGTTATCATTTTGAAAACATTGCCATTTTATTTTTGTACAAAAAGAAAAATGAAAAACAGTGAACGGAAAAGAAAAAGACTCATTTGCAAAAGATGTCCGATATTCATTGATTGATCTGTTTGCACAAAATTACAAGATGGCCCGATTACAAAATGAGTCTTGACATCTTGGGCAAGATGCAAGACTTGATGCATGCTCAAAATATACAGTAAATAATAATTACTCTGCAGGAGTAACCCTTATAATTTCCTGGGAAGACCAGTTTGAGATATGGCTCCCCGGGATCCTTGGACGTATCCAGCTCTCCAGGTTGCGCTCATCTTCCGACTCATCTTCCAAGTTGTTCACTGTATCTGGGGTGAGCATTCCCCCGCTGACAAAGTTGGGCTTCTTAGCAGCCTCCGATTATCTTGTTGAGTTGGTTTGTAACCCAACCCAAATCTGTCCTCCTTCTTCTCCACAGGCAGCAGCTTGCCCCAGCCTTGGGCAGTACCCTCTTCAACAACCTTCCTGGCTTGTTGATAAGATGTCATGGAGGTTCCCAGTACAGCAGATGCTTCATTTATGTTCAGGGCCTCGAACCCCTGGCTCATAGTTTCATGGATTTCTCCATCCATCTCAATATACTTGTACGTAGCCAAATGGCTAACAAAGATATCCTCTTCACCACAGATGGTGATGATTTCACCCTCCCACTCGAATTTCAGCTTCTGGTGAAGGGTAGACGTAACTGCGCCGGCGGCATGAATCCAAGGTCTACCCAACAAACAGCTGTAGGCCGGCTGAATGTCCATCACATAGAAGGTAATCTTAAAAGTCTGCGGGCCAATCATCACAGGCAGATCAATCTCCCCTAGCACTGATCTTTTAGATCCATCGAATGCTCTTACCACCAGATTACTCGGACGCAATGCCAAGCCATCATACTCCAGCTTCACTAAGGCTTTCTTTGGTAGAACATTGAGTGAAGACCCAGTATCTACCAGTACATGAGATAGAACAACACCCTTGCATTCTAGAGTGATGTGTAAAGCCTTGTTGTGGTTACGCCCCTCAGTTGTTAAGTCAGCATTGGTAAAGCCCAGTCCATGACTGGTGTTGACATTTGCTACCATGGTTTCCAGCTGATTAACAGTGATCTCCTCTGGCACGTATGCTGCGTGCAAGACTTTCAGTAATGCATTCCTGTGAGCTTCAGAACACATCAATAGGGATAATATGGAGATCTTTGAGGGAGTTTGGTGAAGCTGATCCACCACCTTGTAATCACTTCTCTTTATAATTCTCATAAACTCGTCTACATCTTGCTCAAAAGATGTCTTCTGAGTTTCTTTGATAGCTGGCTCTTCAACCACCACACTCTTTCCTTTTGCTTTGGCAGCAGCTTCTGCTTCGGCATTAGGTCTTTGAGCCTGTGAGGCAAAAAGGCGTCCGCTTCGAGTGAATCCTCCGCCTCCCCCGACATTATCAATTTGTGGAGAAGAGGTTGAAGAATCCAAAGTGATTTTCTCCCTGTTGCAGTAGAGGTCAGAGCCATAATGCCAAGGTATGGCATTACTGCTTTCATACAGAACTGGTCCAGGCACCGTGATGGTAACTGGGCTGACTGCAGCAGAGGAGGGTACTGAAATGGTATGCGGATCGTAATAAATGGTGACTGATGATCTGGCAGGAGGTGCCACTGTTTGTTGTTGAAAGTTGTTGTTTGGAGGAACATTTGACGGATCATAGTAGATGGTGACTGCTGAGATGTCTACATTAATTTTTGCTGGCGTTGTAGAAGATTCTGTCGAATAAATGGGTGTTGATGCTGTAGAAGACTCTGCAACATAAAGGGATGTTGATGTTGTAGAAGAAAGGGTCGTTGGCATTTGATTTGTTGAGGTGATGGGTGGAGCCATTGTTGATGATATTGATGAATTGGTTGGAATGATTGTTGTTGCAATTGTAGAAGAGTCAGGAATTGTTGTCAAAGGGATTGCTGGATTTGTAGGCGTTGATGTTGTGATCTGAAGTATACCACTTTTGATAAGACCATCTATGCCGCTTCTCAAGTTATCACACCCGTTGATCGAAATGTTACAATAACCACAACCGAGCTCACACCCAGGGAACATCTGGCACTCTAGGAGCTGAGCTTTAATTTCTACCAGAGGCGTTCGAATCTGTCCAACACTGGTTATCAAGAAAGATGGTTTGTCTTCCTCAATAGCATTAATTCTTGGCCCTCCATGATTGGGCATGGGATTCTTGGTGACACTTGGCGGGGGTGCAAAGTTGAGGGCTTTAGAATCCACCAGATCTTGCACTTTCATTTGTAAAGCCATGAATTTCTCAGTATTGTGGCCAGGTGCATTGGAGTGAAAAGCACATCTGGCATTGACATCATAATTTCTTGGAAGATTGGAAGGATCTGGAGGTGCCAATGTCCTTAACTCAACCAAGTTGAGCTTCAGGAGTTGTGGCAATAAGGCAGCATAAGGCATAGGGATAGGGTCAATTACCCTATTCGCCTGTGACGGTCTTTGCTGAAAGGGTCTCTGTTGTGGACTGTTGTTGTTGTTGTAGGCTCTTTGTGGCGGATACTGAACTTGCTGTTGATAGTGTGGTTGTTGTGGTGGTTGATATGTTGGTTGCTGAGGAATTGGAGCTGGAATTGTGACAGCTGCCACTGATTTATGAACATACTGGGGTCTGCCCCTGCTGGCATGAATGGCATTTGTCTCACTGTCTAGGTCCCACAAAAGGCTTCCTGGGATTACTTGACGAACTTGCACCATTATCAGAAATCTTACCCATCTTTAGAAGGCTTTCAATTCTTTCCCCGACTATAACTACGTCAGCGAAGCTGGTGGAAGAAAAGGCAGCTAGCCTATCAATATATGTTCCTTGCAGGGTATTCATGAACATGTCGGCCATCTCTCTTTCTGACATGGGTGGTTGGACAGCAGCAGCAAGCTGTCTCCACCTTTGGGCATATTCCCTGAAACTTTCTCTGGAGGATTGAGACATTCCCATCAGAAGGGTTCTGTTAGGAGCCATGTCTAGATTGTATTGGTACTGTCTGATGAAAGCTTCAGCCAGGTCCTTCCAGCATCTGATAGTAGCTCTGGTCAAGTGAGAGTACCACTCCCTTGAAGCCCCAGTCAAACTATCTTCAAAATAGAACATCCACAATTTCTCATCCATGGTGTATGCCTTAAGTCTTCCCAGAAAAGACTGCAAGTGAGTTCGTGGGCAGGAAGTTCCATTGTACTTCTCGAAGCACGGGGGTTTAAACTTATGGGGAATCCTTACCCCATCCACTAACCCCATATCCATGACGTTAAAACCCAAGGAGTTTTGAGACTCTAAAGATCTCAATTTCTCAGCAATTTCATCAAACCTCCTGTCATAAACTTCATCCCCAGCTCCCATTATAGTAAACTGCTCTTCTTGGGGGTCTTCTTGTAAGATCCTTCCTCCCGTAGTATTTGCTTGCACATTAACCAGGATGTTGACTTCCGGATGTAGATGGGGCCCATATACTGGTGGATTAACATGAGGCTGTCCCCTTTCATTGTTACTTGTTCCTCCAGTTCCCAGGTGGGGCTCTTCTGGAGTTTGTCTCTCTACCAATGCCCTCAATCTTTCTTGACTTTGAGCCAAGCCATTCATTACTTCCATGAACTGGGTCATTTGGTTTCTCATCTCAAGCCTTTCATTAGCCATCTGAGTTCTGACCTCTGTCAGATCTTGCTGTACTTGATCCATCTAGATACCAGGAAGGTTGTTGCGAGTAGGATACCTGTGCGGACGGTTGAGAGGGAACACCCGGCGGCGAGCAATAATTCCTGAACCACAACAAAGTTAGTAACAATAACAAAAACCTACAAAACAAAACAAGAGTTAGTATGCAATGCAGTATGCTTATTTGTTTCCAAGGTATCCGGCTTGGTACTTGGTTTTGACCTTTCCAGACCCTGAGGAAGATACTTTGATGTTGCTTGCGAAAAGAAACTCAGTGAAACAAACCAATCAAATACATTACAAATAGTGAATAATACATAGTCTGTTTTTACAGCAAATGCCCCTTAAGGGTCAAAATACAACACGAAAAGAAAAGTACATGAAATGGAAATAACAACAAGCAAAGTGGTCAAACATCTAAGCCAAACTCATCCTCCTTAACCTCCTTCAAAAGTGCTTCAGTTACAGGATCAGCCGGATGCTCTGTGATGTTCCTGATGAGAAGGTTTCTGGTGGTAATAGCAGTGGTCAGCTTCTTGTGTCTGTCTTGGTGCTTTGACCTCTTCACACCAGCCCTAAGCTTCAATTCTGAAATTTCCTTCTGGGCTGCCAGCAAAGCCTCCTGTTGCTTCTTCTCATTGGCTTCTAACTGCTCAATCCTGGCTTGAGTTCTCTTATCTTCCTGAGTGCGAGCTTCAGTGATCCTGACCCACCTAGCTTGACTTTCCTCTAGATAGAGATCAGTCCTAGCCTTCTGAAACTGGGCCTCTTTACAGGCATTCTTCAATATTTGCTCTCCAGCTTTTGATTTCTTGATGTAGTCTTCTGCTTTCTCAATCTTGGCCAGATGCTCCACCTTGAGCTTCTCCAACCTCTCAATGTCTAGACGACCATCACTCCTCTCCCAGAGGGTTTTCTTCAGAGCTTGATACAGATTCTCATTCCTTTTCTTCAGTTTCTCAATTTCTTCCAGGCTGACAGTGACTGCTGGAGGTGGTACTGTGGATGGTCCAGGTGCATCCTCAATGGTGAATGGCATCCCAGAAAATCTGAGCTCTAGCATGAGACCATTCATAATACTGAGCTGAAGCCACATTATTGCATCTTCCAAGAATAACCATCCCTTTTGTCTGGATGTTGTCCCAAGCCCAGGATGCTTGTCTAACAACTGCTAGGTTAGGTTTTATCTCACAATACAGGGTTTTAGCCAAGTCCTGCATTCTAGGAGGGTGAACCAAAGCATAGCCCAATTGTCTCTTAAACAGCAAAGGATTGTAGTTGATGCAACCCTTCACTCCTATTAGAGGTACATTGGGGTACTGCCCACAGCTAGTAATTATGTCCCTACCTTTGGTGCTCTGGGTGCACCATCTGATGTCATCTGAAGTTAAAGCAATAAGTCTCTTAGCCCAATTCTTCTGTTGGTGAGGGTTCAGGAAGGCATCAGTCTTGGGTAAGTGTCTGAGCAGCCAGGTGTGAAATAGAGGAGCACAGCATCTCACCAACTTCCCTCTCTGCTTCTCATTTCTTTGGTGAACAGAATAATAGAAATCCCCCAGTAAGGTGGGTAATGGGTTCCTCAAAAGGAAGAGATGAATGGCATTCTTGCTGATAAACTTGGGCTCATCTGCAAATAGTATAACCCCATATATACTGAGGGCTAACAATGCACAAACTGCCCTCTATTCTCCCAAGGAGGCCTTCAAGATAGCCTGAGAAGTCAGAAAGTCTAAGTGCAAGCCAGGGATCCCAACCTTTGTGGTCATGTTCTGCTCAATCAAAATAGGTTCCAAATACAGTGCCTTTGCCACTTCTCCATTGCTGGGAGGAACCATCTCAGGGTTGAAGGGAATTCCACCCTTAATAGGTACTCCAATCAGTGATGAGAACTCCTCCAGCAGAGGTCCTAACTGAAAATTATGGAAAGTGAAGCATCTTAGAGGAGGGTCATAAAACTGTAGGCAGGTGTGGATCAAACTCCTCTGAGAAGGGTCCAGGTCCATAACCATAACAAGGATGCCTCCATAATGCTCTCTGAATAATGGGATGTGGTCTGGAGTGATAAGTGCCTGGACCTGCCTGATGCCAGCCAGCACAGGCTCAAAGAAATGGTATGAAATGTTGCTCTTCTTGGGTGCCATGACTGCTGATGAAGAGCTGAAAACAGATGCTGATGATGAAGACTGATACTGGAGATGAGCCACTGATTAGCTGATGATGAAGGTAACTGAAGCAAACCACCGATGAAGATAGCTGAAGCAGATAACTGATAAACAGGGGTCTATGCAGATGAAGGGGTCAAAACCAAGCCAGATGTAATATGGATACCCTGAAAAACAAATAAGCAAATGTTAAATGATGCAATGATGATGTATGCAAATGATATGCAAGGGTTTGTGATCAAGCTGGATCTGATTATCTGTCTTGATATATGGGTCCATGTATGTCTAAGAAGTCCAGATGGAGGTTCAGAAGTCCAGTAACCAAGGTGGGGGACTCAAATAAAGAGTCACATGTCTTGGGTTAAATCACAAGAACTGTCCAAATTGAAGCATTCTTAAACAAAATATGTAACTGGGTATGATGTGGCCAAGGGTACCTGCAAACCTGTAAACAGCCCAACCCCCTCACAGGTGGTGTTCTAGAACAAGGATCCTCAGACTTGGATCAGTTATGAGAAGTGTAAACACTTCTAACCTGGAGGTACAGTGTTTACAATAACCATAAAAGTTCCTCCTCTAATTCACCTCAGTTTCTGAAGGTCACAGTAAAGGTCATCCAGACTTAGCAGGCTTCCCAGATAGCCCTAGCACTACAGGAAATTTGTAGCACAGAGTTCTCAAGAAGAAACCCACATCTGAACCGTGTTTCATATTCCCGCACCAGACCGAAATGGAATGGGAAAGAACATGAACCACTCTAGCCTAGGTGTCACTCAGGTCCCAGGTATAGGACCTTAAACTCTCAGTGAACCCCACCCACAAAGACAAAAACCAGATCCAGCAAGATAACAGTATGACAGTATGATGTATAAAGCTGTAAAGAAAGCAATAAATAACTGTACATAAAGCAGTAAATAAAGCAAATATACAAACACAATTAGCACATAACACCCCAGTAAACACAAATCAAACAAGTGCTAGGAGGAACCCACAAAAAGAACCAGAAGCCCTGGTTACAGTATAAGGGTCCCCAGCAGAGTCGCCAAGCTGTCGCTCCCGCCAGATGACACCGGGGTCAAGAGGGGTACTGACGTGAACGGTCGGCGAAAGAGGAAGAATGAGAACACACAGGAGTGAACTCAAGAAGACAAGAGTCGCCAGCTAGGCATTTTTATCCGAAGGAAAGGTAATGCTGCATAAACCTAGAAAAGATATGGATAAGACGGTTGCGAACCAGAGAGACTGAGAAAGGGGGTTGGTTACAACCTGGGAAGGTATTAGCACCCAGATTGTCCGCCGTACTCGACGGGATCCACGCTTAAAAGATTTGTGTTTTTAAAGGGGTAGTGTCAGTGCAATTTGTGTGCAAAAGAGCTGGAAAAAGATGTACAGGTGTCAGTGTAAGAGGAGTGTGAAGTGTATAAGAGAAGTGTCAGTGTAAGGAAAGAGTATGCTCAAGATTATGAGGCTAAAAGAGTAAGGCTAGAAAGAGGGGGAATATACAGAGACTTTTGTTCGATAACTGTTAAGTTATGCCTACGTATCCTCTCGTGCAATGAGGAAGTCAGAACACCGTAGTTCGACCCAAAGAGACTGAAAGATAAATTGACTTGTGAACTGCCTACTTGTCTATGCTCAAGTGTATGACCTGTCTGGCTCAGGTGCAAACTGTCTTGCATTAAACGGAAGAAGCAAGTTCTCGTTTGTGAGTGAAGATGATGAGAAAAGAATCTCGGAGGAGACGATTATTGTTTGTTTTTGAGTTTTCAATCTTTTATTGTTTTTTGGAGTTTGTCATAAGTTAATGAGCTTAAGCCTAAACCAATGGGTTAATAAACTCATCACATCTTCCCTCTGATTAGGGGTAATGAGAGTACCTTAAGTGTGAAGTCAGCATCTCACACTTAATCACCATGAAGTAGGATTAAGATCATTAACCTACTTGTGATTATTTAGATGTTTTTTTGTGGTTTTTGTTTAGTGTTGAGTAATGAGATTAAGCCACAATCAGGGATTAAACAGACTCATTACACCATCCTAATAGAAGGATAATAGATGAGAATGTTTAAGCTGAGGAAAGCTCCTCAACTTAATCCATGATTAGGGATTAACCTCATGACAAAACAAAGCCTTTATTAGATGGATTTTAGTTAATGATAAGATGAAGAAGTGAGTTTTATGGTTTGCAAGACAACTTGAGGGGGACTTGTTCATTAACACTAGGGTTAGTCCTTCTTAACCAATTAAGGAAGAATTAGAACCCTAATGCAAGGCCCAAGTTACAAGCTTGATGTCTTAGTGGTTATTATATGGATTGATTAGAGGATTTAAACACATTAAGGGTTTAACACTTAGGATTAAAGTTATACACTCCATCCTAATAGAAGGATGCAGGCATAAGCTTAATCACAAAGCCTTAAAGCCTTTAGGGTTTAGCCCTGGATTATGAGATGAGGAGAGAAGACTCAAAGATGACACAAAGATAAAAGTCTAAGGGGGACTAAACAAACTTCAAATGTTAACATGCTTGGAAATCCTAGGGTTTGTGAGGCTTAAGAGAGAAAGAAATCTTCAAGGAAGCCACCAAGGAGAAGCAAGATAGAAAAGGGATGAAATGAGAAAAGAAATGAGGGAAGAGAGGCACAAGTGAGCAAGCTCACTCAAAGACAAGTAAAAATGCAGCAAGGATGCAAAATGAGAAGAGGAGAAGAAGTAGGAGGTGAAGGCAAATCCACCTCCTAAACAAACTTACCATTAACCTGAAAAGTTAGCACAAGATGCATATGGGATGAAATGAGATGAAACAATGCATATGGATGGGCAAAGGCCAAAGTCAGAAACATACACATGATGCAAATGATGTCAAGAGATGATACAAACATGTGGCAAAACATGAGAATGATCATACAAAGCAATGGATGCAGATGAAGCATGCTTTGAACCATGGATGTACATGAAAAGTGATGAAATGTAATGGACATATAACATGGCAAATGAAAGATGCAATGATCAAACATGATTCTAATATGTCCTAAGATGTATTATGAATCAAATGAAAGCATAAAATGTCATGGCAAGTCATGGTATGCAAGCAAATGGAAGATGGATGCAAAGGAAGGCATGAATTAGGGTTATATGCAACATACAAAGCAAAAATCCAAAATCAGAAGCAAACATCATGATAAAAGGGAAGGCCAGGATTTGATCTGGGCTTGGTCTGGTTGACTGCGCGCCAGATCCAAGGGCCCAGATTCAAACCTTGCTAATTTGTTTTATAACTTAATTAAACAAAATTAAATTAAATAATCAGGGATTAGGGTTCCTAATGATGCATCCTAGCCATTCAATCACGCGCGGGTCAACCCTGGTCAAACCATCCTACGCTCCACATTCAAACTCTCATTAATTACTCATATTAGGGTTAATGATTTTCAGGTGGCCGGAGAAGACTTCCGGTCGTCTTCTCCGGCGAACCAAAACCCTAGATTTCGCTACAGGTCACCAATCATGAAATTTCTTCCACCAAAATGATCTTCTCCTCAATCTAAACCTAACCCCTCTCCCAAAATTCATTTATTTTCATTAACAAGCTTGAATCGAAGACAAATACGAAACACGAGCAAACTTTCAGAGTGCCATGAAATGGTCATCTCTTACTTATTTTCAAATCTAAATACATCCAGATGATCAGTGTAACATGTAGATTCAGTTTGTAACAAGAAAATGAAGTTCTGAGAAAAAGGTTCTTGATGGATACCTGAACTGAGGTTCTTCAAACTGGAGCTTTCTGAGCCTTTCTCTTATGCAAACTGACTCCAATGATCCCCCTTATGCTAATGGCAAGCTTGAATGGAGTTTAAATTGGCTATTTTGAGAGGTCCAGTTCTGGTGTATCAGAAAATGAAGTTCTTGTGTGGGCTGTTTCAGATCATTGTGAGGGGTGGGATTTGTTCTATGGATGGTTGTTGGTTGATTGGTGAAGGAATTGTTGAAGTTTGATGGTTGTGGATGGAGATTCGAAGAGGGGAAAGTTTTGACAGTTTTTGGAGTGTGCTGCAATGTGTGTGTTTCAGGCTTGTGTATGTTGTGTTTTATGATCCTTAGATGATCCATAAACTATCCCAACAAATCTGGAGAGCAGGTGGGCACTGTGGGATTGGTATGGGAGGATTGGCCAAAAAGTCAAGTTTTGTGTACTTGCAGCATGGGTTATGGCAGAGGCAGTCTAGAGGCTTGTCCTGCCTCAGCTTGAGTCAAGGATGGCCCTTGGATGGTTCATGAAAGGCTGTTGCATTTGGATCATGAGCTAAAAGAGTTTTTGCAACTTGACAACTTGTGACATTTCATGATTTTTTGGCTATGTATGTGTGAGAGGTCTTGCTGAATTTTTGATGTGGGATGCCTCATTAGGTCATGACAATGTATTAAAACCAGCTAGAGATCATACAATCCTTTTGAGAATGATTTTGCCAAAAATCCCTCTTTGCATTTTCATGAAGAATGGTTTATGGCTATGTGAAATTCAAGGCATGGAAATGGGAAATCCCTTGGGCCAATTCTGATTTTTGGTCATGCATTTCATTGGTATGATGATTAGAGGTCATGTTGAAGTCACATAAAGGCTTGCCATGAGAAATTGCAAGTTTTCCATTTTGTGCAAAAGTGAAATTTCAATGATTTTGTCCAACTTTGCAAGGCCATAACTTTTGATCCAAAATGAATTAGAAGGAGTTCTTGTATTTTTTGAAAAGGGAATGATCCATTCTACAACTTTCATGACCAAAGTTTTCTCATTTGAAGCATTTTTGAATCAAAAAGCAAGGGTTGAAAAAGTTTCCCAAAATGGCAAGTTTCCATTACAAGTCATTTTCCCAAAAAGTCAACTTTGCAAATGGCTTGAAATTCCTCAATTTTGTGAAATTCCAACATCTTCTATGATCAAATAAAGACCATACACAATCAAAATGATGAAGAACACCCTTTGGTTGGGTCATTGAGGGCCCCAGATGCCCTGATTTTGCACTGACTTGCTCCAAAAGTCAACTCTTGATCAGATGCCTTCCCCATGGAATTTCTTCATGAAAATTGATATGCATGATCCCTATACCAAATAGAGACAAATAGAAACAAGAATGACCAAAAAATTTGGAGTTATGGCCTCTGAAACCAAAACCCTAATTTCAGGTCATCTGTGCAGTTAAACCTGGCTCTGCTTCCATGCCATTCTCAGTTCTTGTGATTCTTTGACTTTCTTGACTTTATGAGGACACAATATGATGCTTGAACATTCATGGACCCCTTTGAAGTGATTGATGACCTTTGGAGTGGCCCAAATGGCTCTTGGATTGCTCAGATCACAAACCCTAGATGCAGATGACTTTGAACCAATGCAATGAATCACAAATGCAATATGAGATGCCATGATTGAACTTATGCATATGAGAAGATCACAAGCCATGGTGTGAATGGGTGAGGGCAAATTTGGGGTGTTTACAATCACCCCATACCAATCAGCATAGCCCACACCAACTCCACAGACCTATCACAACTTGATATGTGCACTTTATGCAAGCCATAACACACAAGAACTCAGCCTGAATCCTCAGCATTGCCCTAGTTCACAAAAATCACCTCTCTTGCATTTTCCTTTGAAACACACAACACAATTGATCAAACTCAAAACAAACACCACCATTCATTTCAAAATCAATCACTGATCACAAACCACCCCTCAAAACAGCCAAGAACACATCACAAACAAAACACGATTTTCTGACCAGTTGAGTGCAAACTCACAAACCAGCCATTCTCAAAGCTCTCCAAGCATCAAAGCTTCTTCAGGGAGGTCATTGGAGGCATTTTGAACCAAGGAAGCAGCCAGAAAGCTCAAGGGTTGAAAGCTCCATCTCAGGTAGCCATGCAAATTAATTTTTCTAGAACCTTTGTTTTAAGTTACTAAATGGTTAAACATGTTCCCCTGAGTACACTGAACTTGTTATTTTTGAAAATGATGAAGAATTGAGAATGTATTACTTGTTTGAAAGTTTCACCATTTTTGTTCATTGCTTCGAATCTTGAGATTGAGTGAAAAGAAATTGTTTTTGAGGGTAGATTTGATCTTAGGGGAGTGAAAGGAATGAATCTGGAGCTTTAGAGCTCCAGAAATGACCTAGGGAGTGAGTTGAAAATTTCAGGGGAGGAGTTGGCCGGAGAAGATGTACGGAGGTCTTCTCCGGCCACCTGAGAGTCATTAGCAGTTTTAATTAGGGTTAGGGCATTTTTTGAATCTGAGTCGTTAGATTAGGGTTTCCCGCTTGTGTTGTGTGGCCAGGATCTCTTCATTAACAATTAATCTGGATTAATTAAATGTTTAATTAGGTTTAATAGGATTTGAATGCTGACCCTTAGATCACGCGCCAAGTCAACAGATCCAAACCCAGTTTCAATCATGTCCCTCCATTCTGCATACTTTCATTAAATTCATTTTTATTTCACATTTTTCTTATTTATTTTGTACGAATTTTTAAAAATAGTAAAAATCATCAAAAAATTCTAAAATTTTTTATCAAACATTTTATTAATTTTCAGAAACCAAAAATATTTTTATTTTTATTTTTTGCATAAAAAAGGTATTTTTAAATCATTTAAATGTTTTATTTAATTAATTAATGAAAATTAATTAATTAAAAATACATTTAAGTATTTAAAAATCACCAAAAAAATAAGAGAACATTCTTAGACATTTAGAAACATTTACAAACTCACCATACAAATTTATTTTTGGTCTTGATCATGCTTTGACATTTTTCAATGAATTAGGGTTCTTAAAATTGCTTATTTTCTAACCCTAACTTCAAAAATTCATAACTTTTAAACTAAGTTGAGTTTGTGAATGGTTCTTTTTCATTGTTCTATGCATGGCTTCTAGTATCCAAAAACATTTTTGTTTCATTTTTATCTTTCATTTTCAAATTATTTGGCATTTTACATTGAAGATCACCCAAAAAACCCTAGAAACTAAGGAAATTCATAACTCCTTCTAGGTTTAACTTCTGACCTTCCACTTTGGATGGTAAACTAGTATGGGTTTAGGGTTCCTTTGAGTGCATTTTCAATTTTTTATCTTGTCATTTGCTTCTGTCTTTGACATTTGCATCTCATTCTTTCATAAAACCCTAATTTTGTATCTTCATGTGCATTCATCTTGTATATGCTTGCATCCATGAACTTGCCATGACATTTTATGCATTTACATGACTTCTAAGACATCTTAGGACACATTAGAATCATGTTTGATCATTGCATCATCCATTTGCCATGTTATGCTTTCATTTCATTTCATGTGCATTCATGAACTTTCATGCTCCTTTCATGCTTCATTTGCATCCTCATTACTTGTATGATCATTCACAACTCTTAACATGCCCTCATATCATCTCTTAGAATCATTTGCATCATAAACATGATTCTGGTTTTGGTTTGCATCTTTTCATACTTTTCATTTTCATTTCATTTCATTTCCTTTTACTAACTTTTCAGGTGGTAAGTACTTTGAGAAGTGAATTTGCCTTCACTTCTCACAATCTCTTCTCATCTCTCTTATGCATTCATTGCTGCATTTTGTATTTGTATTAGAGTGAGTTTGCTCATTCATGTTCCTCCCTCACTTTCTTTCTTCAAGCAACTTATCTTCTTAAGTGAAGTAAGTTGACTTGCTTCTTTGCTTCTCCTCCTTTCATTTGCTTCTTCCTTGGTGGCTCTTCCTAAAGATCTCTTGCAAGCCTCATAAACCCTAGGAATATCCAAGCATGATAACAATTAGGTTTTGATTAGTCCCCCATTAGTTTTACCTTTGTGTCATCTATTGTGTCTTCGCTTCTCATCTCATAATCAGGGACCAAACCTTCAAGGTTTTAAGGCTTTGTGATTAAGATTATGCCTGTATCCTTCTCTTAGGATGGAGTGTATAACTTTAATCCTAAGTGTTAAACCCTTAATGTGTTTAAATCTCTTAATCAATCCATTTAATAATCACTAAGACATCAAGCTTGTAACTTGGGCCTTGCATTAGGGTTCTAATTCTTCCTTAATTGGTTAAGAAGGACTAACCCTAGTGTTAATGGACAAGTCCCCCTCAAGTTGTCTTACAAACCATAAAATCCACTTCTTAATCTCACCATTAACTAAAATCCACTTTAATTAAGGCTTGTTTTTTCATGAGGTTAATCCCTAATCATGGATTAAGTTGAGGAGCCTTCCTCAGCTTAAATGTTCTCATCTATTATCCTTCTATTAGGATGTTGTAATGGGTCCATTAAATCCTTGATTATGGCTTAAACTCATTACTTAACACTAAACCAAAACTCCAAAAACATCTAAATAAATGCAAGTAGGTTAATGATCTTAATCCTACATCATGATGATTAAGTGTGAGGTGTTTACTTCATACTTAAGGTATTCTCATTACCCCTAATCAGAGGGAGGATGTGATGAGTTTACTAACCCTTGGTTTAGACTTAAGCTCATTTTCTTATGACAAACACAAAAAGCAATAAAAGATTGAAAATACCAAAAACAAACAATAATCGTCTCCTTCGGGATTCTTTTCTCATCTCATTCACTCATAAGAGAGAACTTGCTTCTTCCGTCTAATGCAAGACAGTTAGCACTCGAGCCAGACGAGTCATACACTTGAGCATAGGCAAGTAAGCAATTCACAGGTCAATTTATCTTTCAGTCTCTTTGAGTCGAACTACGGTGTTCTGACTTCCTCATTGCACGAGAGGATACGTAGGCATAACTTAAAAGTTATCGAACAAAAGTCTCTGTATATTCCCCCTCTTCCAGCATTATTCTTTAAGCCTCATTGTCTTGAGCTTTGCACTCTTTTCCTACACTGACACTCCTTTTATTCACTTCACATTTCTTTTGTACTGACACTTGTATTCTTTTCCAGCTTTTGCACACAGATAGCACTGACACTACCCCTTTAAGCACAAATATTTTAAGCGTGGATCCCGTCGAGTACGGCAGACGATCTGGGTGCTAATACCTTCCCAGGTTGTAACCAACCCCCTTTCTCAGTTTCTCTGGTTCGCGACCGTCTTATCCATATCGTTTCCTAGGTTTATGCAGCATTACCTTTCCTTCGGGATAAAAATGCATGGCTGGCGACTCTTTTCAGTTCACCCTTCATGTTCTCCTTTCGCCGACCGTTCGCGTCTGTACCCCTCTTGGCCCTGTGTCATTTGGTGGGAGCGACAATAATCCCCAATAGTCAAAGTATCCCCTGGCACGGTCCTCAAGTCTAAAGTCCAATTTATTTTTGGCAAAGGTAGTAGTTCGGGACAGATGAATTACTCACGCTCTTCTCCAATAGAGATGTTATCCCCACAGGGCTTTTGATGTCGAATCCACGATCATTGTGTTTCCCCACAGAGTTAGCAGAGACTTATTACTTCCGCGTCAGGAATTTCTTTTACATTCACACCAGTTCATTACAATACTCAAGACATAACATCCCCAGTGTCATAGGGCAATATGCCATGCAATTCAACATATGCAAAGTCCAGCCACAGACTGGCCAAAGTCCATCTTCGGGTGGCAGATTTCAAAGCCCAGCCACAGACTGGCCAAACTCTATCTTCGGGTGGCAGATTTCAAAGCCCAGCCACAGACTGGCCAAAGTCCACCCGTAGTGTGGCAAATTGTCAAAAGTCCACCCGCAACGTGGCAACGTATCCCAAGTCCACCCGCAGCGTGGCAATTCATTCAAAGTCCAACCGCAGATTGGCCAAAGTCCATCCTCTGGGTGGCAAATTCTTAAAGTCCAGCCGCAGACTGGCCAAAGGCCATCCTCCGGGTGGCGAAATTCTCAAAAGTCTCCCGTAGTGAGCAGAAGTCTCCCGTAGTGAGCAGAAGTCTCCCGTAGTGAGAAGCAGCCCCCGTAGTGTGTCAAGAAATTGAAGTCTCCCATAGTGAGCAAAAGTCTCCCGTAGTGAGCAGAAGTCTCCCGTAGTGAGCAAAAGTCTCCCGTAGTGAGCAGAAGTCTCCCGTAGTGAGCAAAAGTCTCCCGTAGTGAGCAGAAGTCCCCCGTAGTGTGGAAAAAGTCTCCCGTAGCGAGCAAAAGCCTCCCACAATGAGCAAAAGCCTCCCGTTGTAGCATCGTGTGCTCATGTGGAGTGTGAGCGATGACTACAACAAGACCGTGTGCCCATGTGGGGTGTGAGCGATCGAATTGTGTGCCCGTGTGGGGTGTGAGCAATCCAGAAACATCGTGTGACCGTGTGGGTTGTGAGCGATGAGTGATTTATTCACATTGATTATGTGCCCGTGTGGGGTGTGAGCAATCAGATTGTGTGCCCGTGTGGGGTGTGAGCAATCCATAAACATTGTGTGCCCATGTGGGGTGTGAGCAATGGGGAACATCGTGTGAATCAATATTAAAAATTCAGAAATTCAGTTACACAGTATCTAACTGAATCGGTTACAAACTGTAACAAAATCCTAACAGAAAAATCTAAAAAAAAATGTTCAAGAGGATCTCCATCATTGGACAACTTAAAATTGGCCCTGCTGCAGCAAACTTTCATCACTCTAGCACTCTTCTTGCTCTAAAACTTTAATGGTCATCATCACCCATAACAAGAGCCATGCATAAGTGAAAGTCGAAAAATTATGGTAACGAAGGGAGAAAACCGATAACAATTACAGTTCGGTTTTAAACCGATGACAGAAAAAGAAGGAAAGGCAGTTGTGGAAAAACTGATGTAACAAAAGAGCAGTTATAATTCCAAAGGAAAAGGCAGAAATCATCAAGCTCTTCATCGATCCGCAATGACTCTGCAACTTTCTTCAAAGTCCTTCAATCAACTTCGGCACCATTGAGCTGTCATATTCATTAATCTATAATTGTCTTTCAATCCCAAAAACCCGGTTTCGACAATACAGGCCTGCAAAGAAAAATAACAGGAATCAATAACCGCAAAAACTCCAACCTCTAAGCAAGGCTATCCAAACAGAATTTTCAGAAGCTCATAACAAAACAAAAATTCAGAAAAACCAGTCATAACCAATTTCTAACAAACTTCATAACATAAAATTTCTAGAAACTTCACTTGAGTTTCTTCACATAGCCTTCTCCAATCTTCTATAAAAGGACCCTCAATCACTCTTCTGCATTCTTCGGCAACCATCTTTCTCAAATCTTTTCTTCCTCATTCTTCTTCTTCTCCTCATTCCTCTTCAATATGCTTCATCACTTTCTTCCAAATCTCTGAATCTTCCTCTTCATATCTTCATCACCTACCATCTTCAGCTTCATTTTCTCTTCCATAGCCCTTGAACTTCCAACATTCTTCATCATCATCACTTACAGATCTCATCGTCCTCGATCTTCCCTGCAAGAATCCAGGACAATAACAATAACCAATGTGATTCAGAAGAGAGTTCAGGATCAAGATTCAATAACATCGTATAAATACAATCTGCAACATCGAGGTCTCATAATGATAGCATCGCAACAGCAATGATTCACGCATCACAAGGATTCGAATCAACAACAGAAGCATAATTGATTCCAAATCAAGGAGTGCATACCTAATCACTGTTTCCATTGTCGATTGAGAAAACAGGTTGATTCTGTTTCAAACTTCAACCTCCATCTTTGAATATCTTTCATCTTCGACCTTTATCCATCTTCAGCTTCCATTTCTCCGAAAAATTCTACATTCTTGATTGATTTCTGCATAACCTTCAACTCTCTGCATCCGCATCAATACCTGAGAACGTATTCATGAGTTTAGAACCGTTAAAGATTAGAGAGCCATCAGCAAAGGCAAGAGAAATGTGTGTAGATTTTCAATATAAATTGTAAACTAACCCTTCGGTGTTACATTTTTCGAACGCACGGTTTCGTTATCGTGACTTCAATCGATGTCTTCGCCGATCCTTGTTTTCATCACAAACGTGTCATAGAACAAGCGACGACGAGTCTTCACGGTGTCACCTACAACGCCGCCGTCGTATTCGCAACAACCTGCAACAAACAAGAAAACGTCGGCAGGAGAATCGAGCACGGAGTCGAAACGCAACAAGAAGAAGATCGCAGTGTCATTTTCATCGCGTGACCTTTAAAGATCAGACAAACGATTCGGAGCTATGAAAATCAACATCCACCGTTTCGATTGAAGGTACGATTGCCTTGATCCATTTTCAATTCTCTATTCCACTTTGCTTCTGAAATATCTCGATTTGAAGATTTAGGAGGTGTTTAGGTTAGTTTTGTTTGTGGATTTGAGAAGAGGATGGAAAATAAGGAAGTGTTGGTGTTGAAAGTTCGTGTTTGGAGGGACGCCGCCACCTCCGGGAGGAAGGGCTAGGGTTTGTGAAGAAGAACTTGAAAGAGTGAGGGAGAGAGAGAAGATGTGTGTGAGAGAGAGAGAGAGGAGAGGTCTGGTTTAGTTCTGTTTTTGTTATGTTTATGATTTTTATTTATAAAATGTTGATTAATTGAGATAATTAATCATAATAATACTCATTAAATCCTAATAAAACTCCATAAAACTCATGAAATCCACCGCCCTTTTGTTTTCTTTGAGGATAAGATTCAGTTTTTGGGGTCCAATCCGGCGGTGACACTTGTCACCGTCCGGTTGGACCACCCTCCCAATCACCTGCGGACCATCCCACCATAACTTACCATGCACTCTCCCATAACCTGCATATTTGGGCCCAACGGATTTCTATCCGCACCCCCCATTTAAGCCCAGTTGTCTTTTTTAATTCATAAACATTTCTTTCCTCACCCCCTTTCTATTTCTTCTCTTTTAATATTCTATTTTATATAGTTTTCATTTAATTCTCAAAAAAATATTAAATTGCATAAGAAAAATCCCCAAAATTATATTAGGATGTTAATTCAATTTAGAACTTTTCCCAATTTTTACTTTCTGAATTTTTGCATTTTCCAATTTAATTTTGATTTTTCACTTTTATTGATTTTAGATTGAATCCTTCATGAACACATAAATTTGTACATTTTATTTCTGCCACGTCCTGTAACATTTTTTGCCCATTCTTTTTGCTTTGGTTAGAGGACAAACAATAGTACCTAGAATATTTTTGTTGCATCTTTTAGGGCATTTTATCCACTGTTTTGATATTGTGATTTGTGCAAAATTGTGATTGAACCTTAGATAAGTTTAAGTGACCATTTGACATAGTTAGACTTTGAATTTTTAAGAGATTTTTTAACACAATGTTATAATCAGATTAGAGACCCTAGGGAATTAATTTCATATTTTTCCCATGACTTTTGATATTTTTTTCATTTTAATTCATTTCCATCATATTATTGCATATTCATATTCATTCCATTCGCTAACTATTTTCTTTTTGTGCAAGGTATTTTCTGAGGATTTGCTTATGGACTTGGATATTTGTTATGCCTCGATTATACTTTGTGTACTTTATGATGTAATAATTGTATGCTTGTATAGTTTCTATAGCTAGGATAGAAAAGATAAAATGAATCGATAGAAAACCAAAATCTCAAAAAAATAAACAAAAGACTCGATCCAACGTCGAGTAAATTTTCAAATAAATAAATAAAGTTGCATGTGACTTTAGGATCCTTTGATTACCATCATTCCACTCCATTACACCAAAAGCAAGCCTTGTATGTTGCACACCATAAGTCGTGCGTCTCAACACCACGCAACCGACCCACCCGATCCATCGTTTCATCCCATTTACGTTTCATACACGTTTTTACCCACCATGACTTAGGAGGACCATATTGTTCACTATTAACTTTTTGTACTTGCATTCTCTAGTTTAATATCTCTTAGGTAGATTTAATCTTTCAAACCTCACTAACCATAGGTCACCATTAAACTCAATTGATTTAGAGTAAGTCTAGTTTCCCTTAGAAGTTTTCCTTTGACAACTTGAGTCTCACCTCTCATCTTTAAAAAAAATAAAAAACACTTAATAAAGGAAAAGGTGTACAAACACTTAAGCTATACGCGAAATGATTAGTGGAGGTCTCCTTCACTCTTCTAGGATGCTTTACAAACGTTCCATTGGGGGCGATCTTGGAAAGTATTCGCTCCTGTGTCATAGTCTTTAGTGTTGTACATATGAAAAACACAAACTCAAAACATTTGTTCTAAAAAGACAACAAACCAAGAAGTCACGTCTTCTCATCTCATCTCATACTCTTTGAGGACGAACATGACTTGTCTCGACAGTTCAAACAGCGATACGGTAAACACCCTCGAGTCAGAGCCGGTAACACCTGAGTTAGAGCTATGGCAACGTCATCCTAAAAATCACAAACAAGTTTCAGCCTTAGTTAGACGAACTACGACGTCTCTGATCCTCATTTATCCCGATGAGGTACGTAGGCAGTGGGGTAAGGCCCATTCGAGCATAATCTTTATTTTCCCTACATTTTCCCCCTTTCTTTCCATTTGTCAATTCCATTTCTTTCTCATTTCCATTCCATTCTAGATAACCACTCTTTCATTCAAGCAGCATATTATTTCTCACCCTTTGAAAGCAGACTTATAAGCATGGATCCCGTTGGGTACGACAGACGGATTGGGGTGCTAATACCTTCTCAATTCGTAACCGACTTCCGGACCCAGATCTTTGGTTCGCAAGGCCTCGTCCTTTTCCTTTTTCCTTAGGTTTGTGCAACATTACCTTTCCCATTCCTTCGGGATAAAAATGTCTGGCTGGCGACTCTACCTTTTCCGTGCCACTTTTGCGTTTGTACTAGGATGAAAATCCCGGGAGCGACAATGCCCAAGAAAACTTACCTTCGACAACCAAAACTCGCACTTTGACAACTTAGCATACAATTGTTTCTCTTTCAAAATATGTAACATAATCCTTAAATTCTCTTCATGCTCTTCTTGAGACTTAGAATAAATCAAAATGTCGTCGATGAACACAACCACAAAACGATTCAACTGTTCATGGAAAATACGATTCATGTATTCCATAAACACACCTGGCGCGTTAGAAACTCTGAATGGCATCACAGAATACTCGTAATGACCATACCGTGTCCTAAAAGCCGTCTTTTGAATATCCTCCTCTTTCATACGAATCTGGTGATATCCTGATCTCAAATCAATCTTACTAAAAACATGCGCTCCAACCAATTGGTCCATCAAATCGTCGATCCTCGGAAGCGGATACTTGTTCTTAATTGTCACCTTGTTCAACTGTCGATAATCAATACATAACCGCATACTTCCATCCTTCTTCTTTACCAATAATACCGGCGCACCCCAAGGAGAAACACTCGGCCTAACAAACCTCGTGTCCAACAAGTCATTCAAATTCTTCTTCAATTCTACCAACTCTGAAGCTGACATACGATACGGTGCCATAAAAATCGGTCTAGTATCCGGAACTAGATCAATAGAAAACTCAACTTCTCTTTCCGGAGGTACATCCTTAATATCGTCCGGAAACACTTCTGGAAAATCACACACGACTGGAAACCTACTTATCTCCACTTCTCTCTCCACTGACAGCGATGCAAACAAACCAAACAACTGAGCTTCGTCCACTAAAAGTTTCTTCAACTCTTTCGTGGATAGGAAACTCTCTTCTTCTTCATCATCCAAAGAAGGAAACCTTACTAACTTATGATAGCAATCTATATGAACTCGATTAAACTACAACCAGTTCATACCCAAGATCACGTCCAAACCTTCCAACGGCAAACAAACTAAATCCATAACAAAATATTTACCATACATGGTCAAAGAACAACTTACACACACCAAAGAAGTAGTTACCGACCCTGAAGCAAGAGTCCCAATAACCATCTCACCACCCCAAGAAGACATAAACAAATTCAAACGCTTAGCACACTCAAGAGAAATGAACGAGTAAGTCGCTCCCGTATCTATAATAGTAACTAAAGGCGTACTATTAATAAAGCATGTACCTTTAATCAAACGGTATGCACTAGTAGTATCCTTCCCTGCTAATGCAAATACCTTTTCGCCCGCCTGAGCTTGCTTTGGCTTAGTACACTTAGTACTAATGTGACCAACTTCCCCATAAGTAAAGCACTTTACAAAATTCCTCCTACACTCGGTAGTAGCATGTCCAAGACCTCCATAGTTTGAACATTTCACTATGTTCTTCCCACACTTAAGAGACTTATGACCCAAATCACCACACTTGTAACACTTAACGGAACCAGAACTCCCTCCACCAGATCTCTTATCAAAGTTTCCCCTATGCTTGCCATTATCAGCGGGTGTCACATAAGGTCCACTTCTAGCTTGTTTCTTTCCTTTCCTCTCATTCAAACTCTTGTAATGTGTAGAATGAGCTTTTATATCCTCCTCGAAAATTCTACAACATTCCGCCAAATCCGAAAACCTCCTTATTCTTTGATATCCCACACAGATAGCAAGTTCTTGTTTGTGAGTGAAGTTGATGAGAAAAGAATCCCGGAGGAGACGATTATTGTTTGTTTTTTGTGTTTTCAATCTTTTAATTGTTTTTGGTGTTTGTCATAAGTTAATGAGCTTAAGCCTAAACCAAGGGTTAGTAAACTCATCATATCCTCCCTTTTGATTAGGGATAATGAGAATACCTTAAGTATGAGATAAACATCTCAACTTAATTACCATGATGATGTAGGATTAAGATAATTAACCTACTTGTAATTATTTAGGTGTTTTTTGAGTTTTTGTTTAGTGTTAAGTAATGAGTTTAAGTCATAATCAAGGATTAGTGAACCCATTACACCATCATAATAGAAGGATAATAGATGAGCACACTTAAGCTGAGGAAGATACCTCAACTTAATCCATGATTAGGGATTAACCTTATGACAAAACAAGCCTTTATTAAAGTGGATTTTAATTAAGGGTGAGATTAAGAAGTTAATTTTATGATTTGTAAGACAACTTGAGGGGGACTTGTCCATTAACACTAGGGTTAGTCCTTCTTAACCAATTAAGGAAGAATTAGAACCCTAATGCAAGGCCCAAGTTACAAGTTAATGTCTTAGTGATTATTAAGATGGATTGATTAAGAGGTTTAAATAACTTAAGGGTTTAACACTTAGGATTAAAGTTATACATTCCATTCTAAGAGAAGAATGCAGGCATAACCTTAATCACAAAGCCTTAAAACCTTAAAGGTTTAGTCTCTAATGATGAGGTGAGAAGAGAGACACAAAGAAGACCCAAAGGGAAAAGATAATGGGGGACTAATTACAACCCTAATTATTATCATGCTTGGATGTTCATATGGTTTGTGAGGCTTGCAAGAGATCTTCAGAGAAGCTACCAATGGAAGAAGCAGATGAAAGGAGGAGAAGCAGAAGAAACAAGTTACTTACTTCACTGAATAAGATAAGTAACTTGGAGAAAGAAAGTGAATGATGAACATGAATGAGCAAGCTCACTCTAAAGCAAAGAAAAATGCAGCAATGATGCATAAGAAGAATGAGAAAAGAAATGAGAAGTGAAGGAAAATCCACTTCTCAAATTACTTACCATCTGAAAATGTTAGCATAAAGGAAAGAAATAAGATGAAAAGATGCATATAAATGGACAAAGATTAAAACCAGAAGCATAAACATGAAGCAAATGGTTCTTGAGGTGATGCAAAAACATGTCAAGTGTTATGAATGTTCATACAAGAGATAGAATGCATATGAAGCATGTGGGAATCATGAAAACACATGTATGCTTATGAAATGAAATGGATGCAAAGAAAGGCAAATGTATGAATAAATGACCAAGCAATGTTCAAGAAATGTCTTAAGATGTCTAAGATGGCATACAAGTGCTTAGAATGTCATGGCAAGTTCATATGTTCATGCAATGCAATGTAAGATGCAAGCATGGATGCAAGATTAGGGTTACATGAAAGGATGAGATGCAAAAATAAAAAACAGAAGCAAATCATAAGATAAAAATTGCAATTGAACTCAAAGGAACCCTAACCCCATATGATATCACACCCCAAAGGAGAATGTCTAACTCTTAACCTAAAGAAAGTTGTGATTTTTCTAAGTTTGCTACGGTATTTGGGTACCTTAAGAGGAAAAATGCAAATCAAATGGAAAATACAAGATAAATTTATAACACAAATATGCTAGATACTACATGCTATATGAAGAACAATGCAAAAAGAACCAATGTCAAACCCTTCATGGTTAGGGAGAAAATAATTTTTAAAGTTAGGGTTCCAGAAAGGGATTTTTATGAACCCTAAATTCAAGAAAAATGCCAAAGTTGGATCAAAACTAAAAAGAAATTTGTATGAAGGGTTTGATAATGTTTCTAAATGTCCTAAGATGCAATGTGAATTTTTTTGGGATTTTTAGAAACCTAAATGATATTTTAATTAATTAATTTCCATTAATTAATTAAAATAAACATTTAAATATTTTTAAAATGATTTAAAAATGCAAAAAAAAAAAAAATGTTTTTGGGTGAAGAAAAATATTTGAAGTCAAAATGCAGAAGAAAAATATTTTTGGAATTTTCTAAGTATTTTAAATTAATTGTACAAAATAAATGCAATAAAATGAAATAAAAATGAATTTAAATAAAAGTCCACCGATCCAAAGGTCCAGATTTGAACTGGGGGGATTATGCTTGACCACGCCCGCATCTTAATGGCCAGGAATTAATCTGGGCTTTAATTAGATTTTATAATTAATTAATCCAAATTAATCTTAATGAGCTGATCTGAGCCCTCCACTGCCTAACCCTAATCCACATCCAACGACCCAAATTCAAACTTAGCCCTAAACACGTCATTAATCCTAATTAGTTTCAGGTGGCCGTAGAAGACTTCCGGTCGTCTTCTCCGGCGAGACCAAATTGTCAACTTCTTCCCTAGGTCATTTCCAGAGCTCTAAAGCTCCAGATCACTTCCCCACACCTCCCCAAACATGAATCAAGCATAAAAACACATTTCTCATTCACCACTTTCAAGATTCGAAGAAAACAAGTTTTACGGGAAAAATTTCAGAGCAAGCATACATGGTCATTTCTCACTCATTTTCAAAACAAATTAGATCATGATGATCAGCAAAACATAAGGAACAATTTAGAAACTTAAAATCATGCTTCTGGAAAAAATGTTCTTGAGGTTACCTGAGCTTGAGCTTTCTTAGTTTGGAGCTTTTGGACCTCCTCTCTTGTGCAAAACCACTCCTCTTGACCTCCTGATGAAGTTGATATGCTTGGAAGGAGCTTAGAATGGCTGGAATGAAGGCTTGCAACTCAAATGGCCAGAAATTGTGTTTCAGTTTTAGGTGCTTTTAGGCTGCAATGAAGGGTGGGAAATAATCCTCTTGTGATGCTGAGTTGATTGATGAAGGAAGTTTGAAGTTTGAGTGTGTGTGCTATGAGTTTCGAAAGCTTTTTCTTTTGAGGTGATTTTGAGGAACTTGGTGATTCTGAGGTTTCAGCCTTGTGTGATCTGTGTTATGAGTTGCTTTTGATCCACATAACAATGTTTGATAGGTCAGAAAGTGGGTGGTGGACTGTGGTGATTGGTATGGGCAAGTTGCCAAAATGTCACATAACTTGTACTTGAGGTATGGGCTATGGCAGACGTTGTACAAGGGCATGTCTGGCCTCAACATTGATCAAGGAGAGCCATGGAATTGAGATTGGGGTGCTGCAGCAAGTGGAAGCATGGTTGTATGAGTTTTTGCAAGTTTTGTGCATTTTGGCCCCTTTGTGATTTCTTGATGTGCAAGGCATAGAAACTTGAGATTCTTGGGCCAATTCTGATCCTTAGGCAATACACTATGTTTGTATGATTCCTAGAAGTGTATTAGAGGTCACAAAATGGCCTGGTATGTGAATTTGCAAAATTCCCTCTTTGGTGTGAAAGTGAAAATTATGTGATTTTTGCCAACTTTGCCAAGCCATAACTTGAGTTCCATAATGAATTAGAACATGTTCTTGTACTTTTTGAAAAGGGAATGATCCAATCTACAACTTTCATGACCAACAATTTTTCATTTGAAGCATTTTTGGTTGAGAAAGTGGAGGTTGAAAAACTTTCCCAAAATGGAAAGTTTCCATTACAAGTCATTTCCATTTTTGGCAACTTTTGGTTTAGCTCAAATTTCTTCAACTTTGTGAACTTCCAAGAACTTCAATGATCAAATAAAGATCATATAACTTCAATTTGATGAGAAATCCACTTTGGTTCCATTGTTGGGGGCCTCAGATGCCCTGATTTTGCTCTGACTTGCTCAAGAAGTTACCCAGTAAATAGATGACTTCCACAATGAATTTCTTCATCAAATTCGGTACACATGATCCTTATAACATACTAAGAACAATAGAAACAAGAATGACCAAAAAATTTGGAGTTATGGCCTCTGAAACCAAAACCCTAATTTCAGGTCATCTGTGTAGTGAAACCTTAGCTCTGCTTCCATGCTTTCCAAGTTCTTGTGATATTTTGACTTCCTTGATCTTTGAGGGATATAATATGATGATAGAACATACATGGACCCTCTTTGAATGATTGGAGACCTTTGGAGTGGCTTAGAGGGATCCTTGGATTGCTCAGATCACAAACCCTAGATGTAGATGAACTTGAACTATGCAGATGAAACAAAAATGCAATATGATATGACATGCTTAAACTAATGCAAATATGGAAGATCACAAGCCATGGTGTGAAATGAGTGAGGGAAAATTTGGGGTGTTTACAGATAGCTCGCTGAGCGACCACTATGATTTCCAGAATTTCTCAGCTTCGTGACAGTCAACCTAAACCCATCCAAACCTCCAAAATACTTCCATAAACATGATCAACCACATATTCTAGCTATCATACTTCGATTACAACGATTTCCAACCGATTAATCCACTAATTTCTCACATTTTCTCTAAAACCCTAACTATTCATCTTCTCTAAACTTCCATTAAAACCAAAACTCAACCAATCAAACACATATATAATCATACACAATATCAAGATAACAATGCTTATCACCCTTACCCGATTATTTCGTCTACGCGGAGCAATCTTGATCAAAACCTAGCTTTTTCTTCTTTTTCTCCTTCTTCTCCTTTCTTTCTCTTCTATTTCCTTTCTATCTCTTTTCTTTCTCTTTCTCACACTTATATTCCTTTCTCTCTATTTTCTATTCTTTCTCTTACTAACTATTTTCTCCACCAAATATCATTTTTCTCACAAAAATATAATTCCATCTAATTCTAACTTATCACTAATTAGTAAATGTCTAAAATACCCTCTTATCCAATTTTACCCGAAAATCCACAAAATGCTACAATCACATATCACACCAACATATCACATTAATTCCTCAACATATCATATCATCATGATAATTTCACAAATAAAACAATTATCATTTAAATAAAATAAAAGACTCCACAAAAATTGGGAAAATCGAATCGGGGCGTTACAATCATAATCTACAATGACTGCAGACACTGACGTGGTTGTTGAAGTGTTTGCTCGGTCGTCGAGGAGAATGGGGGTGTGTGCCTGCAATTTACTCAGATGCCAAAGTAAGAGCGGGCAAAATAGTATGCAAGTACGGGTAAAAGTGTTAAAGGAATGAATATTTGAAACCTGACCCTCTCTTGCAAGAGGGTTTATAAATAGCCCCATAGCTCTTGACTATTGGTCCTTATTTTAGGCCTGGATCGTGGATCCTCCGGAAATAGATAACTTCCATAAACTAGCCATTAGGACGAGCATACCTGGTAGGATGGGATGTGCGTCGGACATAGGGATATCTGAGTAGGAGTTGTCTTCGGCTGAATCAGGGTGACTCCTGCGGGCGTCGGACAGAAGTCTAGAAGGAGCAGTGAAATATGACCACGGGTAACCGTGGTCGACAAGTCTTCCTCGGATGAGGGGGCATAAAGCCAATGGGTCCCCGTGACATTTAGGCTATTGGGCCGTCCTATGAGAAGGAGTGGATTGGGCTATGCCTAGTTATTGGGCCAGTCCGGAACAAGAGCCCCTAAGTCGTTGCTTCTGGTCGTAGAAGTGATGACTTAAGGGTGGTCGGCTACGTACGGAGTGAAGTTGATTCTTGTGATATTTTTTAGTCACCTAGCTTGGTGTATATGAACTTGCGTACCCCTGGGCGTTAAAATGTGGTCATTGGACGAGGATCCCAACAGTTATACTGAGAAGTCACGTCACGCCTGCGCCTAGGAAAGTGTGCGCATTTAATGCGTAATGATGGATATTCTACGACCGTCCCTAGGAAATGAGTGCGCCGTTTATAGATTATAGGTCCAAAGTGCCCGTGCACGTGTTGACGGAGGCTATAAATGGGGCGTTGGGACTCAGTTTCATACTTTTCGCTCTTTTTTTTTGCTCGACGAAGACAATTACTCAAGCTCTACCGCAAACCATCGTTTGTCGCTGTCTCCAACAAGGACAACCAAACGACCGTGCGAAAACCTTCTAAAACTTGTAAGTTTCATAATTTATCCATCTATTTTTACTTTTGATTCTTGCTGATTACATTGATGTACGCGGTTAGGATAGATTTTAGGGTCAATCAGACCAATAATTTAGACGGTTAGGGTTCCAATATGGCATCCCCATTTCTGTACAACGATTAGGGCTCTTAGTCACGTTCCACGTGGCTCTGTGTGGCAGCTCATGTTGAACTTCAACCAGAGTTCTAGGTTTCAGCGTGGAGTCATTCTGCTAGTTGATGTGAACCGGTAGCTTAATATCATAGGATTCCCCTTTCCCCGTATAAATACATTGTTGTCATAATGACCGTGGACTATTTTGAATAAGGGCTTAGGTCGAGGACAATATCTTCATTCCTATGCACGCCCTTTCACTTGTTCAGCGGTGGAAGGGTGGATTTGATTTAACTCATCAAATTCACGTTTACTTTTGCTACTTTTCAAGTGTAAAGATGTCTGTCATCGCCCCTGTCCACATGGATGTGGAAGATCTCTCTAGTGACACAGCTTCGTCCCTGAAGCAATATGATGAACCAACGTCGGGAAGAACTGCTTCTGCCTCGAGCGATTCCGAGGAAACTACCTCAAATCATACCGAACCTGATAATCCCGAAGAGAACGACGAGGATCAAAATATTCCTATAAAAGAATATGCTACTGAGGAGCCACTGACCATTCAATCGATATATTCCCAGCCCATGGAGGGTCCAAGTCCGATGGTCGGGAATCTAGGATTAGGTTATCAGATACCCTGGAGTGGAGGATCGTATTTGCTCGTCATACGGTCCCAACAGGTTTCTTATGTATGACATATTCTTCAAGGAGCTCAGATTCAGGCACCCCTTTTCGGACATTCAAGTTTCTATGTTCGTCCACTTAGAGATCTCGTCGTCGCAACTGCATCCAAATTCGTTTTCTTTTATGTGAGCTTTTGAGCTGACCTGCGGATACCTGAAGATTGGAGCGACCCTTTTGTAACACCCAAAATGTGCCCTCTTATTTATTACCTTAACTGGCTTATGCTTCATCCATATGCATCTCACTTTAAGTCAGAAAATCACAATCATGCATTTCATTGGCTCCTAAGACATGGGATCGAAGCATTTCATTGTGATCTAGATTTTCTATTCAGAGTTTATTGGTCTAGATATTACACTTGAGATTAGGGAAAAGGCTGAGTTTCTAATATCATGAGTATTTTCCTATCAAAGCATCAGGTTTATTGTCTCCAAGATTTCTTAAAGGCATCAAGTGTCATGAATTTAAATTGAGAGGGCTTGGTGCTAGGGTTATTGAGGCTTCACATCATGAACTATTTTCATTTAATATGGATCTCAAGAAGAATTTAGGTTTTTATTCATGGCCGAATTTGTGGATATTCTTATTAAAGGGTTCATTATGGTCAGGGAGTTGTGGTCTTTTCAATTTCTGGTTATTTGTCACTTGTAGTGCAAGTTAACATGGATTTGAGAGTGTGTCGCTCCCACCAAATGACACCTGGTCAGATAGGGTACATACGCGAACGGTCGGCGAAAGAGAAGAAATGAAAAGAGTCGCCAGCTAGGCATTTTTATCCCGAAGGAAAGGTAATGCTGCATAGACCTAAGAAAAGATGGATAAGACGGTTGCGAACCAGAGAAACTGAGAAAGGGGGTTGGTTACAACCTGGGAAGGTATTAGCACCCAGATTGTCCGTCGTACTCGACGGGATCCACGCTTGAAAGATTTGTGTTTTAAAGGGGATAATGTCAGTGCAATTTGTGTACCAAAGCTGGAAAAGAATGCAAGTGTCAGTGTAAAAGAAATGTGAAGTGAAGTATGAGAGTGTCAGTGTAAGAACAAGAGTGAAATGCTCAAGATGATGAGGCTTAAAGAATAATGCTGGAAGGAGGGGGAATATACAGAGACTTTTGTTCGATAACCGTTAAGTTATGCCTACGTATCCTCTCGTGCAATGAGGAAGTCAGAACACCGTAGTTCGACTCAAAAAGACTGAAAGATAAATTGACTTGTGAACTGCTTACTTGCCTATGCTCAAGTGTATGACCTGTCTGGCTCAGGTGCAAACTGTCTTGCATTAGACGGAAGAAGCGAGTTCTCGTTTGTGAGTGAAGATGATGAGAAAAGAATCCCGGAGGAGACGATTATTGTTTGTTTTTTATGTTTTCAGTCTTTTATGGCTTTTTGGTGTTTGTCATAAGTTAATGAGCTTAAGCCAAAACCAAGGGTTAGTAAACTCATCACATCCTCCCTCTGATTAGGGGTAATGAGAATACCTTAAGTATGAAGTAAGCACCTCACACTTAATCACCATGTTGAAGGATTAAGATCATTAACCTACTTGTGATTATTTAGATGTTTTTGGTGTTTTTGTTTAGTGTTAAGTAATGAGTTTAAGCCATAATTGTCGCTCCCACCAAATGAGGCTAGGTCAAATGGGGTACAGACGCGAACGGTTGGCGAAAGGGAAGGAAATGAATAGAGTCGCCAGCTAGGCATTTTTATCCCGAAGGAAAGGTAATGCTGCATAGACCTAGAAAGATATGGATAAGACGGTTGCGAACCAGAGAGACTGAGAAATGGGGTTGGTTACAACCAGGGAAGGTATTAGCACCCAGGTTGTCCGCCGTACTCGACGGGATCCACGCTTAAAAGATTTGTGCTTTAAAGGGGTAGTGTCAGTGCAATTTGTGTACAAAAGCTGGAAAGAATGCAAGTGTCAGTGTAAAAGAAATGTGAAGTGTATCAGAGAAGTGTCAGTGTAAGAACAAGAATAAGGAGCTCAAGAATATGAGGCTTAAAGAATAATGCTGGAAGGAGGGGGAATATACAGAGACTTTTGTTCGATAACTGTTAAGTTATGCCTACGTATCCTCTCGTGCAATGAGGAAGTCAGAACACCGTAGTTCGACCCAAAGAGACTGAAAGGTGAATTGGCTTGTGAACTGCTTACTTGTCTATGCTCAAGTGTATGACCTGTCTGGCTCAGGTGCAAACTATCTTGCATTAGACGGAAGAAGCAAGTTCTTGTTTATGAGTGAATGAGATGAGAAAAGAATCCCGGAGGAGACGATTATTGTTTGTTTTTGCTATTTTCAATCTTTTATTGCCTTTTGAAGTTTGTCATAAGTTAATGAGCTTAAGCCTAAACCAAAGGTTAGTAAACTCATCACATCTTCCCTCTGATTAGCGGTAATGAGAATACCTTAAGTATGAAGTAAACACCTCACACTTAATCACCATGATGTAGGATTAAGATCATTAACCTACTTGTGATTATTTAGATGTTTTTTGGAGTTTTTGTTTAGTGTTAAGTAATGAGTTTAAGCCATAATCAGGGATTTAATGGACTCATTACACCATCCTAATAGAAGGATAATAGATGAGAACATTTAAGCTGAGGAAGGCTCCTCAACTTAATCCATGATTAGGGATTAAATTCATGACAAAACAAAGCCTTTATTAAATGGATTTTAGTTAATGATAAAATTAAGAAGTGGATTTTAGGGTTTGTAAGACAACTTGAGGGGGACTTGTCCATTAACACTAGGGTTAGTCCTTCTTAACCAATTAAGGAAGAATTAGAACCCTAATGCAAGGCCCAAGTTACAAGCTTGATGTCTTGATGATTATTAGATGAGTTGATTGAAGGATTTAAACACATTAAGGGTTTAACACTTAGGATTAAAGTTATACACTCCATCCTAATAGAAGGATGCAGGCATAAGCTTAATCACAAAGCCTTAAAACCTTTAGGGTTTAGTCCTTGATTATGGGATGAGAAAAGAAGACTCAAAGATGACACAAAGGTAAGCATCGTTCGTCCTTAGTAGATACTATTACTGCATTTCATGCATTTCTGGTAAACATCAATCATATTCAAAAGCATACATACATTCAAACACAACCAATGGACGTTTCGCTTAGGGTAAAAGTAAATCTGGATTCAGAGGGAAGAAAAAAAAAAGAATCGTTTCGACTTCGAGAGTGTATAACTAATTGGATTTGGAGCTCCTGAAATTTTAACTTTCCTGAATACCTTCCCAGAAATCCTCATAGCTGGATCTGAAGACATGATACTGACACCATCTGATACTACTGGCGTAGACAATTAATTTCCATCATGGTTTCAGCTGAGAACTCCAAATCAAGGTAATATAACGAGAGGAATGTGTCTTCAAATTGTAATGGACCATATACGCTCCGGCTACTAGATTTGAAAAGAAAGCATTGCCCCTTGGTTGAGGATGAATTGTCCCAAAAAGGGAAGTATCTGAATGTAGTTATCTCAGGAGAACTAAGCAGAATGCCCCATAATAATATGCCCTTGACATCATGAACTTTGCAGTGTTACCCTTGGTAATTCAAATATATGAGAAGAGATGCCCCTGGCTATTAAGCACTGTTGGATCGGGAACTGATTGCCCCGAATGATTTGAACAGTAACTTAATATGCCCCCTTGATTAGGAAACAATGACCATGCCCCGGGCATTATGAATTCTGTAATGTTACCCTTGGCACTTCAGATAGATGAGGAGATCTGCCTCTGGCGGCTTAAACATAGTTGAATCTTGTCCTGATTTCCCCAAATGAGTTAGGCAGTACCATGGCCTGCCCCCTTGATTGGGAGATAATGATTATGCCCCTTTGTATACATGGACTTTGATCTAGGAAGCAACTTTGTTTATCGGAAGGGCTTTGAACATTCATCCGGTAAGTTTCTCTGTTTATCAAACACTCAAGTATATGTAAAAAAATATATTCAAAAATGCAATGCTTATGTCTGTCTTGAAATTTTTTGAAAAAGAGTTATTTTAGAAAAAACATTTTTTGTGAAAACTGTGATATTAACTCAAGTTTTATAATAAGCCCTAAAGGAGTCAGGATACCTTTTTGTAACAGTACGCTTTCAAACTAACCATGCTTCAGTTAGGACTTTTAAAGGGTTGTAACGTGGCCTGGTTCATGGTTTAAGAAACAAAAGATAAAGGCTCAAATTTATTTGTACCCAACCCATTCTCCATGATGTTCTTCAGTCCTATACTCAGTTAACTTATGCATTGAGGCTCAAATGAGTTTGGAATTGTAACACTGACATTTGTGATGGTTCAGAAACCCAAAATTTATTTGAACATTCAGTCATCTTTCTCTGTTGAGGATTCATAGTGACCTCTTTTTTTTTTTCTTTTGACTTTATTATCCCTTCTTTTTGCCTGAACTGCTTATTTCAAGGTTACAGTCAGCGGGATGTCTTAATGTTTTACTAAGTCTCCTTCATAGGTTTTGACTTAGTAAGACTGTTCTTTTGCTGGATATTGACTGTCAGGTTTAATGATTACAGAGAACCGTCATTAGTTGTGTACAACACAGATAATTGGCATATTTGAGTTAACCGAGTAACTACCCTGCCCCGGGTTATGAATAAGGGTTTTAATTTGTGCGAGAATAAAAACTCCTACTTCATAGGCTCAAAAGGGTTGACTAGGGATTAACTTCCTTATATCTCCACTGTTTAGGAATTGAAACAATGCCTGTACATCGTCAGCATAGTCTGTTCAAAAGCATACTGCCTAATATTATGGTATTGTTTTCGTCATCCTCCCTCTACAGGCTTATAGCTTTATCAGGAGTTAAATATCACAAGATAGAAATAAGAAGCATAATTCAAAATATAGTGGAACGAATGGATTAATTCATGACAAACATATGCAATGCATTGATGAAAACAAAAGTTTAGCATAATAGTAAGTATTCAAACAAATAAAAGAAATTACAAATGAAAATTCAAATGTTGTCCCATCCAGTTGGCTGAATGTCCTCAATTGCAATCTGTGAACTTTGAGGAGCAGTATACTTCACCATGAAATCAAATTTACCACTTGGATGTCCCAAGGTGCCCCATATCTCAACAGGAATAGATAGGCTTCCTTTCTTGCTATACTGGGCAACTTGTCTTGCAGCTTCGGTGTTTGATGGGTGATAGTAGAATTCAACTTGACCCTCTGGAGTAACCTCTAGGATTCCTTCGTCAATCAGGTCTTGGATCTTTTTCTTCAATGTCCAACAACTATTAGTATCATGTCCAGGACAGTTGGAGTGATACCCACACCTTGCCTTGGGATTATAGCGAGGAGAGGAAGTTTTAGGATTTTGAGGTGAATTTTTCAAGGAAATCAGTTTCATCTCCAACAAGCATTGCAGAACTTGTGACATTGGAGTGCTGAATTTGATAAACTGTCTTCTACATCCCTTGTGTTGAGGTGGATTAACTTTACCAGGTCTTTTTTCCTTAACTGAAGAACAATCAGTGGCAACCGGTTTCTTACCTTCTTTTATCCCCATCTTCCTTTCAACTAAATCAGCTTGTTTCAACGGAGGTTGATTGACAATTAGATTCCTGACTCCATTACTTTGAAGTTTTTGGACAAAGGTTCTCAGCTCTTCTTGCCCCTGAGCTAAACTTTGGATAAGAGCCACCTGGCCATTCATCTGGATCCTCATTTCTGTTATCTCAGCTTGCAATTGTTCCAACTGACCATCCCTGTTGTCCTCAGGACTCTTCTTCTTAGCCAGCAGTGTCTTCAACTCATCTTGTCCCTTGGACAAGTTCAGAATCAACTCTTGGAATCGGGCATTCTGAGCCTGGAGATCTTTGACTGTCTGTTCAAGATCCATTTCTGCTGAAATAAACAGCGAGAAGATAAGATACCTGTACACAATAAACCTGTGATGCAATGATATGATGTATAGATGCATATGCAATGTTTTCAAGGACCGCGGGATTTAAATTTGCTTAAACAAACAAGAAGGTAAACTTTTATTAGTAATAAATTTGTTTGCCCCTTGGGCTTACAAAATGAAATGAAATAAATACAAAAGATGGGGTTTTAAGTCTCCCATGGACGCTTCCTCTTTGTGTTGAGGTATGAGTTGAGATTCCGCTCCTCGTGAAGTTGCTTTGTTAGTTCCAGGACTCTTTCTTGACTTGCTTTGCAATGAATCTCAAAAGTATCCCTTTGCTCCTTCAATTGGACCCAAGATCTCTGTAAGTCTTCCATGTCAGTAGGCATGTCTGGGTGAAGGATGGTATAAGAAGTATCTCCTTCAGCAACAGGTTCCATGGTAACTGGCAGGATAGCAGGATATGGCATCATGAGGGTCTGAGCACGAGATCGCACCCATTTGAGATAAGCCTCCATAAGAATAGTGTACTTGGGCTCCAGAGTCTTGTTGTCAACCTTGTTCACTTTACCCCATGCTCGTATGAACCTTTGACGGCAACCTTGAAGATCATTGTCGTAGTCAAACACAATACCCTGAATCAACATGTCATGTGGACCATCACTCCGAGCGTAACCAAACTGTCGTAAAGCTAGAGAAGGGTTGTAAGTAATGCCTCCTCTTATGCCTAGAAGTGGCACATTAGGAAACCCCCCACAACGGTCAATGATAGTGACATTCTCCATAGATCTGGAGCACCAATGGATATCTGAATGAGAGAGTGACATGATCCTTTTAGACCACCTGAACCCCTGTTCATTCTTCATCACTGAGCGAGGAAGATGAGAAATAAACCATCTAGATAGCAAGGGTATACAACACATCAAAGTTCCTCTTGCCCTTGTAGTACGAGTATGAAGAGAATGTAGAATATCTCCAAGCAATGTAGGCACTGGATTGTGACTCAGGAATATGTTGATGGCATGAACATTTATGAACTGATCAGGATTGGGGAATAACACTAAGCCATAGATCAGCAAGGCTAATATCTCCTTAAAAGCATCATAGCTCATAGCTTTCAAGAATATTTGAGCCTTCTCTATCAACACCTTAGCAAGAATACCCTTAACTCCGCTTCTCGTTTCTAGAACAATGTCAGACTTCTTCAGATGTAAAGCTGCAGCAATAACCTCAGGTTTAGGCTCTTTTTCCAAGCCTGAGAATGGTTTCTGATCAAGAACAGGTATACCCAGAAGTTTAGAGAACTCTTCCATTGTTGGAACCAGCTGATAGTCGGGGAATGTGAAGCAATGGTGCTTAGGATCAAAGAACTGAAACAGAACACTCATCATGTCCTCATTGAACCCTGAAGTGACTAGATCCAGTAGGTGACCATGTCTCTTGATAAACTGGGAGTTATCAGACATTTGAGAAATCAACTCTTTAAGCTTAGAAGGTATGCCTACAAAGTTGATCCTGATAGTGTTCCTACGAGCAGAAGCCATGACCTGCAACAAAGAACAAAGATAAATCCTTTGGTCCTTGAAATGGTTAGTGAAAATGCTATGCTTATGATGCATGATGATGCTATGATGTTATGCTCAATCAAAAACATGTGGCACACACAAACAAGTCACACCATAGCCCTAGGTTTAAAGGCTTGCATGAGGTTTAAAGGTAAGTACCCTCCCCTGAAGTTAGTTGCTTCATCCTGTCCTATAACGTAACCAGGTTCTAAGGGATCTCAATATCATTGATCCTTCACAAGGGTGGTTGTTCAGTAGGCAACTTGCTTGCCAACCAAAACCCTCCAAGTTTAGGATCTCAATGAGCGTAGTATCGAGTATCAACCAACTTCAGTCTTCACCAAAGCCGGTTATCTCACTACTTTCTAAAGGCCAAGATGGGATAATTAGGGTTCTAAAAGTTAGTTAGTGCATTGACAACATATGGCAGCCTCATATTATCCTCAACTTGACTTAAGGAACATAAGCACCAACCAAGAAGTCACACTAACTATGGCCACCAGATCAACCATATCGGTATACGCCGTACAGTTTCCTTGGTCTATTGCCATTTACCTAAGGTACACTAGATCCGGGTTAGGATCTTTCACACATAAGAGCACCCAACAGATAAGTATAAAGCAAACAAGGCAAACAATTTTAAAGTGATCTAATTCCTAAGGGTACCCCTCTTTAATATTACTATCCCCAGCAGAGTCGCCAGTTCTGTAACACGGTGGGAGAACTGACTTTAGTTATGTTGCGGATAGCAAGAGTCGCCACCGACTTTTATTTTATCCAAAGGAAAGGCATAAAAGAACAGGAAAGACCTTTTAAAAGATTTTTTGGGTCCGGGGGGTAGGTTATGTAAAGGGAAGGTGTTAGCACCCTTTACATCCATGGTTATCCATGGGCTCTTAGTTACTTAGCTCACTTTAAAATGTTTTTGAAATGTGAAGTGTGTGAATAAAAATTTTCTTAAGAGTTTCATAATGATCCATGTACGGATGCGTACAAATCTTTGTTTTGAAAATTGTTTGAAATGTATGAAGTGTTTGAAATGTTTTTTAGAAAAGTGAGCAAGTATCTAAGAGGAACCTACCCTAAGTTTAAGTCTTTTCTGTTCTTGAATCCTTTAAATGGTAAGACTATCCCTATTATTAAGGAATAGGTAGTCATTACCTTGGATGTGAGGGACAAATGAAGGGACATTTGTTATTTAGGCAACTGTGGGGTGTATAAGCAATTCGAATGGACTTATCATCTTTATTCGAAAGGGACAAGATCATTACGAAGGCAACATTCGAAAGGGACTTGATCTTTTATCTGTTTAGGGACTAGATGATGTGAGATGAGGGACTTTTGCTTTATACACCCTACTTGACCTTTTTGTTTTTGGCAACATGAGAGGTATCCCTAAGGAAGTGAGATGGCGATCAAAGATCGACTTACGTGTGTGAGTGTACAACTTTAATATTTATCTTTGAATTTGTGATCTAAATTAATTTTACATATACAAACATGTTGCACTCCCTATTTACTAACCATAGCATAAAAATAAATATTCAAATACAATTATTAAAATATTACATCCAGGAACAATTACATAATAATAATTATTAAAGCAAATTAAATATAATAAGCAAAAAATAAATAATAATAATAATTGGGTTAGTGAAATAATAATAATAAAGATAATATAAAGTTAAATGGGGTTAGTAATAAATAAATATCATATAAACATAATTTATAATAATAATAATGAAATAAGCAAGAATATTATAATAATTAAAAGTTCAATTTTTATAAACAATTATTATTTAAGATTAATAAGAAAATATAAACAATTATACTAATTATTATAAAGTTTTAAGTTATATGCAAATTATAAAAATTAAATTAATCATAAAATTATAATTACAAAATTAGCAATTTTAAACATATGTTAAAAATTATTTATATACAAAAATTAAGTTATAAACAATTTATGCCATATTATTATATTAACAAAATTAAATTAAGAATTTTAATTTTAAACATATTTATATACAAGATTTAAATTATAAACCAATTATAGATTATATGCATATTATGAAAATAAAATTAATTACAATTATATTCACACAATTTAAATTATAAAATATGTACACATGATTAAATAATAAATTGAAAATTACAATAGAAGAAAATTAGGGTTTATGAAAATTAATTAAAGTTTTTTTTTACAAAATATTTTAGGTTTTAGAAAATTAGGGTTAGTATTTGAGAAAAAAAAATTTAAGGTTTAAAAAAAAATTAAGGTTTAGGAAAAATTTTAGGGTAAAAATTATGGCGAAATTTGGGTTTTAAGATAAAGATTAGGGCTAAATTTTTAGGGTTTAAAGTTTATGAAAAAAATTAAGATTTAGGTTTAAAATTAAGGTCTAGGGAAAAAATTAAGGTTTATGAAAAAAATATAAGTTTTAAAAAAAGGATTTTGTTTTATCTTTTTGAAATTAGTTTAATAATAATAATAATAAGGAAATTCAAAGAAAATACATAATTTGATGAAAAAGGGAAAAATAAAGTTAGAGATACCTAAAATATTGGGGGTTTGTCTTTTTTTTGCTTCATTGAGTTCTTTGCCACTGGGACACCCATGTTTCTTCATCAAAATGCTCCAAACCTCAGTTCCTTGCCACTAGGTTGTGGGTCTGCATATGAATAAGTGTAACGAATACCTTAGGTCTTTGTCACTAGGCCAATCAGCGCATGCCACACACCATCTTCTTCCTCCCACCTGCATATTTTTGGTATATACTGTTGGAAGAATAAAAAAAAGAAATAAACAGGATCAAATAAAATTGCTGCAGATTTTAAAATAATGAAAAATAAGAAAAGCGATTAAAATAAAATCTAAAAAAATATTAAAACGATGCTAAAAATCTAATAAAATCAAATAAAGAACGCACAATTTTTTTTAGATTTTTTTGAGAATATAAAAATAGAAAATAAATCAAATAAAATAGAAAAAAGAGGAATTTGCGATTTTGAGGGTCGAAATCTTTTAGAATTTTATTCTAAAAGAGTATTGTTTGTCGATTTTTTTATGAACTTCTGGAAAAAATTCGGAGCAAATCGAAACAGTAGTACTTACCTGACTTACCTGTCAGCCTGTAGTGTTTATCACTACTGCAGCCTTCGATGTATCGACGAAAACAGATTACAGCAGATTAACCAATAGTTTAGTTCTCCATGGTGCCCTATGATTCCTGCATCGAAACTTAAATCCAACTATCCAAAAACCATCTACACAACCAAACAAACATATTATGTAATCAAAATCAATTAATCATACGTAAATCATTGAAATTGAAACAAATCAAAAGAAAGGCAAGAATATGAATTTGGTTTGTATGATTTGGCATGGATTTGATGATGAGGATGATTGGAATAGGTTCAGTGATGTCCAAGGAGTGTTTTGCAACCTTTAGAATGCCTTGAGAGAGTCTCTAAGGAAGAATCTGAATTGTGAATTTTTGATGAATTTTTGAAGATTTGAAACTTACTCTTGAGGCAGCCAAAAAAAATCCCCAATGCTTGTGATGTGTTTATGTATTTATAGTAGATGAAATTAGGTCAAAAAATTGTTGGGTTGTTTGGACTTTTTGATCATTGAAGATTGAAAAAGATCATGTCTTAAAATTCAAATATTTTTGAATGTAACCTTACTATTTTAAGACAATCACCATAATTCTCATATCAATTTGATCCAATTAACTTTCATGACCTTCTAGAATCAAAATATATTTTAAATCTTCATATTTTATATTTTATTTGAATTTAAAATGATTTTTAATATAAAAAATCATAATAAATAAAATAAAATAACTAAAATTATGAAAATATTAAATAAATTTCGTGCATGATGTCATGGAACACCTTGGGTCACAAAAAGTTCAGCCCATTTGAAGAATTATGGTTTTAAGACCCTATTTACTTCATAAACCACCCAAAAATTTCCCAACTTTGCAAGGGCACAAATCCTTCAATTTTAATGCTATGAGGGTGTTCTTGGACTTTTTGGAAAGCTTAAAGAGTCCTCTAACCAACCCCATTGGTTTCATGTTCATATCATTTACCATTCTCAAGTTATGCCCTTTTGAAGTTGTTGACTTTTTGTTGACTTCTAAAAGGACCTATAATGCCTTAGCTCATACCTTCCAAATGAAGCATTTTTGGGCTTGGCTTGTGAGACACAAAGTTGTAGAGAATTAAATTTCCTTCAAAATGAGCTTTGGATGGGAAAAATTTGATGAAGCATGTGAAAGTTATGGCTGGTCAAAGTTCAGTTGACTTTTCCTGAAGAAACCCTAATTTAGAAACCTCTGATTCTTGATGATCTGAAATCTCCTTGATGAATCATGATCAACCCTTGATTAAATTATGAATTTTACTTCATATACTTGATGTTGTCAAAAAATCATGAAGTTTGACTTTGGTTTGACCACAGTTGACCTCAGTTTGACTTTTTAATTGCTTTGACTGATTTTGACTTATCTGATCATCTGACTGAACAAACCTTTGAGAAAAGTCTTGAAACTTGTCATGGGGGTTTTTAAACACATATAAGATGTTATGAAGCTCACTTGAAGTCTTGGAAATCCATTTAGCCTGATTAAAGTCAAAACCCTAGTTTTGGATGCACTGCTTAGGAGAATGCATTGTTTGAGGGAATTGTCAAATCTTCTGACTATTTGTGAACTTTGTGAACCTTGTGAACCTTGTGAACCTCTTAGTACACAAAGTCTTGTATTGTGAGGGCAAATTTTGGGGTGCAACAATATGCAATGATCAAACATGATTCTAATATGTCCTAAGATGTATTATGAATCATGTGAATGCACAAAATGTCAAGGCAAGTTCTTAAATGCAAGCAAATGAGAGATGGATGCAAAGGAAGGCACAAATTAGGGTTTATGAACAAACTTCAACACAAAATTCAAAATCAGAAGCATAAGGCATTATAAAAAATTGAAAATGGGATCAAAGGAACCCTAACCCTACACAAGTTCACTGCCCAAAGGAGGGGACCTAACTCTTAACCTAGTGCAAGTTATGAATTTCTCAAGTTGGCTAGGGTTTTGGGGTGCCTCACAATGAAAAATGCAAAACAAATTGAAAATGAAAGATGAATTCAAATCAATTTTATCCTATAAACTACATGCTATGGAGGGTGCAATGCAAGAAGAACCATCCTCAAACTCTCAAGGGCTAGGCAGAATGGATTTTTCAAAGTTTGAACAAAAATATTGCCTTAAAATGAATTTAATTCCCATGAAAATTGTCAAAATGCATCAAGAACCAAAAAGAAATTTGTTTTGAGAGTTTGATAATGTTTCTAAATGTTTTAAAATGCAAAGTGATTTTTTTTGTGATTTTTAAATACCTAAATGCATTTTTAATTAATTAATTTTCATTAACCAATTAAAAATAACCATTTAAATGATTTAAAAATAATTTTTAATGCAAAAATAAAAATAAAAATATTTTCGGGTTCTGAAAAATAATGAAATATTTGACAAAAATTTTCAGAATTTTTAAATGTGTTTTGCTATTTTAAATAATTCGTAAAAGATAAAACAAATTAAATGAAATAAAAATTGAATTTATGAGAAGTATGCAAATCCAAGGGCTGTGGTTTAAACTAGTTTTGGAGGGAGTTGACCCGCGCCATATCCTGTGGTCCACATTCAAACTGACTAAATTAAACTAAACCTAATTAATTAATTTAATTAAATAGGATTAGGGTTTTAATGAAAGATCTGAGCCCTTCAAACGCGCGGGAGTCAACCCTGGTCAACTAAATCCATGGTCCAAATTCAAACTGAACCCTAAATGTGGTTAATGAGTTAATGACTTTCAGGTGGCCGGAAATGACCTCCGGTCATCTTCTCCGGCCACACCCCTCCCTGAAAATTGCTATCTCTCTCCCTAAGCTTCTAACACTCAATTTTTCTGCCCAGAAATGATCCCCATACATCATACATCAAGAATCAACAAACAAACAACATTTAAAACACATCAAAAGTGAGAATCGAATCAAAACAGTTTTAGGTCAAAAAATTTCAGAACACGAATACATACTCATTTCTCAACCATTTTCAAAACAAAACATATCAGCATGATTAGTGAAGCATAAAGAATCATTTAGTAACTTAAAAACAAGTTTCTGGAAAAAATGTTCTTGAGCTCACCAGAACTGGAGCTTTGATCTTTGGAACTTTCTGGCTGCTTCTTTGGTCAAAAATGCCTCTAATGAACCTCCTGGGAAGCTTGCAATGCTTGTTTGGAATTTCTTTTGGCTGGTTTGAGAGATTGATAAAGTTCTGTTCAGGAGGGGTGAGAAATTGTATTTCTGCTTGGGGTGGTTTCAGGGACAAATGAGGATTGGGAAATGATCAGAGGAACATGGTGAATAGTTTTGTGAATTTTGTTTTGATGTTTGAAGCCTGTGTGATGAGTTTCGAAACAAAATGCATAAGAGGTGAGTTTTGGGAACTATGGCTTGTGTGATGTTTTTTGGCTGTGTTGTGTTATGTGTTGAGTCTCTTTTGGTACATGTATCAAGTTGGGATAGGTCAGAGAGTTGTTGTTGGCCTAGCTTGATTGGTATGGGTCATTTTGCATAAAGTCAACTTTTTGTGTAAGAGAGGTATGGGCTATTTCAGTCAAGGTACAAGGCATGGCTTGGCTGCAGCTTGAATCAAGGAGAACCATGGAAATGAATTTGAGGCAATGCAGCAAGTGGATTAGGGTTTGTGTGAGGTTTTGCAACTTTCACAAAGTTTGGCCCTTTTGAAGTTTCTTAATGCACAAGTCATGAAAATGGACAATTCTTTGGTGCATTCTGATTTTTAGGCATTGGTTTATGTTTGTGCAAAGGTTAGAAGTCACATTGAAGTCACATTTTGCCTTGGTATGAGGTTTTTCAACTTTGCCTCTTTGGTGTAAAACTTGAAATTATGTGATTTTATCCAACTTTGCAAGGCCATAACTTTTGATCCAAAATGAATTAGGACAAGTTCTTGTACTTTTTGAAAAGGGAATGATCCATTCTACAACTTTCATGACCAAAGTTTTCTCATTTGAAGCATTTTTGAATCAATTTGAGGAGGTTGAAAAACTTTCCCAAAATAGCAAGTTTACAATACAAGTCACTTTCCCAAAAAGGCAATTTTGCAAATGGCTTGAAATTCTTCAACTTTGTGAACTTATAACATCTTTTATGATCAAATAAAGATCATACACATTCAAAATGATGGAGAATACCCTTTGATTGGGTCATTGGGGGCCTCAGATGCCCTGATTTTCCACTGACTTGCTCAAGAAGTTATCCCTTAATCAGATGCCTTCCCCATTGAATTTCTTCATGAAAACTGATATGCATGATCCTCATACCATATAGAGACCAATAGAAACAATAATGACCAAAAAATTTGGAGTTATGGCTTCTGAAACCAAAACCCTAATTTTAGGTCATCTGTGCAGTTAAGCTTGGCTCTACTTCCATGCCTTTCTCAGTTCTTGTGATTCTTTGACTTCTTTGATCTTGTGAGGGTATGTTATGATGCTTGAACATACATGGACCCCTTTGAAGTGATTGAAGACCTTTGGAATGGCTCAAGTGGCTCTTGGATTGCTCAGATCACAAACCCTAGATGCAGATGACTTAGAAGCAATGCAGTGAAGCAAAAAGGCAACATGAGATGCTATGATTGAACTTATGCACATGAAGAGATCACAAGCCATGGTGTGAATGGGTGAGGGCAAATTTGGGGTGTTTACAACTTCCCCTATTCAAACATGAGTTAGCTGTGCAGGATGTAAGCAACGACTTAACAGGCAAACAAGATAACTTGTGGTTGAATACCAAAGACAGTCCAAAATTTGCACTCACAGAATGAAGAAGAAAAGGGATATAGATTGTAAAGGAAAATAAAGTATATTTATAAAGTGCGGGCGACGGAGGACGACCGTCAAGCAGAGGACGACTGCTGGGGATGAAGCAATGACGGGGACGACCGACATACTGGGGAAAATGCGGGAAGTAAAGCAATGACGGGGACGACCGACAAGCTGGGGATGCAGGAGATTACGATGGGGACGGCCATCAGGTAAAGCTATGAAACTCTCTGGGGATTATAGGTAAATGATGGGGATGACCATCAAGATCAAGGCATAAATGCAATAAGTGATGAGGTACGGTCATCAAAGGTAAAGGATGATCACCTAGCAGGGGACGGCTGCTTTGCTGGGGATAAGATGAGAGACGGTCATCTAACGGTGAAGGACGATCACCGGGCAAGGTACGGCTGCCGAAAGTATCGCGACATAGGACGAATGCCGGATAGAAAAGGTCGACGATGGGGACGGCCATCGGATAAGTATGATGAAGGACGATCATCAAGAGGTGAAGGACGATCACCTATCAGGGTACGGCTGCTTTCAGGGTTTATCATGACATAGGACGAACGCCAAATAACAAGATCGTCGATGGGGACGGCCATCGGATAAAATGATGAAGGAGGATCATCAAGAGGTGAAGGACGATCACCTAGCAGGGGACGGCTGCTAAAAATATCACGACATAGGACGAATGTCGGATAGGAGGGGTTCTAATGAATAGAGACTCCACTGGGGGTGATGAAGGACGATCATCAAAAAGGTGAAGGACGATCACCTGGCAGGGTACGGTTGCCGAAAAGGTATCATGACATAGGACGAATGTCAGATAGACAGGAAATAATTCACTGGGATTTGCTGGGACTCTTCTGGGGAAGAGGTAGACACAGACGAGTGTCTAGATTCAAGAAGACAAAGGTGTTTGACACGTTGTATAGATTAAAGATGCGGACGAGCATCCTTAAGACTATGATACAGACGAGTATCAGTAGAAACAAACGCTTGACGCATGTTCAGAGATGATGATACGGACGAGTATCAACTGGTTAACAAAGAACACAGACGAGTGTTGAATTTGAGGAGACCAGGTAGTATATACAAGATACGAACGAGCATCTGTATGAGTAAACATGAGTGTGACCCGAACGAGTGTTCAATCCTGTTAGGGAGAGCATGATACGGACGGGTGTCGGAAAAAGTGTATTATAAACAAGTATATGGTTCCCAAATGTTTAGGTAACTATGTTGGGGAAGGTGACACGGACGGGTGTCAAGGAACTGTATATGAATCTGTGAGTGCAAAGGGGACACTTTGGCTTTCTGCTGGGGGATATGACACAGACGAGTGTCGAGAAGTATCTGTAATGTGTAAGCGTCTGTTTGTAAAGAATGCTCGGGCAACTTTACTGGGGAGTGATGACACGGACGAGTGCCAAAAGGAGTGTGTATCTGTATCTGTAAGGAAAATGCTTTTGCTCTCTGGTGGGGAATTGGGGAAATATTCAGTATACTGTTGATGGATAGTCAGTATTTACAAGTGCTTGATTCAGAACATGGCTTATGATTACGCAAAATGTTTGATTTTTTCCGTAATGCTCCATATTAGACAGAATGCTACGCTCTGTGGGAAAATATGATGCGAATGCTATGATTATGCAAAAGATGCCGATCCGGGGTTCGGATCCCGTTGCTGTGGAGATCTCTGGCTGATCTGCTTGAAGTGGATTTCCCAGCTGGGGATAAGATCATATATGACTCTGCTTTGGGAAAATAGATCGCTGATAAGTCTTTCTTAGTAATGAGGGACCCAGCTGGGGTTTGTAGAAGCTTTCTTCACCCTATTGTGAGATCTTCAGGCGTTGCTCTTCTGGATAGAGGCTGAAGCTCTGCAGGGAGATAGTTCCCTGTCTAACACTCGGCTGGGGAAGAAGAAAGATCACTGAAAGATCTTCCTGGAGATTTCTGTGGGGATCCTACTGAGGATGATACTTGATAACTCAACCGGGAATATGAGCACCTTCTGGTACATGCTCTGAAGGAAATGTTGGAGGAGTGATGCCTGGCAACCCTGATGGGGAGATAGCATCTTTGGTGCTGCTTGGAAGGTGTGCTGAGGAAATAAGAATTCGGGCAGCCTACTGAGGAGAAGCTTTCATGCCCCGTGTTGGGCTTTTTGAACACCTGCAATCCTGTATGATAAAGAAACGTACGAGTTTCCCGAGGTATCCCTTACTGGATTCCGTCATAGGAGTTTAGACAATCTTGGGAGCAAATATATTTCCTGTAAGCATGTATTTCTAGAAGGGAAGCATCTGTATTTATGCAATCAATATCTTTAAGGACATCAGACATTTTTGCAAATGAAAAAAATAAAATGTACGAGACAAGATATGACTGAAAATCTGATTTTATTGATCTATGCGCCCTGAATTGGCAAGATACAGTCAAAGAAACGGATCCCCTGAAATGGGGAGATCGTTACAAATTGAGAAACAAAAAGACGATGGCAACGTTGATGACGCTTCAAGGAGCTTCCCTTTTGCTATGACTTGTATGACATCGACGTTCTTCTCATCTTGCTTTCTGAAGGAGACTGATTCTGATCGCTGTTCGCCCCTTTCGAAGCTTGCCAGGTTGTAAGTGATACAGATGAATTCAGAATGCAGTTGTTCGCTTATTCCCTTATTTTGCGTGGATCGCCCTTTCGGGTTTTCAATCCACCGGGATACCCATTTTTGCCTGAGCTGTCCAATGCGGCTTTTCAACCCAGCGGGTGTACATTCTTTATTTATTTTCCCTTATTTTTTCCCGAGTCTTTTATTCTGTTTTTGACTCGCCGGGATGCCCCATTTTTGCCTGGACTTACATTCTGTTTTTATGTCCAGCGGGTCATTTTATGCGAAGTATTTTTTAACTGCATCTGAATTCACAGGGGACAGGAAGTCTTCACCATCCATAGTGCTGAGCATCAGTGCTCCACCAGAGAAAACTTTCTTTACTATGAACGGACCATCATAATTCGGAGTCCACTTGCCCCTGTGGTCTGTATGAGGAGGGAGGAGTCTTTTCAGCACAAGATCTCCTACTTGGTACTCTCGAAGCCTGACTTTCTGATCGAAGGCTTTCTTCATTCTTTTCTGATATAATTACCCATGACAAATTGCAGCTAATCTCTTTTCTTCAATCAGATTCAGTTGTTCGTATCGGGATCAGACCCACTCTGCTTCATTCAGTTTAACATCCATTAGTACCCGCAAGGAGGGTAGTTCAACTTCAACAGGCAGGACTGCCTCCATACCATACACAAGCTGATACGGTGTTGCCCCAGTGGATGTTCGGATTGACGTACGGTACCCATGTAAGGAAAATGGTAGCATTTCATGCCAATCTTTATAGGTAATCACCATCTTCTGTACAATCTTCTTGATATTCTTGTTAGCTGCCTCAACAGCGCCATTCATCTTTGGCATGTAAGGAGAAGAATTGTGGTGTTGGATCTTGAAGTCCCGGCACAGTTCTGCCATCATTTTGTTGTTCAAGTTGGAACCATTATCAGTAATGATTCGCTCGGGCACTCCATACCGACAGATGATATCTCTCTTCAGAAATCGGGCTACCACTTGCCTCGTAACATTTGCATAAGAAGCCGCTTCAACCCACTTGGTAAAATAGTCAATAGAAACCAAGATGAATCTGTGGCCGTTTGACGTAGTTGGTTCAATCTTGCCAATCATATCAATGCCCCACATGGCAAAGGGCCAGGGTGAAGACATCACATTCAAAGGATTGGGAGGCACATGCACTTTATCCGCATAAATCTGGCATTTATGGCATTTTCTGGCGTAGGCACAACAGTCTGCATCCATTGTGATCCACTAATAGCCTGATCTTAGCAACTTTTTAGCCATAGCATGCCCTCCGGCATGAGTACCAAAGGATCCTTCGTGCACCTCGTGCATCAACAAGTCTGCCTCTGCTCTATCAACGCATCTGAGGAGTACCGTATCAAAGTTTCTCTTGTACAGGGAACCATCAGCATTCAGGAAGAAACTGCCAGCTAGCCTTCTTAATGTCTTCTTATCATTGGAAGATGCCCCCGGTGGGTATGTTTGATCCTTCAAGAAGCATTTAATGTCATGGAACCAAGGCTTATCATCTTTGACAATATCTGCTAAGAATACATACGCTGGTCTGTCAAGTCTGGACACCGAAATCTGAGGCACAAAGTTGGCAGCTTGTACTTTGATCATGGATGAAATGGTAGCCAGAGCATCTGCAAACTGATTTTCATCCCGAGGGATATACTCAAGCTTGAATGTTGTGAAGAAAGTTAATAACCTCCTTGTATAATCCTGATAAGGTATCAGATGATCCTGGTGGGTGTACCATTTGCCGTTGGTTTGATTAATCACCAGAGCTGAATCTCCGAACACAGTCAAAGTCTTGATCCTGAGGTCAATGGCTTCCTCAAGACCCATAATACAAGCTTCGTATTCAACTTCGTTGTTAGTGCAGTTAAAAGTGAGTTTTGCCGAGAAAGGCATGTGAACTCCCTTAGGTGTAATGAGTACTGCACCAACACCACGACCATTCATATTAACAGCCCCATCAAACATAATAGTCCATTCTTCTTCTGGGTCAGGCCCTTTAGTGTGAACAGACTCTTCATGATCTCTTGCTTTTCTGAACATGATGTCTTCATCAGGGAAGTCAAATCTCATAGGCTGGTAATCATCAATGGGTTGCTCAGCAAGATAATCAGACAACACACTGCCCTTGATGGCCTTTTGAGATGTGTACTGAATATCATATTCCATAAGGATGATTTGCCATCTTGCAACCCGTCCGGTAAGTGCTGGCTTCTCGAATATATACTTAACTGGGTCCATCTTTGATATCAATAAAGTAGTGTGGGTCAACATATACTGTCTCAGTCGGCGAGCAGCCCACGCTAAAGCACAGCAAGTTTTCTCGAGCAGTGAATAACGTTGTTCACAGTCGGTAAACTTTTTGCTTAGGTAGTATATTGCATACTCTTTTCGACCAGACTCGTCATGTTGGCCCAACACACACCCCATTGACTCTTCTAATACTGTCAAGTACATGATTAGAGGTCTTCCTTCTACTGGAGGCATAAGGATTGGAGGTTCCTGTAAGTATTCCTTGATTTTGTCAAAAGCCTTCTGGCAGTCTTCATTCCACCTGACCGTTTGTTCTTTTCTTAGCAATTTAAACAAAGGCTCACAGGTTGCTGTAAGGTGAGATATGAACCTTGAAATGTAGTTCAATCTACCCAGGAACCCCCGAACTTCTTTTTTAGACTTTGGCGCAGGCATTTCTTGAATGGCTTTGACTTTGTCAGGGTCAACTTCAATCCCTTTTTCACTTACAATAAATCCCAGCAGCTTACTAGATCGTACCCCGAATGTGCATTTGTTGGGGTTTAACTTCAGTTGGTATTTCCTCAGACGCTTGAATAACTTCAACAGATTCACCAGGTGGTCTTCTTCTGTGAGGGACTTGGCAATCATGTCATCCACATAACATTTAATTTCCTTGTGGATCATGTCATGGAATAATGTTACCATAGCCCGTTGATAAGTTGCACCTGCATTTTTCAGTCTGAATGGCATCACCTTATAACAAAACGTGCCCCAGGTGTGATGAAAGTTGTCTTCTCCATGTCTTCAGGTGACATCTTGATCTGATTGTATCCTGAAAACCCATCCATGAAGGAGAATACCGAGAACTGAGACGTATTATCAACCAATACATCAATGTGAGGTAAATGGAAGTCATCTTTCGGGCTGGCTCTGTTCAGGTCCCGGTAATCCACACACATTCTCACCTTGTCGTCCTTCTTAGGCACAGGTACAATATTAGCGACCCACGGCGGATAGCTAGTTACAGCAAGGAAACCGGCGTCCCACTGCTTTTGTACCTCTTCTTTAATCTTCATTGCCATATCCGGGCGAGTACGGTGCAACTTCTGTTTTACTGGTGGGCAGTCTTCTTTTAGAGGCTGCTTGTGCATGACAATGTTGGTGTCCAACCCTGGCATATCCTGATAGGACCAAGCAAAAACATCCACATATTCCCGAAGCATGGCAATCAGTTGCTCTTTCACCGAGTCTTGTAAGTGTCGCTCCCACCAAATGACACAGGGCCAGAAGGGGTACAGACGCGAACGGTCGGCGAAAGAGAAAGAAATGAAAAGAGTCGCCAGCAAGGCATTTTTATCCCGGAGGAAAGGTAATGCTGCATGGACCTAGAAAGATATGGATAAGACGGTTGCGAACCAGAGAGACTGAGAAAGGGGGTTGGTTACAACCTGGGAAGGTGTTAGCACCCAGATTGTCCGTCGTACTCGACGGGATCCACGCTTAGAAAATTTGTGTTTTAAAGGGGTAGTGTCAGTGCTATTTGTGTATCAAAACTGGAAAGAATGCAAGTGTCAGTGTAAAAGAAGTGAGAAGTGTATAAGTGAAGTGTCAGTGTAAGAATAAGAATGAAATGCTCAAGACCATGAGACTTAAAGAATAAGACTGGAAAGAGGGGGAAAATACAGAGACTTTTGTTCGATAACTATTAAGTTATGCCTACGTATCCTCTCGTGCAATGAGGAAGTCAGAACACCGTAGTTCGACCCAAAGAGACTGAAAGGTAAATTGACTTATGAACTGCTTACTTGTCTATGCTCAAGTGTATGACCTGTCTGGCTCAGGTGCAAACTGTCTTGCATTAGACGGAAGAAGCAAGTTCTCGTTTGTGAGTGAATGAGATGAGAAAAGAATCCCGGAGGAGACGATTATTGTTTGTTTTTGTGTTTTCAATCTTTTATTGCTTTTGGATTTGTCATAAGTTAATGAGCTTAAGCCTAAACCAAAGGTTAGTAAACTCATCACATCCTCCCTCTGGTTAGGGGTAATGAGAATACCTTAAGTGTGAAGTAAACACCTCACACTTAATTACCCTGATGTAGGATTAAGACCATTAACCTACTTGTAATTACTTAGATGTTTTTGTTGTTTTTGTTTAGTGTTAAGTAATGAGTTTAAGCCATAATCAAGGATTTAATGGACTCATTACACCATCCTAATAGAAGGATAATAGATGAGAACATTTAAGCTGAGAAAGACTCCTCAACTTAATCCATGATTAGGGATTAACCTCATGACAAAACAAAGCCTTTATTAAATGGATTTTAGTTAATGATAAGATGAAGAAATGATTTTTAGGGTTTGTAAGACAACTTGAGGGGGACTTGTCCATTAACACTAGGGTTAGTCCTTCTTAACCAATTAAGGAAGAATTAGAACCCTAATGCAAGGCCCAAGTTACAAGCTTGATGTCTTGATGATTATTAAGTGAATTGATTAAAGGATTTAAACACATTAAGGGTTTAACAATTAGGATTAAAGTTATACACTCCATCCTAATAGAAGGATGCTGGCATAAGCTTAATCACAAAGCCTTAAAGCCTTTAGGGTTTAGTCCCTGATTATGAGATGAGAAGAGAAGACTCAAAGATGACACAAAGGTAAAACTAATGGGAGACTAAATCAAACCCTAATTGTTATCATGCTTAGAGATCCTAGGGTTTATGAGGTTTGCAAGAAGATCTTCAGAGAAACCACCAGGAAGGAGGCAGATGAAAGGAGCAAGAAACAAAGAGAAGCAAAACAACTTGCTTCACTTAAGAAGTCAAGTTGCTTGAAGAAAGAAAGTAGGAGATGAACATGAATGACCAAGCTCAATCCAGTACACATGATAAAATGCAGAAATGATGCATAAGAGAAATGAAAAGAGATTGTGAGAAGTGAAGGCAAATCCACTTCTCAAAACAACTTACCACCTGAAAAGTTAGCAAAAGAAATGAAATGCAATGCAAATGAGATGAAATGTCATGATGCAAACCAAATTAAGAAGCATTTACATGATGTTAATGATGCTATGAGATGATACAAACATGAGGCAAGACATGGGAATGATCATACAAGGCAATGGGTGCAGGTGAAGCATGTTTTGAACCATGAAAGTACATGAAAAGTTATGAGATGCAATGGGCATATAACATGGCAAATGAAAGATGTAATGATCAAGCATGATTCTAATATGTCCTAAGATGTATTATGAATCATGTTGATGCACAAAATGTCATGGCAGGTCATTGGATGCAAGCAAATGAAAGAAGGATGCAAAGGAAGGCATAAATTAGGGTTTATGATCAACACACAAAGCAAAATTCAAAATCAGAAGCAAATGACATGATAAAAAATTGAAAATGCAATCAAAGATACCCTAAACCTATACAAGTTCACTGCCCAAAAGAGGGGACCTAACTCTTAACCTAGTGAAAGTTATGAATTTCCTATGATTGCTAGGGGTTTGGGGTACCTCATCAAGAAAAATACCAAACAAATTGAAAATGCAAGATCAAATCAAGCCAATTTTATCCTATAAACTACATGCTATGAAGATTGCAATGCAAGAAGAATCATCATCCAACTCTCAATGGTTGGGCAGAATGAAATTTTTAAAGAATGAACCAAAATATTGCCTTAAAATGAAATTAATTCCAATGAAAATGATCAAAAGGCATCAAGAACAAAAAAGAAATTTGGTTTGAGAGTTGGAAAATGTTTCTAAATGTTTCTAAATGCAATGTGAAATTTTTTATGATTTTTAAATACCTAAATGTATTTTTAATTAATTAATTTTCATTAATTAATTAAAAATAAACATTTAAATGATTTAAAAATAATTTTCAGCGCAAAAAATAAAAATAAAAATATTTTTGGGTTTTAAAAATTAATTAAATCTTTGACAAAAAATTTCGTAATTTTTAAAGGTATTTTGCTATTTTAAATAATTCATATAAATAAAATGAAAAGAAAATGAATTAAAAATGAAAATAATGAAAGTAATCCAAAAGGAGGGCCAGGATTTGATCTGGGTTTGGACTGGTTGACTGTGCGCCAGATCCAAAGGCCCAGATTCAAATCTGGCTAATTTTGTTTTATAAATTAATTAAACTGATTTTAATTAATTAATCAGGGATTAGGGTTTTAATGACAAATCCTGGCCACACACACGCGCGGGAGTCAATGGGGGTCAACATCATCTAAGGTCCAGATTCAAACTCCCATTAATGACACAATTAGGGCTAATGGTTTTCAGGTGACCGGAACAGTGGTTCCGGTCATCTTCTCCGACGAGCATAAACCCTAGAATCTTCTACAGGTCACTAATCATGAAATTTCTTCCACCAAAACAAACCTCTCATCAATCTAAACCTAACCCCTCATCTCAAATCCATTTATTTTCACTCACAAGCCTGAATCGAAGGAAAATATAAAACACGGGCAAACTTTCAGAACAACATGAAATGGTCATTTCTTGCTTATTTTCAATTCTAAACACATCTAGATGATCAGTGCAACATGTAGATTCATTTTGTAACAAGAAAATGAAGTTCTGAGAAAAAAGTTCTTAGGTTATACCTGAGCTGGAGACCTTCGAAAGTAAGCTTTCAGAGCCTCCCTCTTGTGCAAATGATCTCCTCTGAACCCCCTGAGGCTAATGGAATGCTTGAATGGGGTTGAAAGTGGCTAGTTTGAGAGGTCCAGTTCTGATATGGCAGGAAATGAGGTTCTTGTGTGTTGTGTTTCAGACCATTGTGAGGGGTGGGATTTGTTCTATGGGTTGTGTGTGGTTGATTGGTGAAGGAATTATTGAAATTTGATGGCTGTGTTGAGTGTTTCGAAGAGGGAATGGTTTTGACAGATTTTTGTGGATGCTGCAATGTGGGAGGATTCAGCTTGTGTATTGTGTGTTTTTGGATTGCTTGATGTCCACATATCATGCTCTGGTTGGGCAGAGAGTTGGTGTGTCACTGTGGGATTGGTATGGGCAAAATTCAAGAAAGTCAAGATATTGTGTACCCTAAGCATGGCTCGGGTCAGAGGCAATCTAGAGGCTTGTCCTGCCTCAGCTTTAGTCAAGGATGGCCCTTGGATGATTCATGAAAGACTGCAGCATTTGGATCATAAGTTGGAAGGGTTTTTGCAACTTGACAACTTGTTACATTTCATGATTTTTGGCCATGTACATGTGATAAGTCTTGCTGAATTTTTGGTGTGAGATGCCTCATGAGGTTATGGCAATGTCTTGAAACCAGCTAGAGATCATACAATCCCTTTGAGAATGATTTTGCAAGAAATCCCTCTTTGCACTTTCATGAAGAATGGCTTATGGTTACTTGAAAATCAAGGCATAGAAATGGGAAATCCCTTGGGCCAAACTGATTTTTTGGTCATGCATTGTATTTGTATGATGATTAGAGGTCACATTGAAGTCACATAAAGGCTGGCCATGAGAATTTGCAAGTTTTCCATTTTGTGCAAAAGTGAAATTTCAATGATTTTATCCAACTTTGCAAGGCCATAACTTTTGATCCAAAATGAAATAGAATGCGTTCTTGTACTTTTTGAAAAGGGAATGATCCATTCTACAACTTTCATGACCAAAGTTTTCTCATTTGAAGCATTTTTGAATCAAAAAGAAAGGGTTGAAAAACTTTCCCAAAATAGCAATTTTCCATTACAAGTCATTTTCCCAAAAAGGAAACTTTGCAAATGGCTTGAAATTCTTCAATTTTGTGAACTTCTAACATCTTCCATGATCAAATAGAGATCATACACATTCAAAATGATGAAGAACACCCTTTGGTTGGGTCATTGGGGGCCTCAGATGCCCTGATTTTACTCTGACTTGCTCAAGAAGTCAACTCTTGATCAGGTGCCTTCCCCATGGAATTTCTTCATGAAAATTGATATGCATGATCCCTATGACATATAGAGACCAATAGAAACAAGAATGACCAAAAAATTTGGGGTTATGGACTTTGAAACCAAAACCCTAATTCTAGGTCATCTGTGCAGTTAAGCCTGGCTCTGCTTCCATGCCTTTCTCAATTCTTGTGATTTTTGACTTCCTTGACCTTGTGAGGATATAATATGATGCTTGAACATACATGGACCCCTTTGAAGTGATTGATGGCCTTTGGAGTGGCTCAAATAGCTCTTGGATTGCTCAGATCACAAACCCTAGATGCAGATGACTTTGAACCAATGCAGTGAAGCAAAAATGCAATATGAGATGCCATGATTGAACTTATGCATATGAAAAGATCACAAGCCATGATGTGAATGGGTGAGGGAAAATTTGGGGTGTTTACAGCTGCCCCTATTCAAACATGAGTTAGCTGTGCAGGATGTAAGCAACGGCTTAACAGGCAAACAAGATAACTTGTTGTTGAATACCAAAGACAGTCCAAAATTTGCACTCACAGAATGAAGAAGAAAAGGGATATAGATTGTAAAGGAAAATGAAGTATGTTTATAAAGTGCAGGTGACGAAGAACGATCGTCGAGCAGAGGATGACTGCTGGGGATGAAGCAATGACGGGGACGACCGACAAGCTGGGGGAAGATGCGGGAAATAAAGCAATGACGGGGACGGCCGACAAGCTGGGGATATAAGAGATCATGATGGGGACGGCCATCAGATATAAGACTCTCTGGGGATTATGGGTAAATGGAATGAATGATGAGGTACAGTCATCTAAGGTGAAGGACAATCACCTAGCAAGGGACGGCTGCTCTGTTGGGGACAAGATGAGGGACGGTCATCTAAGGTGAAGGACGATCACCGGGCAGGGCAGGGCTGCCAAAAGTATCGCGACATAGGACGAATGCCGGATAAAAGGAGTCAATGATGGGGACGACCATCAGATCAACATGATGAGGGACGATCATCAAGAGGTGAAGGACGATCACCTAGTAGGGGACGACTGCTCTGGGGCTTTATCATGACATAGGACGAATGCCAGATAACAAGATCAACGACAGGGACGGCCATCGGATAAAATGATGAAGGACGATCATCAGAAAGGTGAAGGACGATCACCTGGCAGGGGACGGCTGCTACAAATATCACGACATAGGACGAATGTCGGATAAGAAAGACCTAGATCAACAAGATTTGTTGGAGATTCTTCTGGGGAAGGGTAGACACAGACAAGTGTCTAAATCCAAGAAGACATAAGTGTTTGACACGGTGTATAGATTAAAGATGCGAACAAGCATCCTTAAGACTATGATACGGATGAGTATCAGGTAGAAACAAACGCTGGACGCATGTTCAGAGATGATGATACAGACGAGTATCAACTAGTTAACAAAGAACACGGACGAGTGTCGGATCTGGGGGAATTTAAGTGGTATATACAAGATACGGATGGGTATCTGTATGAGTAAAGATGATGAGTAACAAGTATGAGCGAAATGCGGACGAGTGCTTGACTCGCTGGGGAGAGAATGACACGGATGAGTGCCAGAAAAAATGTATTATGAACAAGTGTATGATTTACAAAGTGTTTAGGCAACTGTGCTGGGGAAGGTGACACGGACGGGTGCCGGGGAGGAAGTAGATATGAATCTTGTGAGTGCAAAGGGGACGCTTTGGCTTTCTGCTGGGGATATGACACGGACGAGTGTCAAGAAGTATCTGTATCTTTAGGGAAAATGTCTTGGCTCTCTGCCGGGGAATTTGGGAAGTCTTCTGTATATCATTGATGGATGGTCAGAATTTTTGAGTTTACGCATGGCTTATGTTTATGCAATATGTTTGATTTTTGCCGTAATGCTCCGTATTAGACGGAATGCTACGCTCTGTGGGAAAATATGATGCGAATGCTATGATTATGCAAAGATACCAATCCGGGGTTCGGATCCCGTTGCTGTAGAGATCTCTGGCTGATCTGCTTGAAGTGGACATCCCAGCTAGGGATGAGATCATTGGTAGATCTGACATATATGACTCTGCATGGGGAAGTAGATCACTGATAGATCTATCTCGGTAATAAGGGACCCAGCTGGGGTTTGTAGAAGCTTTCTTCACTCTGTTGTGAGATCTTCATGCGTTGCTCTTCTGGATAGAGGTTGAGACTCTGTGGGGAGTAATTCTCTGTCTAGTATTTGGCTGGGGAAGAAGAAAGATCACCGAAAGATCTTCCTAGAGATTTCTGTGGGGATCCCGCGGAAGATGATACTTCAACTCAGCTGGGGATTGGAACACCTTCAGGTGCTGCTTTCTTGAAGGAGATGTTGGAGGAGTGATGTCTAACAACTCTGATGGGGAGAAAGCATCTCTGATGTTGTTTGGAAGGTGTGCTGAGAAAATAACGATTTGAGCAGCCTACTGGGAAGAAGCTTTCATGCCCCATGTTGTGCTTTGAATTACCTGTAATCCTGTAAAGACAAAGAAACGCACAAGTACCCCGAGGTATCCCTTACTGGATTCCATCATAGGAGTCTAGACACTCCCGGGAGTAAGCATATTTCCTGCAAGCATGTAGTTTTAGGAAAGACGCATATGTATTTATGTGATCAACAAATTAATGACATCAGACATTTTTTTTGCAAGTAAAAGAGAACGAGACAGTGTGTGACTGAAAATCTGATTTTATTAATCTGTGCCATGAATTGGAAAATACAGTCATAGAAACAAATCCCCTGAAATGAGGAGATTGTTACAAATTGAGAAACAAAAGAGCTGGCAATGTTGATGACGCTTCAAGGAGCTTCCCTTTTGCTATGACTCGTATGACATTTGACGTTCTTCTCGTCTTGCTTTCTGAAGAAGGCTGATTCTGACCGACGCTCGAACCTTTCGAAGCTTACCATGTTGTAAGTGATACAGACGAATTCAGAACGCAGTTGTTCGCTTATTCCCTTATTTTGCGTGGATCGCCCTTTCGGGTTTTCAATCCACCGGGATACCCATTTTTTCCTGAGCTGTCCAATGTGGCTTTTCAACTCAGCGGGTGTACATTTTTTTTATTTTCCCTTATTTTTGCCCGAGTCTTTTATTCTGTTTTTGACTCACCGAGACGCCCTATTTTTGCCTGGACTTACATTCTGTTTTTATGTCCAGCGGGTCATTTTATACGAAGTATTTTTTAACTGCATCTGAATTCACAGGGGACGGGAAGTCTTCTCCATCCATAGTACTGAGCATTAGTGCTCCACCGGAGAAAACTTTCGTTACTATGAACGGGCCATCATAATTCGGAGTCTACTTGCCCCTGTGGTCTGTATGAGGAGGGAGGAGTCTTTTCAGCACAAGATCTCCTACTCGGTACTCTCGGAGCCTAACTTTCTGATCGAAAGCTTTCTTCATTCTTTTCTGGTATAGCTGTCTATGACAGATTGCAGCTAGTCTCTTTTCTTCAATCAGACTCAGTTGTTCGTATCGGGACCGGACCCATTCTGCTTCATTCAATTTAACATCCATTAGTACCCGCAAGGAGGGTAATTCAACTTCAACAGGTAGGACTGCTTCCATACCATATACAAGTTGATACGGTGTTTCCCCAGTAGATGTTCTGATTGACGTACGGTACCCATGCAAGGCAAGTGGTAGCATTTCATGCCAGTCTTTATAGGTAACCACCATCTTCTGTACAATCTTCTTGATGTTCTTGTTTGCCGCCTCTACAACGCCATTCATCTTTGGCCTGTAAGGAGAAGAATTGTGGTGTTGGATCTTGAAGTCCCGGCACAGTTCTGCCATCATTTTGTTATTCAAGTTGGAACCATTATCGGTAATGATTCGCTCGGGAACTCTGTACCGACAGATGATGTCTCTCTTCAGAAATCGGGCCACCACTTGCCTTGTAACGTTCGCATATGAAGCTGCTTCAACCTACTTGGTAAAATAGTCAATGGCTACCAGGATGAATCTGTGGCCATTTGAAGCAGTCGGTTCAATCTTGCCATTCATATCAATGCCCCACATAGCAAAGGGCCAGGGTGAAGACATCACATTCAAAGGATTGGGAGGTGTCGCTCCCGCCAAATGACACGGGGGGCCAAGAGGGGTACAGACGCGAACAGTCGGCGAAAAGGGGAATGAGAACACACAGGAGTGAACTCAAAAGAAAGGAAAGAGTCGCCAGCTAGGCATTTTTATCCCAGGGGGAAAGGTAATGCTGCATAGACCTAAGAAAAGATACGGATAAGACGGTTGCGAACCAGAGAGACTGAGAAAGGGGGTTGGTTACAACTTGGGAAGGTATTAGCACCCAGATTGTCCGCCGTACTCGACGGGATCCACGCTTAAAGGATTTGTGTTTTAAAGGGGTAGTGTTAGTGCTGTCTGTGTATCAAGGCTGGAAAGAATGCAAGTGTCAGTGTAAAGAAGTGTGAAGCATATAAGTGAAGTGTCAGTGTGATAACAAGAATGAAATGCTCATGACCATGAGGCCTAAAGAACAAGGCTAGAAAGAGGGGGGATATACAGAGACTTTTGTTCGATAACTGTTAAGTTATGCCTACGTATCCTCTCGTGCAATGAGGAAGTCAGAACACCGTAGTTCGACCCAAAGAGACTGAAAATGAATTGACTTGTGAGCTGCTTACTTGTCTATGCTCAAGTGTATGACCTGTCTGGCTCAGGTGCAAACTGTCTTGCATTAGACGGAAGAAGCGAGTTCTCGTTTATGAGTGAAGATGATGAGAAAAGAATCCCGGAGGAGACGATCATTGTTTTTTTTCTTCTTCTATTTTCAGTCTTTTATTGCTTTTGAGGTTTGTCATAAGTTAATGAGCTTAAGCCTAAACCAATGGGTTAGTAAACTCATCACATCTTCCCTCTGATTAGGGGTAATGAGGATACCTTAAGTGTGAAGTCAGCATCTCACACTTAATCACCCTGATGTAGGATTAAGATCATTAACCTACTTGTAATTATTTAGATGTTTTTGTTGTTTTTGGTTTAGTGTTGAGTAATGAGATTAAGCCATAATCAGGGATTTAATGGACTCATTACATCATCCTAATAGAAGGATAATAGATGAGGGCATTTAAGCTGAGGAAGACTCCTCAACTTAATCCATGATTAGGGATTAACCTCATGACAAAACAAAGCCTTTATTAAGTGGATTTTAGATAATGGTAAGATTAAGAAATGGATTTTATGATTGGTAAGACAAATTGAGGGGGACTTGTCCATTAACACTAGGGTTAGTCCTTCTTAACCAATTAAGGAAGAATTAGAACTCTAATGCAAGGCCCAAGTTACAAGCTTGATGTCTTGATGATTATTAGGTGAATTGATTAGAGGATTTAAACACATTAAGGGTTTAACACTTAGGATTAAAGTTATACACTCCATCCTAATAGAAGGATGCAGGCATAAGCTTAATCACAAAGCCTTAAAGCCTTTAGGGTTTAGTCCCTGATTATGAGATGAGAAAGGAAGACTCAAAGATGACACAAAGGTAAAAGTCTAAGGGGGACTAAACAATCCTAAAATGTTATCATGCTTGGAAGTCCTAGGGTTTGTGAGGCTTAAGAGAGAAAGAAATCTTCAAGGAAGCCACCAAGGAGAAGCAAGATAGAAAAGGGATGAGATGAGAAAAGAGATGAGGGAGGAGAGGCACAAGTGAGCAAGCTCACTCAAATACAAGTAAAAATGCAGCAAGGATGCAAAATGAGAAGAGGAGAAGAAGTAGGAGGTGAAGGCAAATCCACCTCCTAAACAAACTTACCATTAACCTGAAAAGTTAGCACAAGATGCATATGGGATGAAATGAGATGAAACAATGCATATGGATGGGCAAAGGCCAAAGTCAGAAACATACACATGATGCAAATGATGTCAAGAGATGATACAAACATGTGGCAAGACATGAGAATGATCATACAAAGCAATGGATGCAGATGAAGCATGCTTTGAACCATGGATGTACATGAAAAGTTATGGAATGCAAAAGACATATAACATGGCAAATGAAAGATGCAATGATCAAACATGATTCTAATATGTCCTAAGATGTATTATGAATCAAATGAATACACAAAATGTCATGGCAAGTCATGGTATGCAAGCAAATGGAAGATGGATGCAAAGGAAGGCATGAATTAGGGTTATATGCAACATACAAAGCAAAAATCCAAAATCAGAAGCAAACATCATGATAAAAATTTGAAAATGCAATCAAAGGAACCGTAAACCTATACAAACTCACTTCCCAAAGGTGGGGATCCAACTCTTAACCTAGTGGAAGTTATGAATTTTCTAAGATTGCTAGGGTTTTAAGGTACCTTGTCAAGAAAAAATCCTAAACAAAATGAAAATGCAAGATCAAATCATGCCAATTTTATCCTACAAACTACATGTTATGCAAGATGCAATGCAAAAAGAATCATTGTCCAACTCTCAAAGGTTAAACAAAAATGAATTTTTGAAGATTGAACCAAAATATTGCCTTGAAATAAAATTAATTCCATTGAAAATGATCAAAAGGCATCAAGAACCAAAAAGAAATTTGGTTTGAGAGTTGGACAATGTTTCTAAATGCCTCTAAGGGTTACATGAATTTTTTTGTGATTTTTAAATACCTAAAAGTATTTTTAATTAATTAATTCTCATTAATCAATTAAAAATAAACTTTTAAATGATTTAAAAATAATTTTTAATGCAAAAAATGAAAATAAAAATATTTTTGTCTTCTGAAAAATAATGAAAATCTTGACAAACATTTTCATAATTTTTAAACATTTTTTGCTATTTTTAAATAAATGTACAAAACAAATGAAATAAAATGAAAATAAAAATGAATAAATGAAGAAGTAATCAGATCTGAGGGCTGGTATTCAAACTGGGGTGAAATTGGTTGACTGGCGCGTCATCCAAGTGCTGAGGCTTATCCTGATTAAATTAACCTAATTATAATTAATTAAACTAATAAATGAGGATTAGGGAAAATCAGAACAATCCTGGCCACTGAAAACGCGCGCGCATCTCACATCTAACGCTCCACATTCAAACTTGGCTAATCACCTGAGATTAGCCCTAATTACACTCAGATGACCGGAATAGTGCTCTGGTCATCTTCTCCGGCAGCTCAAAATGCTTCCTCTCTCTTCAAGCAATGAAAATGAAATCTCTCTGCCCAGAATCAAACCCCACTCAACACTGAATCAAAATCCCCAAACAAAAATCATTTTTTATTCATCAACAATGCAAATCGAAGCAAAACAAATTTAGGGCAGAAACTTTCAGACAACTCATACATACTCAATACTCCACCATTTTCATTTTTAAACACATCATGATGATCAGGATAACATGTAGAATCAATTTATAACAAGTAAATGAAGTTCTGGAAAATTTGTTCTTGATGGATACCTGAACTGAAGTTCTTCGAACTGGAGCTTTCTGAGCCTTTCTCTTATGCAAATTGACTCCTCTGGTCCCCCTGAGCTCAATGGAATGCTTCAAAACTTTTGTTGATGGCTGATTTGGGAGATTGCAGAAGTTCTGTTCAGTGAGGGGTGATGATCGTGTTTTGATTTCAGTGACTTTCAGGCTGTTTCAATGGTTGGTTTGTGATCAGTGAGTCATGTTGAGATCAATGGTGAAGTTTGTTTGTGTGTTTGATGCTTGTGGGGAGTGTTTCGAACGGTTTTGCATATGAGGAATAAACTTGGAACTATGGCTATGAGAGAGCTTCAGCATGAATTGTCTTGTGTGTTGTGATGTATTTGGTCCACTTATCAATCTTGGGTAGGTCAGAAGAGTGGTTGTGCCCTATTGTGATTGGTATGGGCAAGTTGCCAAAATGTCAAACTTTGTGTAAAAGAAGTATGGGCTCATAGCTAGCCAAGGACAAGAGGGGTGTCCTGCGCAGCAAGAAGTATGGAGAGCCCTAGGATCAATTCTGAAGTCAGCAAGCAAGTGGATTAGGGTTTGAGTGAGGTTTTGCAATTTGGTTCATCTTTGGTCCTTTTGAAATTTCTTGATCCACAAGTCATGAAAATGAGTTAATTTTTGATGCAATCTGATCTTTAGACATTGGTTCATGTTTGTATGAAGATTAGAAGTCCATTTGATAGCACAATTTGCCTTGGCAAGTGGTTTTGCAACTTTGCCTCTTTGGTACATAACTTGAAATTTTGTGATTTTGGCCAACTTTGACAAGCCATAACTTTTGATCTAAAATGAATTAGAATGAGTTCTTGTACTTTTTGAAAAGGGAATGATCCATTCTACAACTTTTATGACCAAAGTTTTCTCATTTGAAGCATTTTTGAATCAAAAAGCAAGGGTTGAAAAAGTTTCCCAAAATGGCAAGTTTTCATTACAAGTCATTTTCCCAAAAAGTCAACTTTGCAAATGGCTTGAAATTCTTCAATTTTGTGGACTTCCAACATCTTCTATGATCAAATAAAGATCATACACAATCAAAATGATGATGAACCCCCTTTGGTTGGGTCATTGGGGGCCTCAGATGCCCTGATTTTGCACTAACTTGCTCAAAAAGTCAACTCTTGATTAGATGCCTTCCCCAAGGAATTTCTTCATTAAAATTGATACGCATGATCCTTATACCATATAGAGACCAATAGAAACAAGAATGACCAAAAAATTTGGAGTTATGGCCTTTGAAACCAAAACCCTAATTCTAGGTCATCTGTGCAGTCAAACCTGGCTCTGCTTCCATGCCATTCTCAGTTCTTGTGATTTTTTGACATTCTTGACTTTGTGAAGATACAATATGATGCTTGAACACACATGGACCCCTTTGAAGTGATTGATGGCCTTTGGAGTGGCTCAAGTGGCTCTTGGATTGCTCAGATCACAAACCCTATATGCAGATGACTTAGAACCAATGCAGTGAAGCAAAATGCAACATGAGATGCCATGGTTGAACTTATGCATATGAGAATATCACAAGCCATGGTGTGAATGGGTGAGGGCAAATTTGGGGTGTTTACAGGAGGCACATGCACTTTATCCGCATAGATCTGACATTTATGACATTTTCTGGCATAAGCACAACAGTCTGCATCCATTGTGATCCAGTAATAACCTGATCTTAGCAACGTTTTAGCCATAGCATGTCCTCCACCATGGGTACCAAAGGATCCTTCATGCACCTCGTGCATCAACAGGTCTGCTTCTGCCTTATCAACACATCTGAGGAGTACCATATCAAAGTTTCTTTTGTACAAGGAACCGTCAGTATTCAAGAAGAAACTACCAGCAAGCCTTCTTAATGTTTTCTTATCATTGGATGATGCCCCGGGTGGGTATGTTTGATCCTCCAAGAAGCACTTAATGTCATGGAACCAAGGGTTATCATCTTTAACAACATCTGCTAAGAATACATATGCGGGTCTGTCCAGTCTGGACACTGAAATCCGAGGCACAGAGTTGGCAGCTTGAACTTTGATCATGGATGAAATGGTAGCCAGAGCATCTGCAAACTGATTTTCATCTCGAGGGATATATTCAAGCTTGACTGTTGTGAAGAAAGTCAATAACCTTCTTGTATAATCCCGGTAAGGTATCAGATGATCTTGGTGGGTGTACCATTTGCCGTTGGTTTGATTAATTACCAGAGCTGAATCTCCGAACACAGTCAAAGTCTTGATCCTGAGGTCAATGGCTTCCTCAAGACCCATAATACAAGCTTCGTATTCAGCTTCGTTGTTAGTGCAGTTAAAGGTGAGTTTTGCCAAGAAAGGCATGTGAACTCCTTTAGGTGTAATGAGTACTGCACCAACACCACGACCATTCATATTAACAGCCCCATCAAACATCATAGTCCATTCTTCTTTTGGGTCAGGCCCTTTAGTGTGAATAGGCTCTTCATGATCTTTTGCTTTTATGAACATGATGTCTTCATCAGGGAAGTCAAATCTCATAGGCTGGTAATCATCAATAGGTTGCTCAGCAAGATAATCAGACAATACACTGCCCTTGATGGCTTTTTGAGATATGTACTAAATGTTATATTCTGTGAGGATCATTTGCCATCTTGCAACCCGTTCGGTAAGTGCTGGCTTCTCAAAAATGTACTTAACTGGATCCATCTTTGAGATCAATAAGGTAGTGTGGGTCAACATATACTGCCTTAGTCGGCGAGCAGCCCACGCTAAAGCACAGCAAGTTTTCTCGAGCAGTGAATAACGTTGTTCACAGTCGGTAAGCTTTTTTCTTAGGTAGTATATTGCATACTCTGTTCGACCAGACTCGTCATGCTGGCCCAAAACACACCCCATTGACTCTTCTAATACTGTCAAGTACATGATTAGAGGTCTTCCATCAACTGGAGGCATAAGGATTGGAGGCTCTTGTAAGTATTCTTTGATTTTTTTCAAAAGCCCTTTGGCAGTCCTCGTTCCACCTGACCGTTTGTTCTTTTCTTAACAACTTGAATAAAGGTTCACAGGTTGCTGTAAGGTGAGATATGAACCGTGAAATGTAGTTCAATCTACCTAGGAACCCCCGAACTTCTTTCTCAGTCTTCGGTGCGGGCATCTCTTGAATGGCCTTTACTTTATCAGGGTCAACTTCAATCCCTTTTTCACTTACAATAAATCCCAGCAGCTTACCGGATCGCACCCCGAATGTGCATTTGTTGGGGTTTAACTTCAGTTGGTATTTCCTCAGACGCTTGAATAACTTCAACAGATTCACCAGGTGGTCTTCTTCTGTGAGGGACTTGGCAATCATGTCATCCACATAACATTCAATTTCCTTGTGGATCATGTCATGGAACAATGTTACCATAGCCCGTTGATAAGTGGCACCAGCATTCTTCAGTCCAAATGGCATCACCTTATAACAGAACGTGCCCCAAGGTGTGATGAAAGTTGTCTTCTCCATGTCTTCAGGTGACATCTTGATCTGATTGTATCCTGAAAATCCGTCCATGAAGGAGAACACCGAGAACTGAGCCATGTTATCAACCAATACATCAATGTGAGGTAAAGGGAAGTCATCTTTCGGGCTGGCTCTGTTCAGGTCCCGGTAATCCACACACATCCTCACCTTGCCGTCTTTCTTAGGCATAGGTACAATATTAGCAACCTACAGCGGATAGCTGGTCACAGCAAGGAAACCGGCGTCCCACTGCTTTTGTACCTCTTCTTTTATCTTCATGGCCATATCTGGGCGAGTAGGGCTGCTAAATATCATGACATAGGACGAATGCCGGATAGGAAAGGGTTCCAATAATGGAGACTCCGCTCGGGAAAAGGATGAGGGACGGTCATCCAAAGGTGAAAGACGATCACCTGGCAGGGTACGACTGCCGAAAAAGTATCATGACATAGGACGAATGTCAGATAGAATAAAAGTTTTGCTGGGACTTTGCTGGGGAAAAATAAACACGGACGAGTGTCTATATCCAAGAAATGAGAGACATTAGTGTTTGGGTTCGGTGTATAGATTAAAGATGCGGACGAGCATCCCTAAGACCATGATACGGACGAGTATCAGGTAGAAACAAATACTGACACATGTTCAGAGATGATGATACGGACGAGTATCAACTGGTTAACAAGGAACACGGACGAGTATTGATTCTGTGGGGACTCTTCTGGGGAATAGTAGACACAGACGAGTGTCTAAATTCAAGAAGACATGAGTGTTTGACACGTGTATAGATTAAAGATGCGGACGAGCATCCTTAAGACTATGATACGGACGAGTATCAGGTAGAAAAAAAACGCTTGACGCACATTCTGAGATGATGATACGGACGAGTATCAACTAGTTAACAACTAGTGTCGACTCTGAGGGGATTTAAGTGATATATACAAGATACGGACGAGTATCTGTATGAGTAAAAATGATGAGTGAGATATAGACAAGTGTCCAATCTGCTGGGGAGAGTGCGACACGGACGGGTGTCGAAAAAAGTGTATTATAAACAAGTGTTTGGTTTGCAAAGTGTTTAGGTAACTATGCTGGGGGAGGTGGCACGGACGGGTGTCAGGGAGTTATATAGATATATATACCTGTGAGGGCAAAGAAGACGCTTTGGCTTTCTGCTGGGGATATGGCACGGACGAGTGTCAATAAGTATCTGTAATATATAGGTGTCTGCTCGTAAAGAATGCTCGGGCGACTTTACTGGGGAATGATGACACGGACGGGTGCCAAAAGGAGTGTGTATCTACATTTGTGAGTGTGGGGCAAACGCCTGGGCTTTCTGTCGGGGAATCCGGGGAGTTTTCTGTATATCCCTGATGGATTGTCATCATCCACAAGTGTTTGATTCAGAAACATGGCTTATGATTATGCAATATGTTTGATTTTTGCCGTAATGCTCCGTATTAAACGGAATGCTACGCTCTGCGGGGAAAAATATGATGCGAATGCTATGATTATGGAAAGACACCGATTCGGGATTCGGATCCCGTTGCTGAGGAGATCTCTGGCTGATTTGCTTGAAGTGGACATCCCAGCTGGGGATGAGATCATTGGTAGATCTGACATATGGAATTCTGCTTGGGGATATAGGTCACTGGTAGACCTATCTTTGGTAATGAGGGACCCAACTGGGGTTTGTAGAAGCTTTCTTCACTCTGTTGTGAGATCTTCAGGCATTGCCTCTCTGGATAGAGGCTGAAACACTGTGGGGAGGAGGCATTTCTGGCTTTTTGCTTTTGGCTGAGGAGGATTGACGACTGGCAACTCAGCTGGGAGAAGGAGAGGTCACTGAAAGACCTTCCTAAAGATTTATGCGGGGATCGTGCTGAGGACGATACTAGACGACTCGGCTGGGGAAGAAGGAAGATCACTAAAAGATCTTCCTACAAATTTCTGCTGAGGATGATACTTGACAACTCAGCTAGGGATATGGGCACCTTCTGGTGTTGCTCTGAAGGAAATGTTGGAGAAGTGATGCCTGGCAACTCTGATGGGGAGGAGGCATCTCTGGTGCTATTTGGAAAGCGTGTTGAGGAAACAATGATTTGGCAGCCTACTGGGGAGAAGCTTTCATGCCCCCTGTTGCGCTTTGAATACCTGCAATTCTGTAAAGACAAAGAAACGCACGAGTTCCCCGAGGTATCCCTTACTGGATTCCGTCATAGGAGTTTAGACACCCCCGGGAGCAAATATATTTCCTGTAAGCACGTATTTTAGAAAGGAGGCATCTGCATTTATGCAATCAGTATCTTATAGACATCGGACATTTTTTGCAAACGAAAATGAAATGTACGAGATGAAACATGACTGAAAATCCGATTTTATTAATTCATGTGTCCTGAATTGGCAGATACAGTCAAAGGAACAAATCCCCTGAAATGAGGAGATTGTTACAAATTGAGAAACAAAAGGTGTTGGCAATGTTGGTGACGCTTCAAGGAGCTTCCCTTTCGCTATGACTCGTATGACTTTTGACGTTCTTCTCGTCTTGCTATCTGAAGAAGGTTGATTCTGATCGACGTTCAAACCTTTCGGAACTTGCCGTGCTATAAGTGATACAGACGAATTCAGAATGCAGTTGTTCGCTTATTCCCTTATTTTGCGTGGATCGCCCTTTCGGGTTTTCAATCCACCGGGATAACCTTTTTTGCCTGAGTCGTCCAATGCGGCTTTTCAACTCAGCGGGTGTACATTTTTTATTTATTTCCCTTATTTTTGCCCGAGTCTTTTATTCTGTTTTTGACTCGTCGGGATGCCCTATTTTTGCCTGGACTTACATTCTGTTTTTATGTCCAGCGGGTCATTTTTATGCGAAGTATTTTTTAACTGCATCTGAATTCACAGGGGACAGGAAATCTTCACCATCCATAGTACTGAGCATCAGTGCTCCACCAGAGAAAACTTTCTTTACTACGAATGGCCCTTCATAGTTCGGAGTCCATTTGCCCCTGTGGTCTGTATGAGGAGGGAGGAGTCTTTTCAGCACAAGATCTCCTACTTGGTACTCTCGGAGTCTGACTTTCTGATCGAAGGCTTTCTTCATTTTTTTCTGATACAGCTGCCCATGACAGATTGCAGCTAATCTCTTTTCTTCAATCAGACTCAGTTGTTCGTAACGGGATCGGACCCACTCCGCTTCGTTCAGCTTAACATCCATTAATACCCGTAGGGAGGGTAACTCAACTTCAACAGGTAGGACCGCTTCCATACCATACACAAGTTGATACGGTGTTGCCCTAGTGGATGTTCTGATTGACGTACGGTACCCATGCAAGGCAAACGGTAGCATTTCATGTCAGTCTTTGTAGGTGACTACCATCTTCTGCACAATCTTCTTGATATTCTTATTAGCTGCCTCAACAGCGCCATTCATCTTCGGCCTGTCAGGAGAAGAATTGTGGTGTTGGATCTTGAAGTCCCGACACAGTTCTGCCACCATTTTGTTGTTTAAGTTGGAACCATTATCAGTAATGATTCGTTCGGGCACTCCATACCGACAGATGATATCTTTCTTCAGAAATCGGGCTACCACTTGCCTTGTAACATTTGCATAGGAAGCTGCTTCAACCCACTTGGTAAAATAGTCAATAGCAACAAAGATGAATCTGTGGCCATTTGAAGCGGTCGGTTTGATCTTGCCAATGATATCAATGCCCCACATGGCAAAGGGCCAGGGTGAAGACATTATATTCAAAGGGTTGGGAGGCACATGCACCTTATCCGCATAAATCTGGCATTTATGGCATTTTCTGGCGTAAGCACAACAATCTGCATCCATTGTGATCCAGTAATATCCTGATCTTAGCAACTTCTTTGCCATGGCATGCCCTCCCGCATGGGTACCAAAGGATCCTTCGTGCACCTCGTGCATCAACAAGCCTGCTTCTGTTTTATCAACGCATCTGAGAAGTACCATATCAAAGTTTCTCTTGTAAAGGGAACCGTCAGTATTCAGGAAGAAACTACCAGCAAGCCTTATCAAAGTCTTCTTATCATTGGAAGATGCCCCAGGTGGGTATGTTTGATCCTCCAAGAAGCACTTAATGTCATGGAACCAAGGCTTATCATCTTTGACAACATCTGCTGCAAATACATATGCTGGCCTGTCAAGTCTGGACACTGAAATCCGAGGTACAAAGTTGGCAGCTTGAACTTTGATCATGGATGAAATGGTAGCAAGAGCATCCGCAAACTGATTCTCGTCCCGAGGGATATATTCAAGTTTGACCATTGTGAAGAAAGTCAATAACCTCCTCGTATAATCCCGATAAGGTATCAGATGATCTTGGTGTGTGTACCATTTGCCGTTGGTTTGGTTGATTACCAGAGCTGAATCTCCGAATACAGTCAAAGTTTTGATCCTGAGGTCAATGGCTTCCTCAAGACCCATAATACAAGCTTCGTATTCAGCTTCGTTGTTAGTGCAGTTAAAGGTGAGTTTTGCCGAGAAAGGCATGTGAACCCCTTTAGGTGTAATGAGTACTGCACCCACACCACGACCATTCATATTAACAGCCCCATCAAACATCATAGTCCATTCTTCTTCGGGTTCAGACCCTTCAGTGTGAACAGGCTCTTCATGATCTTTTGCTTTAATGAACATGATGTCTTCATCAGGGAAGTCAAATCTCATAGGCTGGTAATCATCAATGGGTTGCTCAGCAATATAATCAGACAATACACTGCCTTTGATAGCTTTCTGAGATGTGTACTGGATGTCATATTCTGTGAGAATCATTTGCCATCTTGCAACCCGTCCGGTAAGTGCTGGCTTCTCAAATATGTACTTAACTGGGTCCATCTTTGAAATCAACAAAGTGGTGTGGGTCAACATATACTGCCTTAGTCGGCGAGCAGCCCACGCTAAAGCACAACAAGTTTTCTCGAGCAGTGAATAACGTTGTTCACAGTCGGTAAGCTTTTTGCTTAGGTAGTATATTGCATACTCTTTTCGACCAGACTCGTCATGTTGGCCCAGCACACACCCCATTGACTCTTCTAATACTGTCAAATACATGATTAGAGGTCTTCCTTCAACTGGAGGCATAAGGATCAGAGGCTCTTGTAAGTATTCCTTGATTTTGTCAAAAGCCCTCTGGCAGTCTTCGTTCCACCTGACCGTTTGTTCTTTTCTTAACAATTTGAACAAAGGTTCGCAGGTTGCTGTAAGGTGAGATATGAACCGTGAAATGTAATTCAACCTACCTAGGAACCCTCGAACTTCCTTTTCTGACTTTGGTGCAGGCATGTCTTGAATGGCTTTAACTTTATCAGGGTCAACTTCAATCCCTTTCTCACTTACAATAAATCCCAGCAGCTTACCAGACCGTACCCCGAATGTGCATTTGTTGGGGTTCAGCTTCAGTTGGTACTTCCTCAGACGCTTGAATAACTTCAACAGATTTACCAGGTGGTCTTCTTCCGTGAGGGACTTGGCAATCATGTCATCCACATAACATTCTATTTCTTTATGGATCATGTCATGGAATAATGTTACCATAGCCCGTTGATAAGTTGCACCAGCATTCTTCAGTCCGAATGGCATCACCTTGTAACAGAACGTGCCCCAGGGTGTGATGAAAGTTGTCTTCTCCATGTCTTCAGGTGACATCTTGATCTGATTGTATCCTGAAAATCCGTCCATGAAGGAGAACACCGAGAACTGAGCCGTATTATCAACCAATACATCAATGTGAGGTAAAGGGAAATCATCTTTCAGACTGGCTGTGTTCAGGTCCCGGTAATCCACACACATCCTTACTTTGCCGTCTTTCTTAGGCACGGGTACAATGTTAGCAACCCACGGCGGATAGCTAGTTACAGCAAGGAACCCGACGTCCCACTGCTTTTGCACCTCTTCTTTGATCTTCATTGCCATATCTGGGCGAGTACGGCGCAGTTTCTGTTTTACTTGTGGGCAGTCTTCTTTTAAAGGCAGCTTGTGCATGACAATATCGGTGTCCAACCCTGGCATATCCTGATAAGACCAAGCAAAGACATCCACATATTCCTGAAGCATATCAATCAGTCGTTCCTTTACTGAGTCTTGTAGGCAGGCCCCGATCTTAACTTCTTTCACTTCTTTATCCATACCAAGATTAACCGTTTCGATCTCCTCCTGATGAGGAGTGATAACCTTCTCCTCTTGCCTTAACAACCTAGCTAGCTCTTCAGGAAGCTCATAATCTTTTTCAACCCCTTCATCAGCTTGATTGATTGGATTGTCAAAGTCATACGAAGCCATAGTTGTGCTGTTGTCGGTGCAGTCTGAAAGGCACTCTCTGCAAGGGTTTAGATTGTTCATTTTAGTGATCGATTTTAATCTTTGTTTAGAAAAAAGTGAAGTAAAGTTATCATTTTGAAAACATTGCCATTTTATTTTTGTACAAAAAGAAAAATGAAAAACAGTGAACGGAAAAGAAAAAGACTCATTTGCAAAAGATGTCTGATATTCATTGATTGATCTGTTTGCACAAAATTACAAGATGGCCCGGTTATAAAATGAGTCTTGACATCTTGGGCAAGATGCAAGACTTGATGCATGCTTAAAATATGCAGGAAATAATAATTACTCTGCAGGAGTAACCCTTATAATTTCCTGGGAAGACCAGTTTGAGATACGGCTCCCCGGGATCCTTGGACGTATCCAGGTCTCCAGGTTGCGCTCATCTTCCGACTCATCTTCCAAGTTGTTCACTGCATCTGGGGTGAGCATTCCCCCGCTGACAAAACTGGGCTTCTTAACAGCCCCTGATTGATCTTGTTGAGTTGGTTTGTAACCCAACCCAAATCTGTCCTCCTTCTTCTCCACAGGTAGCAGCTTGCCCCAGCCTTGGGCAGTACCCTCTTCAACAACCTTCCTGGCTTGCTGATAAGATGTCATGGAGGTTCCCAGTTAATCAGATGCTTCATTTATGTTCAGGGCTTCGAACCCCTGGCTCATAGTTTCATGGATTTCTCCATCCATCTCAATATACTTGTACGTAGCCAGATGGCTAACAAAGATATCCTCTTCACCACAGATGGTGATGATTTGACCCTCCCACTCGAATTTCAGCTTCTGGTGAAGGGTAGACGTAACTGCGCCGGCGGCATGGATCCAAGGTCTACCCAACAAACAGCTGTAGGCCGGCTGAATGTCCATCACATAGAAGGTAATCTTAAAAGTCTGCGGGCCAATCATCATAGGCAGATCAATCTCCCCTAGCACTGATCTTTTAGAGCCATCAAATGCTCTTACCACCAGATTACTCGGACGCAATGCCAATCCATCATACTCCAGCTTCACCAAGGCTTTCTTTGGTAGAACATTGAGTGAAGACCCAGTATCTACCAGTACATGAGATAGAACAGCACCCTTGCATTCTAGAGTGATGTGTAAAGCCTTGTTATGGTTACGCCCCTCAGTTGTTAAGTCAGCATTGGTAAAGCCCAGTCCATGACTGGTGTTGACATTTGCTACCACGGTTTCCAGCTGATTAACAGTGATCTCTGTTGGCACGTATGCTGCGTGCAAGACTTTCAGTAATGCATTTCTGTGAGCTTCAGAACACATCAACAGGGATAATATGGAGATCTTTGAGGGAGTTTGGTGAAGCTGATCCACCACCTTGTAATCACTTCTCTTTATAATTCTCATAAACTCGTCTACATCTTGCTCAAAAGATGTCTTCTGAGTTTCTCTGATAGCTGGCTCTTCAACCACCACAGTCTTTCCTTTTGCCTTGGCAGCAGCTTCTGCTTCAGCATTAGGTCTTTGCACATGTGAGGCAAAAAGGCATCCGCTTCTGGTGAAGCCTCCGCCTCCCCCAACATTATCAATCTGTGGAGAAGAGGTTGAAGAGTCCAAGGTGATTTTTTCCCCGTTGCAGTAGAGGTCAGAGCCATAATGCCAAGGGATGGCATTACTGCTTTCATATGGAACTGGCCCAGGTACCGTGATGGTAACTGGACTGACTGCAGCAGAGGAGGGTACTGAAATGGTGTGCGGATCGTAGTAAATGGTGACTGGTGATCTGGAGGGAGGTGCCACTGTTTGTTGTTGAAAGTTGTTGTTTGGAGGAACATAAGATGGGTCATAGTAAATGGTGACTGCTGAAATGTCTTCATCAATTTCTGTTGGCGTTGTAGAAGATTCTGTTGAATAAATGGGTGTTGATGCTGTAGAAGGCCCTGCAGAATAAAGGGATGCTGATGTTGTAGAAGAAAGGGTCGTTGAAATTTGATTTGTTGAAGTGATGGGTGGAGCCATTGTTGATGATATTGATGAATTGGTCGGAATGATTGTTGTTGCAGTTGTAGAAGAGTCAGGAATTGTTGTTAAAGGGATTGCTGGATTTGTAGGAGCTGATGTTGTGATCTGAAGTATACCACTTTTGATAAGACCATCTATGCCGCTTCTCAAGTTATCACACCCGTTGACCGAAATGTTGCAATAACCACAACCAAGCTCACACCCTGGGAACATCTGGCATTCTAGGAGTTGAGCCTTAATTTCTACCAGAGGTGTTCGAATCTGTCCAACACTGGTTATCAAGAAAGACGGCTTGTCTTCCTCAATGGCATTAATTCTGGGTCCTCCATGATTGGGCATGGGGTTCTTGTTGACATTTGGAGGGGGTGCAAAGTTGAGGGCTTTAGAATCCACCAGATCTTGCACTTTCATTTGTAAAGCCCTGCATTTCTCAGTATTGTGGCCAGGTGCATTGGAGTGAAAAGCACATCTGGCGTTGACATCATAATTTCTTGGAAGATTGGAAGGATCTGGAGGTGCCAATGTCCTTAACTCAACCAAGTTGAGCTTCAGGAGTTGCGACAATAAGGCAGCATAAGGCATAGGGATAGGGTCAATCACCCTATTTGCCTGTGACGGTCTTTGCTGAAAGGGTCTCTGTTGTGGACTGCTGTTGTTGTTGTTGTAGGCTCTTTGTGGTGGATACTGAACTTGCTGTTGATAATGTGGTTGTTGTTGTGGTTGATATGCTGGTTGCTGAGGAATTGGAGCTGGAATTGTGACAGCTGCTACTGATCTGTGGACATGCTGAGGTTTGCCCCTGTTGGCATAAATGGCATTTGTCTCACCGGTTCTTCTAGGTCCCACAAAAGGCTTTCTGGGATTACTTGACGAACTTGCACCATTATCAGAAATCTTGCCCATCTTCAGAAGGCTCTCAATTCTTTCTCCAGCTATGACTACGTCAGCGAAGCTGGTGGAAGAAAAGGCAGCTAGCCTATCAATATATGTTCCTTGCAGGGTATTCATGAACATGTCGGCCATTTCTCTTTCCGACATGGGTGGCTGGACAGTAGCAGCAAGCTGTCTCCACCTCTGGGCATATTCCCTGAAGCTTTCCCTGGAGGACTGAGACATTCCCATCAAGAGGGTTCTGTTAGGAGCCATGTCTAGGTTGTATTGGTATTGTCTGATGAAAGCTTCAGCTAGGTCCTTCCAGCACCTGATAGTAGCTCTGGTCAAGTGAGAGTACCACTCTCTTGAAGCTCCAGTCAAACTATCTTCAAAGTAAAACATCCACAGCTTCTCATCCATTGTGTATGCTTTAAGTCTTCCCAGAAAAGACTGCAAGTGGGTTCGTGGGCAGGAAGTTCCGTTGTACTTCTCGAAGCACGGGGGTTTAAACTTGTGGGGAATCCTTACCCCATCCACTAGCCCCATATCCATGACATCAAAACCCAGGGAATTTTGAGACTCCAGAGATCTCAACTTCTCAGCAATTTCATCAAACCTCCTGTCATAGGCTTCATCCCCAGCTCCCATTACAGTAAACTGTTCTTCCTGGGGGTCTTCCTGTAAGATCCTTCCCCCAGTAGTATTTCCTTGCACATTACCCGGGATGTTGACTTCCGGATGTAGATGAGGCCCATATACTGGTGGATTATCATGAGGTTGACCCCTCTCATTGTTACTTGTTCCTCCAGTTCCCAGGTGGGGTTCTTCCGGAGTTTGTCTTTCCACCAATGCCCTTAACCTCTCCTAACTTTGAGCCAAGCCATTCATTACTTCCATGAACTGGGTCATTTGGTTTCTCATCTCCAGCCTTTCATTAGCCATCTGAGTTCTGACCTCTGTCAGATCTTGCTGTACTTGATCCATCTGGATACTAGGAAGTTTGTTGCGAGTAGGATACCGGTGCGGACGGTTGAGAGGGAACACCCGACGGCGAGCAATAATTCCTGAACCACAACAGAGTTAGTAACAACAAAAACCTACAAAACAAAACAACAGTTAGTATGCAATGCAGTATGCTTATTTGTTTCCAAGGTATCCGACTTGGTACTTGGTTTTGACCTTTCCAGACCCTGAGGAAGATGCTTTGATGTTATTTGAGGGGAAGGAAACTCAGTGAAACAAACTAACAATTACATTACAAATGGTGAATAAATACATAGTCTGTTTTTACAACATATGCCCCTGAAGGGTCAAAAATACAACATAAAAGGAAAAGTACATCAAGTGGAAATAACAACAAGCAAAGTAGTCAAACATCTAAGCCAAACTCATCCTCCTTAACTTCCTTCAAAAGTGCTTCAGTTACAGGATCAGTCGGATGCTCTGTGATGTTCCTGATAAGAAGGTTTCTGGTGGTAATAGCAGTGGTCAGCTTCTTGTGTCTATCTTGGTCCTTTGACCTCTTCACACCAGCCCTAAGCTTCAATTCTGAAATTTCCTTCTGGGCTGCCAGCAAAGCCTCCTGTTGCTTCTTCTCATTGGCTTCTAACTGCTCAATCCTGGCTTGAGTTCTCTTATCTTCCTGAGTGCGAGCTTCAGTGATTCTGACCCACCTAGCTTGACTTTCCTCCAGATAGAGATCAGTCCTAGCCTTCTGAAATTGGGCCTCTTTACAGGCATTCTTCAATATTTGCTCTCCAGCTTTTGATTTCTTGATGTAGTCCTCTGCTTTCTCAATCTTAGCCAGATGCTCCACTTTAAGCTTCTCCAACCTCTCAATGTCTAGACGACTATCACTCCTCTCCCAGAGGGTTTTCTTCAGAGCTTGAGACAGATTCTCATTCCTTTTCTTCAGTTTCTCAATTTCTTCCAGGCTGACAGTAGCTGCTGGAGGCTGTACTGTGGATGGTCCAGGTATATCCTCAATGGTGAAAGGCATTCCAGTAATTTGAGCTCTAGCATGAGACCATTCATAATACTGAGCTGAAGCCACATTATTGCATCTTCCAAGAATAACCATCCCTTTTGTCTGGATGTTGTCCCAAGCCCAGGATGCTTGTCTAACAACTGCTAGGTTAGGTTTTATATCACAATACAGGGTTTCAGCCAAGTCCTGCATTCTAGGAGGGTGAACCAAAGCATAGCCCAATTGTCTCTTAAACAGCAAAGGATTGTAGTTGATGCAACCCTTCACTCCTATTAGAGGTACATTGGGGTACTGCCCACAGCTAGTAATTATGTCCCTGCCCTTAGTGCTCTGGGTGCACCATCTGATATCATCTGAAGTCAAAGCAATAAGTCTCTTAGCCCAATTCTTCTGTTGGTGAGGGTTTAGGAAGGCATCAGTCTTGGGTAAGTGTTTAAGCAACCAGGTATGGAATAGAGGAGCACAACATCTCACCAATCTCCCTCTCTGCTTCTCATTCCTTTGATGAATGGAATAATAGAAATCTCCCAGCAAGGTGGGTACTGGGTTCCTCAGAAGGAAAAGATGGATGGCATTCTTGCTGATAAACTTGGGCTCATCTGCAAATAGTATAACCCCATATATACTGAGGGCTAACAATGCACAAACTGCCTTCCATTCTCCCAAGGAGGCCCTCAGGATAGCCTGAGAAGTCAGAAAGTCTAAGTGTAGGCCAGGAATTCCAGCCTTTGTTGACATGTTCTGCTCAATCAATATAGGCTCTAGGTATAGTGCCTTTGCCACTTCTCCATTGCTGGGAGAAGTCATCTCAGGGTTGAAGGGAATCCCACCCTTAATAGGTACTCCAATTAGTGATGAAAATTCCTCTAGCAGAGGTCCCAACTGAAAGTTCTGGAAAGTGAAGCATCTCAAAGGAGGGTCATAAAACTGTAGGCAAGTGTGGATCAAACTCCTCTGAGAAGGGTCCAAGTCCATAACCATATCAAGGATGCCTCCATAATGCTCTCTGAATAATGGGATGTGGTCTGGAGTGATAAGTGCCTGGACCTACCTGATGCCAGCCAGCACAGGCTCAAAGAAATGGTATGAAATGTTGCTCTTCTTGGGTGCCATGACTGTTGATGAAGAGCTGAAAACAACTGCTGATGATGAAGACTGATACTGGAGATGAACCACTAATAGGCTGAGACTGGTGATAAAAGCAGCTGAAGCAGGCAACTGATGAAGATAGCTGAAGCAGGTAACTGATGAACAGAGGTCTATGCAGATGAAGGGGTCAAAACCAAGTCAGATGTAATATGGATACCCTGAAAAACAAATAAGCAAATGTTAAATGATGCAATGATGATGTATGCAAATGATATGCAAGGGTTTGTGATCAAGATGGATCTGATTACTGCCTTGATATAAAGGTCCATGTATGTTTAAGAAGTCCAGGTGGAGGTCTAGGAATCCAGTAACCAAGGTGGGGGACTCAAATAAAGAGTCACATGTCCTGGGTTAAATCACAAGAACTGTCCAAAGTGAAGTATTCTTAAACGAAACGAGTATCAGGGTATGTTGTGGCCAAGGGTTCCTGCAAACCTGTAAACAGCCCAACCCCCTCACAGGTAGTGCTCTAGAACAAGGATCCTCAGACTTGGATCAGTTATGAGAAGTGTAAACACTTCTAACCCGGAGGTACAGTGTTTACAATACCCATAAAAGATCCTCCTCTAATTCACCTCAGCTTCTGAAGGTCATAATAAAGGTCATCCAGACTTAGCAGGCTTCCCAGATAGCCCTAGCACTACAGGAAATCTGTAGCACAGAGTTCTCAAGAAGAAACCCACATCTGAACCGTGTTTCATATTCCCGCACCAGACCGAAATGGAATGGGAAAGAACATGAACCACTCTAGCCTAGGTGTCACTCAGGTCCCAGGTATAGGACCTTAAACTCTCAGTAGAACCCCACCCACCAAGACAAAAACCAGATCCAGCCAGATAACAGTATGACAGTATGATATATAAAGCTGTAAAGAAAGCAATAAATAACTGTACATAAAGTAGTAAATAAAGCAAATATATAAACACAATTAGCACATAACACCCCAGTAAAAACAAATCAAACAAGCGCTAGGAGGAACCCACAAAAAGAACCAGAAGCCCTGGTTACAGTATAAGGGTCCCCAGCAGAGTCGTGAAGCTGTCGCTCCCGCCAAATGACACGGGGGGCCAAGAGGGGTACAGACGCGAACAGTCGGCGAAAAGGGGAATGAGAACACACAGGAGTGAACTCAAAAGAAAGGAAAGAGTCGCCAGCTAGGCATTTTTATCCAAGGGGGAAAGGTAATGCTGCATAGACCTAAGAAAAGATACGGATAAGACGGTTGCGAACCAGAGAGACTGAGAAAGGGGGTTGGTTACAACCTGAGAAGGTATTAGCACCCAGATTGTCCGCCGTACTCGACGGGATCCACGCTTAAAGGATTTGTGTTTTAAAGGGGTAGTGTCAGTGCTGTCTGTGTATCAAGGCTGGAAAGAATGCAAGTGTCAATGTAAAGAAGTGTGAAGCATATAAGTGAAGTGTAATTGTGAGAACAAGAATGAAATGCTCATGACCATGAAGCCTAAAGAACAAGGCTATAAAGAGGGGGGATATACAGAGACTTTTGTTCGATAACTGTTAAGTTATGCCTACGTATCCTCTCGTGCAATGAGGAATTCAGAACACCGTAGTTCGACCCAAAGAGACTGAAAATGAATTGACTTGTGAGCTGCTTACTTGTCTATGCTCAAGTGTATGACCTGTCTGGCTCAGGTGCAAACTGTCTTGCATTAGACGGAAGAAGAGAGTTCTCATTTATGAGTGAAGATGATGAGAAAAGAATCCCGGAGGAGACGATTATTGTTTGTTTTTTTGTATTTTCAGTCTTTTATTGCTTTTGAGGTTTGTCATAAGTTAATGAGCTTAAGCCCAAACCAATGGGTTAGTAAACTCATCACATCTTCCCTCTGATTAGGGGTAATGAGGATACCTTAAGTGTGAAGTCAGCATCTCACACTTAATCACCCTGATGTAGGATTAAGATCATTAACCTACTTGTAATTATTTAGATGTTTTTGTTGTTTTTGGTTTAGTGTTGAGTAATGAGATTAAGCCATAATCAGGGATTTAATGGACTCATTACATCATCCTAATAGAAGGATAATAGATGAGGGCATTTAAGCTGAGGAAGACTCCTCAACTTAATCCATGATTAGGGATTAACCTCATGACAAAACAAAGCCTTTATTAAGTGGATTTTAGATAATGGTAAGATTAAGAAATGGATTTTATGATTGGTAAGACAACTTGAGGGGGACTTGTCCATTAACACTAGGGTTAGTCCTTCTTAACCAATTAAGGAAGAATTAGAACCCTAATGCAAGGCCCAAGTTACAAGCTTGATGTCTTGATGATTATTAGGTGAATTGATTAGAGGATTTAAACACATTAAGGGTTTAACACTTAGGATTAAAGTTATACACTCCATCCTAATAGAAGGATGCAGGCATAAGCTTAATCACAAAGCCTTAAAGCCTTTAGGGTTTAGTCCCTGATTATGAGATGAGAAAGGAAGACTCAAAGATGACACAAAGGTAAAAGTCTAAGGGGGACTAAACAATCCTAAAATGTTATCATGCTTGGAAGTCCTAGGGTTTGTGAGGCTTAAGAGAGAAAGAAATCTTCAAGGAAGCCACCAAGGAGAAGCAAGATAGAAAAGGGATGAGATGAGAAAAGAGATGAGGGAGGAGAGGCACAAGTGAGCAAGCTCACTCAAAGACAAGTAAAAATGCAGCAAGGATGCAAAATGAGAAGAGGAGAAGAAGTAGGAGGTGAAGGAAAATCCACCTCCTAAACAAACTTACCATTAACCTGAAAAGTTAGCACAAGATGCATATGGGATGAAATGAGATGAAACAATGCATATGGATGGGCAAAGGCCAAAGTCAGAAACATACACATGATGCAAATGATGTCAAGAGATGATACAAACATGTGGCAAGACATGAGAATGATCATACAAAGCAATGGATGCAGATGAAGCATGCTTTGAACCATGGATGTACATGAAAAGTTATGGAATGCAAAAGACATATAACATGGCAAATGAAAGATGCAATGATCAAACATGATTCTAATATGTCCTAAGATGTATTATGAATCAAATGAATACACAAAATGTCATGGCAAGTCATGGTATGCAAGCAAATGGAAGATGGATGCAAAGGAAGGCATGAATTAGGGTTATATGCAACATACAAAGCAAAAATCCAAAATCAGAAGCAAACATCATGATAAAAATTTGAAAATGCAATCAAAGGAACCCTAAACCTATACAAACTCACTGCCCAAAGGTGGGGATCCAACTCTTAACCTAGTGGAAGTTATGAATTTTCTAAGATTGCTAGGGTTTTAAGGTACCTTGTCAAGAAAAAATCCTAAACAAAATGAAAATGCAAGATCAAATCATGCCAATTTTATCCTACAAACTACATGTTATGCAAGATGCAATGCAAAAAGAATCATTGTCCAACTCTCAAAGGTTAAACAGAAATGAATTTTTGAAGATTGAACAAAAATATTGCCTTGAAATAAAATTAATTCCATTGAAAATGATCAAAAGGCATCAAGAACCAAAACAAAATTTGGTTTGAGAGTTGGAAAATGTTTCTAAATGCCTCTAAGGGTTACATAAATTTTTTTGTGATTTTTAAATACCTAAAAGTATTTTTAATTAATTAATTCTCATTAATCAATTAAAAATAAACTTTTAAATGATTTAAAAATAATTTTTGATGCAAAAAATGAAAATAAAAATATTTTTGTGTTCTGAAAAATAATGAAAATCTTGACAAAAATTTTCATAATTTTTAAACATTTTTTGCTATTTTTAAATAAATGTACAAAACAAATGAAATAAAATGAAAATAAAAATGAATAAATGAAGAAGTAATCAGATCTGAGGGCTGGTATTCAAATTGGGGTGAAATTGGTTGACTGACGCGTCATCCAAGGGCTGAGGCTTATCCTGATTAAATTAACCTAATTATAATTAATTAAACTAATAAATGAGGATTAGGGCAAATCAGAACAATCCTGGCCACAGAAAACGCGCGCGCATCTCACATCTAACGCTCCACATTCAAACTTGGCTAATCACCTGAGATTAGCCCTAATTACACTCAGATGACCGGAATAGTGCTCTGGTCATCTTCTCCGGCAGCTCAAAACGCTTCCTCTCTCTTCTAGCAATGAAAATGAAATCTCTCTGCCCAGAATCAAACCCCACTCAACACTGAATCAAAATCCCCAAACAAAAATCATTTTTTATTCATCAACAATGCAAATCGAAGCAAAACAAATTTAGGGCAGAAACTTTCAGACAATTCATACATACTCAATACTCCACCATTTTCATTTTTAAACACATCATGATGATCAGGATAACATGTAGAATCAATTTATAACAAGTAAATGAAGTTCTGGAAAATTTGTTCTTGATGGATACCTGAACTGAAGTTCTTCGAACTGGAGCTTTCTGAGCCTTTCTCTTATGCAAATTGACTCCTCTGGTCCCCCTGAGCTCAATGGAATGCTTCAAAACTTTTGTTGATGGCTGATTTGGGAGATTGCAGAAGTTCTGTTCAGTGAGGGGTGATGATCGTGTTTTGATTTCAGTGACTTTCAGGCTGTTTCAATGGTTGGTTTGTGATCAGTGAGTCATGTTGAGATCAATGGTGAAGTTTGTTTGTGTGTTTGATGCTTGTGGGGAGTGTTTCGAACGGTTTTTCATATGAGGCATAAACTTGGAACTATGGCTATGAGAGAGCTTTAGCATGAATTGTCTTGTGTGTTGTGATGTATTTGGTCCACTTATCAATCTTGGGTAGGTCAGAAGAGTGGTTGTGCCCTATTGTGATTGGTATGGGCAAGTTGCCAAAATGTCAAACTTTGTGTAAGAGAAGTATGGGCTCATAGCTAGCCAAGGACAAGAGGGGTGTCCTGCGCAGCAAGAAGTATGGAGAGCCCTAGGATCAATTCTGAAGTCAGCAAGCAAGTGGATTAGGGTTTGAGTGAGGTTTTGCAATTTGGTTCATCTTTGGTCCTTTTGAAATTTCTTGATCCACAAGTCATGAAAATGAGTGAATTTTTGATGCAATCTGATCTTTAGACATTGGTTCATGTTTGTATGAAGATTATAAGTCCATTTGATAGCACAATTTGCCTTGGCAAGTGGTTTTGCAACTTTGCCTCTTTGGTACATAACTTGAAATTTTGTGATTTTGGCCAACTTTGACAAGCCATAACTTTTGATCCAAAATGAATTAGAATGAGTTCTTGTACTTTTTGAAAAGGGAATGATCCATTCTACAACTTTTATGACCAAAGTTTTCTCATTTGAAGCATTTTTGAATCAAAAAGCAAGGGTTGAAAAAGTTTCCCAAAATGGCAAGTTTTCATTACAAGTCATTTTCCCAAAAAGTCAACTTTGCAAATGGCTTGAAATTCTTCAATTTTGTGGACTTAAAACATCTTCTATGATCAAATAAAGATCATACACAATCAAAATGATGATGAACCCCCTTGTGTTGGGTCATTGGGGGCCTCAGATGCCCTGATTTTGCACTAACTTGCTCAAAAAGTCAACTCTTGATTAGATGCCTTCCCCAAGGAATTTCTTCATTAAAATTGATACGCATGATCCTTATACCATATAGAGACCAATAGAAACAAGAATGACCAAAAAATTTGGAGTTATGGCCTTTGAAACCAAAACCCTAATTCTAGGTCATCTGTGCAGTCAAACCTGGCTCTGCTTCCATGCCATTCTCAGTTCTTGTGATTTTTTGACATTTTTGACTTTGTGAAGATACAATATGATGCTTGAACACACATGGACCCCTTTGAAGTGATTGATGGCCTTTGGAGTGGCTCAAGTGGCTCTTGGATTGCTCAGATCACAAACCCTAGATGCAGATGACTTAGAACCAATGCAGTGAAGAAAAATGCAACATGAGATGCCATGGTTGAACTTATGCATATGAGAAGATCACAAGCCATGGTGTGAATGGGTGAGGGCAAATTTGGGGTGTTTACAGGAGGCACATGCACTTTATCCGCATAGATCTGGCATTTATGACATTTTCTGGCATAAGCACAACAGTCTGCATCCATTGTGATCCAGTAATAACCTGATCTTAGCAACTTTTTAGCCATAGCATGTCCTCCACCATGGGTACCAAAGGATCCTTCATGCACCTCGTGCATCAACAGGTCTGCTTCTGCCTTATCAACACATCTGAGGAGTACCATATCAAAGTTTCTTTTGTACAAGGAACCGTTAGTATTCAAGAAGAAACTACCAGCAAGCCTTCTTAATGTTTTCTTATCATTGGATGATGCCCCGGGTGGGTATGTTTGATCCTCCAAGAAGCACTTAATGTCATGGAACCAAGGCTTATCATCTTTAACAACATCTGCTAAGAATACATATGCGGGTCTGTCCAGTCTGGACACTGAAATCCGAGGCACAAAGTTGGCAGCTTGAACTTTGATCATGGATGAAATGGTAGCCAGAGCATCTGCAAACTGATTTTCATCTCGAGGGATATATTCAAGCTTGACTGTTGTGAAGAAAGTCAATAACCTTCTTGTATAATCCCGGTAAGGTATCAGATGATCTTGGTGGGTGTACCATTTGTCGTTGGTTTGATTAATTACCAGAGCTGAATCTCTGAACACAGTCAAAGTCTTGATCCTGAGGTCAATGGCTTCCTCAAGACCCATAATACAAGCTTCGTATTCAGCTTCGTTGTTAGTGCAGTTAAAGGTGAGTTTTGCCGAGAAAGGCATGTGAACTCCTTTAGGTGTAATGAGTACTGCACCAACACCACGACCATTCATATTAACAGCCCCATCAAACATCATAGTCCATTCTTCTTTTGGGTCAGGCCCTTCAGTGTGAATAGGCTCTTCATGATCTTTTGCTTTTATGAACATGATGTCTTCATCAGGGAAGTCAAATCTCATAGGCTGGTAATCATCAATAGGTTGCTCAGCAAGATAATCAGACAATACACTGCCCTTGATGGCTTTTTGAGATGTGTACTGAATGTCATATTCTGTGAGGATCATTTGCCATCTTGCAACCCGTTCGGTAAGTGCTGGCTTCTCAAAAATGTACTTAACTGGATCCATCTTTGAGATCAATAAGGTAGTGTGGGTCAACATATACTGCCTTAGTCGGCGAGCAGCCCACGCTAAAGCACATCAAGTTTTCTCGAGCAGTGAATAACGTTGTTCACAGTCGGTAAGCTTTTTGCTTAGGTAGTATATTGCATACTCTGTTCGACCAGACTCGTCATGCTGGCCCAACACACACCCCATTGACTCTTCTAATACTGTCAAGTACATGATTAGAGGTCTTCCCTCAACTGGAGGCATAAGGATTGGAGGCTCTTGTAAGTATTCTTTGATTTTTTCAAAAGCCCTTTGGCAGTCCTCGTTCCACCTGACCGTTTGTTCTTTTCTTAACAACTTGAATAAAGGTTCACAGGTTGCTGTAAGGTGAGATATGAACCGTGAAATGTAGTTCAATCTACCTAGGAACCCCCAAACTTCTTTCTCAGTCTTCGGTGCGGGCATCTCTTGAATGGCCTTTACTTTATCAGGGTCAACTTCAATCCCTTTTTCACTTACAATAAATCCCAGCAGCTTACCGGATCGCACCCCGAATGTGCATTTGTTGGGGTTTAACTTCAGTTGGTATTTCCTCAGACGCTTGAATAACTTCAACAGATTCACCAGGTGGTCTTCTTCTGTGATGGACTTGGCAATCATGTCATCCACATAACATTCAATTTCCTTGTGGATCATGTCATGGAACAATGTTACCATAGCCCGTTGATAAGTGGCACCAGCATTCTTCAGTCCAAATGGCATCACCTTATAACAGAACGTGCCCCAAGGTGTGATGAAAGTTGTCTTCTCCATGTCTTCAGGTGACATCTTGATCTGATTGTATCCTGAAAATCCGTCCATGAAGGAGAACACCGAGAACTGAGCCATGTTATCAACCAATACATCAATGTGAGGTAAAGGGAAGTCATCTTTCGGGCTGGCTCTGTTCAGGTCCCGGTAATCCACACACATCCTCACCTTGCCGTCTTTCTTAGGCATAGGTACAATATTAGCAACCCACAGCGGATAGCTGGTCACAGCAAGGAAACCGGCGTCCCACTGCTTTTGTACCTCTTCTTTTATCTTCATGGCCATATCTGGGCGAGTAGGGCGCAACTTCTGTTTCACTGGTGGACAATCTTCTTTCAGAGGTAGCTTGTGCATGACAATATCGGTATCCAACCCTGGCATATCCTGATAGGACCAAGCAAAGACATCCACATACTCCCGAAGCATATTAATCAGTTGCTCTTTCACTGAATCTTGTAAGCAGGCCCCGATCTTGACCTCTTTCACATCTTCTTCCGTACCAAGATTAATCGTTTCGACCTCCTCCTGATGAGGAGTGATAACCTTTTCCTCTTGTCTCAACAACCTAGCTAGTTCTTCAGGTAGCTCATAGTCTTCTTCAACCCATTCATCGGCTTGATTGATTGGATTGTCAAAGTCATACGAAGTCATAGCTGTGTTGTTGTCGGTGCAGTCTGAAAGGCACTCTCTGCAAGGGTTTAGATTGTTTATTTTAGTGATCGATTTTAATCTTGTTTAGAAAAAGTGAAATGAAGTTAACATTTTGGAAAACATTGCCATTTTATTTTTGTACAAAAAGAAAAATGAAAAACAGTGAGTGGAAAAGGAAAAGACTCGTTTGCAAAAGATGTCCGATATTCATTGATTGATCTGTTTGCACAAAATTACAAGATGGCCCGATTACAAAATGAGTCTTGACATCTTGGGCAAGATGCAAGACTTGATGCATGCTTTAAAATACAGGAAATAATAATTACTCTGCATGAGTAACCCTTATAATTTCCTGGGAAGACCAGTTTGAGACATGGCTCCCCGGGGTCCTTGGACGTATCCAGCTCTCCAGGTTGCGCTCATCTTCTAACTCATCTTCCAAGTTGTTCACTGCATCCGGGGTGAGCATTCCCCCGCTGACAAAATTGGGCTTCTTAGCAGCCTCTGATTGATCTTGTTGAGTTGGTTTGTAACCCAACCCAAATTTGTCTTCCTTCTTTTCCACGGGCAGCAGCTTGCCCCAGCCTTAGGCAGTACCCTCTTCAACAACCTTCCTGGCTTGCTGATAAGACGTCATGGAGGTCCCTAGTACAGCAGATGCTTCATTAATGTTCAGGGCCTCAAACCCCTGGCTCATGGTTTCATGGATTTCTCCGTCCATTTCTATGTACTTATACGTAGCCAGATGGCTAACAAAGATGTCCTCTTCCCCGCAGATGGTGATGATCTGGCCTTCCCACTCGAATTTCAGCTTCTGGTGAAGGGTAGACGTAACAGCGCCAGCGGCATGGATCCAGGGTCTACCCAACAAACAGCTGTAGGCCGGCTGAATGTCCATTACATAGAAGGTAATTTTGAAGGTCTGCGGGCCAATCATCACAGGCAGATCAATCTCCCCAAGCACTAATCTTTTAGAGCCATCAAAGGCTCTCACCACCAAATTGCTCGGACGCAGTGCCAAGCCATCATATTCCAGCTTCACTAAGGCTTTCTTTGGTAGAACATTGAGTGACGACCCCGTGTCCACCAGTACATGAGATAGAACAGCACCCTTACATTCCAGAGTGATATGTAAAGCCTTGTTGTGGTTACGTCCCTCAGTTGTTAAATCAGCATTGGTAAAGCCCAGTCCATGACTGGTATTGACATTTGCTACCACAGTTTCTAACTGATTAACAGTGATCTCTTCTGGCACGTATGCCGCGTGCAGGACTTTCAGTAATGCATTCCTGTGAGCTTCAGAACACATTAATAGGGATAATATGGAGATCTTTGAGGGAGTTTGGTGAAGCTGATCCACCACCTTGTAATCACTTCTCTTTATGATTCTCATAAACTCGTCTACATCTTGCTCAAAAGATGTCTTCTGAGTTTCTTTGACAGCCGGCTCTTCAAATACCACACTCTTTCCCTTCGCTTTGGCAGCAACTTCTGCTTCGGCATTAGGTCTTTGAGTTTGTGAGGCAAAAAGGCGTCCGCTTCTGGTGAAGCCTCCGCCTCCCCCAACATTATCAATTTGTGGAGAAGAGGTTGAAGAATCCAAAGCGATTTTCTCCCCGTTGCAGTAGAGGTCAGAGCCATAATGCCAAGGTATGGCATTACTGCTTTCATATGGAACTGGTCCAGGCACCGTGATGGTAACTGGACTGACGACAACAGAGGAGGGTACTGAAATGGTGTGTGGATCGTAATAAATTGTGACTAGTGACCTGGCAGGAGGTGCCACTGTTTGTTGTTGAAAGTTGTTGTTTAGAGGAACATTTGATGGATCATAGTAGATGGTGACTGCTGAGATATCTTCATTAATTTCTGCTGGTGTTGTAGAAGATTCTGCTGGATAAATGGGTGCTGATGTTGTAGAAGAAAGGGATGTTGACATTTGATTTGTTGAAGTGATGGGCGGAGCCATTGTTGATGATATTGATGAATTGGTAGGAATGATTGTTGCTGCCGTTGTAGAAGAATCAGAAATTGTTGTCAAAGGGATTGCTGGATTTGTAGGCGCCGTTGTTGAGATCTGAAATATACCACTTTTGATAAGACCATCTATGCCGCTTCTCAAGTTATTACACCCATTGACTGCAATGTTGCAATACCCACAATCGAGCTCACACCCGGGGAACATCTGGCACTCTAGAAGCTGAGCTTTAATTTCAACCAGAGGTGTTCGAATCTGTCCAACACTGGTGATTAAGAAAGATGGCTTGTCTTCCTCAATGGCATTAATTCTTGGCCCACCATGATTAGGCATAGGATTCTTGTTGACATTTGGAGGGGGTGCAAAGTTGAGGGCTTTAGAATCCACCAGATCTTGTACCTTCATTTGCAATGCCCTGCATTTTTCAGTATTGTGGCCAGGTGCATTGGAGTGGAAAGCACACTGGGAGTTGACATCATAATTCCTTGGGAGATTGGAGGGATCTGGCGGTGCCAATGTCCTTAACTCAACCAAGTTGAGCTTCAGGAGTTGTGGCAATAAGGCAGCATAAGGCATAGGGATAGGGTCAATCACCCTATTTGCCTGTGATGGTCTTTGTTGAAAAGGTCTTTGTTGTTGATTGCTGGCTCTCTGTGGTGGGTACTGGACTTGCTGTTGATAATGTGGTTGCTATTGTGGTTGATATGCTGGTTGCTGAGGGATTGGAGCTGGAATTGTGACAGCTGCCACTGATCTGTGAACATACTGAGGTCTGCCCCTGTTGGCATGAATGGCATTTGTCTCACCGGTTCTTCTAGGTCCCACAAAAGGCTTCCTGGGACTACTGGATGAACTTGCACCATTATCAGAAATCTTGCCCATTTTCAGAAGGCTCTCAATTCTTTCACCGGCTATAACTACGTCAGCAAAACTGGTGGAAGAAAAGGCAGCTAGCCTATCAATATACGTTCCTTGCAGAGTATTCATGAACATGTCGGCCATTTCTCTTTCCGATATGGGTGGTTGGACAGCAGCAGCAAGTTGTCTCCACCTCTGGGCATATTCCCTGAAGCTTTCTCTGGAGGATTGAGACATTCCCATCAGAAGGGTCCTGTTAGGAGCCATGTCTAGATTGTATTGGTACTGTCTGATGAAAGCTTCAGCTAGGTCCTTCCAGCATCTGATAGTAGCTCTGGTTAAATGTGAGTACCACTCTCTTGAAGCTCCAGTCAAGCTATCTTCAAAATAGAACATTCACAGTTTCTCATCCATGGTATATGCCTTAAGTCTTCCCAGAAAGGACTGCAAGTGAGTTCGTGGAAAGGAAGTTCCATTGTACTTCTCGAAGCACGGGGGTTTAAACTTGTGGGGAATCCTTACCCCATCCACTAACCCCATATCCATTACATCGAAGCCTAGAGAATTTTGAGACTCCAGAGATCTCAACTTCTCAGCAATTTCATCAAACCTCCTATCATAAACTTCATCCCCAACTCCCATTACAGTAAACTGCTCTTCTTGGGGGTCTTCTTGTAAGATCCTTCCCCCAGTAGTATTTCCTTGCACATTACCCGGGATGTTGACTTCCGGATGTAGATGAGGCCCATATACTGGTGGATTAACATGAGGCTGACCCCTTTCATTGTTACTCATTCCTCCAGTTCCCAGATGGGGTTCTTCTGGAGTTTGTCTTTCTACCAATGCCCTTAACCTTTCTTGACTTTGGGCCAAGCCATTCATTACTTCCATGAATTGGGTCATTTGGTTTCTCATCTCCAGCCTTTCATTAGCCATCTGAGTTCTGACCTCTGTCAGATCCTGCTGTACTTGATCCATTTGGATACCAGGAAGATTGTTGCGAGTAGGATACCGGTGCGGACGGTTGAGAGGGAACACCCGGCGGCGAGCAATAGTTCCTGAACCACAACAGAGTTAGTAACAAACTAATAACAAAAACCTACAAAACAAAACAAAAGTTAGTATGCAATGCAGTATGCTTATTTGTTTTCCAAGGTATCCGGCTTGGCTCTTGGTTTTGACCTTTCCAGACCCTGAGGAGTATGTTATGATGTTGCTTGAGAAACTCATTGAAACAAACTAACAAATACATTACAAATGGTGGATCATACATAGTTTGTTTTTACAACATATGCCCCTGAAGGGTCAAAATACAACATAAAAAGAAAAGTACACCAAATGGAAATAACAACAAGCAAAGAAGTCAAACATCTAATCCAAACTCATCCTCCTTAACTTCCTTCAAAAGTGCTTCAGTTATAGGACCAGCCGGATGCTCTGTGATGTTTCTGATGAGGAGGTTTCTGGTGGCAATAGCAGTGGTCAACCTCTTGTGCCTATCTTGGTCCTTTGACCTCTTCAAACCAGCCCTAAGCTTCAATTCTGAAATCTCCTTCTGGGCTGCCAGCAAGGCTTCCTGTCGTTTCTTTTCATTGGCCTCCAACTGCTCAATCCTGGCCTGAGTTCTCTTATCTTCTTGAGTACGAGCTTCAGTGATTCTGACCCACCTAGCTTGACTTTCTTGCAGATAGAGTTCAGTCCTAGCCTTCTGAAACTGGGCCTCTTTACAGGCATTCTTCAATATTTGCTCCCCAGCTCTTGATTTCTTGATGTAGTCCTCTGCTTTCTCAATCTTGGTCAGATGTTCAACCTTAAGCTTCTCCAACCTCTCAATGTCTAGACGACCATCACTCCTCTCCCAGAGGGTCTTCTTCAGAGCTTGAGACAGATTCTCATTCCTTTCCTTTAGCTTCTCAAATTCTTCCAGGATGACAGTGGCTGGAGGTGGTACTGTGGATGGTCCAGGTGCATCCTCAATGGTGAAAGGCATCCCAGAAATCTGAGCTCTAGCATGAGACCATTCATAATACTGAGCTGAAGCCACATTATTGCACCTCCCAAGAATGGCCATCCCTTTGGTCTGGATGTTGTCCCAAGCCCAGGACGCTTGTCTAACAACTGCTTGATTAGGTTTTACTTCACAATACAAAGTCTCATCTAAATCTTGCATTCTAGGAGGGTGGACCAAAGCATAGCCTAGTTGTCTCTTAAACAGCAAAGGATTGTAGTTGATGCAACCCTTTACTCCTATCAGAGGCACATTTGGGTATTGCCCACAGCTGGTGATAATGTCCCTGCCCTTGGTGCTCTGGGTACACCATCTGATGTCATATGAAGTCAAAGCAATAAGTCTTTTAGCCCAATTCTTCTGTTGGTGAGGGTTCAGGAAGGCATCAGTCCTGGGTAAGTGTTTAAGCAGCCAGGTGTGAAATAGAGGAGCACAACATCTCACCAACTTTCCTCTTTGCTTTTCATTCCTCTGATGAATGGAATAATAGAAATCCCCCAGCAAAGTGGGTACTGGGTTCCTCAGAAGGAACAAATGAATGGCATTCTTGCTGATAAACTTGGGCTCATCTGCAAATAGTATAACCCCATATATGCTGAGGGCCAACAGGGCACAGACTGCCTTCCACTCGCCCAAGGAGGCCTTCAGGATGTCCTGAGAGATCAAGAAGTCTAAGTGTAAACCAGGGATCCCAGCTTTTGTTGTCATGTTCTGCTCAATCAATATAGGCTCTAGGTATAGTGCCTTTGCCACTTCTCCATTGCTGGGAGAAGTCATCTCTGGGTTGAAGGGGACACCACCCCTGACAGGTACTCCAATCAATGATGAGAACTCTTCCAGCAGAGGTCCCAACTGAAAGTCCTGGAAAGTAAAGCATCTTAAAGGAGGGTCATAAAACTGTAGGCAGGTGTGGATTATACTCCTCTGAGAAGGGTCCAAGTCCATAACCATATCAAGGATGCCTCCATAATGCTCTCTGAATAATGGGATGTTGTCTGGAGTGATAAGTGCCTGGACCTGCCTGATGCCAGTCAGCACAGGCTCAAAGAAATGGTATGAAATGTTGCTCTTCCTGGGTGCCATGACTGCTGATGAAGAACTGAAGACAAGTGCTGATGAAGATCAAAACTGGTACTGGAGATGAGCCACTGATAAACTGATGATGAAGGTAACTGAAGCAAACAATTGATGAAGATAGCTGAAGCAGATAGCTGATGAACAGAGGTCTTATGCAGATGAAGGGGTCAAAACCAAGCCAGATGTAATGTGGATACCCTGAAAGACAAATAAACAAATGTTAAATGATGTAATGATGATGTATGCAAATGATATGCAAGGGTTTGTGATCAAGCTGGATCTGATTAATTGTCCTGATATATAAGGCCCATGTATGTTCAAGAAATCCAAATGGAGGTTCAGAAATCCAGTAACCAAGGCGGGGGACTCAAATAAAGAGCCACATGTCCAGGGTTAAATCACAAGAACTTTCCAAAATGAGGTACTCTTAAACCAAATAAAAACAGGGTATGATGTGGCCAATGGTACCTGCAAACCTGTAAACAGCCCAACCCCCTCACATGTGGTGTTCTAAAACAAGGATCCTCAGACTTGGATCAGTTATGGGAAGCGTAAACACTTCTAACCCGGAGGTACAATGTTTACAATAACCATAAAAGATCCTCCTCTAATTCACCTCAGTTTCTGAAGGTCAATAATAAAGGTCATCCAGACTTAGCAGGCTTCCCAGATAGCCCTAGCACTACAGGAAATCTGTAGCACAGAGTTCTCAAGAAGAAACCCACATCTGAACCGTGTTTCATATTCCCGCACCAGACCAAAATGGAATGGGAAAGAACATGAACCACTCTAGCCTAGGTTTCACTCAGGTCCCAGGTATAGGACCTTAAACTCTCAGTAGAACCCCACCCACCAAAACAAAAACCAGATCCAGTAAGATGACAGTATGACAGTATGATGTATAAAGCTGTAAAGAAAGCAATAAATAACTGTACATAAAGCAATAAATAAAGCAAATAAATAAACACAATTAGCACATAACACCCCAGTAAACACAAATCAAACAAGCGCTAGGAGGAACCCACAAAAAGAACCAGAAGCCCTGGTTATAGTATAAGGGTCCCCATCAGAGTCGCCAAGCTGTCGCTCCCACCAAATGACACAGGTCAGAAGGGGTACAGACGCGAACGGTCGGCGAAAGAGAAAGAAATGAAAAGAGTCGCCAGCTATGCATTTTTATCCCGGAGGAAAGGTAATGCTGCATGGACCTAGAAAGATATGGATAAGACGGTTGCGAACCAGAGAGACTGAGAAAGGGGGCTGGTTACAACCTGGGAAGGTGTTAGCACCCAGATTGTCCGTCGTACTCGATGGGATCCACGCTTAGAAAATTTGTGTTTTAAAAGGGTAATGTCAGTGCTATTTATGTATCAAAACTGGAAAGAATGCAATGTCAGTGTAAAAGAAGTGAGAAGTGTATAAGTGAAGTGTCAGTGTAAGAATAAGAATGAAATGCTCAAGACCATGAGACTTAAAGAATAAGACTGGAAAGAGGGGGAAAATACAGAGACTTTTGTTCGATAACTATTAAGTTATGCCTACGTATCCTCTCGTGTAATGAGGAAGTCAGAACACCGTAGTTCGACCCAAAGAGACTGAAAGGTAAATTGACTTATGAACTGCTTACTTGTCTATGCTCAAGTGTATGACCTGTCTGGCTCAGGTGCAAACTGTCTTGCATTAGACGGAAGAAGCAAGTTCTCGTTTGTGAGTGAATGAGATGAGAAAAGAATCCCGGAGGAGACGATTATTGTTTGTTTTTGTGTTTTCAATCTTTTATTGCTTTTGGATTTGTCATAAGTTAATGAGCTTAAGCCTAAACCAAAGGTTAGTAAACTCATCACATCCTCCCTCTGGTTAGGGGTAATGAGAATACCTTAAGTGTGAAGTAAACACCTCACACTTAATTACCCTGATGTAGGATTAAGACCATTAACCTACTTGTAATTACTTAGATGTTTTTGTTGTTTTTGTTTAGTGTTAAGTAATGAGTTTAAGCGATAATCAAGGATTTAATGGACTCATTACACCATCCTAATAGAAGGATAATAGATGAGAACATTTAAGCTGAGAAAGACTCCTCAACTTAATCCATGATTAGGGATTAACCTCATGACAAAACAAAGCCTTTATTAAATGGATTTTAGTTAATGATAAGATGAAGAAATGATTTTTAGGGTTTGTAAGACAACTTGAGGGGGACTTGTCCATTAACACTAGGGTTAGTCCTTCTTAACCAATTAAGGAAGAATTAGAACCCTAATGCAAGGCCCAAGTTACAAGCTTGATGTATTGATGATTATTAAGTGAATTGATTAAAGGATTTAAAAACATTAAGGGTTTAACACTTAGGATTAAAGTTATACACTCCATCCTAATAGAAGGATGCAGGCATAAGCTTAATCACAAAGCCTTAAAGCCTTTAGGGTTTAATCCCTGATTATGAGATGAGAAGAGAAGACTCAAAGATGACACAAAGGTAAAACTAATGGGAGACTAAATCAAACCCTAATTGTTATCATGCTTGGAGATCCTAGGGTTTATGAGGTTTGCAAGAAGATCTTCAGAGAAACCACCAGGAAGGAGGCAGATGAAAGGAGCAAGAAACAAAGAGAAGCAAAACAACTTGCTTCACTTAAGAAGTCAAGTTGCTTGAAGAAAGAAAGTAGGAGATGAACATGAATGAGCAAGCTCAATCCAATACACATGATAAAATGCAGCAATGATGCATAAGAGAAATGAAAAGAGATTGTGAGAAGTGAAGGCAAATCCACTTCTCAAAACAACTTACCACCTGAAAAACTAGCAAAAAAAATGAAATGCAATGCAAATGAGATGAAATGTCATGATGCAAACCAAAGTCAGAAGCATTTACATGATGTTAATGATGATATGAGATGATACAAACATGAGGCAAGACATGGGAATGATCATACAAGGCAATGGGTGCAGGTGAAGCATGTTTTGAACCATGAAAGTACATGAAAAGTTATGAGATGCAATGGGCATATAACATGGCAAATGAAAGATGTAATGATCAAGCATGATTCTAATATGTCCTAAGATGTATTATGAATCATGTGGATGCACAAAATGTCATGGCAAGTCATTGGATGCAAGCAAATGAAAGAAGGATGCAAAGGAAGGCATAAATTAGGGTTTATGATCAACACACAAAGAAAAATTCAAAATCAGAAGAAAATGACATGATAAAAAATTGAAAATGCAATCAAAGATACCCTAAACCTATACAAGTTCACTGCCCAAAAGAGGGGACCTAACTCTTAACCTAGTGAAAGTTATGAATTTCCTAAGATTACTAGGGTTTTGGGGTACCTCATCAAGAAAAATACCAAACAAATTGAAAATGCAAGATCAAATCAAGCCAATTTTATCCTATAAACTACATGCTATGAAGAGTGCAATGCAAGAAGAATCATCATCCAACTCTCAATGGTTGTGCAGAATGAAATTTTTAAAGAATGAACCAAAATATTGCCTTAAAATGAAATTAATTCCAATGAAAATGATCAAAAGGCATCAAGAACAAAAAAGAAATTTGGTTTGAGAGTTGGACAATGTTTCTAAATGTTTCTAAATGCAATGTGAAATTTTTTATGATTTTTAAATACCTAAATGTATTTTTAATTAATTAATTTTCATTAATTAATTAAAAATAAACATTTAAATGATTTAAAAATAATTTTCAGTGCAAAAAATAAAAATAAAAATATTTTTGGGTTTTAAAAATTTATGAAATCTTTGACAAAAAATTTCATAATTTTTAAAGGTATTTTGCTATTTTAAATAATTCATATAAATAAAATGAAAAGAAAATGAATTAAAAATGAAAATAATGAAAGTAATCCAAAAGGAGGGCCAGGATTTGATCTGGGTTTGGACTGGTTGACTGCGTGCCAGATCCAAAGGCCCAGATTCAAATCTGGCTAATTTTGTTTTATAAATTAATTAAACTGATTTTAATTAATTAATCAGGGATTAGGGTTTTAATGACAAATCCTGGCCACACACACGCGCGGGAGTCAATGGTGGTCAACAGCATCTAAGGTCCAGATTCAAACTCCCATTAATGACACAATTAGGGCTAATGGTTTTCAGGTGACCGGAACAGTGGTTCCGGTCATCTTCTCCGGCGAGCATAAACCCTAGAATCTTCTACAGGTCACTAATCATGAAATTTCTTCCACCAAAACAAACCTCTCATCAATCTAAACCTAACCCCTCATCTCAAATCCATTTATTTTCACTCACAAGCCTGAATCGAAGGAAAATATAAAACACGGGCAAACTTTCAGAACAACATGAAATGGTCATTTCTTGCTTATTTTCAATTCTAAACACATCTAGATGATCAGTGCAACATGTAGATTCATTTTGTAACAAGAAAATGAAGTTCTGAGAAAAAAGTTCTTAGGTTATACCTGAGCTGGAGACCTTCGAAAGTAAGCTTTCAGAGCCTCCCTCTTGTGCAAATGATCTCCTCTGAACCCCCTGAGGCTAATGGAATGCTTGAATGGGGTTGAAAATGGCTAGTTTGAGAGGTCCAGTTCTGATATGGCAGGAAATGAGGTTCTTGTGTGTTGTGTTTCAGACCATTGTGAGGGGTGGGATTTGTTCTATGGGTTGTGTGTGGTTGATTGGTGAAGGAATTATTGAAGTTTGATGGCTGTGTTGAGTGTTTCGAAGAGGGAAAGGTTTTGACAGATTTTTGTGGATGCTGCAATGTGGGAGGATTCAGCTTGTGTATTGTGTGTTTTTGGATTGCTTGATGTCCACATATCATGCTCTGGTTGGGCAGAGAGTTGGTGTGTCACTGTGGGATTGGTATGGGCAAAATGCAAGAAAGTCAAGATATTGTGTACCCTAAGCATGGCTCGGGTCAGAGGCAATCTAGAGGCTTGTCCTGCCTCAGCTTTAGTCAAGGATGGCCCTTGGATGATTCATGAAAGACTGCAGCATTTGGATCATAAGTTGGAAGGGTTTTTGCAACTTGACAACTTGTTACATTTCATGATTTTTGGCCATGTACATGTGATAAGTCTTGCTGAATTTTTGGTGTGAGATGCCTCATGAGGTTATGGCAATGTCTTGAAACCAGCTAGAGATCATACAATCCCTTTGAGAATGATTTTGCAAGAAATCCCTCTTTGCACTTTCATGAAGAATGGCTTATGGTTACTTGAAAATCAAGGCATAGAAATGGGAAATCCCTTGGGCCAAACTGATTTTTAGGTCATGCATTGTATTTTTATGATGATTAGAGGTCACATTGAAGTCACATAAAGGCTGGCCATGAGAATTTGCAAGTTTTCCATTTTGTGCAAAAGTGAAATTTCAATGATTTTATCCAACTTTGCAAGGCCATAACTTTTGATCCAAAATGAATTAGAATGAGTTCTTGTACTTTTTGAAAAGGGAATGATCCATTCTACAACTTTCATGACCAAAGTTTTCTCATTTGAAGCATTTTTGAATCAAAAAGAAAGGGAAAACTTTCCCAAAATAGCAATTTTCCATTACAAGTCATTTTCCCAAAAAGGCAACTTTGCAAATGGCTTGAAATTCTTCAATTTTGTGAACTTCTAACATCTTCCATGATCAAATAGAGATCATACACATTCAAAATGATGAAGAACACCCTTTGGTTGGGTCATTGGGGGCCTCAGATGCCCTGATTTTACACTGACTTGCTCAAGAAGTCAACTCTTGATCAGGTGCCTTCCCCATGGAATTTCTTCATGAAAATTGATATGCATGATCCCTATGACATATAGAGACCAATAGAAACAAGAATGACCAAAAAATTTGGGGTTATGGCCTTTGAAACCTAAACCCTAATTCTAGGTCATCTGTGTAGTTAAGCCTGGCTCTGCTTCCATGCCTTTCTCAATTCTTGTGATTTTTGACTTCCTTGACCTTGTGAGGATATAATATGATGCTTGAACATACATGGACCCCTTTGAAGAGATTTATGGCCTTTGGAGTGGCTCAAATAGCTCTTGGATTGCTCAGATCACAAACCCTAGATGCAGATGACTTTGAACCAATGCAGTGAAGCAAAAATGCAATATGAGATGCCATGATTGAACTTATGCATATGAAAAGATCACAAGCCATGATGTGAATGGGTGAGGGCAAATTTGGGGTGTTTACAGTAAGCAGGCCCCGATCTTAACTTCTTTCACATCTTCTTCCGTACCAAGATTAACTATTTCATTCTCCTCCTGATGAGGAGTGATAATCCTCTCCTCTTGCCTTAACAACCTGGCTAGCTATTCAGGTAGCTCATAGTCTTCTTCAACCCCTTCATCGGCTTGATTTATTGGATTGTCAAAGTCATACGAAGCCATAGCAGTGTTGTTGTCGGTGCAATCTGAAAGGCACTCTCTGCAAGGGTTTAAATTGGTTCATTTTAGTGATCAATTTTAATCTTGTTTTTTAGAAAAAGTGAAAATGAAGTTATTTATTTTGAAAAACATTTCCATTTTATTTTTGTACAAAAAGAAAAATGAAAAGACAGTGAGCGAAAAAGAGACTTGTGTGCAAAAGATGTCCGATATTCATTGATTGATCTGTTTGCACAAAATTACAAGATGGCCCGATTACAAAATGAGTCTTGACATCTTGGGCAAGATGTAAGACTTGATGCATGCTTTTTAAAAATAAACAGGAAATAATAATTACTCTGCGGGAGTAACCCTTATAATTTCCTGGGAAGACCAGTTTGAGACATGGCTCCCCGGGGTCCTTGGACGTATCCAGCTCTCCAGGTTGCGCTCATCTTCCGACTCATCTTCCATGTTGTTCACAGCATCCGGGGTGAGCATCCCCCCGCTGACAAAATTGGGCTCTTTAGCAGCCTCTGATTGATCTTGTTGAGTTGGTTTGTAACCCAACCCAAATCTGTCTTCTTTCTTTTCCACGGGCAGCAGCTTGCCCCAGCCTTGGGCAGTACCCTCTTCAACAACCTTCCTGGCTTGCTGATAAGATGTCATGGAAGTTCCCAGTACAACAGATGCTTCATTAATGTTCAGGGCCTCAAACCCCTGGCTCATAGTTTCATGGATTTCTCCATCCATTTCTATGTACTTATACGTAGCCAGATGGCTAACAAAGATGTCCTCTTCCCCACAGATGGTGATGATCTGGCCTTCCCACTCGAATTTCAACTTCTGGTGAAGGGTAGACGTAACAGCGCCAGCGGCATGGATCCAGGGTCTACCCAACAAACAGCTGTAGGTCGGCTGAATGTCCATCACATAGAAGGTAGTTTTAAAAGTCTGCGGGCCAATCATCACAGGCAGATCAATCTCCCCAAGCACTGATCTTTTAGAGCCATCAAATGCTCTCACCACTGTAAACACCCCAAATTTTCCCTCACCCATTCACACCATGGCTTGTGATCATTTCATATGCATTAATTCAATCATAGCATCTCATATCACATTTTTTGATTCATTGCATTGGTTCAAAGTCATCTGCATCTAGGGTTTGTGATCTGAGCAATCCCAGAGCTTCTTGAGCCACTCCAAAGGCCATCAATCACTTCAAAGAGGGCCATATATGTTCAAGCATCATATTATGTCCCCTCAAAGTCAAGAATGTCAAAAAATCACAAGAACTGAGAATGGTATGGAAGCAGAGCCAGGCTTGACTGCACAGATGACCTAAAATTAGGGTTTTGGTTTCAGAGGCCATAACTCCAAATTTTTTGGTAATTCTTGTTTCTATTGGTCTCTATATGGTATAGGGAGTATGCATATCAATTTTCATGAAGAAATTCCTTGAGGAAGTCATCTGATCAAGAGTTGACTTTTCAAGCAAGTCAGTGTAAAATCAGGGCATCTGAGGCCCCCAATGACCCAACCAAAGGGTGTTCTTCATCATTTTGATTATGTATGATCTTTATTTGATCATGGAAGATGTTGGAAGTTCACAAAATTGAAGAATTTCAAGTCTTTTGCAAAGTTGACTTTTTGGGAAAGTTTGACTTTTAATGAAATTGCCATTTTAGGAAACTTTTTCAACCTTTACTTTTTGATTCAAAAATGCTTCAAATGGAAAAACTTTGGTCATGAAAGTTGTAGAATGGATCATTCCCTTTTCAAAAAGTACAAGAACATGACCTAATTCATTTTGGATCAAAAGTTATGGCTTGTCAAAGTTGGCTAAAATCACAAAATTTCAAAGTTTCTACCAAAGAGGCAAAGTTGCAAATTCACTTGTCAAGGCAAATTGAGCTGTCAAATGGACTTCTAAACTTCACAACATGATCATACAACACCTAAAATTCAGAATGGGCCAAAGAAGCTTTCACTTTGATGCATTGAAATTCATGAAATCTCAAAGGAACCAAACTAGAACCAACTTGCAAAACTCATCATAAGCTACAAACTACTTGCTGCCTTGCCTCAAAACTCTTTTCACAACATTCCTTGATTCAAGCTGAGCAAAAGCAAGCCAAGAAGCAAGTGGTACCATGGCCCATACCTCAAGTACACATCAAGTTGACATTTTGGCCAAAGACCCATACCAATCACCATAGGCCACCAACAACTTTCTGACCTATCCCCTTTTGATACATGGACCAAAGCCAGCATAACACACCACACATTGCAAGCTGAAACAGACCCAAGCCTTAGTTTCAAGTTTATGCTCCAACTTGCATTTTCCTTCGAAACTGATTGTACAAGCTACAAACATACAAACCAACTTCACAAACATACTCAACACACTTTCCTGATCACAAAGCACCCATCACCATTGCCTTAAACTCCCAAAATCACAAACACGATTTCCACCCCACTTGGAGCAGAACCTCTTCCATCTCATAAACCAGCCACCACAAACTTTTTCTAAGCATCAAGACTTCATCAAGGGCCTAAGGGGAGTGGTTTGCACAAGGAGAGAAGGTCAGAAAGTTGCAAACTGAGAAAGCTCAAAGCTCAGGTATCTCAAGAACTTTTTTTCCAGAAATGAGTTTTTAAGTTTCTAATTTGTTCCTCATGCCTTGCTGATCACTCTGATGTCCTTAGTTTTGAAAATGGTGGAGAAATGAGCATTTAATCTTGTTCTGAAACTTTTCTGACCTAAACATGTTTGGCTTCAATTCGCATGATTGATGAATGAAAAATGAGTTTTGTTTAGGGGTTTTGATTCAGTGTTGTATGGGGATGATTTCTGGGTGATTAGTTTTCATTTTCATAGTGTTTTGAGGGATTTAGAAATTTTCAGGTGGGAGTCCCACCGGAGAAGACGACCGGAAGTCTTCTCCGGCCACCTGAATCTGTTTAGCCCTAATCCCTATAATTAATGCAAGTTTGAATTGTGTGCGTTGGATGGGCTGACTTAGTCAACTCTCGCGCGTGCTCAATGGCCAGGATCCACTCACTTAACCCTAATCCACGTCATTAACTTATTTAATTAGGTTTTATAATTAATCTGGCCAGTTTGAATTTCCACCCTTGGATATGGCGCCAGTCAACGCGCGCGTTCCCAGTTTAAACCTCAGCCTTAGGATCAGCATACTTCCATTAAATTCATTTTATTTTGTATTTTATTTCATTTGTTTTGTCCATTTTATTTAAAATAGTAAAACAATTTTAAAAATTCTGAAAATTTTTGTACAAACTTTTATGAATTTTCAGAAACCAAAAACATTTTTATTTTTATTTTTTGCATTAAAAAATATTTTTAAATCATTTAAAAGTTTATTTTTAATTAATTAATGAGAATTAATTAATTAAAAATACTTTTAGGTATTTAAAAATCACCAAAAAATTCATGAAACCTTTAAAATCATTTAGAAACATTGTCCAACCTTCAAACCAAATTTCTTTTTTGATCTTTATGCATTTTGACAATTTTCCATGGAATTAATTTCATTTCAAAGCATTATTTTGATCCAATCTTTGAAAATTCATTTCTGCCTAGTCTTTGAGAGTTGGACTTTGATTCTTTTTGCATTGTGTCTTGCATATCATGTAGTTTGTAGGATTAAATTGGCATGATTTGATCTTGCATTTTCATTTTGTTTGACATTTTTCTTGTCAAGGTACCCTAAAACCCTAGAAATCTTAGGAAATTCATAACTTACATTAGGTTAAGAATTGGATCCCCTCCTTTGGGCAGTGAGTTTGTATAGGGTTAGGGTTCCTTTGAGTGCATTTTCAATTTTTTTTATCTTGATGTTTGCTTCTGATTTTGGTTTTTGTTTGGTGCATTGATCATAAACCCTAATTTGGGCTTCCTTTTGCATTCATCTTGCATTTGTTTGCATACCATGACTTGCCATGACATTTTATGCATCCATTTGATTCATAATACATCTTAGGACATATTAGAAACATGTTTGATCATTGCATCTTGCATTTGCCATGTTGTATGTCATTTGCATTTCATAACTTTTCATGTATGATCATGGTTCTAAGCATGCTTCTCTTGCATCCATATGTTCATATGATCATCCTCATGCCTTGATTCATGTTTGCATCATCTCATAGCATCATTAGTATCATGTGTGTGCTTCTGGTTTTAATTTGCATCATGTCATTTCATCTCATCTTGCATTGCATTGCATTCCTTTCATTAACTTTTCAGGTGGTAAGTAACTTTGAGAAGTGAATTTGCCTTCACTTCTCACATTTTCTTTTCATCTCTCTTATGCATCATTGCTGCATTTTGTCTTGTGTTCGAGATTGAGCTTGCTCTTTCTTCTTCCTCTTACTTTCTTTCTTCAAGTGACTTGTCTTCTTAAATGAAGCAAGTGACTTTGCTTCTCTTTGATCCTTTCATCTGCTTCCTGGTGGTTCCTCTGAAGATTTCTCTTGTAAACCTCACAAACCTTAGGAACAACCAAGCATGAAAATAATTAGGGTTTTGATTAGTCCCCCATTTAGATTTTACCTTTGTGTCTCATTGAGTCTTCTCTTCTCATCTCATAATCAAGGACTAAACCCTAAAGGTTTTAAGGCTTTGTGATTAAGCTTATGCCTGTATCCTTCTATTAGGATGGAGTGTATAACTTTAATCCTAAGTGTTAAACCCTTAATGTGTTTAAATCCTTTAATCAATTCATCTTAATAATCATCAAGACATCAAGCTTGTAACTTGGGCCTTGAATTAGGGTTCTAATTCTTCCTTAATTGGTTAAGAAGGACTAACCCTAGTGTTAATGGACAAGTCCCCCTCAAGTTGTCTTACAAACCCTAAAAAATATTTCATCATCATACCATTAAATAAAATCCACTTAACCAAAGGCTTGTTTTGTCATGAGTTTAATCCCTAATCATGGATTAAGTTGAGGAGCTTTCCTCAGCTTAAACATTCTCATCTATTATCCTTCTATTAGGATGGTGTAATGAGTCTGTTTAATCCCTGATTATGGCTTAATCTCATTACTCAACACTAAACAAAAACCACAAAAACATCTAAATAATCACAAGTAGGTTAATGATCTTAATCCTGCATCAAAGGTGATTAAGTGTGAGAAGCTGACTTCACACTTAAGGTATTCTCATTACCCCTAATCAGAGGGAAGATGTGATGAGTTTACTAACCCATTGGTTTAGGCTTAAGCTCATTAACTTATGACAAACTTCAAAAAGCAATAAAAGACTGAAAACACAAAAACAAACAATAATCGTCTCCTCCGGGATTCTTTTCTCACCTCATTCACTCACAAACGAGAAACTCGCTTCTTTCGTCTAATGCAAGACAGTTTGCACCTGAGCCAGACAGGTCATACACTTGAGCATAGGCAAGTAAGCAGTTCATAAGTCAATTCACCTTTCAGTCTCTTTGGGTCGAACTACGGTGTTCTTACTTCCTCATTGCACGAGAGGATACGTAGGCATAACTTAACTGTTATCGAACAAAAGTCTCTGTATATTCCCCCTCTTTCCAGTATCATTCTTTTGGCCTCATAGTCTTGAGCTTCATTCATTTCTTACACTGACACTTCACTTATACACTTCACTTCTCTTACACTGACACCTGTACATCCTCTTCCAGCTCTTTTATACACAAATTGCACTAACACTACCCCTTTAAAACACAAATCTTTTAAGCGTGGATCCCATCGAGTACGGCGGACAATCTGGGTGCTAATACCTTCCCAGGTTGTAACCAACCCCCTTTCTCAGTCTCTCTGGTTCGCAACCGTCTTATCCATGTCCTTTCTTAGGTCTATGCAGCATTACCTTTCCTCCGGGATAAAAATGCCTAGCTGGCGACTCTTTCTTTTCCTGTGAGTTCACTCCTGTGTGTTCTCACACCCCTCTTTCGCCGACCGTTCGCGTCTGTACCCTTATTTGGGCCATTTCCCATTTATCGGGAGCGACAGCTTGACGACTCTGCTGGGGACCCTTATACTGTAACCAGGGCTTCTGGTTCTTTTTGTGGGTTCCTCCTAGCGCTTGTTTGATTTGTGTTTACTGGGGTGTTATGTGCTATCTGTGTTTGTATATTTTGTTTTGTTTATTGCTTTATGTACAGTCTGTTTACTGCTTTCTTTACAGCTTTATATACATCATACTGTCATACTGTATTTGGCTGGATCTGGTTTTGTCTTGGTGGGTGGGGTTCTAATGAGAGTTGAGGTCCTATACCTGGGACCTGAGTGACACCTAGGCTAGAGTGGTTCATGTTCTTTCCCATTCCATTTCGGTCTGGTGCGGGAATATGAAACACGGTTCAGATATGGGTTTCTTCTTGAGAACTCTGTACTACAGATTTCCTGTAGTGCTAGGGCTATCTGGGAAGCCTGCTAAGTCTGGATGACCTTTACTATGACCTTCAGAAACTGAGGTGAATTAGAGGAGGATCTTTTATGGTTATTGTAAACACTGTACCTCCGGGTTAGAAGTGTTTACACTTCTCATAACTGATCCAAGTCTGAGGATCCTTGTTTTAGAACATCACCTGTGAGGGGGGTTGGGTTGTTTACAGGTTTGCAGGTACCCATGACCTCAGCATACCCTGATACTTTGTTATGTTTGAGAATGCTTCACTTTGGACAGTTCTTGTGATTTTTAACCCTGGACATGTGACTCTTTATTTGAGCCCCCCACCTTGGTTACTGGACTTATGAACCTCCATCTGGATTTCTTGAACATATATGGACTCATATCAAGGCAGTTAATCAGATCCAGCTTGATCACAAATCCTTGCATATCATCTGCATACATCATCATTGCATCATTTGACATTTTCTTATTTGTTTTTCAGGGTATCCATACTATATTTTGGCTTGGTTTTGACCCCTTCATCTGCATAGACCTATCTTCACCAGTATTAGCTTCAGCTATTTCTTATCTGCTACCCGCTTCAGTCACCTGCATCACCAGTCTCAGCCTGTCAGTGGCCCATCTTCAGTACTATTCTCCATCATCAGCATCTGTCTCAGCTCTTCTTCAGCAGCATGGCACCCAAGAAGAGCAATATCTCCTATCATTTCTTTGAGCCTGAGCTGGCTGGCATCAGGAAGGTCCAGGCCCTGATTACTCCAGACCATATACCACTATTCAGAGAACATTATGGAGGAATCCTTGATGTGGTTATGGATTTGGACCCTTCACAGAGGAGCTTGATTCATACTTGCCTGCAGTTCTATGATCCTCCTTTGAGGTGCTTCACCTTTCAGGATTTTCAGTTGGGACCTTTATTAGAGGAGTATTCATCATTGGTTGGTGTACCTATCAGGGGTGGAGTCCCCTTCAACCCTGAGATGGCTTTTCCTAGTAATGAAGAAGTAGCAAAGGCTTTGTATTTAGAACCAGTTCTGATTGGGCAGAATATGACCACCAAGGCTGGAATCTCTGGTTTACACTTGGATTTCTTGACCTCTCAGGCTATTCTGAAGGCCTCCTTGGGAGAATGGAAGGCGGTCTGTGCATTATTAGCCCTCAGCATATATGGGGTTATATTATTTGCAGATGAGCCAAAGTTTATTAGCAAGAATGCAGTCCATCTTTTCATCCTGAGGAACCCAGTGCCCACCTTACTGGGAGATTTCTACTACTCTGTTCATCAAAGGAATGAAAAGCAAAGAGGAAGATTGGTGAGATGCTGTGCTCCCCTGTTCCATACCTGGCTGCTCAAACACTTGCCCAAGACTGATGCATTCTTAAATCCTCACCAGCAAAAGAATTGGGCTAGAAGACTCATTGCTTTGACCTCAGCTGATATCAGGTGGTGCACTCAGAGCACTAAGGGCAGGGACATCATTACCAGTTGTGGGCAGTTCCCCAATGTACCTCTGATAGGAGTGAAGGGTTGCATCAATTACAACCCTCTGTTATTCAAGAGACAACTGGGCTATGCATTGGTCCACCCTCCTAGAGTACAAGATCTAGCTGAGACCCTTTATGGTGAGATCAAGCCTAATCTGGCTATTGTCAGGCAAGCATCTTGGGCTTGGGACAATGTCCAGACTAAAGGGGTAACCATTCTTGGGAGATGCAACAATGTGGCCTCAGCTCAGTACTATGAGTGGTCTCATGCCAGGGCTCAAGTTTCTGGGATGCCCTTCACCCTTGAAGATGTGCCTGGACCATCCACAACACCACCCCCAGCAACTGTCAGCCTGGAAGAATTTGAGAAGCTCAAAGAGAGGAATGAGAATTTGTCTGAAGCCTTGAAGAGAACCCTCTGGGAGAGGAGTGATGGTCGTCTGGACATTGAAAGGTTGGAAAAGCTAAAGGTGGAGCATCTAGCCAGGATTGAAAAGTCAGAAGACTACATTAAGAAGTCAAGAGCTGGAGAGCAGATCTTGAAGAATGCCTGCAAGGAGGCTCAGTTCCAGAAGGCCAGGACTGATTTGTATCTAAAAGAGAGTCAAGCTAGGTGGGTCAGGATCACTGAAGCTCGCACTCAGGAGGATAAGAGAACTCAGGACAAGATTGAGCAGTTGAAGGCTAATGCAAAAGAGCAACAGGAAGCCTTGCTAGCAGCCCAGAGGGAGATCTCAGAATTGAAACTCAGAGCTGGTGTGAAGAGGTCAAAGGACCAAAGCAGACACAAGAAGCTAACTGCAGCTGTTGCTACCAGGAATCTTCTTATCAGAAACCTTACAGAGCGTCCAGCTGATCCTGTGACTGAAGCACTTCTAAAGGAAGTTTAGGAGGATGAGTTTGGTCTTGGTGTCTGACTTTTGCTTGTTGTTGCTTTCATTTCATGTACTTTTCTTTTTCTTATGTTGTATTTTGACCCCTCAGGGGCATGTATTGCAAAAAAACAAACTATGTATCATTCACTTTTCTGTAATATATTCATTAGTTTGTTCTATCTGAGTTTCTTTCAAGCAACATCAAAAGCATCTTCCTCAGGGGTCTGGAAAGGTCAAAACCAAGTGCCAAGCCGGATACCTTGGAAACAAATAAGCATACTGCATTGCATACTAACCTTTTGTTTTGTTTTGTAGGTTTTGTTTGGTTTTTGTTACTAACTCTGTTGTGATTCAGGAACTATTGCTCGACGTCGGGTGTTCCCACTCAACCGTCCACACAGATATCCCACCCGCAACAACCTTCCGGGCATACAAATGGACCAAGTACAGCAGGACCTTACAGAGGTCAGGACTCAAATGGCCAACGAGAGACTGGAAATGAGAAATCAGATGACTCAGTTTATGGAGGTGATGAATGGATTGGCACATAGCCAAGAAAGATTAAGAGCACTGGTAGAAAGGCAGACCCAGGAGGAACCCCATCTAGGGACTGGGGGGACAAGCAATAATGAGAGGGTTCAGCCTCATGTTAATCCCCCAGTCTATGGACCCCACCTTCATCCAGAGATCAACATCCCTGTTAATGTGCAAGGGACTGCCACTGCAGGCAGAGTATTACAAGAAGACCCCCAGGAAGATCAATTTACAGTGATGGGAGCTGGGGATGAAGCCTATGACAGAAGGCTAGATGAGATTGCTGAGAAACTGAGATCCCTGGAGTCCCAGAATTCTTTGGGCTTTGATGTTATGGACATGGGTCTAGTGGACGGGGTCAGGATTCCCCACAAATTTAAACCTCCGTGCTTTGAGAAGTACAACGGAACTTCCTGTCCCCGAACCCATTTACAATCCTTTCTGGGGAGGCTGAAGGCATATACCATGGACGAAAAGCTATGGATGTTTTATTTTGAAGATAGCTTAACAGGAGCTTCAAGGGAATGGTACTCTCACTTGACTAGAGCAACCATCAGATGCTGGAAGGACTTGGCTGAGGCCTTTATAAGACAATACCAGTACAACTTGGATATGGCTCCCAACAGGACCCTCCTGATGGGGATGTCTCAATCATCCAGGGAAAGCTTTCGGGAGTATGCTCAGAGGTGGAGACAGCTTGCTGCTGCTATCCAGCCACCCATGTCAGAGAGGGAAATGGCTGATATGTTTATGAACACCCTACAAGGGACATACATTGACAGGCTAGCTGCCTTTTCTTCCACTAGCTTTGCTGACGTGGTCATAGCCGGGGAAAGAATTGAGAGCCTATTAAAGATGGGCAAGATTTCTGACAACGGTGCGAGCTCGTCCAGCAACCCCAGAAAACCTTTTGTAGGTCCAAGAAGAACTGGTGAGACCAATGCTATTCAGGCCAGCAGGGGCAGACCCCAATATGTTCACAGGTCTGTGGCAGCAGTCACCATTCCCGCTCCAATTCATCCACAACCAGCTTATCAACCGCAGCAGCAATCTCATTACCAGCAACAAACTCAGTATCCACCCCAGAGAAATTATAACAACAACACCAGCTACAGCAATAAGCAAAGACCGTTCCAACAGAAACCTTCTCAGGCCAATAGGGTGATTGATCCGATCCCTATGCCCTATGCCACATTATTGCCACAACTCCTGAAACTCAACCTGGTTGAGCTAAGGACATTGGCCCCTCCAGATCCTACCAGTCTACCCAGAAATTATGACGCCAGCGCCAGATGTGCTTTTCACTCGAATGCACCTGGCCACAGTACAGAGAAGTGCAGAGCTTTGCACATGAAAGTGCAGGATCTAGTGGATTCCAAAGCTCTAAACTTTGCACCACCACCAAATGTTAACAAGAACCCTATGCCAAACCACGGAGGACCCAGAATCAACGCTATTGAGGAAGGTAAGCCGTCTTACTTGATAACCAGTGTGGGTCAGATTCGGACACCCTTGGTAGAGATTAAAGCTCAACTCCTTGAATGTCAAATGTTCCCGGGATGTGAGCTAGGGTGTGCTTATTGCAACATTTCAGTGAATGGGTGTGATAACTTGAGAGAAGGCATAGATGGTCTCATCCAGAGTGGCCTGCTTCAAATCACAACATCAATACCTACCAATCCAGCAATCTCCTTAACAACAATTCCCGAGTCTTCTACAACTACAACAACCATTGTTCCAAACAACTCTTCAATCTCATCAACAAATGCTTCATCTGTTACTTCAACGGACCAGATGTCAGCAAACATCCCTTATACAACTTCAGCACCCCTTCATTCAGAGTCTCCTACAACAACAACATCCATCCAGTCAACAGTGTCTCCTACAATACCAACAGCAAACAATGAAAGTGTCTCAACGGTTACAATTTATTATGATCCGGAAAATGGTTCTGCCTACAACTCACAAAATGCCACTCCTATCAGAGAACCAGTCACAATATACTATGATCCACATACTATCACGGTCCCTTCTGCAGCTGCCATCAGTCCAGTCACTATCACAGTGCCTGGGCCAGTACCTTATGAAAGCAGTAATGCCATCCCTTGGCATTACGGCTCCGATCTATACTGCGAAGGACAGAAAGTCACTCTCGAATCATCAACTTCTTCACCACAAATAGACAATGTGGGGGGAGGCGGAGGCTTCACTCGAAGCGGACGTCTCTTTGCCCCGCAAATTCCAAGACCCAGTGCCGAAGCAGAAGCTGCTGCCAAGGCAAAAGGGAAGAGCATGGTGCAAGAAGATCAAGCTGCTAAAGAAGCTCTGAAAACCCCTTTTGATCAAGAGGTTGATGAATTCATGAGAATCATCAAGAAAAGTGATTACAAGATAGTAGACCAGCTTCACCAGACACCTTCCAAGATCTCCATTTTATCATTGCTAATGTGCTCTGAGGCTCATCGGAACGCACTATTAAAAGTCTTGCACGCAGCTTATGTGCCAGAAGAGATTACCGTCAATCAGTTGGAGGCCGTAGTTGGAAATGTTAACGCTAGTCATGGACTAGGATTTACCAACACTGATTTGACTACGGAAGGCCGCAATCACAACAAGGCTTTGCACATTACCATGGAGTGTAAGGGTGCAGTTCTTTCTCATGTGCTGGTAGACACGGGATCATCCCTCAACGTCTTACCTAAGAAGGCCCTTGTGAAGCTGGAGTATGAAGGATTGGCATTACGCCCCAGTAACTTGGTAGTGAGAGCCTTTGACGGTTCTAAGAGATCAGTTCTGGGAGAAATTGAGTTGCCTATAACGATTGGCCCACAAACTTTCAAAGCGACCTTCTACGTGATGGACATTCAGCCGGCCTACAGCTGTTTGTTGGGTAGACCATGGATTCATGCCGCTGGCGCAGTTACGTCTACCCTTCACCAGAAGTTAAAATTCGAGTGGGAAAGCCAAGTCGTTACTATTTGTGGAGAGGAAGATATCTTTGTTAGCCATCTGGCTACATACAAGTATATTGAGATGGATGGGGAGATCCATGAAACCATGAGTCAAGGATTTGAAGCCCTGAACATCAACGAAGCATCTGCTGTGCTTGGGACTTCCATGACATCTTATCAACAAGCCCGGAAGTTTGTTGAAGAAGGGACTGCTCAAGGCTGGGGCAAGCTGTTGCCCGTGGAGAAGAAAGAGGATAGATTTGGGTTGGGTTACAAACCAACTCAGCAAGATCAACCAGAGGCTGCTAAGAAGCCCAGTTTTGTTAGTGGGGGGATGCTCACCCCTGATGCTGTAAACAACTTGGAAGATGAGTCGGAAGATGAGCGCAACCTGGAGAGCTGGATACGTCCAAGGATCCCGGGGAGCCGTATCTCAAACTGGTCTTCCCAGGAAATTATAAGGGTTACTCCTGCAGAGTAATTATTATTTCCTGTATATTTTAAGCATGCATCAAGTCTTGCATCTTGCCCAAGATGACAAGACTCATTTTGTAATCGGGCCATCTGTAATTTTGTGCAAACAGATAAATCAATGATAATCAGACATCTTTTGCAAATGAGTCTTTTTCTTTTCCGCTCACTGTTTTTTCCATTTTTCTTTTTGTACAAAAATAAAATGGCAATGTTTTCAAAATGATAACTTCATTTCACTTTTTCTAAACAAGATTAAAATCAATCACTAAAATGAACAATCTAAACCCTTGCAGAGAGTGCCTTCCAGACTGCACCGACAACAACACTGCTATGGCTTCGTATGACTTTGACAATCCAATCAATCAAGCTGATGAAGGGGTTGAAGAAGATTATGAGCTTCCTGAAGAGCTAGCCAGGTTGTTAAGGCAAGAGGAGAAGGTTATCACCCCTCATCAGGAGGAGGTCGAAACAGTTAATCTTGGTACAGATGAAGATGTGAAAGAAGTTAAGATCGGGGCCTGCCTACAAAACTCAGTGAAAGAACAACTAATTGATCTGCTTCGGGAGTATGCGGATGTGTTTGCTTGGTCTTACCAAGACATGCCAGGTTTGGACACCGATATCGTCATGCACAGGCTGCCATTGAAAGAAGATTGCCCGCCGGTTAAACAGAAACTGCGCCGTATTCGCCCGGATATGGCAATGAAAATCAAAAAAGAGGTACAAAAGCAGTGGGACGCCGGGTTCCTTGCTGTAACTAGCTATCCGCCGTGGGTTGCTAACATAGTACCTGTGCCTAAGAAGGACGGCAAAGTAAGAATGTGTGTTGACTACCGGGATCTGAACAGAGCTAGCCCGAAAGATGATTTCCCATTACCTCACATTGATGTATTGGTTGATAATACGGCTCAGTTCTCGGTATTCTCCTTCATGGACGGATTTTCAGGATACAATCAGATCAAGATGTCACCTGAAGACATGGAGAAGACAACCTTCATCACCCCCTGGGGCACTTTCTGTTACAAGGTGATGCCATTCGGACTGAAGAATGCTGGTGCAACATATCAACGGGCTATGGTAACATTATTCCACGATATGATCCATAAAGAAATTGAATGTTATGTGGATGACATGATTGCCAAGTCCCTCACAGAAGAAGACCACCTGGTGAATCTGTTGAAACTATTCAAGCGTCTGAGGAAGTACCAACTGAAGCTGAACCCCAACAAGTGCACATTCGGGGTGCGATCTGGTAAGCTGCTGGGTTTTATTGTAAGCGAGAAAGGGATTGAGGTTGACCCTGATAAAGTCAAAGCCATTCAAGAAATGCCTGCACCAAAGTCAGAAAAAGAAGTTCGAGGGTTCCTAGGTAGATTGAACTACATCTCAAGGTTCATATCTCACCTTACAGCAACCTGTGAACCCTTGTTCAAGCTGTTAAGAAAAGAACAGACGGTCAGGTGGAATGAAGACTGCCAGAGGGCTTTTGACAAGATCAAAGAATACCTGCAAGAACCGCCAATCCTTATGCCTCCAGTTGAAGGAAGACCTTTGATAATGTACTTGACAGTATTAGAAGAGTCAATGGGGTGTGTGCTGGGCCAGCATGACGAGTCTGGTCGAAAAGAGTATGCAATATACTACCTGAGCAAAAAGTTTACCGACTGTGAACAACGTTATTCACTGCTCGAGAAAACTTGCTGTGCTTTAGCGTGGGCTGCTCGCCGACTGAGACAGTATATGTTGACCCACACTACCTTATTGATATCCAAAATTGACCCAGTCAAGTACATTTTCGAGAAGCCAGCTCTTACCGGACGGGTTGCAAGATGGCAAATGATTCTCACGGAATATGACATTCAGTACACATCTCAGAAAGCCATCAAGGGCAGTGTATTGTCTGAATATCTTGCTGAGCAACCTATTGATGATTACCAGCCTATGAGATTTGACTTCCCTGATGAAGACATCATGTTCATAAAAGCGAAAGATCATGAAGAGCCTGTTCACACTGAAGGGCCTGACCCGGAAGAAGAATGGACTATGATGTTTGATGGGGCTGTTAACATGAGTGGTCGTGGTGTTGGTGCAGTACTCATTACGCCTAAAGGAGTTCACATGCCTTTCTCGGCAAAACTCACCTTTAATTGCACCAACAACGAAGCTGAATACGAAGCTTGCATTATGGGTCTTGAGGAAGCCATTGACCTCAGGATCAAGACATTGACTGTATTCGGAGATTCAGCTCTGGTAGTTAATCAAACCAACGGCAAATGGTACACCCACCAGGATCATCTGATACCTTACAGGGATTATACAAGGAGGTTATTGACTTTCTTCACAACGGTCAAGCTTGAGTATATCCCTCGAGATGAAAATCAGTTTGCAGATGCTCTGGCTACCATTTCATCCATGATCAAAGTTCAAGCTGCCAACTTTGTACCTCGGATTTCAGTGTCTAGACTCGACAGACCAGCATATGTGTTCGCGGCAGATGTTGTCAAAGATGATAAGCCTTGGTTCCATGACATTAAGTGCTTCTTGGAGGATCAAACATACCCACCTGGGGCATCTTCCAACGATAAGAAGACATTAAGAAGGCTTGCTGGTAGTTTCTTCCTGAACACTGATGGTTCTTTGTACAAGAGAAACTTTGATATGGTACTCCTCAGATGCGTTGATAGAACAGAAGCAGACTTGTTGATGCACGAGGTGCACGAAGGATCCTTTGGTACCCATGCAGGAGGGCATGCCATGGCTAAGAAATTGCTAAGATCAGGTTATTACTGGATCACAATGGATGCAGACTGTTGTGCCTACGCCAGAAAATGCCATAAATGCCAGATTTATGCGGATAAGGTGCATGTGCCTCCCAATCCTTTGAACGTGATGTCTTCACCCTGGCCCTTTGCTATGTGGGGCATTGATATGATTGGCAAGATCGAGCCGACTGCTTCAAGTGGTCACAGATTCATCTTGGTAGCCATTGACTATTTTACCAAGTGGGTTGAAGCAGCTTCCTATGCAAATGTCACAAGGCAAGTGGTAGCCAGATTTCTGAAGAGAGATATCATCTGTCGATACGGAGTTCCCGAGCGAATCATTACTGACAATGGTTCCAACTTAAACAACAAAATGATGGCAGAACTATGCCGGGACTTCAAGATCCAACACCACAATTCTTCTCCTTACAGGCCAAAGATGAACGGCGCTGTTGAGGCAGCCAACAAGAATATCAAGAAGATTGTGCAGAAGATGGTAGTCACCTACAAAGACTGGCATGAGATGCTACTATTTGCCTTGCATGGGTACCGCACGTCAATCAGAACATCCACTGGGGCAACACCGTATCAGCTTGTGTATGGTATGGAAGCAGTCCTACCAGTTGAAGTTGACCTACCCTCCCTACGGGTACTGATGGATGTTAAGCTGAATGAAGCAGAATGGGTCCGATCCCGATACGAACAACTGAGTCTGATTGAAGAGAAAAGATTGGCTGCAATCTGTCATGGGCAGTTATATCAAAGAAGAATGAAGAAAGCCTTCGATCAGAAAGTCAGGCTCCGAGAGTACCAAGTGGGAGATCTTGTGCTGAAAAGAATCCTCCCTCCTCATACAGACCACAGGGGAAAGTGGACCCCAAACTATGAAGGACCATTCGTGGTAAATAAAGTCTTCTCCGGTGGAGCACTGATGCTCAGCACCATGGATGGTGAAGATTTCCCGTCCCCTGTAAATTCAGATGCAGTTAAAAAATACTTCGCATAAAAATGACCCGCTGGACATAAAAACAGAATGTAAGTCCAGGCAAAAACAGGGTATCCCGGCAAGTCAAAAACAGAATAAAAGACTTGGGCAAAAATAAGGGAAATAAATAAAAAATTGTACACCCGCTGAGTTGAAAAGCCGCATTGGACAGCTCAGGCAAAAATGGGTATCCCGATGGATTGAAAACCCGAATGGGCGATCCATGCAAAATAAGGGAATAAGCGAACAACTGCATTCTTAATTTGTCTGTATCACTTACAACTTGGTAGGCTTCGAAAGGATCAAGCCTCTTTCAGAATCAGCTTTCTTCAGAAAGCAAGACGAGAAGAACGTCAAATGTCATACGAGTCATAGCCAAGGGAAGCTCCTTGAAGCGTCGTCAACATTGCCAACATTTTGCTTCTCAATTTGTAACAATCTCCTCATTTTAGGGGATCTGTTTCTCTGACTGTATCTTGCCAATTCAGGGCATATAAATCAATAAAAACAGATTTTTCAGTCACACGATGTCTCGTACTTTTTTTATTTGCAAAGAATGTCTGATGTCTTTAAAATACTGATTGCATAAATACAGATGTTTTTCTCCTGAAAATACGTACTTGCAGGGAATATACTTACTCTCAGAAGTGTCTAACTCCTATGACGGAATCCAGTAAAGGATACCTCGGGATTACTTGCGCGTTTCTCTATCTTTGCAGGATTGAATGTATCCGAAGCGCAACTCGGGGCATGAAAGCTTCATCCCAGCAAGCTGGCAAATCAGTATTCACTCAGTCTTAGCACTCAAAGTGTTTTCTCCCCAGCTGAGTTGCCACTTGTTGCTTCTCCCAGCCGAGTTGCCGATAATTCTTCCTCAGCTAAGCACAAGAGCCAGGGAACCACTTCCCCACAGAGTCTCAGCCTCTATCCAGAAGAGCAGCACGAAGGAATCACAACAGAGTGACGAAAGCTTCTACAAACCCCAGCTGGGTCCCTCATTACCAAGAATAGGTCTATCATTGACCCATTTCCCCAAGCAGAATCATCTCTACCAATGATCTCATCCCCAGCTGGGACGTCCATTTCAAGCGGATTAACCAGAGATCTTCACAACAACTGGATCCGAATCCCGGATTGGTATCTTTGCATAATCATAGCATTCGCATCATATTCACCCCACAAAGCGTAACATTCCGTCTAATACGGAGCATTACGGTAAAAATCAAACATGTTGCATAATCATAAGTCATGGTCTGAATCAAACACTTGTGAATATCAACAATCCATCAGCAGTATACAAAATGCTCCCCGGATTCCCCAGCAGAGAGCTAAAGCGAAAGCAGTTGCCCTGCACCCACAAACACCCAGTACGTACTCCTTGTGACGCCCGTCCGTGTCACATCCTCAGCAGAAAGCCAAAGCGTCCCCTTTGCACTCACAGATACTTATATATAACTTTCTTGACACTCGTCCGTGTCACTTTCCAGCATAATTGCCTAAACACTTTGTAAAACATATACTTGTATATATACCTCTTGACACTCGTCTGTGTCACTCTCTCCAGCAGATTGAACACTCAAATATACACTACTCATACTTATTTTACTTATACGGATACTCGTCCGTATCTTATATACACCATTTATATCCCCGCAGATTCGACACTCGTCCGTGTTCTTTGTTAACCCGTTAGTACTCGTCCGTACCATCATCTCAGAACATGCGTCTAGCGTTTGTTTCTACCTGATACTCGTCCGTATCATAGTCTTAGGGATGCTCGTCCGCATCTTTAATCCATACACTGTGTCAAACACTTTTGTCTTCTTGAATATAGACACTCGTCTGTGTCTACTATTCCCCAGAAGAGTCCCCTCAGAATCAACACTCGTCCGTGTTCCTTGTTAACCAGTTGATACTCGTCCGTATCATCATCTCTGAACACGTGTCAGTATTTGTTTCTACCTGATACTCGTCTGTATCATAGTTTTAGGGATGCTCGTCCGCATCTTTAATCTATACACAACGTCAAAACACTTATACCTTTTATTTCTTGGATATAAACACTCGTCCGTGTTTACCTTTTCCCCAGTAAAGTGAATTTTCTTTTTATCTGACATTCGTCCTATGTCATGATAAACCCTGAGAGCAGTCGTACCCTGCTAGGTGATCGTCCTTCACCTCTTGATGATCGTCCTTCATCATGCTCGTCCGATGGCCGTCCCCATCGTTGACCTTTTTATCCGACATTCGTCCTATGTCGTGATATATTTAGCAGCCGTCCCCTGCTAGGTGATCGTCCTTCACCTCTTGATGATCGTCCTTCATCATTTTATCCGATGGTCGTCCCCATCGTTGATCTTGTTATCTGACATTCGTCCTATGTCATGATAAACCTTGAGAGCAGCCGTCCCCTGCTAGGTGATCGTCCTTCACCTCTTGATGATCGTCCTTCATCATGCTCTTCCGATGGCCGTCCCCATCGTTGACCTTTTATCCGGCATTCGTCCTATGTCGCGATATTTTCGGCAGCCGTACCCTGCCAGGTGATCATCCCTCACCTTAGATGATCGTCCCTCATCTTATCCCCAACAGAGAAGCCTTCCCCTGCTAGGTGATCGTCCTTCACCTTTGATGACCGTCCCTCATCATTATTTCATTTATTCTTTAACCCGATGGTCGTCCCCGTCATGGTCCCTTTTCTTTTTCAGTTTAGCCCGATGGCCATCCCCATCGTTGGTTGCTTTGCTTTATGAACTTGATGGTCGTCCCCATCATTTTTCATTAATCCCCAGAGAATCTTACAGCTTTACTTGATGGCCGTCCCCATCATAATCTTTTATCCCCAGCATGTCGGCCTTCCCCGTCATTGCTTTATTTTCCGCACTTCTCCAGCATGTCGGCCGTCCCCGTCATTGCTCTTTACCCAGCAGTCGTCCTCTGCTCGACGGTCGTCCTCCGTCGCCCGCACTTTATATTATACTTTATCTTTCTTTTACAATCTATATCCCTTTTATTCTTCATTCTGTGAGCGCAAATTTTGGACTGTCTTTGGTATTCAACCACAAGTTATCTTGTTTGCCTGTTAAGCCGTCACTTACATCCTGCACAGCTAACTCGTGTTTGAATAGGGGCAGCTGTAAACACCCCAAATTTGCCCTCACCCATTCACACCATGGCTTGTGATCATTTCATATGCATTAATTCAATCATAGCATCTCATATCACATTTTTTGATTCATTGCATTGGTTCAAAGTCATCTGCATCTAGGGTTTGTGATCTGAGCAATCCCAGAGCTTCTTGAGCCACTCCAAAGGCCATCAATCACTTCAAAGAGGTCCATATATGTTCAAGCATCATATTATGTCCCCTCAAAGTCAAGAATGTCAAAAAATCACAAGAACTGAGAATGGTATGGAAGTAGAGCCAGGCTTGACTGCACAGATGACCTAAAATTAGGGTTTTGGTTTCAGAGGCCATAACTCCAAATTTTTTGGTCATTCTTGTTTCTATTGGTCTCTATATGGTATAGGGAGTATGCATATCAATTTTCATGAAGAAATTCCTTGAGGAAGTCATCTGATCAAGAGTTGACTTTTCAAGCAAGTCAGTGTAAAATCAGGGCATCTGAGGCCCCCAATGACCCAACCAAAGGGTGTTCTTCATCATTTTGATTATGTATGATCTTTATTTGATCATGGAAGATGTTGGAAGTTCACAAAATTGAAGAATTTCAAGTCTTTTGCAAAGTTGACTTTTTGGGAAAGTTTGACTTTTAATGAAATTGCCATTTTAGGAAACTTTTTCAACCTTTACTTTTTGATTCAAAAATGCTTCAAATGGAAAAACTTTGGTCATGAAAGTTGTAGAATGGATCATTCCCTTTTCAAAAAGTACAAGAACATGACCTAATTCATTTTGGATCAAAAGTTATGGCTTGTCAAAGTTGGCTAAAATCACAAAATTTCAAAGTTTCTACCAAAGAGGCAAAGTTGCAAATTCACTTGTCAAGGCAAATTGAGCTGTCAAATGGACGTCTAAACTTCACAGCATGATCATACAACACCTAAAATTCATAATGGGCCAAAGAAGCTTGCACTTTGATGCATTGAAATTCATGAAATCTCAAAGGAACCAAACTAGAACCAACTTGCAAAACTCATCATAAGCTACAAACTACTTGCTGCCTTGCCTCAAAACTCTTTTCACAGCATTCCTTGATTCAAGCTGAGCAAAAGCAAGCCAAGAAGCAAGTGGTACCATGGCCCATACCTCAAGTACACATCAAGTTGACATTTTGGCCAAAGACCCATACCAATCACCATAGGCCACCAACAACTTTCTGACCTATCCCCTTTTGATACATGGACCAAAGCCAGCATAACACACCACACATTGCAAGCTGAAACAGACCCAAGCCTTAGTTTCAAGTTTATGCTCCAACTTGCATTTTCCTTCGAAACTGATTGTACAAGCTACAAACATACAAACCAACTTCACAAACATACTCAACACACTTTCCTGATCACAAAGCACCCATCACCATTGCCTTAAACTCCCAGAATCACAAACACGATTTCCACCCCACTTGGAGCAGAACCTCTGCCATCTCATAAACCAGCCACCACAAACTTTTTCTAAGCATCAAGACTTCATCAGGGGCCTAAGGGGAGTGGTTTGCACAAGGAGAGAAGGTCAGAAAGTTGCAAACTGAGAAAGCTCAAAGCTCAGGTATATCAAGAACTTTTTTTCCAGAAATGAGTTTTTAAGTTTCTAATTTGTTCCTCATGCCTTGCTGATCACTCTGATGTCCTTAGTTTTGAAAATGGTGGAGAAATGAGCATTTAATCTTGTTCTGAAACTTTTCTGACCTAAACATGTTTGGCTTCGATTCGCATGATTGATGAATGAAAAATGAGTTTTGTTTAGGGGTTTTGATTCAGTGTTGTATGGGGATGATTTCTGGGTGATTAGTTTTCATTTTCATAGTGTTTTGAGGGATTTAGAAATTTTCAGGTGGGAGTCCCACCGGAGAAGACGACCGGAAGTCTTCTCCGGCCACCTGAATCTGTTTAGCCCTAATCCCTGTAATTAATGCAAGTTTGAATTGTGTGCGTTGGATGGGCTGACTTAGTCAACTCTCGCGCGTGCTCAATGGCCAGGATCCACTCACTTAACCCTAATCCACGTCATTAACTTATTTAATTAGGTTTTATAATTAATCTGGCCAGTTTGAATTTCCACCCTTGGATATGGCGCCAGTCAACGCGCGCGTTCCCAGTTTAAACCTCAGCCTTAGGATCAGCATACTTCCATTAAATTCATTTTATTTTGTATTTTATTTCATTTGTTTTGTCCATTTTATTTAAAATAGTAAAACAATTTTAAAAATTCTGAAAATTTTTGTACAAACTTTTATGAATTTTCAGAAACCAAAAACATTTTTATTTTTATTTTTTGCATTAAAAAATATTTTTAAATCATTTAAAAGTTTATTTTTAATTAATTAATGAGAATTAATTAATTAAAAATACTTTTAGGTATTTAAAAATCACCAAAAAATTCATGAAACCTTTAAAATCATTTAGAAACATTGTCCAACCTTCAAACCAAATTTCTTTTTTGATCTTGATGCATTTTGACAATTTTCCATGGAATTAATTTCATTTCAAAGCATTATTTTGATCCAATCTTTGAAAATTCATTTCTGCCTAGTCTTTGAGAGTTGGACTTTGATTCTTTTTGCATTGTGTCTTGCATATCATGTAGTTTGTAGGATTAAATTGGCATGATTTGATCTTGCATTTTCATTTTGTTTGACATTTTTCTTGTCAAGGTACCCTAAAACCCTAGAAATCTTAGGAAATTCATAACTTACATTAGGTTAAGAATTGGATCCCCTCCTTTGGGCAGTGAGTTTGTATAGGGTTAGGGTTCCTTTGAGTGCATTTTCAATTTTTTTTATCTTGATGTTTGCTTCTGATTTTGGTTTTTGTTTGGTGCATTGATCATAAACCCTAATTTGGGCTTCCTTTTGCATTCATCTTGCATTTGTTTGCATACCATGACTTGCCATGACATTTTATGCATCCATTTGATTCATAATACATCTTAGGACATATTAGAAACATGTTTGATCATTGCATCTTGCATTTGCCATGTTGTATGTCATTTGCATTTCATAACTTTTCATGTATGATCATGGTTCTAAGCATGCTTCGCTTGCATCCATATGTTCATATGATCATCCTCATGCCTTGATTCATGTTTGCATCATCTCATAGCATCATTAGCATCATGTGTGTGCTTCTGGTTTTAATTTGCATCATGTCATTTCATCTCATCTTGCATTGCATTGCATTCCTTTCATTAACTTTTCAGGTGGTAAGTAACTTTGAGAAGTGAATTTGCCTTCACTTCTCACATTTTCTTTTCATCTCTCTTATGCATCATTGATGCATTTTGTCTTGTGTTCGAGATTGAGCTTGCTCTTTCTTCTTCCTCTTACTTACTTTCTTCAAGTGACTTGTCTTCTTAAATGAAGCAAGTGACTTTGCTTCTCTTTGATCCTTTCATCTGCTTCCTGGTGGTTCCTCTGAAGATTTCTCTTGTAAACCTCACAAACCTTAGGAACAACCAAGCATGACAATAATTAGGGTTTTGATTAGTCCCCCATTTAGATTTTACCTTTGTGTCTCATTGAGTCTTCTCTTCTCATCTCATAATCAAGGACTAAACCCTAAAGGTTTTAAGGCTTTGTGATTAAGCTTATGCCTGTATCCTTCTATTAGGATGGAGTGTATAACTTTAATTCTAAGTGTTAAACCCTTAATGTGTTTAAATCCTTTAATCAATTCATCTTAATAATCATCAAGACATCAAGCTTGTAACTTGGGCCTTGCATTAGGGTTCTAATTCTTCCTTAATTGGTTAAGAAGGACTAACCCTAGTGTTAATGGACAAGTCCCCCTCAAGTTGTCTTACAAACCCTAAAAAATATTTCATCATCATACCATTAAATAAAATCCACTTAACCAAAGGCTTGTTTTGTCATGAGTTTAATCCCTAATCATGGATTAAGTTGAGGAGCTTTCCTCAGCTTAAACATTCTCATCTATTATCCTTCTATTAGGATGGTGTAATGAGTCTGTTTAATCCCTGATTATGGCTTAATCTCATTACTCAACACTAAACAAAAACCACAAAAACATCTAAATAATCACAAGTAGGTTAATGATCTTAATCCTGCATCAAAGGTGATTAAGTGTGAGAAGCTGACTTCACACTTAAGGTATTCTCATTACCCCTAATCAGAGGGAAGATGTGATGAGTCTACTAACCCATTGGTTTAGGCTTAAGCTCATTAACTTATGACAAACTTCAAAAAGCAATAAAAGACTGAAAACACAAAAACAAACAATAATCGTCTCCTCCGGGATTCTTTTCTCACCTCATTCACTCACAAACGAGAAACTCGCTTCTTTCGTCTAATGCAAGACAGTTTGCACCTGAGCCAGACAGGTCATACACTTGAGCATAGGCAAGTAAGCAGTTCATAAGTCAATTCACCTTTCAGTCTCTTTGGGTCGAACTACGGTGTTCTGACTTCCTCATTGCACGAGAGGATACGTAGGCATAACTTAACTGTTATCGAACAAAAGTCTCTGTATATTCCCCCTCTTTCCAGTATCATTCTTTTGGCCTCATAGTCTTGAGCTTCATTCATTTCTTACACTGACACTTCACTTATACACTTCACTTCTCTTACACTGACACCTGTACATCCTCTTCCAGCTCTTTTATACACAAATTGCATTGACACTACCCCTTTAAAACACAAATCTTTTAAGCGTGGATCCCGTCGAGTACGGCGGACAATCTGGGTGCTAATACCTTCCCAGGTTGTAACCAACCCCCTTTCTCAGTCTCTCTGGTTCGCAACCGTCTTATCCATGTCCTTTCTTAGGTCTATGCAGCATTACCTTTCCTCCGGGATAAAAATGCCTAGCTGGCGACTCTTTCTTTTCCTGTGAGTTCACTCCTGTGTGTTCTCACACCCCTCTTTCGCCGACCGTTCGCGTCTGTACCCTTATTTGGGCCATTTCCCATTTATCGGGAGCGACAACCACCAAATTGCTTGGACGCAATGCCAAGCCATCATTCTCCAGCTTCACTAAGGCTTTCTTTGGTAGAACATTGAGCGATGACCCAGTGTCCACCAATACATGAGATAGAACGCCACCCTTGCACTCTAGGGTGATATGTAAAGCCTTGTTGTGGTTACGTCCTGTCGCTCCCACCAAAATAACACAGGGCCAGAAGGGGCACAGACGCGTACGGTCGGCGAAAGGAGAGAGAACACACAGGGGTGAACTCAGGAAGAAAAGAGTCGCCAGCTAGGCATTTTTATCCCGGAGGAAAGGTAATGCTGCATAGACCTAGAAAGATATGGATAAGACGGTCGCGAACCAGAGAAACTGAGAAAGGGGATTGGTTACAACCTGGGAAGGTATTAGCACCCAGATTGTCCGCCGTACTCGACGGGATCCACGCTTGAAAGATTTGTGTTTTAAAGGGGTAGTCTCAGTGCAATTTGTGTGCAAAAGCTGGAAAAGAATGCAAGTGTCAGTGCTGGAAGAAAGTGAAGTGAAATATATGGAGTGTCAGTGCTAGAACAAGAAGGAGATGCTTAAGACTATGAGGCTTAAAGAGTAATGCTGGAAGGAGGGGGAATATACAGAGACTTTTGTTCGATAACTGTTAAGTTATGCCTACGTATCCTCTCGTGCAATGAGGAAGTCAGAACACCGTAGTTCGACTCAAAGAGACTGAAAGATAAATTGACTTGTGAACCGCTTACTTGTCTATGCTCAAGTGTATGACCTGTCTGGCTCAGGTGCAAACTGTCTTGCATTAGACGGAAGAAGCAAGTTCTCGTTTGTGAGTGAATGAGATGAGAAAAGAATCCCGGAGGAGACGATTATTGTTTGTTTTTTGTGTTTTCAGTCTTTTATTGCTTTTTGTGTTTGTCATAAGAAAATGAGCTTAAGCTTAAACCAAAGGTTAGTAAACTCATCACATCCTCCCTCTGATTAGGGGTAATGAGAATACCTTAAGTATGAAGTAAACACCTCACACTTAATCACCCTGATATAGGATTAAGATCATTATCCTATTTGTGATTATTTAGATGTTTTTGTTGTTTTTGTTTAGTGTTAAGTAATGAGTTTAAGCCATAATCAAGGATTTAATGGACTCATTACACCATCCTAATAGAAGGATAATAGATGAGAACATTTAAGCTGAGAAAGACTCCTCAACTTAATCCATGATTAGGGATTAACCTCATGACAAAACAAAGTCTTTATTAAATGGATTTTAGTTAATGGTAAGATTAAGAAGTGCTTTTTATGGTTTGTAAGACAACTTGAGGGGGACTTGTCCATTAACACTAGGGTTAGTCCTTCTTAACCAGTTAAGGAAGAATTAGAACCCTAATGCAAGGCCCAAGTTACAAGCTTGATGTCTTAGTGATTATTAGATGAATTGATTAAAGGAGTTAAACACATTAAGGGTTTAACACTTAGGATTAAAGTTATACATTTCATCCTAATAGAAGGATGCAGGCATAAGCTTAATCACAAAGCCTTAAAACCTTTAGGGTTTAGTCCCTGATTATGAGATGAGAAGAGAAGACTCAAAGATGACACAAAGGTGAAACTAAATGGGGGACTAATCAAGCCCTAATTGTTATCATACTTGGAGGTTCTAGGGTTTGTGAGGCTTAAGAGAGAAAGATCTTCAAAGAGCCACCAAGGAGAGGAGCAGATGAAAGGAGGAAGAAGCAAAGAGAAGCAAGACAACTTGCTTCACTTAAGAAGACAAGTTGCTTGAAGAAAGAAAGTAAGAGATGAACACGAATGAGCAAGCTCAATCCAATACACATGATAAAATGCAGCAAAGATGCAAGAGAGATGAGAAGAGATTGTGAGAAGTGAAGGCAAATTCACTTCTCAAAACAACTTACCACCTGAAAAGTTAGCCAAAGGAAAATGAAATGCAATGCAAATGAGATGAAATGTCATGATGCAAACCAAATTCAGAAGCATGAACATGATATTAATGATGCTAAGGGATGATGCAAACACATGACAAGAGATGAGAATGATCATACAAGCATATGGGTGCAAATGAGGCATGCTTTGAACCATAAAGATCCATGAATGTTTATGAGATGAAATGTACATATAACATGGCAAAGGAATGATGCAGTGATCAAACATGGTTCTAATATGTCCTAAGATGTATTATGAATCATGTGGATGCACAAAATGTCAAGGCAAGTCATTGAATGCAAGCAAATGAGAGATGGATGCAAAGGAAAGCACAAATTAGGGTTTATATGCAACATGCAATGCAAAAATCCAAAACCAGAAGCAAATGATGTGATAAAAAATTGAAAATGCAATCAAAGATACCCTAAACCTATACAAGATCACTGCCCAAAGGAGGGGACCTAACTCTTAACCTAGTGAAAGTTATGAATTTCCTAAGTTGGCTAGGGTTTTAAGGTACCTCATCATGAAAAATGCAAAACAAATTGAAAATGGAAGATCAAATCAAACCAATTTTATCCTATAAACTACATGCCATGAAGGATGCAATGCAAGAAGAACCATCATCAAACTCTCAATGGTTAGGCAGAATGGATTTTTCAAAGTTTGCACAAAAACATTGCCTTAAAATGAATTTAATTCCAAAGAAAATGATCAAAATGCATCAAGAACCAAAAAGAAATTTGTTTTGAGAATTGGACAATGTTTCTAAATGTTTTTAAATGCAATGTGAATTTTTTGGTGATTTTTAAATACCTAAATGCATTTTTAATTAATTAATTTTCATTAACTAATTAAAAATAAACATTTAAATAATTTAAAAATGATTTTTAATGCAAAAATTAAAAATAAAAATATTTTTGGATTCTGAAAATTAATAAAAGATTTGATAAAAAATTCAGAATTTTTTAATGTATTTTACTATTTTTAAAAATTCGTAAAAGATAAATCAAATTTAATGAAATAAAAATTAAAATAAATGAAAGTATGCACAATCCATGGCTGAGATTCAAACTTGGGGGTCAATGGTTGACTGCGCGCGCTATTGGAAGGTCAGGATCTCTTCTGGCTTAATTAACTTAAATGTGATTTATTAAATTAATAAAAACAGATTAGGTTTTAATGATGTGATCTGAGCCACACACACGCGCGGGAATCAACCCTGGTCAACTGCATGCACGGTCCAAATTCAAACTCTCATTAATTACGCTGCTAAACCTAATTAGGGCTTAACCAAATTCAGACGGCCGGAACAGTGTTCCGGTCGTCTTCTCCGGCGAACCAAAACCCTAGATTCTTCTATAGGTTACCAAACATGAAATTTCTTCCACCAAAATGATCCTCTCATCAATCTAAACCTAACCCCTCATCTCAAATTCATTTATTTTCACTCACAAGCCTGAATCGAAGCAAAGCATGAAACACGGGCAAATATTCAGAGATGTCATACATGCTGATTTCTTCACCATTTCAAAAACTAAACACATATTCATGATCAGGAGAAGACATGGCATCATAAAAGAACTTAAAAATCAACTTCTGGGAAGAATGTTCTTCATGTTTACCTGAGATGAAGCTTCCCTGATTTTGAGCTTTCTGGCCTCAAGCTTTGTGCAATCCTTCTCCCTTGATCCTCCTGATGATGGAATGGAGCTTAGAAAGCTTGGGGGTGGCTGGTTTGTGTGATTCAACTCTGGTGTAGCAGAAATGGAGGTCTCTATAGGTGATGATTCAGGCAGTTTCAGGGGGTGGATTTGGTTCTATGTGTGATTTGTGGTTTGTGTGTGAAAGAATTTTTGATGTTTGAGGGCTGTGTGGAAAGATTCGAAGGAGGGAAGTTCTTGGCAGGTTTTTGTGTATGCTGCAATGTGGGAGCTTCTGGCTTATGTATGGTGTGTTTAGGGTTGCTTGATGTCCACATATTTGACTCTGATTGGGCAGAGAGTTGGTGGTGGCACTGTGGGATTGGTATGGGCAAAATGCAAGAAAGTCAAGATTTTGTGTACTCCAAGTATGGGCTGGGACAGAAGAGATCTAGAGGGGTGTCTTGCCTCAGCTTGAGTCAAGGATGGCCCTTGGATGATTCATGAAGGACTGCAGCACTTGGATCATAAGATAGTATGAGTTTTGCATCTTCGCAACTTGTCACATTTTGTGATTTTTGGTCATGAGCATGTGACATTTCTTGCTGCATTCTTGGTGTGAGATGTCTCATGAGATCATGGAAATGTTTTAAGACCATCTAGAGATCATACAAGCATTTGGGAACCAATTTGCAAGAATTCCCCTCTTTGCACTTTCATGGAAAATGGCTTATGGCTACTTGAAATTCAAGACATGGAATTGGGAAATTTCTTGGGCCAAACTGAATTTTAGGTCATGCGTTATGTTTGTATGATGATTAGAGGTCATATTGAAGTCACATAAAGGCTTGTCATGAGAATTTGCAAGTTTTCCATTTTGTGCACAAGTGAGATTTCAATGATTTTAACCAACTTTGCAAAGCCATAACTTTTGATCCAAAATGAATTAGGACAAGTTCTTGTACTTTATGAAAAGGGAATGATCCATTCTACAACTTTCATGACCAAAGTTTTCTCATTTGAAGCATTTTTGAATCAATTTGAGGAGGTTGAAAAACATTCCCAAAATAGCAAGTTTACATTACAAGTCACTTTCCCAAAAAGGCAACTTTGCAAATGGCTTGAAATTCTTCAATTTTGTGAACTTCTAACATCTTCTATGATCAAATAAAGCTCATACACATTCAAAATGATGAAGAACACCTTTTGGTTGGGTCATTGGGGGCCTCAGATGCCCTGATTTTGCACTGACTTGCTCAAGAAGTCAACTCTTGATTAGATGCCTTCCCCATGGAATTTCTTCATGAAAATTGATATGCATGATCCTCATATCATATAGAGACCAATAGAAACAAGAATGACCAAAAAATTTGGAGTTATGGCCTTTGAAACCAAAACCCTAATTTTAGGTCATCTGTGCAGTTAAACCTGGCTCTACTTCCATGCCTTTCTCAGTTCTTGTGATTCTTTGACTTTATTGACTTTGAGAGGATATAATATGATGTCTGAACACACATGGACCCCTTTGAAGTGATTGATGACCTTTGGAGTGGCTCAACTGGCTCAAGGATGGCTCAGATCACAAACCCTAGATGCAGATGACTTTGAATCAATGCAGTGAAGCAAAAATGGTATGAGATGCTATGACTGGACTTATGTATATGAAAAGATCACAAGCCATGGTGTGAATGGATGAGGGCAAAATTGGGGTGTTTACAGCTGCCCCTATTCAAGCAAGAGTTAGCTGTGCAGGATGTAAGCAACGGCTTAACATTCAAACAAGATAACTTGTGGTTGAATGCCAAAGACAGTCCAAGATTTGCACTCACAGAATTAAGAAGAAAAGGGATATAGATTGTAAAAGAAAATAAAGTATGTTTATAAAGTGCGGGCGACGGAGGACGACCGTCGAGCAGAGGACGACCGTTGGGGATGAAGCAATGACGGGGATGACCGACAAGCTGGGGATGCAGGAGATTATGATGGGGACGGCCATCATGTAAAGCTACGGAACTCTCTGGGGATTATAGGTAAATGATGGGGGCAACCATCAAGTTCAAGGCATAAATGAAATAAGTGATGAGGTACGGTCATCGAAGGTGAAGGACGATCACCTAGCAGGGTACGGCTGCTCTGTTGGGGAATAAGATGAAGGACGGTCATCTAAGGTGAAGGACGATCACCTGGAAGGGTACGGCTGCCGAAAGTATTGCGGCATAGGACGAATGCCGGATAGAAAAGGTCGACGATGGGGACGGCCATCAGATAAAATGATGAAGGACGATCATCAGGAGGTGAAGGACGATCACCTAGCAGGGTACGGCTGCTCTGAGGATTTATCATGACATAAGTCGAATGCCAGATAACAAGATCAACGATGGGGACGGCCATCAGATAAAATGATGAAGGACGATCATCAGGAGGTGAAGGACGGTCACCTAGCAGGGGACGGCTGCTAAAAATATCACGACATAGGATGAATGTCGAATAGGAAGGGGTTCTAATGAATAGAGACTCCTCTGGGGGTGATGAAGGACGATCATCAAAAAGGTGAAGGACGATCACCTGGCAGGGTACGGCTGCCAAAGAGGTATCACGACATAGGACGAATGTCAGATAGAAAGGAAACAATTTAATGGGATTTGCTGGGACTCTTCTGGGGAATGGTAGGCACAGACGAGTGTCTAAATTCAAGAAGACATAAGTGTTTGACACGGTGTATAGATTAAAGACGCGGACGAGCATCCTTAAGACTATGATACGGACGAGTATCGGGTAGAAACAAACGCTTGACGCATGTTCAGAGATGATGATACGGACGAGTACCAACTAGTTAACAAAAAACACGGACGAGTGTCGACTCTGAGGGGATTTAAGTGGTGTATACAAGATACGGACGAGTATCTGTATGAGTAAAAAGTGATGAGTGAGACATGGACGAGTGTCTAATCTTGCCGTGGAGAGTATGACACGGACGGGTGTCGGGAAAAAGTGTATTATAAACAAGTATATGGTTGTATATATATATGAATCTGTGAGTGCAAAGGGGATACTTTGGCTTTCTGCTGGGGATATGACATAGACGAGTGTCGAGAAGCATCTGTAATATATACGTGTCTGTTTGTAAAGAATGCCCGAGCGACTTTACTGGGAGTGATGACACGGACGAGTGCCAAAAGGAGTGTGTATCTGTATCTGTAAGGGAAATGCCTTTGGATCTCTGGTGGGGAATTGGGGAAATATTCTGTATATTGTTGTCGGACTATTAGTACTTACAAGTTTTCAATTCGACTCATGGCTTGTGATTATGCAATATGTTTGATTTTTGCCGTAATGCTCCGTGTTAGACGGAATGCTACGCTCTGTGGGGAAGATATGATGAGAATGCTATGATTATGCAAAGATACCGATCCGGGATTCGGATCCCGTTGCTGTGGAGATCTCTGGCTGATCTGCTTGAAGTAAATATCCCAGCTGGGGGTGAGATCATTGGTAGATCTGACACACATGACTCTTCTCGGGGAAGTAGATCACTGATAGATCTATCTTGGTGATGGGGGACCCAGCTAGGGTTTGTAGAAGCTTTCGTCACTCTGTTGTGAGATCTTCAGGTATTGCTTTTCTGGATAGAGGCTGCAATTCTGTGAGGAGATGGTTCCCTGGTCTTTGCTTTTGGCTGAGGAGGAATGATGGCCGAAAACTCAGTTGGGGAGAAAGAGAGATCACTGAAAGATCTTCCTAGAGATTTCTGTGGGGGATCCTGCTGAGGATGATACTGGACAACTCAGCTGGGGATATGAACACCTTCTGGTGCTGCTTTAAAGGAAATGTTGGAGAAGTGATGCCTGGCAACTCTGATGGGGAGAAAGCATCTCTGGTGCTGTTTAGAAGGTGTGCTGAGGAAATAATGATTCGGCATCTTGCTGAGGAGAAGCTTTCATGCCCATGTCGTGCTTTGAATTACCTGCAATCCTGTAAAGACAAAGAAACGCACAAGTACCCCGAGGTATCCCTTACTGGATTCCATCATATGGGTTTAGACGCCCCCGGGAGTAAGTATATTTCCTGCAAACATGTATTTTTAGAAAGGAAGCATCTGTATTTATGTGAATCAATATCTTAAAGACATCGGACATTTTTGCAAACAAAAATAAAATGTACGAGACGGTGTGTGACTAAAAATCTGATTTTATTAATTCGTGTGCCTTGAATTGGCAAGATACAGTCAGAGAAATAGATCCCCTGAAATGAGGAGATCGTCACAAATTGAAAGACAAAAAGGTGCTGGCAATGTTGACGACGCTTCAAGGAGCTTCCCCTTTTGCTATGACTTGTATGACATTGACGTTCTTCTCATCCGGCTTTCTGAAGAAGGTTGATTCTGACCGACGCTCGAACCTTTCGAAGCTTGCCATGTTGTAAGTGATACAGACGAATTCATAATGCAGTTGTTCGCTTATTCCTTTATTTTGCGTGGATCGCCCTTTCGGGTTTTCAATCCACCGGGATACCCCTTTTTGCCTGAGTTGTCCAATGCGGCTTTTCAACTCAGCAGGTGTACATTTTTTTATATTTATTTTCCCTTATTTTTGCCCGAGTCTTTCATTCTGTTTTTGACTCGCCGGGATGCCCTATTTTTGCCTGGACTTACATTCTGTCTTTATGTCCAGCGGGTCATTTTATGCGAAGTATTTTTTAACTGCATCTGAATTCACAGGGGACTGGAAGTCTTCACCATCCATGGTACTGAGCATCAGTGCTCCACCAGAGAAAACATTCTTTACTACGAATGGTCCATCATAATTCGGAGTCCACTTGCCCCTGTGGTCTGTATGAGGAGGGAGAAGTCTTTTCAGCACAAGATCTCCTACTTGGTACTCTCGGAGTCTGACTTTCTGATCGAAGGCTTTCTTCATTCTTTTCTGATATAACTGCCCATGACAGATTGCAGCTAATCTCTTTTCTTCAATCAGACTCAATTGTTCGTATCGGGATCGGACCCATTCTGCTTCATTCAGCTTAACATCCATCAATACCCGTAGAGAGGGCAGTTCAACTTCAACAGGTAGGACTTCCTCCATACCATACACAAGCCGATACGGTGTTGCCCTAGTGGATGTTCTGATTGACGTACGGTACCCATGTAAGGCAAACGGTAGCATTTCATGCCAGTCTTTATAGGTAACCACCATTTTCTGCACAATCTTCTTGATATTCTTATTAGCTGCCTCGACAGTGCCATTCATTTTTGGCCTGTAAGGAGAAGAGTTGTGGTGTTGGATCTTGAAGTCCCGACATAGTTCTGCCATCATTTTGTTGTTTAAGTTGGAACCATTATCAGTAATGATTCGCTCGGGCACTCCATACCGACAAATGATATCTCTTTTCAGGAATCGGGCTACCACTTGCCTCGTAACATTTGCATAAGAAGCCGCTTCAACCCACTTGGTAAAATAGTCAATAGCAACCAGGATGAATCTGTGGCCGTTTGACGCAGTTGGTTCAATCTTGCCAATCATATCAATGCCCCACATGGAAAAGGGCCAGGGTGAAGACATCACATTCAAAGGATTGGGAGGTACACGCACTTTATCCGCATAAATCTGGCATTTATGGCATTTTCTGGCATAAGCACAACAGTCTGCATCCATTGTGATCCAGTAATAGCCTGATCTTAGCAACATTTTAGCCATAACATGCCCTCCAGCATGGGTACCAAAGGATCCTTCGTGCACCTCGTGCATCAACAAGTCAGCTTCTGTCTTATCAACACATCTGAGGAGTACCATATCAAAGTTTCTCTTGTACAAGGAACCATCAGTATTCAGAAAGAAACTACCAGCTAGCCTTCTTAATGTCTTCTTATCATTGGAAGATGCCCCAGGTGGGTATGTCTGATCCTCCAAGAAGCATTTGATGTCGTGGAACCAAGGCTTATCATCTTTGACAACATCTGCTGAGAATACATACGCCGGTCTGTCAAGTCTGGACACTGAAATCCGAGGCACAAAGTTGGCAGCTTGAACTTTGATCATGGATGAAATGGTAGCCAGAGCATCCGCAAACTGATTTTCATCTCGAGGGATATACTCAAGCTTGACTGTTGTAAAAAAGGTCAATAACCTCCTTGTATAATCCCGATAAGGTATCAGATGATCCTGGTGAGTGTACCATTTGTCGTTAGTTTGATTAATTACCAGAGCTGAATCTCCGAACACTGTCAAAGTCTTGATCCTGAGGTCAATGGCTTCTTCAAGACCCATGATACAAGCTTCGTATTCAACTTCGTTGTTAGTGCAGTTAAAGGTGAGTTTTGCCGAGAAAGGCATGTGAACTCCCTTAGGTGTAATGAGTACTGCACCAACACCACGACCATTCATATTAACAGCCCCATCAAACATCATAGTCCATTCTTCTTCCGTGTCAGGCCCTTCAGTGTGAATAGGCTCCTCATGATCTTTTGCTTTTATGAACATGATGTCTTCATCAGGGAAGTCAAATCTCATAGGCTGGTAATTATCAATGGGTTGCTCAGCAAGATAATCAGGCAATACACTGCCCTTGATGGCCTTCTGAGATGTGTACTGAATGTCATATTCTGTGAGGATCATTTGCCATCTTGCAACCCGTCCGGTAAGTGTTGGCTTCTCAAAAATGTACTTGACTGGGTCCATCTTCGAGATCAATAAAGTAGTGTGGGTCAACATATACTGTCTCAGTCGGCGAGCAGCCCACGCTAAAGCACAACAAGTTTTCTCGAGCAGTGAATAACGTTGTTTACAGTCGGTAAACTTTTTGCTTAGGTAGTATATTGCATACTCTTTTCGACCAGACTCGTCATGCTGGCCCAACACACACCCCATCGACTCTTCTAATACGGTCAGGTACATGATTAGAGGTCTTCCTTCAACTGGAGGCATAAGGATTGGAGGCTCCTGTAAGTATTCCTTGATTTTGTCAAAAGCCCTCTGGCAGTCTTCGTTCCACCTGACCGTTTGTTCTTTTCTTAACAACTTGAACAAAGGTTCACAGGTTGCAGTAAGGTGAGATATGAACCGTGAAATGTAGTTCAATCTGCCTAAGAACCCCCGAACTTCTTTTTCAGTCTTAGGTGCAGGCATTTCTTGAATGGCTTTGACTTTATCAGGGTCAACTTCGATCCCTTTTTCACTTACAATAAATCCCAGCAGCTTACCGGATCGCACCCCGAATGTGCATTTATTGGGGTTTAACTTCAACTGGTACTTCCTCAGACGCTTGAATAACTTAAACAGATTCACCAGGTGGTCTTCTTCTGTGAGGGACTTGGCAATCATGTCATCCACATAACATTCAATTTCTTTATGGATCATGTCATCGAATAATGTTACCATAGCCCGTTGATAAGTGGCACCCGCATTCTTCAATCCGAATGGCATTACCTTATAACAGAATGTGCCCCAGGGTGTGATGAAAGTTGTCTTCTCCATGTCTTCAGGTGACATCTTGATCTGATTATATCCTGAAAATCCATCCATGAAGGAGAACACCGAGAACTGAGCCGTATTATCAACCAATACATCAATGTGAGGTAATGGGAAGTCATCTTTCGGGCTGGCTCTGTTCAGATCCCGATAATCCACACACATCCGTACCTTGCCATCTTTTTTAGGCACAGGTACAATATTAGCAACCCACGGCGGATAGCTAGTCACAACAAGGAAACCAGCGTCCCACTGCTTTTGTACCTCTTCTTTTATCTTCATTGCCATATCTGGAAGAGTACGACGCAGCTTCTGTTTTACTGGCGGGCAGTCTTCTTTCAGAGGCAGCTTGTGCATGACAATGTCGGTGTCCAAACCTGGCATATCCTGATAAGACCAAGCAAAAACATCCACATATTCTCGAAGCATGTCAATCAGTTGCTCTTTCACTGAATCTTGCAGGCCGGCCCCGATCCTAACTTCTTTCAAGTCTTCTTCCGTACCAAGATTAACCGTTTCAATCTCCTCCTGATGAGGAATGATAACCTTCTCCTCTTGTCTCAACAACCTGGCTAGCTCTTCAGGCAGCTCATAATCTTCTTCAACCCCTTCACCTGCTTGATTGATTGGATTGTCAAAGTCATACGAAGTCATAGCAGTGTCGTTGTCGGTGCAGGTTGGAGGGCACTTTCTGCAAGGGTTTAGATTTGTTCATTTTAGTGATCAGTTTTATCTTATTTAGAAAAAGGTGAAAATGGAGTTATTGTTTTGAAAAGCATTGCCATTTTATTTTTGTACAAAAAGTGAAAAATGAAAAATAGTGAGCGGAATAGAAAAGACTCATTTGCAAAAGATGTCCTGATATTCATTAATTGATCTTTGCACAAAATATAAGATGACCCGATTACAAAATGAGTCTTAACATCTTGGGCAAGATGCAAGACTTGATGCATGCTTTAAAATACAGGAAATAATAATTACTCTGCAGGAGTAACCCTTATAATTTCCTGGGAAGACCAGTTTGAGACATGGCTCCCCGGGATCCTTGGACGTATCCAGCTTTCCAGGTTGCGCTCGTCTTCCGACTCATCTTCCAAACTGTTCACAGCATCTGGGGTGAGCATTCCCCCGCTGACAAACTTGGGCTCTTTTGCAGCCTCTGGTTGATCTTGTTAAGTTGGTTTTGTAACCCAACCCAAATCGGTCTTCTTTCTTTTCCACGGGCAGCAGCTTGCCCCAGCCTTGGGCGGTACCTTCCTCAACAACCTTCCGGGCTTGCTGATATGACGTGATGGAAGTTCCCAGTACAGCAGATGCTTCATTAATGTTGAGGGCCTCGAACCCTTGGCTCATGGTTTCATGGATCTCCCCATCCATTTCTATGTACTTATACGTAGCCAGCTAGCTAACAAAGATGTCCTCCTCCCTACAGATGGTGATGATTTGGCTTTCCCATTCGAATTTTAACTTCTGGTGAAGGGTAGACGTAACAGCGCCAGCGGCGTGGATCCAGGGCCTAACCAACAGACAGCTGTAGGCCGGCTGTATGTCCATCACAAAGAAGGTAGTTTTAAAATTCTGCGTGCCAATCAACACAGGCAGATCAATCTCCCCAAGCACTGATCTTTTAGAGCCATCAAATGCTCTCACCACCAAATTACTCGGACGCAATGCCAAGCCATCATTCTCCAGCTTCACTAAGGCTTTCTTTGGTAGAACATTGAGTGATGACCCAGTGTCCACCAGTACATGAGATAGAACAGCACCCTTGCATTCCAAGGTGATATGCAAAGCCTTGTTATGGTTGCGTCCGTCTGTTGTTAAGTCAGCATTGGTAAAGCCCAGTCCATGACTGGTGTTGACATTTGCAACCATAGTTTCGAGCTGATTAACTGTAATCTCCTCTGGCACGTATGCTGCGTGCAGGACTTTTAACAATGCGTTCCTGTGAGCTTCGGAACACATCAACAATGACAATATGGAGATTTTGGAGGGGGTTTGGTGAAGCTGGTCCACCACCTTGTAATCACTCCTTTTTATGATTCTCATGAACTCGTCTACATCTTGTTCAAAAGATGTCTTCTGAGTGTCTTTGACAGTTGGCTCTTCAGATACCACATTCTTTCCTTTTGCTTTGGTAGCAGCCTCTGCTTCAACATTAGGTCTTTGTGTTTGTGAGGCAAAAAGGCGTCCGCTTCTGGTGAAGCCTCCGCCTCCCCCAAAATTATCAATTTGTGGAGAAGAGGTTGATGAATCCAGAGTGATTTTCTCCCCGTTGCAATAGAGATCAGAGCCATAATGCCAAGGTATGGCATTACTGCTTTCGTAGGGAACTGGTCCAGGCACCATAATAGTGATTGGACTGATTGCTGCAGAGGAGGGTACTGTAATGGTGTGTGGATCATAGTAAATTGTGACTGGTGATCTGGCAGGGGGTGCCACAGTTTGTTGTTGGAAATTGCTGCTGAGAGGAACGTTTGATGGGTCATAGTAGATTGTAACTGTTGAGACATCTTCATTAATTTCTGCTGGCGTTGTAGAAGATTCTGCTAACAAAATGGATGCTGATGTTGTAGAAGAAATGGTTGTTGAAATTTGACTTGTTGAGGTGATGGAAGGAGTAATTGCTGATGATATCGATGAATCGGTAGGAATGATTGTCATTGTTGTTGTAGAAGAATCGGGAATTGTTGTTAAAGGAATTGCTGGATTTGTAAGCGCCGTTGTTGAAATCTGAAGGATACCATCCTTAATAAGACCATCTATGCCGCTTCTCATCCTTTCATACCCATTGACTGCAATGTTGCAATACCCACAGCCGAGTTCACACCCGGGGAACACTTGGCATTCTAAAAGCTGAGCTTTAATATCGACCAAAGGTGTTCGAAGTTGTGCAACACTGGTGATCAAGGTAGATGGTTTGTCTTCCTCAATGGCATTAATCCTCGGACCTCCATGATTAGGCCTAGGATTTTTGTTGACATTCGGGGGAGGTGCAAAGTTGAGAGCTTTTGAGTCCACCAGGTCTTGGACTTTCATTTGTAATGCCCTGCATTTTCCAGTATTGTGACTAGGTGCATTGGAGTGGAAAGCACACCTGGCGTTGACATCATAATTCTTTGGGAGATTGAGGGGATCTGGTGGTACCAACATCCTTAACTCAACCAAGTTAAGCTTCAGGAGTTGTGGCAATAAGGCAGCATAAGGCATAGGGATGGGGTCAATCACCCTGTTTGCCTGTGATGGTCTTTATTGGAAAGGACGTTGTTGTTGGTTGCTATTGTTATTGTTGTAGGTTCTCTGTTGCGGATACTGAACTTGTTGTTGATAATGTGGTTGCTGTTGTTGAGGATAGGCTGATTGTTGAGGGATCGGTGCTGGAATGGTAACAGCTGCTACTGACCGGTGTACGTACTGAGGTCTGCCCCTGCTTGCATGAATGGAATTGGTCTCACCGGCTCTTCGGGGTCCCACAAAAGGCTTCCTGGGATTACTGGATGAACTTGCAGCACTGTCAGAAATTTTGCCCATTTTTAAAAGGCTCTCAATCCTTTCACCAGCTATGACGACATCAGCAAAGCTGGTAGAGGAAAAGGCAGCCAATCTATCAATGTATGTTCCTTGCAAAGTATTCATGAACATGTCAGCCATTTCTCTTTCTGACATGGGTGGTTGGACAGCAGCAGCAAGCTGTCTCCACCTTTGGGCATATTCCCTGAAGCTTTCTCTGGAAGATTGAGACATTCCCATTAGGAGGGTCCTGTTGGGAGTCATGTCCAGGTTGTAATGATATTGTCTGATGAATGCTTCAGCTAAGTCCTTCCAGCATCTGATGGTAGCCCTGGTCAAGTACGAATACCACTCTCTTGAAGCCCCGGTCAGACTGTCTTCAAAGTAGAACATCCACAACTTCTCATCCATAGTATAAGCTTTAAGTCTTCCCAGGAAAGACTGCAGGTGAGTTCGTGGACAAGAGGTTCCATTGTATTTCTCAAAGCACGGGGGTTTGAATTTGTGGGGAATTCTCACCCCATCCACCAGCCCCATGTCCATCACATCGAAGCCCAAGGAATTCTGAGACTCCAAATATCTCAACTTCTCAGCAATTTCATCTAACCTCCTGTCATAGACTTCATCTCCTGCTCCCATAACAGTAAACTGCTCTTCTTGGGGATCCTCCTGCAAGATTCTCCCCCCAGCTGTATTACCCTGCACATTCCTTGGGATGTTAGCTTCTGGATCCAGATGAGGTCCAAATACTGGTGGATCAATGTGAGGCTGACCCCTTTCGTTGTCGCTAGTTCCTCTTGTCCCAAGATGAGGCTCCTCAGGAGTTTGCCTTTCCACCAGTTCTCTTAATCTTTCTTGACTCTGGGCCAAGCCAGTCATTACAGCCATGAATTGAGACATCTGATTTCTCATTTCCACCCTCTCATTAGCCATCTGATTTCTAACCTCAGTCAGATCTTGCTGTACTTGATCCATTTGAATACCAGGAAGGTTGTTGCGAGTAGGGTACCGGTGCGTGCGGTTGGCAGGGAACACTCGGCGACGAGCAATATTTCCTGAGATCACAACAGAGTTAGAAACAACTAATAACAAAACCTACAAAACAAAACAAAGTTAGTATGCAATGCAGTATGCTTATTTGTTTTCCAAGGTATCCGGCTTGGTTCTTGGTTTTGACCTTTCCATACCTCGAGGGAGATGCTTGATATTGCTGAGAAAAGAAACCCAGTGAAAGCAAACTAATATATTACAAATGATGAACAAATACATAGTTTGTTTTACAACACATGCCCCTGGAGGGTCAAAATACGAAAAGAGAAAAGTACATCAAATGAAAATGAACAACAAGCAAAGAAGTCAAACATTCAGTCCAAACTCATCCTCCTTGACCTCCTTCAGAAGTGCCTCAGTCACTGGGCCAGCTGGGTGCTCTGTAATGGTCCTAATGAGGAGGTTCCTGGTGGCAATGGCAGTGGTCAGCTTCTTGTGTCTGTCCTGGTCTTTTGATCTTTTCAATCCTGCCCTAAGCTTCAACTCTGAAATCTCCTTCTGGGCTGCCAACAAAGCTTCCTGCTGCTTCTTTTCATTGGCCTCTAACTGTTCAATCTTGGCTTGAGTTTTCTGGTCTTCTTGTGTCCGGGCTTCAGTGATCCTGACCCACCTAGCTTGACTCTCTTGCAGATAGAGCTCAGTCCTAGCCTTCTGAATCTTGGCTTCTTTACAGGCATTCTTCAATATTTGTTCCCCAGCTCTTGCTTTCCTGATGTAGTCCTCTGTTTTCTCAATTTTGGCAAGATGCTCCACCCTAAGCTTTTCCAACCTCTCAATGTCCAGACGACCATCACTCCTTTCCCAAAGGGTCTTCTTCAAAGCTTGAGATAGGTTCTCATTCCTTTCTTTCAATTTCTCAAATTCTTCTAGGCTGACAGTTGCTGGAGGTTGTACTGTAGAGGGTCCAGGTATGTTCTCAATGGTGAAAGGCATTCCAATGATTTGAGCTCTTGTACGGGACCAGTCATAGTATTGAGCTGAAGCAACATTATTACACCTTCCCAGAATAGCCATCCCCTTTGTCTGGATGTTGTCCCAAGCCCAGGATGCTTGTCTGACAGCAACTGAATTAGTTTTCACTTCACAATACAGGGTCTCAGCTAAGTCTTGCACTCTGGGAGGGTGAACCAAAGCATAACCCAGTTGTCTCTTAAGCAGCAAAGGATTGTAATTGATGCAACCCTTTACTCCTATCAGAGGCACATTTGGGTATTGTCCACAGCTGGTGATAATGTCCTTGCCCTTGGTGCTCTGGGTGCACCATCTAATATCATCTGGAGTCAAAGCAATAAGTCTCTTGGCCCAATTCTTCTGTTGGTGAGGATTCAGGAAAGCATCTGACTTAGGTAGGTGTCTGAGCAGCCAGGTGTAAAACAAAGGAGCACAACATCTCACCAACTTCCCCCTTTGTTTCTCATTCCTCTGATGAATGGAGTAGTAAAAGTCTCCCAGCAGTGTAGGCACTGGGTTCCTCAGAAGAAACAGATGGATAGCATTCTTGCTGACAAATTTGGGCTCATCTGCAAATAGTATAGCCCCATATATGCTGAGGGCTAACAATGCACAGACTGCCCTCCATTCTCCCAATGAGGCCTTCAGGATGGCCTGAGAAATCAAGAAATCCAAATGCAAACCAGGGATTCCAGCTTTTGTTGTCATACTTTGTTCAATCAAGGCAGGCTCCAGGTACAGTGCTTTTGCTACTTCTCCATTGCTGGGAGCTGGCATTTCTGGGTTGAAGGGGATTCCACCCCTGATAGGTACCCCAATCAGTAAAGAAAACTCTTCCAGTAGAGGCCCTAGCTGAAAGTCTGGAAAGGTGAAGCATCTCAAAGGAGGGTCATAAAACTGCAAGCATGTGTGGATCATGCTCCTCTGAGAAGGGTCAAAGTCCATAACCATGTCCAGGATACCTCCATAGTGCTCTCTAAACAATGGGATGTGGTCAGGTGTGATAAGTGACTGGATGTGCCTGATACCAGTCAATACAGGCTCAAAGAAATGGTAGGATATGTTGCTCTTCCTGGGAGTAGTCATGAATGCTGTTGAAGAAGATGAAGATAGGTGCTGATGAAGATTACAGACTGATGCAGGAAAATGAGCCACTGACAGGCTGATGCTGATGAGGATAGCTGAAGCAGATAACTGATGAAGCAGAGGTCTATGCAGAAGAAAGGGTCAAAACCAAACCAGATATAATGTGGATACCCTGAAAAACAAATAAACAAATGTTAAATGATGCAATGATGATGTATGCAAATGATATGCAAAGGTTTATGATCAAGCTGGATCTGATTATCTGTCTTGATGTAAGTCCATGTATGTTCAAAGAAAGTCCAGATGAAGGTTCAGAAATCCAGTAACCAGGATGGGGGACTCAAATAAAGAGTCACATGTCCAGGGTTAATCACAAGAACTGTCCAAAGTGGAGTACTCTTAAACAAAACAAAAACAGGGTATGATGTGGCCAAGTGTACCTGCAAACCTGTAAACAGCCCAACCCTCCTCACATGTAGTGTTCTAGAACAAGGATCCTCAGACTTGGATCAGTTATGAGAAATGTAAACACTTCTAACCCGGAGGTACAGTGTTTATAATAACCATAAAAGAACCTCCTCTAATTCACCTCAGTTTCTGAAGGTCATAATAAAGGTCATCCAGACTTAGCAGGCTTCCCAGATAGCCCTAGTACTACAGGAAATATGTAGCACAGAGTTCTCAAGAAGAAACCCACATCTGAACCGTGTTTCATATTCCTGCACCAGACCGAAATGGAATGGGAAAGAACATGAACCACTCTAGCCTAGGTGTCACTCAGGTCCCAGGTATAGGACTTTAAACTCTTAATGGAACCCCACCCACCAAAAACAGAAAACCAGATCCAGCAATGATAATGACAGTATGAAATGTGAAATATTGTAAAGAAAGCAATAAATAAAGCTGTATATAAAGCAGTAAATAAAGCAAATAAATGAACACAATTAGCACATAACACCCCAGTAAACACAAGTCAAACAAACGCTAGGAGGAACCCACAAAAAGAACCAGAAGCCCTGGTTATAGTATAAGGGTCCCCAACAGAGTCGCCAAGCTGTCGCTCCCACCAAATGACACCTGGTCAGATAGGGTACATACGCGAACGGTCGGCGAAAGAGAAGAAATGAAAAGAGTCGCCAGCTAGGCATTTTTATCCCGAAGGAAAGGTAATGCTGCATAGACCTAAGAAAAGATGGATAAGACGGTTGCGAACCAGAGAAACTGAGAAAGGGGGTTGGTTACAACCTGGGAAGGTATTAGCACCCAGATTGTTCGTTGTACTCGACGGGATCCACGCTTGAAATATTTGTGTTTTAAAGGGGATAGTGTCAGTGCAATTTGTGTACCAAAGCTGGAAAAGAATCCAAGTGTCAGTGTAAAAGAAATGTGAAGTGAAGTATGAGAGTGTCAGTGTAAGAACAAAAGTGAAATGCTCAAGATGATGAGGCTTAAAGAATAATTCTGGAAGGAGGGGGAATATACAGAGACTTTTGTTCGATAACCGTTAAGTTATGCCTACGTATCCTCTCGTGCAATGAGGAAGTCAGAACACCATAGTTCGACTCAAAAAGACTGAAAGATAAATTGACTTGTGAACTGCTTACTTGCCTATGCTCAAGTGTATGACCTGTCTGGCTCAGGTGCAAACTGTCTTGCATTAGACGGAAGAAGCGAGTTTCGTTTGTGAGTGAAGATGATGAGAAAAGAATCCCGGAGGAGACGATTATTGTTTGTTTTTGATGTTTTCAGTCTTTTATTGCTTTTTGGTGTTTGTCATAAGTTAATGAGCTTAAGCCAAAACCAAGGGTTAGTAAACTCATCACATCCTCCCTCTAATTAGGGGTAATGAGAATACCTTAAGTATGAAGTAAGCACCTCACACTTAATCACCATGTTGAAGGATTAAGATCATTAACCTACTTGTGATTATTTAGATGTTTTTGGTGTTTTTGTTTAGTGTTAAGTAATGAGTTTAATCAAGGATTTAATGGACTCATTACACCATCCTAATAGAAGGATAATAGATGAGAACATTTAAGCTGTGGAAGGCTCCTCAACTTAATCCATGATTAGGGATTAACCTCATGACAAAACAAAATCTTTATTAAATGGATTTTAGATAATGGTAAGATTAAGAAATGGATTTTATGGTTTGTAAGACAACTTGAGGAGGACTTGTCTATTAACACTAGGGTTAGTCCTTCTTAACCAGTTAAGGAAGAATTAGAACCCTAATGCAAGGCCCAAGTTACAAGCTTGATGTCTTACTGATTATTAGATGGATTTATTAAAGGATTTAAACACATTAAGGGTTTAACACTTAGGATTAAAGTTATACACTCCATCCTAATAGAAGGATGCAGGCATAAGCTTAATCACAAAGCCTTAAAACCTTTAAGGTTTAGTCCTTGATTATGAGATGAGAAGAGAAGACTCAAAGATGACACAAAGGTAAAACTAAGTGGGGAACTAATCAAACCCTAATTGTTATCATGCTTGGGTATTCCTAGGGTTTATGAGGCTTGCAAAAGATCTTCAAGGAAAAGCCACCAGGAAAGAAGCAGATGAAAGGAGGAAGAAGCAACAGAGGCAAGACAACTTGCTTCACTTAAGAAGACAAGTTGCTTGAAGAAAGAAGGTGAAGAGGGAACATGAATGAGCAAGCTCACTCTAAAGCAAAATAAAATGCAGCAAGGATGCATAATAGAGATGAGAAAAGATTATGAGAAGTGAAGGCAAATTCACTTCTCAAACACTTACCACCTGAAAAGTTAGCAGCCAGAAATGAGATGAGATGAAAATGAGATGAAATGCAATGATGCAAACCAAAGTCAGAAGCATAAACATGATATAAATTATTCAAAGAGATGTTTCAAACACATGTCAAGAGTTGTGGATGATCATACAAGGATGAGGATGCAAATGGAGCATGCTTTGAACCATGAAAATTCATGAAAGTTTATGAAATGGAATGAATGCATAACATGGAAAATGAATGATGCAATGATCAAACATGATTCTAATGTGTCCTAAGATGTATTAGAAGTCATGTGAATGCACAAAATGTCATGGCAAGTTCATGTATGCAAGCAAATGAAAGATGGATGCAAATGAAGGCAAGAATTAGGGTTTGTGCACAAGATTCAAAACAAAATTCAAAATCATAAGCAAATGACAAGATAAAAAATTGAAAATGGGATAAAAGGAACCCTAAACCTACACAAGTTCACTGCCCAAAGGAGGGGACCTAAGTCTTAACCTAATGGAAGTTATGATTTTCTCAAGTTAGCTAGGGTTTTAAGGTACCTCAAAAGGAAAAATGCACATCAAATTGAAAATGAAAGATAAATTCAAACCAATTTTACCCTAGAAACTACATGATGTGAAGGATGCAGTGCAAGAAGAACCACCATCAAACTCTTCATGGTTAGGCAGAATGAATTTTTCTAAGTTAGGACCAAAATATTGCCCTTTAATAACTTTTATTCCATTGAAAAATGTCAAAATACATCAAGAACCAAAAATAAATTTGTTTGAAGAGTTTGATAATGTTTCTAAATGTGTCAAAATGCAATGTGAAATTTTTTTGTGATTTTTAGAAACCAAAATGCTACTTTAATTAATTAATTCTCATTAACTAATTAAAATAAACATTTAAATATTTTTAAAATACAAAAATTATGCAAAAAATAAAATAAAAATTATTTTCATAATGAGAAAAATATTTTATGCCATGGTGCAAAAAATGAGATTTTTAAGAAATGATTTGCTATTTTAAAATGATAAAGAAAATGCAATTAAAATGAATTAAAAATATGAATTAATGGAAGTAATCAGATCCAGTGGCTGAGATTCAAACAAAAAGGGGAGGGAATTGACCAGCGCGCGCAAACGAACGGCCCAAATTCAAACTTCACTAATTATGTCATTAACCCTAATCTGAACCCTAATTACATTCAGGTGACCGAAACAGTGTTCCGGTCATCTTCTCCGGCCAATCACTTATGCTATCTCACTCCCTACGCATCCCCAAGCTCTCTAACTTTCCAGAAATGATCCCCACATCAACCCCAACAAGAATCACTCACCAAAAATCATTTATTCATCATCAAATTCGTGAATCAGAGCAAAACGGAAAACATGGCAGAAAATTCAGAAGCTCATGAAATGCTTATTTCTCAACTATTCTCAAAAATAAAAACATCATGGTGATCAGTGAAACATGTAGAATCATTCTATAACATAAAATAAGAGTTCTGGAAAAATAAATGCCATGGCTACCTGAGCTTGAGCTTTCGAAACAGGGACTTTCTGGCTAGTTCTTTGCTTCAAATCCACTCCAATGATTCCCCCCAAGAGCTTGTGATGCTTGGTTGGAGTTTAAATGACCTCAAGAAGAAGTTAGCAGAGGTTCAGTTTGTGAAATGTGGAAATCGTGTTTTTGATTCTGGGCTTTTTAGGGCAAGGTGATGATTGGGAAATGATCAGTGGATCATGGTGAGTGGTTCTGTGAAGTTTGTTTTGAGGTTTGAGGCTTGTGTGATGAGATTCGAATGAAAATGCAAGGAGGGAGGTTTTTGTGAACTATGGTGATGCTCTGGTTTCAGGCTCCAAGATTGTGTGAAATGTGATCCTTGAGGCATGTATGTGAAGCTGTGATTGGTCAGAGTAGTTGGTGTGGCTCAGTTTGATTGGTATGGCTCAAGTTGCATAAAGTCAACATTTGTGTAAGTGAAGGTATGGGCTGGTTCAGTCATGGTACAAGGGAATGGTTCGAATCATCTTGTTTCAAGGAGGTCCATGGAAGTCATTTTTGGCAGCTGGCACAAGTGGATGAGAAGCTTTGGGTCATTTTGCAAATTCATGGAGTTTTGGCCCCTTTTGGATTCCTTAAGGATCAAGGCATGAAAATGAGTGATTCTTTGGGCCATTCTGATTTTTAGGTCATGTGTTATGTTTATGTAATACTTAGAAGTCATTTTGAAGTCATAGAAATGCTTGGCATGTGAATTTGCAAGGTTCCCTCTTTGGTGCAAAAGTGAAAATTTAGTGATTTTGCCCAACTTTGACAAGCCATAACTTTTGATCTAAAATGAATTAGAATGAGTTCTTGTACTTTTTGAAAATGGGAGGATCCAATCTACAACTTTCATGACCAAAGATTTTTCATTTGAAGCATTTTTGAATAAAAAAAGGAGGTTGAAAAACTTTCCCAAAATGGCAAGTTTTCATTACAAGTCACTTTCCCAAAAAGGCAACTTTGCAAATGGCTTGAAATTCTTCAATTTTGTGAACTTATAACATCTTATAAGATCAAATAAAGATCACATACATTCAAAATGATGGAGAATGCCCTTTGGTTGGGTGATTGGGGACCTCAGATGCCTTGATTTTGCACTGACTTGCTCAAGAAGTCACCTTGTGATCAGATGCCTTCCCCTTTGAATTTCTTCATGAAAATTGATATACATGATCCTCATAACATATAGAGACCAATAGAATCAAGAATGACCAAAAAATTTGGAGTTGTGGCCTCTGAAACCAAAACCCTAATTTTAGGTCATCTGTGTAGTTAAACCTGGCTCTGCTTCCATGCCCTTCTCAGTTCTTGTGATTCTTTGACTTCCTTGATCTTTGGAGGATAGAATATGATGATTGAACATACATGGACCCTCTTGAGATGATTGAAGACCTTTGGAGTGGTTCAAATGGCTCTTGGATTGCTCAGATCACAAACCCTAGATGCAGATGACTTTGAATCAATGCAGTGAAGTAAAAATGCAATATGAGATGACATGATTGAACTTATGCAAATGAAAAGATCACAAGCCATGGTGAAATGAGTGAGGGAAAATTTGGGGTGTTTACAGAGTGTAGTTAGGGTTCCATTAATAACTCAACCTTAATTAGGGTTTGAAGTTTGACTCGGATTCGAGATGTTTAAAAGGATCAATATGCTCAAGAAATAAACATGTTAAGATTGGGCGTGTGGTTTAAAAAAAAAGTTAAGTACAAAGTTAAGTTACAAATTTGAATTGATGTCGAGGACTCAAAAACAAGAAGTGCACAAATGGTAGAATCTTAGTGTAAACACCCCAAATTTGCCCTCACCCATCCACACCATGGCTTGTGATTTTCTCATAGGCATAAGTTCAATCATAGCATCTCATGCCACATTTTTTGATTCACTGCATTGCTTCTCAGTCATCTGCATCTAGGGTTTGTGATCTGAGCCATCCTGAGCCATTTGAGCCACTCCAAAGGTCATCAATCACTTCAAAGGGGTCCATGTATGTTTAAGCATCATTTTATATCCCCACAAAGTCAAGAAAGTCAAAGAATCACAAGAACTGAGAATGGCATGGAAGCAGAGCCAGGCTTGACTGCACAGGTGACCTTGAAATTAGGGTTTTGGTTTCAAAGGTCATAACTCCAAATTTTTTGGCCATTCTTGTTTCTATTGGTCTCTATATGATATGAGGATTATGCATATCAATTTTCATGAAGAAATTCCATTGGGAAGGCATCTGATCAGGAGTTGACTTTTTGAGCAAGTCAGTGTAAAATCAGGGCATCTGAGGCCCCCAATGACCCAATCAAAGGGTGTTCTTCATCATTTTGAATGTGTATGATCTTTATTTGGTCATAGAAGATGTTAGAAGTTCACAAAATTGAAGAATTTGAAGCCATTTGCAAAGTTGCCTTTTTGGGAAAGTGACTTGTAATGGAAATTTGCCATTTTGGGAAAGTTTTTCAACCTCCTCAAATTGATTCAAAAATGCCTCAAATGAGAAAACTTTGGTCATGAAAGTTGTATAAGGGATCATTCCCTTTTCAAAAAGTACAAGAACTTGTCCTAATTCATTTTGGATCAAAAGTTATAGCTTGTCAAAGTTGGGGAAAATCACATAAATTCAAGTTTTGTACCAAAGAGGCATTTTGCAAAATGGTATGATCAAGCCTTCTAAAGACTTCAAATGTGCACAAACTCTTCACAACATGCTCATGTGACTTCTAAAAATCAAAATTGGCCCAAGAATTATGCATTTTGGTGCCTTGAACCTCATGAATTTCCAAAAGGGCCAAAGTTGGACAAAGTTGCAAAACATCTCACAAACCCTAATCCACTTGCTGCATTGCCTCTAATCCATTTCCATGGTTCTCCCTGATTCAAGATGCAGCCAAGCCATGCTTTGTACCTTCACTGCCATAGCCCATACCTCTCTTACACCTAGACTTGACTTTTTGCAAAAACCCCCATACCAATCCCACAGTGCCACACCAACTATTCTGACCAATCAAGACTTTACAAACACACTTCAAGCAAGCCATTTCATAACATCTTGGAGCCTGAAACACCCCACAAGCCAGCATACACAAAAATCCTCCATCTTGCATTTTCTATCGAATCCCTTAACTCAGCCACCCATTCCTCAAATTTCTTCCACCATCCATCTCAAAACACTCCACTGATCATCCCTGACCCTTCACCTTGCCTTGAAACCCCCTGAAACTGAAATACGATTCTCACCCCTCACTGAACAGAACTCCTTCAAACTCACAAACCAGCCAAAATAAACTCCAAACAAGCTTTGCAAACACTTGAGGGAGGTCAGTAGGGTTGATTGGAAGCAAGGAGGCAAGCTGAAAGCTCCAAACTGAAAGCTTCACCTCAGGTAGTTTCGAAATTTATTTTTTCCAGAAGCTCTATTTTAAGTTCTCAACTTGTTAAGTTTGATCCCCTGAGTTCATTGAACTTTTTATTTTTGAAAATGATGAAGAATTGAGAGTGTATTGTTTGCCTGAAATTTCTGCCATTTTTGTTCATAGCTTCGAATCTTGTTAATGGTGAGAAATAAATTCCATTTGAGGGCAGGGATGAGCTTAGGGAGGTGAAAGGAAGTGATCTGGAGCTTTAGAGCTCCAGAAATAACCTAGGGAGTGAGTTTGGAATTTTCAGGGAGGGATGTCACCGGAGAAGACGACCGGAGCTCTTCTCCGGTGACCTGAAAGTCATTAGGTCATTAATTGTGTTTAGGGTTTAGTTTGAATGTGGACCGTAGATGTGTTTGACTAGGGTTGACTCCCGCGCGAACGAATGGCCTGGATCTCTCATTAAAACCCTAATCTTATTTAATTAGTTTAATTAATCCAGTTTAAATTAATTGACTCAGTTTGAATTCCAGCCACAGGATCTGGCGCGCAGTCAAACCCCCCTTCCCCAGAATCAATCCTGGCCCTTCCCTTTGCATACTTCCATTTATCTTATTTTTTATTTCATTTAATTTGATTTATCTTTTACATTTTATTTAAAATAGCTAAAATCATTTAAAAATTATGAAATTTTTTGTCAAAGATTTCATTAATTTGTAAAACCCAAAAATATTTTTATTTTTATTTTTTGCACTGAAAATTATTTTTAAATCATTTAAATGTTTATTTTTAATTAGTTAATGAAAATTAATTAATTAAAAATGCATTTAGGTATTTAAAAAATCACAAAAAAATTCACATTGCACTTAGAAACATTTAGAAACATTGTCCAACTCTCAAACCAAATTTCTTTTTTGTTCTTGATGCCTTTTGATCCTTTTCACTAGAATTAATTTCATTTTAAGGCAATATTTTGGTTCAATCTTTAAAAATTTCATTCTGCCTAACCATTGAGAGTTGGATGATGATTCTTCTTGCATTGCACTCTTCATAGCATGTAGTTTATAGGATAAAATTGGCTTGATTTGATCTTGCATTTTCAATTTGTTTAGCATTTTTCTTGATGAGGTACACCAAAACCCTAGCCAACTTAGGAAATTCATAACTTTCACTAGGTTAAGAGTTAGGTCCCCTCCTTTGGGCAGTGCACTTGTATAGGTTTAGGGTATCTTTGATTGCATTTTCAATTTTTATCATGTCATTTGCTTCTGATTTTGAATTTTGCTTTGTGTGTTAATCATAAACCCTAATTTATGCCTTCCTTTGCATCCATCTTTCATTTGCTTGCATTCAACAACTTGCCATGATATTTTGTGCATCCACATGATTCATAATACATCTTAGGACATATTAGAATCATGTTTGATCATTGCATCTTTCATTTGCCATGTTATATGTTCATTGCATTTCATAAACTTTTCTTGAACTTCCATGGTTCAAGCATGCTTCATCTGCACCCATATCCTTGTATGATCGTTCTCATGTCTTGCCTTGTGTTTGCATCCCCTTTTAGCATCATTAAAATCATGTCTATGCTTCTGGTTTTGGTTTGTACCATGGCATTCCATCTCATTTGCATTGCATCTCATTCCTTTTGCTAACTTTTCAGGTGGTAAGTTATTTTGAGAAGTGAATTTGCCTTCACTTCTCACAATCTCTCTTCATCTCTCTTATGCATCATTGCTGCATTTTATCTTTGTATTTGAGTGAGCTTGCTCATTCATGTTCATCTTACTTTCTTTCTTCAAGCAACTTGTCTTCTTAAGTGAAGCAAGTTGTTTTGCTTCTCTTTGCTTCTTGCTCCTTTCATCTGCTTCCTTCCTGGTGGTTTCTCTGAAGATCTTCTTGCAAACCTCATTGACCCTAGGAATAACCAAGCATGATAATATTTAGGGTTTGATTAGTCCCCCATTTAGCTTTTACCTTTGTGTCATCTTTGAGTCTTCTCTTCTCATCTCTTAATCAAGGACTAAACCCTAAAGGTTTTAAGGCTTTGTGATTAAGGCTATGCATGTATCCTTCTATTAGGATGGAGTGTATAACTTTAATCCTAAGTGTTAAACCCTTAATGTGTTTAAATCCTTTAATCAATTCACCTAATGATCACTAAGACATCAAGCTTGTAACTTGGGCCTTGCATTAGGGTTCTAATTCTTCCTAATTGGTTAAGAAGGACTAACCCTAGTGTTAATGGACAAGTCCCCCTCAAGTTGTCTTACAAACCTCAAAAAATCACTTCTTGACCTTATCATTAATTAAAATCCATTTAATAAAGGCTTTGTTTTGTCATGAGGTTAATCCCTAATCATGGATTAAGTTGAGGAGTCTTTCTCAGCTTAAATGTTCTCATCTATTATCCTTCTATTAGGATGGTGTAATGAGTCCATTAAATCCTTGATTATGGCTTAAACTCATTACTTAACACTAAACAAAAACAACAAAAACATCTAAATAATCACAAGTAGGCTAATGATCCTAATCCTACATCATGGTGATTAAGTATGAGGTGTTTACTTCATACTTAAGGTATTCTCATTACCCCTAACTAGAGGGAAGATGTGATGAGTTTACTAACCCTTGGTTTAGGCTTAAGCTCATTTTCTTATGACAAACTCCAAAAGCAATAAAAGACTGAAAACACAAAAACAAACAATAATCGTCTCCTCCGGGATTCTTTTCTCATCTCATTCACTCACAAACGAGAACTAACTTCTTCCGTCTAATGCAAGACAGTTTGCACTCGAGCCAGACGAGTCATACACTTGAGCATAGACAAGCAAGCAGTTCACAGTCAATTTCTTTCAGTCTCTTTGAGTCGAACTACGGTGTTCTGACTTTCTCATTGCACGAGAGGATACGTAGGCATAACTTAACGGTTATCGAACAAAAGTCTCTGTATTCCCCCCTCTTCCAGTATCATTCTTTTAAGCCTCAAGGTCTTGAGCTTCACTCCTGTTTTTACACTGACACTTACCTTATACACTTCACACTTCTTTTACACTGACACTTGCATTCTTTCCAGCTTTGATGCACAAATTGCACTGACACTACCCCTTTAAGCGTGGATCCCGTCGAGTACGGCGGACAATCTGGGTGCTAATACCTTCCCAGGTTGTAACCAACCCCCTTTCTCAGTCTCTCTGGTTCGCAACCGTCTTATCCATATCTTTTCTAGGTCTATGCAGCATTACCTTTCCTTCGGGATAAAAATGCCTAGCTGGCAACTCTATTCATTTCTTCCTCTTTAGTCGACCATTCGCGTCTGTACCCCTCTTGGCCTAGGTGTCATTTTGGTGGGAGCGACAGCTTGGCGACTCTGCTGGGGAAACCTTATACTGTAACCAGGGCTTCTGGTTCTTTTTGTGGGTTCCTCCTAGCGCTTGTTTGATTTGTGTTTACTGGGGTGTTATGTGCTATGTGTGTTTGTTTATTTGCTTTATTTACTGCTTTATGTACAGTTATTTATTGCTTTCATTTACAGTTTTATACAGCATACTGTCATTATCATCTTGCTGGATCTGGTTTCTGTTTTGGTGGGTGGGGTTCTATTGAAAGTATAAGGTCCTATACCTGGGACCTGAGTGACACCAAGGCTAGAGTGGTTTATGTTCTTTCCCATTCCAATTCGGTCTGGTGCGGGAATATGAAACACGGTTCAGATGTGGGTTTCTTCTTGAGAACTCTGTGCTACAGATTTCCTGTAGTGCTAGGGCTATCTGGGAAGCCTGCTAAGTCTGGATGACCTTTTTATGACCTTCAGAAACTGAGGTGAATTAGAGAAGGATCTTTTATGGTTATTGTAAACATTGTACCTCCGGGTTAGAAGTGTTTACACTTCTCATAACTGATCCAAGTCTGAGGATCATTGTTCTAGAACATCACCTGTGAGGGGGGTTGGGGTTGTTTACAGGTTTGCAGGTACCATTGGCCACATCATACCCTGTTACTTGTTGTGTTTAAGAATGCTCCACTTTGGACAGTTCTTGTGATTTAACCCTGGACATGTGACTCTTTATTTGAGTCCCCCACCTTGGCTACTGGATTTCTGAACCTCCATCTGGACTTCTTGAACATACATGGACTTTATATCAAGACAGTTAATCAGATCCAGCTTGATCACAAACCCTTGCATATCATTTGCATACTCATCATTTGCATCATTTTAACATTTGTTTATTTGTTTTTCAGGGTATCCACATTATACCTTGGCTTGGTTTTGACCCCTTCATCTGCATAGACCCATGTTTCATCAGCTATCTGCTTCAGCCATCTTCATCAGTTGTCTGCTTTAGTCATCTTCATCATCACCAACATCAGCCTATCAGTGGCTCATCTCCATTACCAGTCTTGATCCTCATCAGCACTTGTTTTCAGTTCTTCATCAGCAGTCATGGCACCCAGGAAGAGCAACATTTCATACCATTTCTTTGAGCCTGTACTGACTGGCATCATGCAGGTCCAGGCACTTATCACTCCAGACCACATCCCATTATTCAGAGAGCATTATGGAGGCATCCTTGATATGGTTATGGACCTGGACCCTTCTCAGAGGAGTATGATCCACACCTGCCTACAGTTTTATGACCCTCCCTTGAGATGCTTCACTTTCCAGAACTTTCAGTTAGGACCTCTCATCATTGATTGGAGTACCTGTCAGGGTTGGTGTCCCCTTCAACCCAGAGATGACTTCTCCCAGCAATGGAGAAGTGGAAAAAGCATTGTACCTGGAGCCTACTTTGATTGAGCAGAACATGACAACAAAGGCTGGGATCCCTGGTTTGCACTTAGACTTTCTGACTTCTCAGGCCATCCTGAAGGCCTCCTTGGGAAAGTGGAGGGCAGTTTGTGCATTGTTAGCCCTTAGTATATATGGGGTTATACTATTTGCAGATGAGCCCAAGTTTATTAGCAAGAATTCCATTCATATTTTCCTTCTGAGGAACCCAGTACCCACCTTGCTGGGAGATTTCTATTATTCCATTCATCAGAGGAATGAGAAGCAAAGAGGGAAGTTGGTGAGATGTTGTGCTCCTCTATTCCATACCTGGCTGCTCAAACATTTACCCAGGACTGATGCCTTCATGAATCCTCACCAACAGAAGAATTGGGCTAAGAGACTTATTGCTTTGACTTCAGATGACATCAGATGGTGTACCCAGAGCACCAAAGGCAAAGACATCATCACCAACTGTGGGCAATACCCAAATGTACCTTTGATAGGAGTAAAGGGTTGTATCAACTACAATCCATTACTATTTAAAAGGCAACTGGGCTATGCTTTGGTTCACCCTCCTAGAATGCAAGATTTGGCAGAGACCCTGTATTGTGAGATAAATCCTAATGTAGCTGCTGTCAGACAAGCATCCTGGGCTTGGGACAACATCCAGACAAAAGGGATGGCTATTCTTGGAAGGTGCAATAATGTTGCCTCTGCTCAGTACTATGACTGGTCTCATGCTAGGGCTCAGATTACTGGGATGCCCTTTACCATTGAAGATATACCTGGACCCTCTAAAGTACCACCTCCAGCTACTGTCAGCCTGGAAGAGTTTGAGAAATTGAAGGAAAGGAATGAGAATCTGTCTCAAGCTCTAAAGAAGACCCTTTGGGAAAGGAGTGATGGTCGTCTAGACATTAAAAGGTTGGAGAAGCTTAAGGTAGAGCATCTGGCCAAGATTGAGAAAGCAGAAGACTACATCAAGAAAGCAAGGGCTGGGGAGAAAATATTGAAAAATGCCTGTAAAGAAGCCAAGTACCAGCAGGCTAGGACTGATCTCTATCTACAAGAAAGTCAGGCTAGGTGGGTCAGGATCACTGAAGCCCGTACTCAAGAAGATAAGAGAACTCAAGCCAGGATTGAGCAGTTAGAGGCCAATGAAAAGAAACAACAGGAAGCTTTGCTGGCAGCCCAGAAGAAGATTTCAGAGTTAAAGCTCAGGGCTGGTTTGAAGAGATCAAAGGACCAAGACAGGCACAAGAAGCTGACCACTGCCATTGCCACCAGGAACCTCCTCATCAGGACCATCACAGAGCATCCAGCTGGTCCAGTAACTGATGCACTTTTGAAGGAGGTTAAAGAGGATGAGTTTGGACTAGATGTTTGACTTCTTTGCTTGTTGTTCATTTCCATTTGATGTACTTTTCTCTTTCTTTTGTATTTTGACCCTCCAGGGGCATGTGTTGTAAAAATAGACTATGTATGATTCACCATTTGTAATATATTTTAGTTTGTTTCCATCATGGGGTTTCTTTTTCTCAACAACATCAAAGCATCTTCCTCGGGGTCTGGAAAGGTCAAAACCAAGAACCAAGCTGGATACCTTGGAAAACAAATAAGCATATTGCATTGCATACTAACTTTTGTTTTGTTTTGTAGGTTTTTGTCCTTATTTGTTTCTAACTCTGTTGTGCTTCAGGAAATATTGCTCGCAGAAGGGTGTTCCCTCTCAACCGTCTGCACCGGTATCCTACTCGCAACAACCTTCCTGGTATCCAAATGGACCAAGTACAACAAGATTTGACTGAGGTCAGAACTCAGATGGCTAACGAAAGAATGGAAATGAGAAACCAAATGGCCCAATTTATGACTGTAATGACTAACCTGGCTCAAAGTCAGGAAAGGCTAAGGGCATTGGTAGAAAGACAAACCCCCGAGGAACCTCATCCTGGCACTGGAGGAACCAGCAACAATGAGGGAGGTCAGCCTCATGTTAACCCACCAGTATTTGGACCTCATCTAGATCCGGAGGCCAACATCCCTAGGAATGTGCAGGGCAACACTGCTGCAGGCAGGATCTTGCAAGAAGATCCTCAAGAAGAGCAGTTTACTGTAATGGGAGCTGGAGATGAAGTCTATGATAGAAGGTTTGATGAAATTGCTGAGAAATTGAGATCTTTGGAGTCTCAAAACTCCTTAGGTTTTGATGTAATGGACATGGGGTTAGTGGATGGGGTAAGGATTCCCCACAAGTTTAAACCCCCGTGCTTCGAGAAGTACAATGGAACTTCCTGTCCACGAACTCACCTGCAGTCTTTCCTGGGGAGACTTAAAGCATATACCATGGATGAAAAACTGTGGATGTTTTACTTTGAAGATAGCTTGACTGGAGCTTCAAGAGAGTGGTATTCACACTTGACCAGAGCTACTATCAGATGCTGGAAGGACCTAGCTGAAGCCTTCATCAGGCAGTACCAATACAATCTGGACATGGCCCCTAACAGGACCCTCCTGATGGGAATGTCTCAATCCTCCAGAGAAAGCTTCAGGGAATATGCCCAAAGGTGGAGACAGCTTGCTGCTGCTGTCCAACCACCCATGTCGGAGAGAGAAATAGCCGACATGTTCATGAATACTCTGCAAGGAACATATATTGATAGGCTAGCTGCCTTTTCTTCCACCAGTTTTGCTGATGTAGTTATAGCCGGTGAAAGAATTGAAAGCCTCCTGAAGATGGGCAAGATTTCTGATAATGGTGCAAGCTCATCCAGTAATCCCAGGAAGCCTTTTGTGGGACCTAGAAGAACCAGTGAGACAAATGTTATTCATGCCAACAGGGGCAGACCTCAGTATGTTCACAGATCGGTGGCGGCTGTCACTATTCCAGCTCTGATCCCTCAGCAACCAGCATATCAACCACAACAACAACCACATTATCAACAGCAAGTTCAGTATTCTCCACAGAGAGCCTACAACAACAACAACAACAATCAACAACAAAGACCTTTTCAACAAAGACCATCACAGGCAAATAGGGTGATTGATCCCATGCCCTATGCTGCCTTATTGCCACAACTCCTGAAGCTCAACTTGGTTGAGTTAAGGACATTGGCACCACCAGATCCCTCCAACCTTCCAAGAAATTATGATGTCAACGCCAGGTGTGCTTTCCACTCCAATGCACCTGGCCACAATACTGAGAAGTGCAGGGCTTTACAAATGAAAGTCCAAGATCTGGTGGATTCTAAAGCCCTCAACTTTGCACCCCCTCCAAATGTCAACAAGAATCCCATGCCTAATCATGGAGGGCCGAGAATTAATGCCATTGAGGAAGATAAGCCATCGGTCTTAATCACCAGTGTTGGACAAATTAGAACACCTTTGGTCGAAATTAAAGCTCAGCTTTTAGAGTGCCAGATATTCCCCGGGTGTGAGCTCGGTTGTGGGTATTGCAACATTGCAGTCAATGGGTGTGATAATTTGAGAAGCGGCATAGATGGTCTTATCAAAGATGGTATACTTCAGATCTCAACAACGGCGCCTACAAATCCAGCAATACCTTTAACAACAATTCCTGAGTGTCCTACAACTACAGGAACAATCATTCCGACCGATTCATCCATATCATCAACAATGGCTCCACCCATCACTTCAACGAATCAAATGTCAACAACCCTTTCTTCTACAACATCAACATAAATTAATGAAGATATCTCCGCAGTCACCATCTACTATGATCCGTCAAATGTTCCTCCAAACAACAACTTTCAACAACAAACAGTGGCATCTCCTGCCAGATCACCAGTCACCATTTACTACGATCCGCACACCATTTCAGTACCCTCCTCAGCTGCAGTCAGTCCAGTTACTATCACGGTGCCTGGACCAGTTCCATATGAAAGCAGTAATGCCATACCTTGGCATTATGGCTCTGATCTTTACTGCAACGGGGAGAAAATCACTTTGGATTCTTCAACCTCTTCTCCACATATTGATAATGTTGGGGGAGGCAGAGGCTTCACCAGAAGCGGACGCCTTTTTTCCTCACAAACTCAGAGACCTAATGCTGAAGCAGAAGCTGCTGCCAAAGCAAAAGGAAAGAGTGTGGTACTTGAAGAGCCGGCTGTCAAAGAAACGCAGAAGACATCTTTTGAACAGGATGTAGACGAGTTTATGAGAATCATAAAGAGAAGTGACTATAAGGTGGTGGATCAGCTTCACCAAACTCCCTCAAAGATCTCCATATTATCCCTGTTAATGTGTTCTGAAGCTCACATGAATGCATTATTGAAAGTCTTGCACGCAGCATACGTGCCAGAGGAGATCACCGTTAATCAGCTAGAAACTGTGGTGGCAAATGTCAATACCAGTCATGGACTGGGCTTTACCAATGCTGACTTAACAACTGAGGGACGTAACCACAACAAGGCTTTACACATCACCCTAGAGTGCAAGGATGCTGTTTTATCTCATGTACTGGTGGACACTGGGTCATCACTCAATGTCCTACCAAAGAAGGCCTTAGTGAAGCTAGAGTATGATGGCTTGGCACTGCGTCCAAGTAATTTGATAGTAAGAGCATTTGATGGCTCTAAAAGATCAGTGCTTGGGGAGATTGATCTGCCTGTGATGATTGGCCCGCAGACTTTTAAGATTACCTTCTATGTGATGGACATTCAGCCGGCCTACAGCTGTTTGTTGGGTAGACCTTGGATCCATGCCGCTGGCGCTGTTACGTCTACCCTTCACCAGAAGTTGAAATTCGAGTGGGAGGGCCAGATCATCACCATCTATGGAGAAGAAGACATCTTTGTTAGCCATCTGGCTACGTAAAAGTACATTGAAATGGATGGGGAGATCCATGAAACCATGAGCCAGGGGTTTGAATCCCTGAACATTAATGAAGCATCTGCTGTACTGGGAACCTCCATAACATTTTATCAGCAAGCCAGGAAGGTTGTTGAAGAGGGTACTGCCCAAGGCTGGGGCAAGATGTTGCCCGTAGAAAAGAAAGAAGACAGATTTGGGTTGGGTTACAAACCAACTCAACAAGATCAATCAGAGGCTGCTAAGAAGCCCAACTTTGTCAGCGGGGGGATGCTCGCCCCGGATGCTGTGAACAACTTGGAAGATGAGCCGGAAGATGAGCGCAACCTGGAGAGCTGGATACGTCCAAGGACCCCGGGGAGCCATGTCTCAAACTGGTCTTCCCAGGAAATTATAAGGGTTACTCCTGCAGAGTAATTATTATTTCCTGTATATTTAAGCATGCATCAAGTCTTGCATCTTGCCCAAGATGTCAAGACTCATTTTGTAATCGGGCCATCTTGTAATTTTGTGCAAACAGATCAATCAATGAATATCGGACATCTTTTGCAAATGAGTCTTTTCCTTTTCCGCTCACTGTTTTTCATTTTTCTTTTTGTACAAAAATAAAATGGCAATGTTTTTCAAAATGATAACTTCATTTCACTTTTTCTAAATAAGATAAAATCGATCACTAAAATAAACAATCTAAACCCTTGCAGAGAGTGCCTTTCAGACTGCACCGACAACAGCACAGCTATGACCTTGTATGACTTTGACAATCCGATCAATCAAGCTGATGAAGGGGTTGAAGAAGATTATGAGCTACCTGAGGAGCTAGCTAGGTTGTTGAGACAAGAGGAGAAGGTTATCACCCCTCATCAGGAGGAGGTCGAAACGATTAATCTTGGTACGGAAGAAGATGTGAAAGAGGTTAAGATCGGGGCCTGCTTACAAGACTCAGTAAAAGAACAACTAATTGACATGCTTCGGGAGTATGTGGATGTCTTTGCTTGGTCCTATCATGATATGCCAGGGTTGGATACCGATATTGTCATGCACAAGCTGCCTTTAAACGAAGACTGCCCGCCGGTAAAACAGAAGTTGCGCCGTACTCGCCCAGATATGGCAATGAAGATCAAAGAAGAGGTACAAAAGCAGTGGGACGTCGGGTTCCTTGCTGTAACTAGCTATCCACCGTGGGTTACTAACATTGTACCGGTACCTAAGAAAGACGGCAAGGTGAGGATGTGTGTGGACTACCGGGATTTGAACAGAGCCAGCCCGAAAGATGACTTCCCTTTACCTCACATTGATGTATTGGTTGATAATACGGCTCAGTTCTCGGTATTCTCCTTCATGGATGGATTCTCAGGATACAATCAGATCAAGATGTCACCTGAAGACATGGAGAAGACCACTTTAATCACACCCTGGGGCACATTCTGTTACAAGGTGATGCCATTCGGACTGAAGAATGCTGGTGCCACCTATCTACGGGCTATGGTAACATTATTCCATGACATGATCCACAAAGAAATTGAATGTTATGTGGATGACATGATTGCCAAGTCCCTTACAGAAGAAGACCACCTGGTGAATCTGTTGAAGTTATTCAAGCGTCTGAGGAAGTACCAACTGAAGTTAAATCCCAACAAATGCACATTCGGGGTGAGATCAGGTAAGCTGCTGGGATTTATTGTGAGTGAGAAAGGGATTGAAGTTGACCCTGATAAAGTCAAAGCCATTCAAGAAATGCCTGCACCCAAGACTGAAAAAGAAGTTCGGGGGTTTCTAGGTAGATTGAACTACATTTCACGGTTCATATCTCACCTTACAGCAACTTGTGAGCCTTTGTTCAAGCTGTTAAGAAAAGAACAAACGGTCAGGTGGAACGAAGACTGCCAGAAGGCTTTTGACAAAATCAAGGAATACTTACAAGAGCCTCCGATCCTTATGCCTCCAGTTGAAGGAAGACCTCTAATCATGTACTTGACCGTATTAGAAGAGTCAATGGGGTGTGTGCTGGGCCAACATGACGAGTCTGGTCGAAAAGAGTATGCAATATACTACCTAAGCAAAAGGTTTACCGACTGTGAACAACGTTATTCACTGCTCGAGAAAACTTGTTGTGCTTTAGCGTGGGCTGCTCGCCGACTAAGACAGTATATGTTGACCCACACTACCTTGTTAATCTCGAAAATGGACCCAGTCAAGTACATATTTGAGAAGCCAGCACTTACCGGACGGGTTGCAAGATGGCAAATGATCCTCACAGAATATGACATTCAGTACACATCCCAAAAAGCCATCAAGGGCAGTGTGTTGTCTGATTACCTTGCTGAGCAACCCAATGATGATTACCAGCCTATGAGATTTGACTTCCCTGATGAAGACATCATGTTCATAAAAACAAAAGATCATGAAGAGCCTATTCACTCTGAAGGGCCTGACCCAGAAGAAGAATGGACTATGATGTTTGACGGGGCTGTTAATATGAATGGTCGTGGTGTTGGTGCAGTACTCATTACACCTAAAGGAGTTCACATGCCTTTCTCGGCAAAACTCACCTTTAACTGCACTAACAACGAAGCTGAATACGAAGCTTGTATTATGGGTCTCGAGGAAGCCATTGACCTCAGGATCAAGACTTTGACTGTATTCGGAGATTCAGCTCTGGTAATCAATCAAACCAACGGCAAATGGTACACCCACCAAGATCACCTGATACCTTATCGGGACTATACAAGGAGGTTGCTGACCTTCTTCACAACGGTCAAGCTTGAGTATATCCCTCGAGATGAAAATCAGTTTGCGGATGCTCTTGCTACCATTTCATCCATGATCAAAGTTCAAGCTGCCAACTTTGTGCCTCAAATTGCAGTATCCAGACTCGACAGACCAGCATATGTATTCTCAACAGATGTTGTTAAAGATGATAAGCCTTGGTTCCATGACATTAAGTGCTTCTTGGAGGTTCAGACATACCCACCTGGGGCATCTTCCAATGATAAGAAGACACTAAGAAGGCTAGCTGGTAGTTTCTTTTTGAATACTGATGGTTCCCTTTATAAGAGAAACTTTGATATGGTACTCCTCAGATGCGTTGATAGGGCAGAAACAGATTTGTTAATGCACGAGGAGCACGAAGGATCCTTTGGTACCCATGCTGGAGGGCATGCAATGGCTAAAAAGTTGTTAAGATCAGGCTATTACTAGATCACAATGGATGCAGATTGTTGTGCTTATGCCAGAAAATGCCATAAATGCCAGATTTATGCGGATAAAGCGCATGTGCCTCCAAATCCTTTGAATGTGATGTCTTCACCCTGGCCCTTTGCCATGTGGGGCATTGATATGTTTGGCAAGATTGAACTGACTGCTTCAAATGGCCACAGATTAATCCTGGTAGCCATTGACTATTTTACCAAGTGGGTTGAAGCGGCTTCTTATGCAAATGTTACAAGGCAAGTGGTAGCCCGATTCCTGAAAAGAGATATCATCTGTCGGTATGGAGTGCCCGAGCGAATCATTACTGATAATGGTTCCAACTTAAACAACAAAATGATGGCAGAACTATGCCGGGACTTCAAGATCCAACACCACAATTCTTCTCCTTACAGGCCAAAGATGAATGGCGCTGTAGAGGCAGCAAACAAGAATATCAAGAAGATTGTACAGAAGATGTTGGTTACCTACAAAGACTGGCATGAAATGTTACCATTTGCTTTGCATGGGTACCGTACGTCAATCAGAACATCCACTGGGGCAACACCGTATCAACTTGTGTATGGTATGGAGGCAGTCCTACCTGTTGAAGTTGAACTACCCTCTCTACGGGTATTGATGGATGTTAAACTGAACGAAGCAGAATGGGTCCGATCCCGATACGAACAACTGAGTCTGATTGAAGAAAAGAGATTAGCTGCAATTTGTCATGGGCAGCTGTATCAGAGAAGAATGAAGAAAGCCTTCGATCAGAAAGTCAGGCTCCGAGAGTACCAAGTAGGAGATCTTGTGCTGAAAAGACTCCTCCCTCCTCATACAGACCACAGGGGCAAGTGGACTCCAAACTATGAAGGGCCATTTGTAGTAAAGAAAGTATTCTCTGGTGGAGCGCTGATGCTCAGGACTATGGATGGTGAAGATTTTCAGTCCCCTGTGAATTCAGATGCAGTTAAAAAATACTTCGCATAAAATGACCCGCTGGACATAAAAACAGAATGAAAGTCCAGGAAAAAATAGGGCATCCCGGCGAGTCAAAAAAAGAATAAAAGACTCGGGCAAAAATAAGGGAAAATAAAGTAAAGAAATGTACACCCGCTGAGTTGAAAAGCCACATTGGACAGCTCAGGCAAAAATGGGTATCCCGGTGGATCGAAAACCCGAAAGGGCGATCCACGCAAAATAAGGGAATAAGCGAACAACTGCATTCTGAATTCGTCTGTATCACTTACAACTTGGCAAGTTTCGAAGGGTTTGAGCATCAGTCAGAATTAGCCTTCTACAGAAAGCAAGATAAGAAGAACGTCAATGTCATACAAGTCATAGCAAAAGCGGAAGCTCCTTGAAGCGTCACCAACATTGCCAGCGCTTTTTTATTTCTCAATTTGTAACAATCTCCTCATTTTAGGGGATTTGTTTCTATGACTGTATTTGCCAATTCAGGGCACGCAAATTAATAAAATCAGATTTCCAGTCATGTTTCGTCTCGTACATTTTATTTTCATTTGCAAAATGTCCGACGTCCTTGAGATATTGATTTCATAAATACAGATGCTTCCCTTCTAAAAATACGTGCTTGCAGGAAATATATTTGCTCCCAGGAGTGTCTAGACTCCTCTGATAAAATCCAGTAAGGGATACCTCGGGGTACTTGTGTGTTTCTTTGTCTTACATGATTACAGGTAATTCAAAGCACAACATGGGGCATGAAGGTTTCTCCCCAGTAGGCTGCCAAATCATCGATTCCTCAGCACCCCTTCCAAACAGCACCAGAGATGCTTTCTCCCCACCAGAGTTGCCAGGCATCACTTCTCCAACATTTTCTTCAAAGAGCAGCACCTGAAGGTGTTCATATCCCCAGCTGAGTTGTCAAGTATCATCCTCAGCAGGGTCCCCACAGAAATTTCCAGGAGGATCTTTCAGTGATCTTTCTTCTTCCCCAGCCGAGTGCTAAACAAGGAACCATCTCCCAACAGGGTTTCAGCCTCTATCCAGAAGGGCAACACCTGAAGATCTCACAACAGAGTGAAGAAAGATTCTACAAACCCCAGCTGGGTCCCTCATTACCAAGTTAGATCTATCAGTGATCTACTTCCCCAAGCAGAGTCATATATGCCAGACCTACCAATGGTCCTATCCCCAGCAGGGACTTTCACTTCAAGCAGATCAGCCAGAGATCTTTACAGCAACGGGATCCGAATCCCGGATCGGTATCTTTGCATAATCATAGCATTTGCATCATATCTTCCCCACAGAGCGTAGCATTCCGTTTAATACGGAGCATTACGGCAAAAATCAAACATATTGCATAATCACAAGCCGTGAGCCGAACTGAACACTTGTAAATTTTGACAATTCATCAACGATATACAGAAGACTTCCCAAATTCCCTGGCAGAAAGCCAAAGCATTTGCCTTACACTCACAAATACATACACACTCCTTTTGGCACTCATCCGTGTCATCATTCCCCAGTAAAGTTGCCCGGACATTCTTTACAAACAGACATTTATACATTACTGATACTTCTTGACACTCGTCCGTGTCATATCGTTAGCAGAAAGCCAAAGCGTCCCCTTTGCACTCGCAACACAGGGTAACACATATATATACAACTCCCTGACACTCGTCAGTGTCGCCTTCCCCAGCATAGTTGCCTAAACAAACACCTTGGAACCATATACTTGTTTATAATACATTTGTTTCCAACACCTGTCCGTGTCGCACTCTCCCCAGCAAGTTAAACACTCGTCTGTGTCTCGCTCATCACTTTTTACTTATGCAGATACTCGTCCGTATCTTATATATACCACTTAAATCCCCTCAGATTCGACACTCGTCCGTGTTCTTTGTTAACCAGTTGATACTCGTCCGTATCATCATCTCTGAGCATGCATCAAGTGTTTGTTTCTACCTGATACTCGTCCGTATCATAATCTTAAGGATGCTCATCCGCATCTTTAATCTATACACCGTGTCAAACACTCATGTCTTCTCGAAATTAGACACTCATCTGTGTCTACTATTCTCCAGAAGAGTCCCAGCGAATCCCAGTAAATTATTTCCCTCCTATCTGACATTCGTCCTATGTCATGATACCTTTTGGCAGCCGTACCCTGCCAGGTGATCATCCTTCACCCTTTTGATGATCTTCCTTCATCATTCCCCAGTGGAGTCTCTATTCATTGGAACCCTTTCCTATCTGACATTCGTCCTATGTCATGATACCTTTTGGAAGCCGTCCCCTGCTAGGTGATCGTCCTTCACCTCTTGATGATCGTCCTTCATCATTCTATCCGATGGTCGTCCCCATCGTTGATCTTGTTATCTGACATTCGCCCTATGTCATGATAAACCCTAAGAGCAGCCGTCCCCTGCTAGGTGATCGTCCTTCACCTCTTGATGATCGTCCTTCATCATGCTTATCCGATGGCCGTCCCCATCGTCGACCTTTTCATCCGACATTCGCCCTATGTCGTGATACTTTCGGCAGCCGTACCCTGCCAGGTGATCGTCCTTCACCCTAGATGACCGTCCCTCATCTTATCCCCAATAGCAGTCGTACCCAGCTAGGTGATCGTCCTTCACCTTTGATGACCATACCTTATCATTTATTTCATTTATGCCTTGAGCTCGATGGTCGTCCCCATCATTTACCCATAATCTCCAGAGAATCTTATAGCTTTATCAGATGGCCGTCCCCATCACCATCTCTCATATCCCCAGCATGTCGGTCGTCCCCGTCATTGCTTCATCCCCAGCAGTCGTCCTCTGCTCGGCGGTCGTCCTCCGTCGCCCACACTTTATAAACATACTTTATTTTTCTTTTACAATCTATATCCCTTTTCTTCTTCATTCTGTGAGTGCAAATTTTGGACTGTCTTTGGTATTCAACCACAAGTTATCTTGTTTGTCTGTTAAGTCGTTGCTTACATCCTGCACAGCTAACTCATGTTTGAATAGGGGCAGCTGTAAACACCCCAAATTTTCCCTCACCCATCCACACCATGGCTTGTGATTTTCTCATAGGCATAAGTTCAATCATAGCATCTCATACCACATTTTTTCATTCACTGCATTGCTTCTCAGTCATCTGCATCTAGGGTTTGTGATCTGATCCATCCTGAGCCATTTGAGCCACTCCAAAGGTCATAAATCACTTCAAAGGGTTCCATGTATGTTTAAGCATCATTTTATATCCCCACAAAGTCAAGAAAGTCAAAGAATCACAAGAACTGAGAATGGCATGGAAGCAGAGCCAGGCTTGACTGCACAGGTGACCTTGAAATTAGGGTTTTGGTTTCAAAGGCCATAACTCCAAATTTTTTGGCCATTCTTGTTTCTATTGGTCTCTATATGATATGAGGATTATGCATATCAATTTTCATGAAGAAATTCCATTGGGAAGGCATCTGATCAGGAGTTGACTTTTTGAGCAAGTTAGTGTAAAATCAGGGCATCTGAGGCCCCCAATGACCCAATCAAAGGGTGTTCTTCATCATTTTGAATGTGTATGATCTTTATTTGGTCATAGAAGATGTTAGAAGTTCACAAAATTGAAGAATTTCAAGCCATTTGCAAAGTTGCCTTTTGGGGAAAGTGACTTGTAATGGAAATTTGCCATTTTGGGAAAGTTTTTCAACCTCCTCAAATTGATTCAAAAATGCCTCAAATGAGAAAACTTTGGTCATGAAAGTTGTAGAAGGGATCATTCCCTTTTCAAAAAGTATAAGAACTTGTCCTAATTCATTTTGGATCAAAAGTTATAGCTTGTCAAAGTTGGGGAAAATCACATAAATTCAAGTTTTGTACCAAAGAGGCATTTTGCAAAATGGTATGATCAAGCATTCTAAAGACTTCAAATGTGCACAAACTCTTCACAACATGCTCATGTGACTTCTAAAAATCAGAATTGGCCCAAGAATTATGCATTTTGGTGCCTTGAACCTCATGAATTTCCAAAAGGGCCAAAGTTGGACAAAGTTGCAAAACATCTCACAAACCCTAATCCACTTGCTGCATTGCCTCTAATCCATTTCCATGGTTCTCCCTGATTCAAGCTGCAGCCAAGCCATGCTTTGTACCTTCACTGCCATAGCCCATACCTCTCTTACACCTAGACTTGACTTTTTGCAAAAACCCCCATACCAATCCCACAGTGCCACACCAACTATTCTGACCAATCAAGACTTTACAAACACACTTCAAGCAAGCCATTTCATAACATCTTGGAGCCTGAAACACCCCACAAGCCAGCATACACAAAAATCCTCCATCTTGCATTTTCTATCGAATCCCTTAACTCAGCCACCCATTCCTCAAATTTCTTCCACCATCCATCTCAAAACACTCCACTGATCATCCCTGACCCTTCACCTTGCCTTGAAACCCCCTGAAACTGAAATACGATTCTCACCCCTCACTGAACAGAACTCCTTCAAACTCACAAACCAGCCAAAATAAACTCCAAACAAGCTTTGCAAACACTTGAGGGAGGTCAGTAGAGTTGATTGGAAGCAAGGAGGCAAGCTGAAAGCTCCAAACTGAAAGCTTCACCTCAGGTAGTTTCGAAATTTATTTTTTCCAGAAGCTCTATTTTAAGTTCTCAACTTGTTAAGTTTGATCCCCTGAGTTCATTGAACTTTTTATTTTTGAAAATGATGAAGAATTGAGAGTGTATTGTTTGCCTGAAATTTCTGCCATTTTTGTTCATAGCTTCGAATCTTGTTAATGGTGAGAAATAAATTCCATTTGAGGGCAGGGATGAGCTTAGGGAGGTGAGAGGAAGTGATCTGGAGCTTTAGAGCTCCAGAAATAACCTAGGGAGTGAGTTTGGAATTTTCAGGGAGGGATGTCACCGGAGAAGACAACCGGAGCTCTTCTCCGGTGACCTGAAAGTCATTAGGTCATTAATTGTGTTTAGGGTTTAGTTTGAATGTGGATCGTAGATGTGTTTGACTAGGGTTGACTCCCGCGCGAACGAATGGCCTGGATCTCTCATTAAAACCCTAATCTTATTTAATTAGTTTAATTAATCCAGTTTAAATTAATTGACTCAGTTTGAATTCCAGCCACAGGATCTAGCGCGCAGTCAAACCCCCCTTCCCCAGAATCAATCCTGGCCCTTCCCTTTGCATACTTCCATTTATCTTATTTTCTATTTCATTTAATTTGATTTATCTTTTACATTTTATTTAAAATAGCTAAAATCATTTAAAAATTATGAAATTTTTTGTCAAAGATTTCATTAATTTGTAAAACCCAAAAATATTTTTATTTTTATTTTTTGCACTGAAAATTATTTTTAAATCATTTAAATGTTTATTTTTAATTAGTTAATGAAAATTAATTAATTAAAAATGCATTTAGGTATTTAAAAATCACAAAAAAAATCACATTGCACTTAGAAACATTTAGAAACATTGTCCAACTCTCAAACCAAATTTCTTTTTTGTTCTTGATGCCTTTTGATCCTTTTCATTGGAATTAATTTCATTTTAAGGCAATATTTTGGTTCAATCTTTAAAAATTTCATTCTGCCTAACCATTGAGATTTGGATGATGATTCTTCTTGCATTTCACTCTTCATAGCATGTAGTTTATAGGATAAAATTGGCTTGATTTGATCTTGCATTTTCAATTTGTTTAGCATTTTTCTTGATGAGGTACACCAAAACCCTAGCCAACTTAGGAAATTCATAACTTTCACTAGGTTAAGAGTTAGGTCCCCTCCTTTGGGCAGTGCACTTGTATAGGTTTAGGGTATATTTGATTGCATTTTCAATTTTTTATCATGTCATTTGCTTCTGATTTTGAATTTTGCTTTGTGTGTTAATAATAAACCCTAATTTATGCCTTCCTTTGCATCCATCTTTCATTTGCTAGCATCCAACAACTTGCCATTATATTTTGTGCATCCACATGATTCATAATACATCTTAGGACATATTAGAATCATGTTTGATCATTGAATCTTTCATTTTCCATGTTATATGTTCATTGCATTTCATAAACTTTTCTTGAACTTCCATGGTTCAAGCATGCTTCATCTGCACCAATATCCTTGTATGATCGTTCTCATGTCTTGCCCTTTGTTTGCATCCCCTTTTAGCATCATTAACATCATGTCTATGCTTCTGGTTTTGGTTTGTACCATGGAATTCCTTCTCATTTGCATTGCATCTCATTCCTTTTGCTAACTTTTCAGGTGGTAAGTTATTTTGAGAAGTGAATTTGCCTTCACTTCTCACAATCTCTCTTCATCTCTCTTATGCATCATTGCTGCATTTTATCTTTGTATTTGAGTGAGCTTGCTCATTCATGTTCATCTTACTTTCTTTCTTCAAGCAACTTGTCTTCTTAAGTGAAGCAAGTTGTTTTGCTTCTCTTTGCTTCTTGCTCCTTTCATCTGCTTCCTTCCTGGTGGTTTCTCTGAAGATCTTCTTGCAAACCTCATTGACCCTAGGAATAACCAAGCATGATAATATTTAGGGTTTGATTAGTCCCCCATTTAGCTTTTACCTTTGTGTCATCTTTGAGTCTTCTCTTCTCATCTCTTAATCAAGGACTAAACCCTAAAGGTTTTAAGGCTTTGTGATTAAGGCTATGCATGTATCCTTCTATTAGGATGGAGTGTATAACTTTAATCCTAAGTGTTAAACCCTTAATGTGTTTAAATCCTTTAATCAATTCACCTAATGATCACTAAGACATCAAGCTTGTAACTTGGGTCTTGCATTAGGGTTCTAATTCTTCCTAATTGGTTAAGAAGGACTAACCCTAGTGTTAATGGACAAGTCCCCCTCAAGTTGTCCTACAAACCTCAAAAAATCACTTCTTCACCTTATCATTAATTAAAATCCATTTAATAAAGGCTTTGTTTTGTCATGAGGTTAATCCCTAATCATGGATTAAGTTGAGGAGTCTTTCTCAGCTTAAATGTTCTCATCTATTATCCTTCTATTAGGATGGTGTAATGAGTCCATTAAATCCTTGATTATGGCTTAAACTCATTACTTAACACTAAACAAAAACAACAAAAACATCTAAATAATCACAAGTAGGCTAATGATCCTAATCCTACATCATGGTGATTAAGTATGAGGTGCTTACTTCATACTTAAGGTATTCTCATTACCCCTAACCAGAGGGAAGATGTGATGAGTTTACTAACCCTTGGTTTAGGCTTAAGCTCATTTTCTTATGACAAACTCCAAAAGCAATAAAAGACTGAAAACACAAAAACAAACAATAATCGTCTCCTCCGGGATTCTTTTCTCATCTCATTCACTCACAAACGAGAACTCGCTTCTTCCGTCTAATGCAAGACAGTTTGCACTCGAGCCAGACGAGTCATACACTTGAGCATAGACAAGCAAGCAGTTCACAGTCAATTTCTTTCAGTCTCTTTGAGTCGAACTACGGTGTTCTGACTTCCTCATTGCACGAGAGGATACGTAGGCATAACTTAACGGTTATCGAACAAAAGTCTCTGTATTCCCCCCTCTTCTAGTATCATTCTTTTAAGCCTCAAGGTCTTGAGCTTCACTCCTGTTTTTACACTGACACTTCCCTTATACACTTCACACTTCTTTTACACTGACACTTGCATTCTTTCCAGCTTTGATGCACAAATTGCACTGACACTACCCCTTTTAAACACAAATATTTTAAGCGTGGATCCCGTCGAGTACGGCGGACAATCTGGGTGCTAATACCTTCCCAGGTTGTAACCAACCCCCTTTCTCAGTCTCTCTGGTTCGCAACCGTCTTATCCATATCTTTTCTAGGTCTATGCAGCATTACCTTTCCTTCGGGATAAAAATGCCTAGTTGGCGACTCTATTCATTTCTTCCTCTTTCGCCGACCGTTCGCGTCTGTACCCCTCTTGGCCTGGGTGTCATTTTGGTGGGATCGACACTTAGGAGTACATCTATAAATTTTCAAATGAGTCTTAAATGGTGCAAATTTTAGATTTTGAAAATCCAAATGTTACACTTTATTACTGGAACTCAACTTCCACGAGGCGAGGGTGGTGGCTATAGAAATTATTGGTGGTTGAAATTCTGGTAACTGATATACAATGTCGAACACGATGTCACAACACCAAAAAACAACAAGATTAAAACACAATAAAAGACAAAGACATAATTAATGAACACAAAGAGTTTTTAACCCAGTTCGATGCAATCACACCTACTATGGGGGCTACCAAGCCAGGAAGGAACTTCACTATCAGTAGTATCAACTCAAAGATCCACAAGAAACACACCAATTTGCAATCTTTTCACTTAATCCCTACCCAATGACAGTTCTACCTAGGAACTCTTAGATATGAGACCCCTCTCACTCCCCTCAATCACAACAGTGATCTTAAACAAACAACTCAAAAATGTGAAGACACTCTTCAAAACAATCTTTGACCTTGCTTAAAAGCTTCAGTCAAATACAAACACTCTTGCTTAAAAGCTTTGAGTGGACAAAATACAAATGCACACCTAGTCCAGAACAATCATCAAAAGAATATTGTTTGGCTCACATGAAAACTAAAACACACACGTGAAAAACGCTGAATAACAATCCTTATTTTCCACACGTTCACACTAGGGTAAAGCAGCCTTAAGTTTAACCTTGAATGAGCATTGGGTCTGTTGAACTTGCACAAATCAGATAAAATAATTCCTTAAATAAAGGAACAAAAATAGCAAGAACAAATGTCCTGCTAAAATAACTCCAAGTTGAATCCTTCTTTTCCTTCTGATAAAATCGCGCTAAAACCACAACAAAATCTCAGTTTTAATGATAGCGAGATACGCGCACAAAATAGGATTCACTTAGGTCTTCAGGCCCAGTCAGAGATGTCATGACATCAGTCTTGACATCCTGATAAAAACAGTTGCACACAAAAACTTCATACCTGTATAATGCTTAAATCACATGTCATAACATTTCTTACGACATCCAGAAAAAACAAAGTTTTACCACAAAATGTAGCCAATTTAAAACATCTACAAACTACCCCTTTGGCAAATTTTTGGCTAAAACAATTTAAGCATTATCAGAACATCATAAATGAGAAAACAAGCAGCAGCAGCAGCATAAACACACACATCATAGAGGACTCCCCTCAAACTAATAGTTGTATCAGATTACAGCAACACCATCAACACCAGAAGCACCAGAAAACATAAGCTATGCACACATCAGAAAACAAAAACAAAAACTGTAACATAGTACAACACAACAACAACAGAAAATAGAGAGATATTTCATCTCCCCCTCAACCTGTTAAGCCCAGCCCTGTAGCACACAAGAATTGACAATACTAAAATAAATAGTATTCATCAGCACACAACTATAGCAAGCTATCTAATTACTCCCCGTTTTAGCCAGAAATTTAGCCAAACAGGATCACAATCATAAAGCAAAAGAAACAGATAGAACCATAAGCTCATGAAGAGAAAACAGTCTGGGTAAACCAGAACCCCACCAAAAACAAAGTTCAACTTGTTTTTCACTCTCTTGACCACCATCCAAGTCATCTGCAGCTTCCTCTTCAGTATACATCCTTTGATTGGACTGCCAAACATTATTGATTGCTACAAGCCCTCGTAAAGACAGATTCCCAATTTGCCTCTTAGATTTTCAAACTGATTAGCATCCAAGGCCTTTTTGAATATGTTAGCCAGCTGTAGTTCAGTTGTAACATGCTCCAACTTGATCACTTTATCTTCCATAAGATCTCTGATGAAATGGTTCATGATACCAATATGTTTAGTCCTATTATGTTGGATATGATTTTTGGAAATATTTATTTCATTGAGATTATCACAATATAATGTCATGACATCCTGAGTGACATTATATTCAGATAACATTTGTTTCATCCAAACAAGCTGAGAAAGACTGCTACCATCATCTATATACTTAGCATCTGCAATAGATAAGGAGACACAACTCTGCTTTTTGCTAAACCAGGAAATAAGATTGTTACCTACAAAGAAACACCCTCCAGAAGTTCTTTTTCTATCATCTACACTCCCAGCCCAATCAACATTACAATATCCAGATAAAACAAGATCACTTCCGTGAGAATACAACATGCCATAATCACTAGTCCCACTCACATATTTTAGAATCCTTTTGACTTTATTTATGTGAGAGACCTTAGGTTCTACTTGATATCTGGAAGATACACCAACAAAAAAGGTATTATCAGGTCTACTAGTTGTTAGATACAACAGACTTCTTATCATGCTTCGATACAAGCTTTGATCAACACTTACACCTTTTTCATCTTTACTCATCTTATGATGGGTATGAGCATGTGTTCTTTTGTGACTGGCACTCTCCATTCCAAATTTATTAACAATGTTTCTGGCATATTTTCTTTGAGAGAGAAAATGGAATCTTCCATCTGTTTAACTTGCAATCCCAGAAAAAAAAGAAGTTAATTCTCCAATAAGGCTCATTTCAAATTCAGACTGCATCTGTTTGACAAAATGTTTAACCATCTCATCTGACATTCCTCCAATCACTATGTCATCCATATAAATCTGAGCAATCATGATTTTTCCTCCTACATCTTTGACAAATAGATTTTTATCAATTCCACCTTTCCTGTAACCATTCTTGAGAAAAAAAACTTTGTTAATCTTTCATACCAAGCTCTAGGAGCTTGTTTTAGTCCATACAAGGCCTTTTTCAACTTGTAGACATCATCTGAAAGGCTTGGATCAACAAATCCCTTAGGTTGCTCCACATAGACTTCTTCATTCAAGTATCCATTCAAAAAGGCACTCTATACATCCATTTGGTACAGTTTAAACTTTAGAATGCATGCAACTCCCAGAAGTAATTATACTGATTCGAGTCTAGCCATAAGAGCAAATGTTTCATCAAAGTCGATGCCTTCAATTTGAGTATATCCTTGAGCAACAAGTCTTACTTTATTCTTGGTCACAATCCCTTGTTCATCATATTTATTCTTGTACACCTATTTAGTACCAATGAAATTTGTTCCTTCAGGTCTTGGTACAAGCTCTCGCACTTTATTCCTCTTGAACTTCTCTAGCTCATCTTTCATAGAATTTATCCAAAATTCATCAGTCAATGCTTCTTTGACATTTTTAGGTTCAATCTTGGATACAAAGCAAGAGTTAGAAATAACTTCCCTTGATCTGGTTATAACTTCACTGTTGCGATCACCTATAATAAGATCTTTAGGGTGATCCTTCTGAATCTTGATTGAAAGTGCTTTGTTTACTGATTCTGCCTCAGATACTGGACTAGTTGGATTTGTATCATCTTCTTTATTAGTAACCTCAACTGGAGTATCATAAAATGTTCCAACATCATACATGACATTAGGTTCATTGAATAGATCATCAATAACCACATTTATGGGTTCCATGGAGAATGTGTTGAGTATGAAGGTGATGATGAATTAATGAAGAATGAAGTGTGTTGATGAAGAACAATGCAAGTTGAGAGCAAAATGTAGAGTGCAATCTTCAATTTGCAGAGATAATTTTCAGAGCATTTGAAGTGTAATTTCTAGCAAATGGCAAAACTCTTGTTATGATTATGTTATGAGGCCTCTTATAGGTGTGGTTAGAAATTAACTACTTCAGTTAACAGTTAGAACTAGAGTTGAGTTAATTTGAGGTGCATGAAGCAAAATGAAGGTGTTTGGATCAATGGAGTGAAGCTGAGTTAACTTGAATTGTGGCTGGTGTTAATGTGTGATGTAGATCATGGCAGTTATGGTGAGGTTGAGTAATGTATGGTGAAGCTGAGATCAATGCAACATAACTTCAATGCATAAGCTTCTCTCTTGTTTGATTCTTCATGATAGTGCATGGAAGCACGAATTTATGTGCATACATGGGATGATTTGCACTCTTTAAATGAAGCCTTGTGATCATAACATGGTAAATAAAGTTTGCAAGCCTAAATTGAATAAAATCAGTTCATGATTCAATGCCTTAGCCTACAAGAAATCAGGATGCAAACTATGATCTCCCTTATGCAAAACTTCAAGCCCAAGGCATCATTTGAAGCAATTCTTGTGATCAAATTGAAGATAATGCAACATAGAACAAGTTTAATGTTTACTCCAAGATGAGATATGGCCTATAAGTCACTCAAAAATATCACTGAATTTAATGCATCAAGACTGCATACATAGGCCTGAATAAGTGGGCATGCCTTGGGCAACATGCACATGAAATGATCCATGCTAGATTGCCACTTTGACCCTTCATATCTCTCAAACCATTGATCAAATAAAAATTCGCTAAACATCAAAGTTGTAGAGGACATGCCAATGAACAACTTTGATGTTCAAATAAAATTCATTTGAAGCCTCCTTGATGGAGTAATTTTACTTGACATGTTGCACATCACATGTTTGATTAAATACCTGGCTTGGCGCGCGTGTGACTTGTCATGACTTGGTTTTTTCCCTAGTTTGATCAAACTTTGAATGATCATAACTTTCTCAATATTGATCCCATGAACATGATCCACCTATGGATTTGAAGCTTAGGACGCCCTATTTCAAACAGTCCAAGTGGAATTTTTGTTTGACTTTTATATTGAGAGAATGCCTCTCTTGAACATGGCTGCAAAATAGACCAAAATATACTATTTTAAGAAACCTTAATTTTCCAAATAAGGTAACTTTTGATTTTCTTGATTCTTCATTATTCCTCCATCATTTCTTGATAAAATTTTGTCCAATGACCCCTTGCAACATTAATTTCATGATTTTGATTTCAAAAAGTCAGGAGTTGACTCTTTCCTCTGCACAGTTGACTTTTCCCCAATTTCTTGATTTTCAAGTAACTAACCAATTGAAGGCCTTCTGAAATGACTCAATGGATGATTTTCAACCCTATGTACTTGACATCATGTGGAAAACATTGGAATCATGTTTGAACCAAAATTTCATTGAGAAGCCCCATTAATCAAAAACGCTAATTTTAGCCCTATTTGTTAAGAGGTGTTGCACTGCTTAAATTCCTTGATCAATTCACCTCTTTCAAAGACTTGAGGAATCATTTGAGATCTTGTGGGATGTTAAGAACCCTTTGAGCCTTGTTGGGAAACCATTTTACCATTTCATTGCTTTTGGATAATCACTAACTTTACCAGTCATTGATTACAAGCACTATGCTTCTACCTGTGAGTGTTATGCTTCAATTCTCTATGCAAAGATGTAGGATCATGTATGCAATATGATATGTTAAATTCCATGAAATGAGAGGGAAAATTTTGGGGTGTTACACATATATTAAATTTGAGGGTTAATAGTCATTTACCCCCTGCAATATAGGCGTATTTTGATTTACCCCCCTTAAAAAAAATTGGATTATCTCCCTATAATTTTAAAATTCTAAGTTTTTTTCCCCTTAGGTGGAAAAATTATCCCCTGTAAAATATATATTTTTTATTTACTCCCCTGGTTTTTACATATTTAGGGGGTACCCAAAAAATTCAGGGGGTAATCCAAAATTATTTTTTTAAAGGGGGGTAAATCAAAACTTGCCTATATCGTAGGGGGGTAAATGACTATTAACCCTAAATTTGAAGGTTACAAAAATTATAAAAATCATAAAATAAATCTATCTAGAACTTGTTCCAACATTGGGACAACATTTCCGTGTATGACCGGGAAGACGACATAATCCACACAATCTTTCCATTTTCTCATATGTATCCATTTTTGTCCTAATTCACGTGCCTTTGGGATGATATATTTTGTTCCTTCTCATATTTTCATTATGGAAAATGGTTTCCCCTTAATATGTTGCCCAATAATCCCCACTGGCTACCACTAGAAAGTTATTGTTGTAGATACCAAATAAGTTAACGACATTGTGAATGTCTGATAGTAGGTAGAATGAATCATGACTAACACTCGAACAAGCCGAAATGACATGAGAACAAGGTATACGAAATGTTTGAAAACTTCCTCAGTCGCACTAATGTTTATTAATCTCCACCCGATAGTATCCCATTGGTCGGCCTTCATTGTGATCCTTTGTCTCGTCAACAATGAAGTTGTTATCATGACGGTCAAATTCCCTAACTTTATGTGAGGCCACTTTAATAGTTTCCTCCTTCATATATTTCATGCAGGTTTCACTGAATAATTGTCCTGAATCCAAGACCGCACTCCATTATTTTACCTTTTTTCGCAAATAGTGTTCCCAATCTATAATAGGTTGTTCTCATTAATGTAGTGATGGGGAGGTTTCTAGTGCCCTTCAATACCCCGTTCATGGATTCCACAAGATTTTTCGTCATGTGGCCCCATCTACGTCCCCCATCAAACGCCCTTGTCCAGTTCTCCACTGGAATGTTATCAACCAATTTTAATGCGTCCCCATTTGAAATTCGTATTTCCTCACGGTAGTACAAGAATAATGGTTGGTTTAAGGCATACTCCATGTTCACAACTTTTTTACGTAGATTTCTGTCTTTGATTTCCCGCATGAAGTTTTGAGCAATGTGTCTTATACAAAATACATGGACAAAATGAGGAGTGTTCCAACCATTTGCAGGATTGTTATAAGCACTCACGATAGAAGCATGTTTGTCAGAAATCAAGCATAAATTGGGCTGCGGAGCGACATGTGTTATGAGATTCTTAAGGAAGAAACTCAATCCTCCACCTATCTCACCTTCAACTAGAGCAAAGGTTATTGGAAGTATATTATTGTTGTCGCCTTGTGCAACCACCATTAGCAACGTTCCTTTGTATTTTCCATACAACCATGTTCCATCGACTTGAATAATAGGTTTGCAGTATGCAAAATCTTTGATGCATGGTTGAAATTCCCAGAAGAGGCGGGAGAACATTCTACTTCCCTCGACACAGGTTCCATCTAGAGTATATGTTGGAAGTGACTCCAATACTACAATTGTTCCATGAACATATTTTTGAAGTGCAACCAAATATTATGGTAGTTGGTTGTAAGATTTCTCCCAATTAACATACATTTGTTCAACTGTCTTCATTCTTGCAATCCAAGCTTTTCTGTAGGAAGGAGTATAATTGAACCGGTCAACTATATGAGAGATTATTGTGCTCACTTTCACAGATGGATCTTCGTCCACAAGATGCAAAATGTGTCTGCATATTAACTAAGAATTTAATTTACCATGATCTTGACGAAGCATGGTGGTTGTACAACTATGAGGTGGTTCCATTGAACCTATCTCCCAACAATCACTTCTCTTCCGAAAGGATGCTGCTAACCGAAACTTGCAGGGTTTGTTACGACATACTACCACATAATGTTTTGCACCAGTGCGATCTACATCAAAATCACAAGAATTATCGTAAAACTCGATGATAGCTTTCACACAATCGGCCTTAATGCGGTATTGGTTCCCCACTTTTAAAACACCTTCAATCTGTTGAGAAGGATTGTAGAAAAGATCTGATGATGGTTCGTCAAAAGGGAGGCTCCAGGTGTATTGGTGCCCCCCTTAAAATTTATGGGAGGCTCCACCTCTATTGGCGCCCTCCAATTTTTTTTAAGGGAGACTCCAATTCCATTGGCGCCCTCGTATAATATATATATATATATATATATATATATATATATATATATATATATATATATATATATATATATATATATATATATATATATATATATATATATATATATATATATATATATATATATATATTTGTTTGAAAGATGGGTATAATGAAAATTATGAGATAATGTTGGTTGTTTTGGACATTAATAGTACAAAGGTTAGTTATTATTGTAAAAAAATCTTATTATTATTATTATTATTATTATTATTATTATTATTATTTTGATGCAACTTTGACTGTATTATTTTCTTGGCTCGATATCATTATTGAGAAGTAATGTTTCGTTCCATATCTTTCGAGATTTGAATACAAATTTTTTATGATGTTATATTATTATTGGACTGTTCACCCTTGTATATAAGAAATCACATTGGCCGAAGGTTTATATTATATTTATTTATATCAATACGACTGAAAAGGAGCAGCAGACATGTTATAACTATGTCCAATAATTAGATGATGAATCATATTGGTCACATTTTAAATAACTAATAAAATACTAGTGTATTCCCACGAGATTATATATATATATATATATATATATATATATATATATATATATATATATATATATATATATATATATATATATATATATATCACTACTAGTATTTTATTATTTTTATATATATATATATATATATATATATATATATATATATATATATATCACTACTATTGAAAAGATTTTAACAATGGTTGAAAAAGATATATAATGACATATGCACAAGCGTTGTTATGTAGAGTGTTGTATATGTGACACATACAATTACGGTCTTGGAACCGTTGTTGTATTCTAGAAAGGGTACATTTTTTTACAACAGTTACTTTACACAACCGTTATGATAGAACTAAAGATAATCTGACTCGATATACAATCACTGTTAGCTTTATAATCGCTGTCAAAATTGACTGTTTTAAATATAAAAATTATTAATATAACATGCTCATCACTCATTGACCAACACACATATCTAAGGTAAGTTCCAGGGCTAGAAACGTCTCAGATACACCACACAGATGCCTCCTCTTCCAAATCAGGAGTAGGTTCCAAACACATGTGAAATAACCACATTAGTTTGGGCCCCAAAACATCTCTTCAAACCATCTTCACTTAACAATGCCTTTATGAGTGGACTTGAATAATATTCTTCAAGTATCGTTGGCAAAGTTATTAGAAGCAGACATACATATATCCTATCGCCATATGACATATCACCAGAGAAGGGCATCATTCTCAACTTCAGGAGTTTTCAGATAGCTATGCAGCAGATTAACACACAAACTCCTCAAACACTTCAGGTGTCACATATCAACCCTAACAACATACTCCAGGTGACACTAAACTATAATAGGTTTGAAAATAAATCAAACCTACTACAGTAGTAGCCTACCATCAGGCTGCAACTACGGAATATTCCATCATCCACTTCTAGGGACCATTCACACAACAAAAAGCTTTTCAGAATAGATCTTCTGCCTTGACCATGAACCAGAAAGTATCCCCCTTGGATCTCATCCAGAAACAGACTAGGATGTCTGCACTGATACCAATTGAAATTCTGGTATGACAGACTTAGATGTCGAATACAATGTTAAGACATCAGATCTGTTACTTGTTAAACATGGCAAGGTACAAACAACAATATCATACAATTATGATATTCCAGATTCTAATTATCCTATAGGATGTTTAGACATCTGGTTTGACATTCAGCAAGAATATTGCATAATATATAAAACAAAAAAGCAGTAAAGAACACATTCAAATTGTTAACCCAGTTCGATGCAAACTCATCTATTTTGGGGGCTACCAAGCCAGGAAGGAAATCCAATATGTAGTATCAATTCAAGGACCCACAGCAAACCACTCAGTTTACAATCCTCTCACTTAATCACTACCAATGCAACTTCTACTTAGGAACTCCTAAATATGAGAAACCCGTCTCACTCCCTCTCAATCACAACAGTGATATCCAACTTAACAATTCAGAATCAGAAGACACACTTCCATGACAACACCTTAACCTTGCTTCAAAGCTTTAGTCAAGAACAAAATACCTCTTGCTTAAAAGCTTCGAGGATTACAAAGAAAAACAACCCTGCTGAATAAACCTTTTGGCATACGACTGCTACAAGAACTCAACCCTAATGATACAATGTTTACATATTTGGTTGGTTACTAAACCTAGGTTACAAGGTTTCTTTTTCTAACCTAATCCCAACTGGATTTTGGGCCTAAAAACGCAGCATAGCAGCTGCTACAATCATGCAGAAAAATCTGCTACAAATAAGATCTTAAAAGATAACAACTTCCTAAAATATCTCTAAATATAGAAACTCTATATTTATTTAATATTTGTCTTTAATATAAATTTGAATCTTTAAGATCTTTAAATCAGCGCCACATTGGATTGATTTGATTCTCTGAATATTCTGCTTATGTCAAGTAATAACAGAATCTTCAATCTACCCGTATTAGTTCATGATGTCGAATGAACTTTCTTGACATCCTCTTCAACATGTTGTCCCAGATGTTGAAACACTCCAACTCAAAATTTTTATGCACACAATAGGACTTCCTTGCTTAACCTGTTCTTTATTTTGCAAGATCCTATACATTTTTATTGCTGCTATATTTGTTTTACAAAATTAATGCTAATCCTAAAAATACAGAACTTACAGGGTCAATTGTTAGAGCCCTAGGATACCTTTTGTTGTTAAATTTGGACGAGTCTGTTGAGGAGACTGCTATCTTTGTTGATACTGTTGTTGATTAGGAGAGTTTTGAGCGATCTGAGGTTGATACGTCAGAGCTACAACTGAGGTAATAACAGGAGATACCGTCGCCGTTTGACGAGGTTTAAATCTTTGTCTCTATTTACCCAGAGATATGTTGCTGATATCTTGTTCCTTCTTCTTCGGGAAGGAACTTCCATATTTTTTATTGGAACTTGAAGGTTCAATGTTTTTGGCTAAATGTCCTTCTCTAACTACCTCTTCTAAGTGTACTCCTAGGTTTACCATCTTGGTGAAATCATTGGGCGCGCTTGTAACCATTCGTTCATAATAGAATGAACTCAATGTCTTGAGGAAGATTTTTATCATTTCTTCCTCTCCAAGAGGAGGAGAAATTTGAGCAGCAATTTCACGCCATCTTTGCGCGTACTCTTTGAAGGTTTCATTACCCTTTTGAGACATTTCTTTGAGCTGGTCACGATCGAGAGCCATATCCAAATTGAATTTATACTGTTCAATGAAAGCATTACCGAGATCTCAGAAGCTGTTGATATTTATATGGTTGAGCTTCATGTACCAACGAAGAGTTGCCCCAGTCAAGCTATCCTGAAAGTAATGAATCAGTAGCTTTGGATTATCCGTCTGATTGGACATTTTCCGAGCGTACATTGTTAAACAACTTTGAGGGCAAGAATCACCCTTGTATTTCTCAAAATCTGGCACTTTAATTTTGTGTGGTATTCGAACATTTAGGACCAAACATAGATCTATTGCGTTGCTTCCAAACAACTCTTGTACTCTGAGAGACTTTAATTCCTGTTGCATTGCTGCAAACTGTTTCTGGAATTCATTCATCCTTTCGTTGATTCCTCCCCTTTCACTTGGAGTAGGAGAGTACCTTCAACTTTCCAAGGTGATGTGTACCAGTGGAGATGGTACAGCTTGTACTGCATTCGGAGCATCAGGTACCGGGAGTTTGTAACCTCCTGGTATGGCATTCTTTGCTAGTGCATCTTGAAGAATTCTAAGTTTGTAACCTTCAAACTGACACAGTCATGCAGCGTTCCTCAATTCTTCAACTAGTCGAGGATCATATCCATTCGGGATAAAACCAGGCGGCATGCCCCATGAACGATCCTTTGGCATCTCATACCTTGAATCCTTATACGGTATCTCTTCAATCGATGCAGACATGACTTCAGAGATCATTGTTCTTTGGTGAAGATTTTGAGCTACATTCAGACCTTCGACTATTTCTTTGAGCCTTTCCATAATTGAATTCACATTAGAAAGCTCCTTTTTCAGCACTATGTTCTCTTCCTCGAGGCCTTCCATTATTTTCTGGCGACCGGCCCGAGTATTAAATGAATGAGACGGTTTAACTTCTAAAAGAAGTACAAAATAAGACTCGATAAAAGAAAACATGCAAATGATGCAAATTATGAATGATAATGCAATGATTAAGAATAAAATTTGTTAATTTTCTCCTTTATTAAAGAAAGAAATGATTGAACAAACTGTTGCAAAGTATCATACAAAGGTTTTTTTATTGAACTGAAACGAGTTACATCCATGGTACATTATTCAAATGCGGAAAAGAAAGTTTAAAATTCTAAAGCTCTCTTTGTTGGGACTTCAGTTTCTTGGAAATCTGTATTCCTGTCTCTTGAGCGGGACTTGATCTAGAATTTCATTTTTTTCCAGGTGTAGAAGGTCCCGGTGTTGCCTTGAACAAGTAGTTGTTCCTCCTTCTCTGTGACGTGGTACTAAATTACCTCAATGAGGACATCCTTTTATTTTAGGAGACTTTGAATTTTGACATTCTCTAGGCTAAGAATCTGATATTTTTTTTCCAGGAGTCTCTCTCCCTCTGCATTTTTTTTGAAAGCTATCTGAACCTTCTTTATATCATTCATGAAGTAGAGAATAGTTTCCTTCAGTGGAAGCACCCCATGTTGAGGGTAAGGCATCCTTAGTTTCAATGCTCTGGCTTGTACCCATTGGAGGTAAGGATCCAAAGAGATATTGTTCGGTTTTCCCGGAGATTCTATTCCTTTCTTGTGTACATGTTTCTAAGCATGCACAATTTCTCCCTTGATAGTATTGTGCTCTTCTCCTTATTCGAAGAAAATTCCTTCATTTTGAGCATTTACGGGTATATCTCTCATCGAGTACCCCGTCTGACGTCGAGCTAACTTTGGGTGTTAATTAATCCCTCCTTTGGTACCAATGAGAGGTACATTAGGGAAATTACCACGACAGGTAATGATCTTGATTCCTTCGTAGACTGGATTGGACCAACTGATGTCTGAATTGGTCAAAGACATGATCTTTTGTGACCAGTGCATTCCACTCTTAGTTTCCCAAAATGTTGATGACCTGGGTAAGTGGGAAGTGACCCATTTGTAGAGAAGTGGTACACAACAAGTAACCATTCCTCCACCGTGTAAATTCCTTAGGTGAACTGAGTGGATAGCATCTGCGAGTAGTGTAGGAACTAGATTTCTGATGAGAAAGATCTTTATCGTATTGATGTCAACAAAGTTTTATATGTTAGGAAATAAGAATATCCCATAGATGAGCAATGTGAAGATGACTTCGAATGCAATAGTATTTCCGATACTGGCAAAGTTAATGCCCTCTCAATCAGAAATTTGGAGGGCAGACCCTCGATTCCTCCTTTGGTAGTCCAATGAACCTTAACTTCTGACTCTTCCAAAGCAAAATTCTTGGCAATTGCTGATTCTCTCAGCATTCCTTCAAATTCGGAGAATGTTATTTTCTCATTAATAGGGATTCATATCAACTGAGAGTACTCTTCCAATGTTAGGCAGAGCTGGTAATCTGGAAATGTGAAGCAGTGGTGCACCGGATCGTAGAACTCGACCAGTGTAGGAAGAATACCTTCTACCATGCTGACTTTCAATAGGGACAAAAGTTCCCCAAATATTTCCCTAAATGATTCCTTATCTATGACAAGCTTTCCTAGCTTTCTCAGATCATCCAATCTTGGACTCTTGAATGTAAACTTGTGGGTTTTCCGTCAACCAAAGTCCATGTTTTTGAAAAAATGATATGAAACAGACGTTCGTTCAGTTCTTTTAAAGGATAAAATAATGATGATTTTTTAATTTTTTTTTCTTTTGATGAATGCAACATACAAAAACACGGTGAAAACATGGGTTCAAGGGTTCGGTGTTATGAGGCCATAGCTCTACCCGTTCCTAAAGGTTTATACTACGATAAAAGATTTTAGTACCTGTAGATCATGTAAGTGAAGGCCAAGGGGTAAATGTTTTTACTAAATCCTCAGTGTTATGAGTATCTTATTGGAACTTGCCGAGTTTTCACGGAGTATGCTATAAACATTGATTTCATACCGGATACCTAGACTGATTCAGGGAATTTTAAGGTTTCACTTGATCAGGATTGGACTCCCAACAAGCTATCTCAATTATGCCCTACCTATCTTAAAATGCACTCAAGCTCACCCAGATGCGGATAAATCAGATTCCCATTTATGCCCTACCTATCTTAAACATAAAGTCGTATAAAAGCAATATAAAAGTTGTATATATACATGTTCCTAAACCTAGGGTTTTTCTAACTAAAATATGTTTATAAGAAAACTCTAACTTAAAAAAAAGTAAGAAGTTTCCCACAGACGGCGCTATTTTCCTGTAGCTCGATTTTTGTGGTCCTTAATCACTATCGCATTTTTGCTACTTTCTGATTTCTTTTTTTCTTGGTGAAGCTGGTTATGGAAGGGAAAAGATATTTTAAACTCACCCTGCTTTGCATACAGTTATATAACAGATGCCCACATGGTTTTGGGTTCTTCTTTAGATTATTTCACCTTTGGATTGGTGCTAAATTTGTTCTTTTTGATATTGATGGGGGTTTCTTTGATATGGTCTTGGGTATGAGATGAAAGTTGATTGATAGGGTGATGTTGATATTTTTTGTGTTTTTGTATCATCATAATTTTCTGATGTTTTTCTTAGGTTTAGAAACCTAATTGTTGTTTTCTGTTTGATGTGCTTGCAAATATCTTACGACATTTTACCTACGTACCCCCAAAACGAGAATTGAGGGATCAGAGCATCGTAGTTCCTCCTAAAAGGAAAGAGCTATGTGGAAAGGTTGATTTGTATCCTGATTAAAGCTCAGGATTTTGATGCTCAAAAGTTTTGTATTTGTGTCTTAATTAAAGCCCAAGATTGAAGCTGAATAGTTTGTTTGTTTCCTGATCAAAGCCCAGGATTGAATTGCATAGCTAAAGGCATAAGCTGAATGGGTTATCTTGATTTTCATAGCTCAAAAAAGGATGAATGGGTACCCTGAATTGAATAGCTCAAGGAGGATTAAATGGTTGACCTGAATTACATAGCTCAGGACGACTGAATGGTTTATCTTGATTTGCATAGCTCAAGAAAGGTTGGATGTTTAGCTTAGTTAGAGTCCAGGACTATGATTGTATTGCTGGAAATTAGCTTAGTTAAAGTCCAAGAATATGATTGTATTGATGTTGTTAGCTTAGTTAAAGTCCAAGGCTATGTCTTATTTTGAGTGATTGTATAGTGTTTGACTGTTTGTGCCTTAATTGAAGCCCAAGGTTGAAGTTAAAAGGTACTCAATAGAGAGAATTTGTCATCTCTAAAGAGGGAAGATTTGATTTATATGTGCCTTGATTGAAGCTAAAGGATGAAAACTGACTCTATTGGGAAAGTTTTATCCGTGTCTTGATTTTGAAGCCCATGTATGAAACTTATTTGTGAGAGACTGACTCTTAATTGTTTGTATCTTATATGAAGCCTAAGATGGGAGGCTGAAAATTTATGGAAGAATGACTATGTAATAATAGTGTTTTGTCTATTGGAAATGTATTTGAGATATGGTCATTAGACATTCCTTTGTCTGGGGAGGATTCAATTGTATAAAGCCCAAGAGGAGGCTAGCTTGGTCATCGGTCAGGGAGAGGGAGACTATTGTATTTGATTCTAAGTTTTGTTCCTATGCTTTTAGGAAACCTGAGAGGGTCCTTGTGTTTAAGCCCAAGAAGAGGTTAGATTACCTATATGAGGACCATGGGTCTTTTGATAAAGCCCAAGAGGAGGCTGGGGAAGGATGAGTAACTTCTAAGCCTGAGAGTAGACACATTTAAGAGGCCTGGAGGTCCTTGAATAAAGCCCAAGAGGAGGCTATGTTTTGCCCTTGTTTTTGTTCTAGTTATTCAGAGGTTAGGTCTGGTGACAGTAACCTGATTGCTGAGATTCTAGCAGAGATGCAAGTATCAATAGTAAATATGCATGCATACAGATAAAAGTGTCAGTGAATGTGTTTAACAGCTTTTAGTATTGTCTTTGATATGGTTTGAGTATTCTTAAGTTGTTTTATTAAGAATGAAGTTGGGTTTTACACTAGGAAGCAGATGCCCAAAATCTCGAGGGAGAAAGATTAGAGATGTGTTTTACATTGTATTCTCTTTGTCATTAAGAAGTATTTTATTATCCTTTAGTATGAGGTGAAGAAAGATAATTTTGGTAAACAATTATATTCTAAGTAAGCACAACAGTTTAAGAAAACTACGAGAAGTTAGAAACGGAAAAGATGGCTCAGAAGCCAACAATAGGGCTTATACATAAGGATTCCTTTGAAATTTGTTTTGTTGATTAATTATCTGATGATTTTATACACAAAGAAGGACTTTGGTGCTAAAAATCTGCCTACAGCCTAGAAAGCAGTTCACTAGACTGAAGCTCAGTCTAGTTGCTGGTGTATTAGATCTTTAGTCATAAAGATGAAAAAAGAAAAGGAGATGAAATTTGTAAAAAAAGAAAATGCTCATAATCTCAGTATAAGAGATTGAAAATTCTTTAAGAAACAGTTGGTGGGTTCAGGACTTATACGGGAGCCTGACAGAGTTTTAAAACAGATCGGAGAAAGTTTAAAACAAAAGGAATGAGTCCTAAACACAAAGGATTCCTCAAGACACAGTTTAACTATTCATTTTGGAAAATAAATGGTTATGTGTAAAGATATTCACAGAAAAAGATTGATAGATGAAAACTTAATGCTGTGAAAAATAAGCGATCGCGCCGAGTTTTTGAAAATGGATCAGATGAACCCTAATGGTTCATTTTTCAAAAAGGGGTGGGTCTTACACTCTAATAGAGGCCCAAAAGTGTGACAAAAGTCAATTTGAGGGTATGAAATCCAAAACCCTAATTTTGAATATTTTGAATATTTATTTGAAATAAAATATTAAAATATTTGATAAATTTCAAACACTAATGAAAAACAAGTTGAAACTTTGGATCAATGTTTGAAAAATTATGTTTTATCCATGGGACAACTTGAATATCATTTATGTTTGAAAAATCGAGTGAAAGAAATGAATTTTAAAATGTTTAGAAACAAATAAAATTAAATGTTTATGAAAATAAAAAATATATTAAAAATATATATATATATATTTGAGTTTTTTTCATGGAATATAATATATAAACATTTTTTAGAATTAATGAAAAAATAATCATTTAAAAACATAAAATAATCAGAGAGAAATTAATTTTGGATTGAATTAAATAAAATCACAAAATTCAAATATTTGAATTTTTGAAAAAGGGTGCCAAGAACATGGCAAGAACACGTGTGTGTTCTTCAGGTTGCCCAGAACTGGGGATTTTGCAAAATCCCTCATATCTCACGAATATGTAATGAAATGAAATGAAATAAACATCAATCTTGCTCGTTTTGATCCCACGAACACAATGGTACCAATTAATTTCATTTATTTTAAGTGTAGAGTGAAAAATCAGTGAAGAACACTGAATAACCCTAATTTGGCCTGAGTCTCATGAAATTCTACATGATGATGATTTTATGAAATTGATTGAGGGGAATCACTTAAACTATGATTTCACACATAGTTAAAAGATGGTGCGAGGAAATATGCATAGATCATGATTTAGCCAAGTTTGAGGCTTACTTGGACTTGAGCTTGCAGTTGGAGTTGGAGTTGTGATTTTGAGCTGGAGGTATTATAGAGATGTTGTGATGATCTGGACAACTTCCCTACACCATATGGAGTGTGTTTGAACACTTGGACTTGATTGCAAGTGGATTATTCAACTTCTGATCTTCAATTTGTAGAAACAAAGACTTTTTGAGGTTTTGATCAAGTGTTTGAACACCTTATAAACATCATTTGTGATATGTGTGAGCAATTGGTTTGAGCTTGTGCTATCTCAAACTAAAAACATAGAAGTGATTGCTCAAAATATTTAGTTTTGAGGCTTTGAGAGAAAAGAAGAGAAAGCTTAGTGATTAGAGGCTTTGGTGTAATTATTATGATGGAATGGGGTCACTATTTATAGGGAAATATGTTGAACAAACTTGGCCTTCAAGATTTGAAATGTTGAGATCACAATGGTGAGTCATTGTTTATGAAAAATATCTCTTACATGTGAAATGATGAAATTCTCAAATAGCTCAGCTATGCAGCAACAAAATTCACATTCTTCATAAGTTTGATGCTTGGATTATGTCCATCTATTGCTTGTTGAACAAGAGATCCAAGAATATGCCACTTTGGAGCTTTGTGGCCCTTAGATCAAAATGCATAATGTTGAATTCTATGAATGTCATTTTGGTGAATTCCATGGTGCAATCATGAATTTTCATGTTTAATCAGGTTTGTAATCATTGTTTAGATGCTTAAATCCCCTTGACATTGTCTTTAGCTTCCAAAAATCAGATTTCACAAGTTTGTGAAAAATCTGTTTTTGCAAAACAGTTTGTTGAGGTCTCTTTGATCCATGATTTCTGTTAATTCTATTATTTTATGATTGGCATTATGTTTGGTAAAACTAATATGGCTGGTAAATGTTGAATAAGAAGTTCCATATGTTAAATTAACATGGTATAGATTCTGGAAGAACATGTCAAACATGATGTCCTGACATGGTGGCACAGATAAATGTGGTTATAATAATTGGCAGATACTGAAGAAGATGTTGAAACATCTGCAAATGTCATGACAAAATTACTGTCATATGTTACAGACAGATGTCAAAGAAAATGTTGAAACATCTGCAACTGTCATGACAACATTACTGTCATGTGTTACAGATAGATATCAAAGACAAATATCATGACGTCTTGGTCTGTGGAGTAATGGGTTTATGATCTGAATTATGCAGAATATTCTACAAAATATTCTGATATCACAGGTGGAGTTATTTTAAAGGACTGGGAGATTCGAGGTGGAATTATTTTTTTAAAGATGCAGAATATTCTGGAGATATTATGCAATCATATGTGGCGCTGATTTAAAGGGTGCTGATTTAGAAGATCTTAAAGACTCAATTTAAATTGAAGACAAATATTGAAAAATATAGAGTTTCTATATTTAGAGATATTTTAGGAGTTTTTAGATTTGAAGATCTTTTGGTATATTTGTAGCAGATTTTTTCTGCATATTTGTAGCAGCTATTGTTGTGATTGTTTAGGCCCAAATCTAGTTGGGAACGGGTTATAAAAGAAACCCTGTAACCTAGTTTAGAATGAACCCAATCAACCGAAAATGTAAACATTATTAGGGTTGTGTTCTTGTGGCAGCCGTGCGTAACAAGGAACCCTATTGTGGATGTTTCACCTGTGATTCTCGAAGCTTGTAAGCAATAGAAGTATTGTACTTAATTGAAGCTGCTAAGCAAGGTTAAGTTGTGGTCATGGAAGTATGGATTCTATTTGTGAATTGTTGTATAGGTATGAAGTCGTCAATATCAGCAACTGAGAGTTGAGAACTGTGAGACATCACTAAGGTGATTGGAAGTGAGGATGAGTTTCTCATATTTAGGAGTTCCTAAGTAGAAGTTGCATTGGTAGTGATTAAGTGAGAAGACTGTAAACTATAGGTGTTTGCTGAGAAGTCTTTGAATTGATACTACATAGTGGATTTCCTTCCTGGCTTGGTAGCCCCCAGAGTAGATTGATTTGATTGAACTGGGTTAACAATTCTGCTGTGTTCTTTATATCTTTTCTGTTTTATGTTTTATGTAGTACCTGAACTGAATGTCCTATCAGATGTCACAACATCCTGAAGCATGTTTGACTCTGATATATTAGAATTATTTAAGTACTGATATGTATGCCTTACCATGTTTATAAGTAACAGATAAGATGTCTCAACATCATATTCGACATCTGAGTCTGTCATACCAGAATTTCAATTGGTATCAGAGCAGGCATCCTGGTCTGTTTCTGGATGAGATCTAAGGGGGATACATTCTGGTTCATGGTAAAGGAAGAAGGATGATATAATGAAAAGCTGTTGGAACTTGAGAGGTTCATATTGGCGTTTGAATGGTCCCTAGAAGTGGAGGATGGACTATTCATCATATGGTGTATATTGGACTGGTCTGGTGTTATCAGGGCTGGAAATTTGCTGGTGAATTGCTGTGTAGCTATGATGTCAGACAGAATGTCCTGACATCTTGGTTCAGAGAATTCTATATTTGAAGGAGGCTTGTGTTTTGTTTTCTGTGAGGTTTGGTTTCAACTTCTGTACTGCTGCATGTGCCTCTAATATATTCTGAAGTTATACCAAGTTTGTGTGTTACTTGGATTAGATGCATTGTGGTTGGGAAATGTTCTGGTTGTTCTTGTATGGGGAGTTATATCTGTATCTGAATTGATGATCATACAATTTATAAGGAATATGGTATAATGGTGTTTTATTCACATAGGTTTGCTGATGTCAGATAAGATGTCTTGACATTGTTTTTCAATATCTTTTGGAGGATCTTACTGTGGAGGAGTTTATTTATCTCCAAGGAATTGCTCTATTATTTATGATATGTTATGTTTGATTGTTGTTGTGTTTGATAGTGGTTCCCCAGTACTTCATACAAAGGCTGTTGTAAAGCTTCAGTTCATAATGTCAAGTTTGATGTTCTATCATGTGATTACAGAACTGGAGAACACTTAGTTCAGAATGTTGTGTTTCTTGATGAGAGATTCCTGGTGAAAGAAGAGGTTGGAGCCAAAGCAAAAGAGTATAATTATCAAATCTTTCATGCGGGAGTGAAGATCTTGATAAGTTATCTCTTAAGCTTATTTATAGTGACCTAATTAGGATATTCTTCCTGGTTATGGTGTCCAATGTAGTTTAGGTATAGCTGAAGATAATTTCTCTTGTGAAGATACATGTTTCTGATTGTCTAAATCATGAACTGGAGGAAGTTTCATCAAGAAAGAAGCTGAGTTGATATGTCAATCCTAATGTCTTGACACCACGCTACACATCAGCAGTTTATGGTAAATGTTGAGTCAAAGACCTAAAAGATTGTGGCTTTTTTTAAGGATCTCTGAAGCTATGAAGTTGAATACTCTTTGAGATGCTACTGACGATTGTATTTGTGCAAAGTATCTTTCATAATGTTATAGCACTTCAGTTGGAGTTGATTGAAGAAAAGGTAGTAACCTTGAAAGCAGTAATGTTTTAGAACCAAGCTTAGTTTTGTGTTCCAGAAGAAGGAAACTGGTGTGATATCCTGCTAACATGATGGATGCTTTGGGTGCTAGACAAATGTGTGATGATCACATATGTTTGGAACCTACTCCTAACCTGGAAGAGGAGGCATCTATGTTATGTGTTGAAGGTCTCAAGTTTAAGAAAGTGGGAGTGTGTTGCTAATAACCATAGTTATTGGTATATGATCAAGGGAATTCTTCATCAAGCTTAGGCCCAATTATGTGATGTCCCCGTATGAAGAGTATAATATGCAGACATGTTAATGGTATGTATCATGCAAGTCACTGCATGTATTTGGGTCTGATAGAAAAGGATGATTAACTTCTGGTGAACTCTCGTACCCTCTGCAAAGAGTTGTACATGGATTACTACTGTTGTTACCCCCAAAACCATAGTAAGTGACAAATCAATTTGTTTGAGATTGTTTTCAGATCTGATGTTGGAACATCATCTCAAAAATGTTGAGTCTTCAACCAAGGAAGTTAGTTGTGCTCATGGTGGAATATCAGGTCAAGCCACTTACCTAATTTGAAGTGATAGGTGGTGTGGATTAATAAAATAGGGATTAGCAAGTGCCACAGGTGTGCAGGAAATGAATGTCAAACCAAATCTCCTACCTTGTGTGAGAAGGTTACCTTATCACATATGATAAAAACCATGACAGAAGTTGAGTATTTGTCTGCTATTGATAAGGATATGCATCTAACCGATAGTGAATACTCTGACAGGAGCTAAATGTTTATCTGTCTTTGAAAGATGTTGTGCTTTCAACCAATGAGAAAATACATTAATGGAGGATTATGTATATGTCTGATGTAAAAGTGCAGAACTACAGTCTAAACATCATAATTCAAGAAGTGTTGAGAAATTACTTTTCTCTTTGTGGCTGTATATTTCTCTTCATGGTGTTTTAGTCTGTGATGACCTGAATTAGCTACTGAAGGTGTGATCCTTAGAGATTGTCTTTGGAGCTCTGTGTTGAAGTCCTAAATGATATTGAAACAATCATGTCTATTGGTAGATTAAAGAAGCTTCTGAATGTATCTACAAATGTGTGTGATAAATGCATGACTTTGGTCATGATTAAAGCTAGCAATGTGACCAACAATTGCTAAGAGCAAGGGAAGAATGTCAGATTGGGAGGTCTGGTCAGAATGGTTGTTGAACTGGTAGTTTCTTCTACTACTAGTCATGGATAGTGGCAGTATGAACCCTATGTAGCAAGCAAACTAAGAGCATCTATTTTGGAATATAAAATCAAGTGTGTCTTGTATGGATATATAAGGATATTTATCAGTTGTGCTCTTTGTGGTATTCTCAGAGAACTAGTGTATATGAATTTGTAAAACTCATGATTGTTTTTTTTCGGTTTGAGAGTATGTTCATCAGGGGTGTGATGTTGAGAATTAGTGGAGTTTATGCTCAGCTGGAGTATTGTTTATCCATGACATGAGGAGATCTTGCTAATCTTATCTGGAGCTAACCTTAAAATCCTTCAAAATTAAAAGATTAGATTGTGTAGAACTATCTGATAGGGTTATTATACAAGGATTTAAGATCAATTGTTGTTTGTGGAGTTCACAAATATTTGATTGATTATCCTTATGATTCAAGATTGGTGATGTTCAAAAAGATTTTTGGAACATCTTATCATCAGAGTTTGTGCAGAATCATGGGAGGGGTATTGCATAAGCTGTAGCATCTGTTTTTTCTTGGGAGTTAGCTTGAGAATTGGCTTCAGTCTTGTGTGACAGGAGTTGTATATTTCTGGAAAGTTTCTTGGCAAGAACTGGTCTGGATATTGTTGATTCTGAAGATGGAGATGAAAGACCATGAACACATCATAATCTTGATGACTACTTGGATTGGTTTATTTCTGATCTAGGTGCAGTCCAGAATGCTCATCATGGAGTTAAGATAGGTGGCGATATCATAAATTTGTTAAGACTGCCTTACTCAAGGAAAGGTGGCATCCTTGGTATAGTTATGAGGTGTAGTTCTTAACTATTCCTTCTGAATAATCAGACAGTGGCAGGTTTGAAGACTTTGGAGAAACATTGGAAGTTTCTCATCAATATGTGTTATCGGTAGGAATTTTTGCAAAACCAATAGAATGGAGGTTGTTTACTCAAACTTGATGGATAAATCAAGTCTATGAGAGCATGGAACTCTTGTTCTATAAAGGAAGTAGGTTCTTTCAAGTGGCAGAAGAAGGACCTGAATTTAACAGATGGATGTGGGCTAATAATGTTCAATCATCTAGTTCAACATCAGAGTCTAATTGGTGAAGTGACACATAAATTAAGATAGAATGATCTATAGGGATTGAATGCTTCATAAGGCCTATTATCTTAACAGCTTGGTGAAGATCAACTTTATTGATCAGGATATCTTTGGAAGATTTATTATAAACGTGAAGAAGACAAATGTGGCAATTGGCTTTTTCATATGAGGGTTCATAAAGGAGGTGATCAAAATGTGGTAATTGGTTGATCTTTAAAGTGGATTCGAAGAATCAAGATAATCAGAGTGTGGCAGATGGTTGTTCTTGAGGATTGTCTTGGAACAAATTGCTCTTGGGCAGAGGAGTGATGAGTTGAAGACTCAAGGGGATTTATTCTTCTTGAAGGTGGATGAGAGTTTATCACTCTTTCTGGATTTCTGATTCTAACTGGTGGCACAGTGTAGTTGAAGATTTTCAGTTCTTGGATTACTATGCTATAGTAAGTCCAGTTGGTGGAGCACATCTAGGATCATGGTGATAAGGTCTTGGTGTATGAAAAATGTTCTAACTAAGTGTTAGTACATTATCTGGGGTGTTTATCTACATGGTTTCTATTATTAGACTACCTAATCATATGGGAGAATGATGAAGTAGATGATCTATATTGGAAGAAACATGTAGAAGAGACTGAAGTATATCAGGTATTGATTGCTTGGAAGTTTGTTTGTGGACATTCATTCTAATGTCATAATTAGTTTGGATGTGTTTTATCTGGATTGTATGGCCTTTGGTGTGTAAAGGCTTAGTGTCAAGAACCTGTGTGCTAGAAGATGTTCATCTTGTGTAGTCTGTGGTAACTACAAACCAAGAAAGGAATCAAGTATGCTTTGGTACAAGAAGTGAATGTGTTCAATTGGGAATTGAACAGAGGGTGAGCTCTTGAAGACATGAAGATGCATCTTATGTTTTCCTTTCATTAATGTACAGAGAAGCATGGAGTATCCTAGACAGGGGGAGTGTGTTACAAGTATGTGCAACTGATTTTGTGGAGTTAAGGGGGAGTAATACCTTAACCAGATAAGGAGTATCCTAGGAGTCTAGAAGGCTATATTGTATAAAGCTGCTCTCTGCAGTTTATGTTTGATTCTTGAGGAATTATGAACCATATCGTTGCACTTCTAGCAGATAGTATATGGTTGGATGTCAGAACATGTATCAAGACATGTGTGTATTGTTTTTTTTGGTATTTGTGGACGGCGCTGGCAGAAAGATGTGAAACACAAGGTTTTCTTGCGTGGTTGTTATTGGGCTGTTTGTTTTGGGAGAACAAGTCAGCTGATATAGGTCAGTTGTTGTTTCACAGTGAATGGTTTTATGTGGTTTTTCTCGAGAGGGAGAAATGATTATATAAAACAGGGAGAGTTATGGTCCTATTTTATTGGCATTATTGTGAAGCTTGTGTGTGTTTCAAGCTTATGGAGATTATATACCTCTATGGTTATTATCGTGCCTTTGTCTTTTTATGGCTAAAAAGGGGGAGAATTAATAGTGTGTACTATTGAGGTCTGATATGAAGATGTGATGTTAAGGAACTTCTACATGAGGTACTGCTACACCTGTATGTAAATTAGTTTTAGCCAAAATAAGCCAAAGGGGGAGATTTTTAATTCTATTATTTTATGATTGGCATTATGTTTGGTAAAACTAATATGGCTGGAAAATGTTGAATAAGAAGTTCCATATGTTAAATTAACATGGTATAGATTCTGAAAGAACATGTCAAACATGATGTCCTGACATGGTGGCACAGATAAATGTGGTTATAATAATTGGCAGATACTAAAGAAGATGTTGAAACATCTGCAAATGTCATGACAAAATTACTGTCATATGTTACAGACAGATGTCAAAGAAAATGTTGAAACATCTGCAACTGTCATTACAACATTACTGTCATGTGTTACAGATAGATATCAAAGACAAATATCATGACGTCTTGGTCTGTGGAGTAATGGGTTTATGATCTGAATTATGCAGAATATTCTACAAAATATTCTGATATCACAGGTGGAGTTATTTTAAAGGACTAGGAGATTCGAGGTGGAATTATTTTTTTAAAGATGCAGAATATTCTGGAGATATTATGCAATCATATGTGGCGCTGATTTAAAGGGTGATGATTTAGAAGATCTTAAAGACTCAATTTAAATTGAAGACAAATATTGAAAAATATAGAGTTTCTATATTTAGAGATATTTTAGGAGTTTTTAGATTTGAAGATCTTTAGGTATATTTGTAGCAGATTTTTTCTGCATATTTGTAGCAGCTATTGTTGTGATTGTTTAGGCCCAAATCTAGTTGGGAACAGGTTATAAAAGAAACCCTGTAACCTAGTTTAGAATGAACCCAATCAACCGAAAATGTAAACATTATTAGGGTTGTGTTCTTGTGGCAGCCGTGCGTAACAAGGAACCCTATTGTGGATGTTTCACCTGTGATTCTCGAAGCTTGTAAGCAAGAGAAGTATTATACTTAATTGAAGCTGCTAAGCAAGGTTAAGTTGTTGTCATGGAAGTATGGATTCTATTTGTGAATTGTTGTATAAGTATGAAGTCGTCAATATCAGCAACTGAGAGTTGAGAACTGTGAGACATCACTGAGGTGATTGGAAGTGAGGATGAGTTTCTCATATTTAGGAGTTCCTAAGTAGAATTTGCATTGGTAGTGATTAAGTGAGAAGACTGTAAACTATAGGTGTTTGCTGAGAAGTCTTTGAATTGATACTACATAGTGCATTTCCTTCCTGGCTTGGTAGCCCCCAGAGTAGATTGATTTGATTGAACTGGGTTAACAATTCTGCTGTGTTCTTTATATCATTTTTGTTTTATGTTTTATGCAGTACCTGAACTGAATGTCCTATCAGATGTCACAACATCCTGAAGCATGTTTGACTCTGATATATCAGAATTATTTAAGTACTGATATGTATGCCTTACCATGTTTATAAGTAACAGATAAGATGTCTCAACATCATATTCGACATCTGAGTCTGTCATACCAGAATTTCAATTTCTTCATGCACAAGCAAGATCTTTTCCTGCCAATTGGTTCTTTGAATTGTTGGCAACATTTGCCACAACATTGGTGTTTTGAAAAGGATCTAAATCAGCTTGGAACTTGGTGAAAAATCCCTCCAAATTTTTATGTTTTGCTTATTTTACACTTAGGTAGATTTTTTTTCTAAGTGTTGAAAATCAGGATTTTTCTTGATTTTAATCCATCTTCAACTTGAAATCCATAATGAATTAGAGTTTCTTCTAGTTGAATCATTTGTAGTTTATAACAAGATCTTTCATTTGAGTTTTGGTTCACCAAAATCTGATGCTTGGATCACAAGTTATGTGTAAACACCCCAAATTTGCCCTAACTCATTTCACCATGGCTTGTGATTCTTTTCATTTGCATAAATTCAATCATATCATCTCATATTGCATTTTTACTTCACTGCATTGGTTCAAAGTCATCTGCATCTAGGGTTTGTGATCTGAGCCATCCCTGAGCCATTTGAGCCACTCCAAAGGTCTTAAATCATCTCAAGAGGGTCCATGTATGTTCAAGCATCATATTATATCCTCCCAAGATCAAGAAAGTCAAAAAATCACAAGAACTGAGGAAGACATGGAAGCAGAGCCAGCTTAACTGCACAGATGACCTAAAATTAGGGTTTTGGTTTCAGAGGCCATAACTCCAAATTTTTTGGTCTTTCTTGTTTCTATGGGTCTCTATATGATATGAGGGTCATGCATACCAATTTTCATGAAGAAATTCAATGGGGAAGGCATCTGATCAATAGATGACTTCTTGAGCAAGTCAGTGCAAACTCAGGGCATCTGAGGCCCCCAATCATCCAACCAAAGGGTCTTCTCCATCATTTTGGGTGTGTATGATCTTTATTTGATCTTAGAAGAAGTTATAAGTTCACAAAATTGAAGAATTTCAAGCCATTTGCAAAGTTGCCATTTTGGGAAAGTGACTTGCAATGCAAACTTGCCATTTTGGGAAAGTTTTTCAACCTCCTCTTTTTGATTCAAAAATGCTTCAAATGAAAAATTATTGGTCATGAAAGTTGTAGATTGGATCATTCCCTTTTAAAAAAGTACAAGAACTTGATCTAATTCATCATAGAACTCAAGTTATGGCCTTGCAAAGTTGGGAAAAATCACAAAATTTCACTTATGTACCAAAGAGGGAAACTTGCAAAAACTCATGTCAAACCAATTTGTGACCTCTAATTTAATTGACTTCTAACCATTACACAAACATAGTACATGACCTATAATTCAAAATTGCCCAAAGAATTGCATCATTCCATGCCTTGAACATCAAGAAATTACAAAAGGGCCAAAGCTTCACATAATTGCAAAACATCACACAAACTTCATCCCACTTGTTATCTTGCCTCAATCTAAATTCTATGGACCTCCCTAAAGCCAGCTGCGCAGGACACCCCATTGTCCTTGGCCTACCATGAGCCCATACCTCCAAAGACAACTTTGTGGACTTTATGCAAAATGAACCATACCAATCACACTGCTCCACAACAACTCTCTGACCTATCAAGGATTGATATGTGGACCTCAAGCAACTCAACACACACCACAACACAAGTTGAAACCTCCAAGAACTTAGCATTCACCAAAATCCTCTCTTATGCATTTCTCTTCGAAACACACAACTCAGCCATCAAAACTCAAAACTTTTTCCATCATTCAACTCCACATTCATCACTGATCATTTCCCACCCTTCATTTTGCCTTGAAACACCTCAAATCAAAAACACGATTTTCACTTCCCTTGACCTAAGCTTCAGCAAACTTCACATAGAGGCCATATAAACTCCAACCAAGCATTGCAAACTCTTCAGGGGGATCATTGAAGTTGATTTGAAGCAAAGAAACAGCCAGCCAATACCATTTTCGAAAGCTTCAGTTCAGGTATCACCAAGAACATTTTTTCCAGAAATCGTTTCTTATGCCATAGAAATGTTGCTTATGATTCACTGATCATGTTGTGCTTGTTGGTTTTGAAAATGATTAAGTTTTGAGCCTGAACCATGTCTCTGAAAGTTTGACCTGAAAACTTGTTTGATTCGATTCTTGTTTATGTTGAAAGATAAATGAATTTTCGTGCTTGATTCTTGCTTAGGGTGTTTAGAAGATGTGATCTGGAGTTTTAGAGGGTTTAAAATTGCCTAGGGAAGAAGTTAGGTTTTTGAACTGGCCGGAGAAGATGACCGGAACACTGTTCCGGTCACTTGAGGGTCATTAGGGTTCAGATTAGGGTTTAATTGCGTAATTAGTGAAGTTTCAATGTCAGCCATCCAGATGCGCGCTAGTCAATTCCCGCGTCCCCAGTTTAAACCCTGACCCTTTGATCTGTTGACTTCTCATTTAAATTGATTTTCTTTTATTTTTCTTGCATTTTCTTTATCATTTTATTAAAAATAGCAAAATTCATCTAAAAAATTTTATTTTTTGCATCATGGTTATAAATATTTTTCTCATCCTGAAAATAATTTTTATTTTATTTTTTGCATAAAATTTGTATTTTTAAAATATTTAAATGTTTATTTTTAATTAATTAATGGAAATTAATTAATTAAAATACCATTTAAGTTTGTAAAAATCACCAAAAAAATCACATTGCATCTTGACACATTTAGAGACATTATCAAACCATTCATACAAATTTCTTTTTGGTTCTTGATCCATTTTGACATTTTCCTTTGGATTTAGGGTTCTTAAAAATCAATATTTTGACCATAACTTAGAAAAATCTTTTCTGCCTAACCATGAAGGGTTTGATAATGGTTCTTTTTGCATTGCATTCCACATATCATGTAGTTTCTAGGATAAAATTGGCATGAATTTATCTTTCATTTTTTATTTGTTTTGCATTTTTCTTTGTGAGGTACCTTAAAACCCTAGCAAACTTAGAAAACTCATAACTTCCTTAGGATTAAGAGTTAGGTCTCCTCCTTTGGGGTGTGGTATCATATGGGGTTAAGGTTCCTTTGATTGAATTTTCAATGATTCATCTTATGATTTGCTTTTGATTTTGAATTTTGCATTGCATCTTGTACATAAACCCTAATTTTTGCCCTCATTTGCATTCATTCTTCATATGCTTGCATACATGAACTTGCCATAACATTTTGTGCATCCACATGACATATAAGACATATTAGGATATATTGAAATCATGTTTGATCATTGCATCATCCATTTTCCATGTTATGCATCCATTGCATTTCATAAGTTTTCATGAACTTTCATGCTTCCTTTCATGTCTCATTTGCATCCTCATTACTTGTATGATCATCCACATCTCTTGGTATGCTTTTGTATCATCCCATAGCATCATTAGCATCATGAACATGCTTCTGATTTTGGTTTGCATCCTTGTATCTCATCTCATTTTCATTTCATTTCATTTCTTTTTGCTAACTTTTCAGGTGGTAAGTGTTTGGGAAGTGAATTTGCCTTCACTTCTCATAACCTCTTCTCATCTCTCTTATGCATTCATTGCTGCATTTTTACTTGTGAATTAGAGTGAGCTTGCTCATTCATACTCCTTTCTCTCTCTCTTTCTCCAAGCAGCTTATCTTCTTAAATGAAGTAAGTTGTCTTGCTTCTTCCCGTTTCTCCTTCCTTCATCCTGTTCCTTCCATGGTGGATTTTCCTTGAAGATCTTCTTGCAAGCCTCATAAACCCTAGGAACACCCAAGCATGAGCACAATTAGGGTTTGATTAATCCCCCCATTAGTTTTACCTTTGTGTCATCTTTGTGTCTTCTCTTCTCATCTCTTAATCAAGGACTAAACCTTAAAGGTTTTAAGGCTTTGTGATTAAGCTTATGCCTGCATCCTTCTATTAGGATGGAGTTTATAACTTTAATCCTAAGTGTTAAACCCTTAATGTGTTTAAACCCTTTCAATTCACTTAATAATCTTCAAGACATCAAACTTGTAACTTGGGCCTTGCATTAGGGTTCTAATTCTTCCTTAATTGGTTAAGAAGGACTAACCCTAGTGTTAATGGACAAGTCCCCCTCAAGTTGTCTTACTAACCATAAAATCCACTTCTTAATCTTACCATTAACTAAAATATATTTAATAAAGGCCTTGTCATGTCATGAGGTTAATCCCTAATCATGGATTAATTTGAGGAGCCTTCCTCAGCTTAAATGTTCTCATCTATTATCCTTCTATTAGGATGGTGTAATGGGTCCATTAAATCCTTGATTATGGTTTAAACTCATTACTTAACACTAAACAAAAACTCCAAAAACATCTAAATAAATGCAATTAGGTTAATGACCTTAATCCTACATCATGGTGATTAAGTGTGAGGTGTTTACTTCATACTTAAGGTATTCTCATTACCCCTAATCAGAGGGAGGATGTGAAGAGTTTACTAACCCTTGGTTTAGGATTAAGCTCATTAACTTATGACAAACACCAAAAAGCAATAAAAGATTGAAAAAACCAAAAACAAACAATAATCGTCTCCTCCGGGATTCTTTTCTCACCTCATTCACTCACAAACAAGAACTCGCTTCTTTCGTCTAATGCAAGACAGTTTGCACCTGAGCCAGATAGGTCATACACTTGAGCATAGACAAGTAAGCAGTTCACAAGTTAATTTATATTTCAGTCTCTTTGAGTCAAACTACGGTTTCTGACTTCCTCATTGCACGAGAGGATACATAGGCATAACTTAACTGTTATCGAACAAAAGTCTCTGTACATTCCCCCCTCTTCAGCATTATTCTTTAAGCCTCATAGTCTTGAGCTTCATATTCTTTTCTTACACTGACACTCTTTCATCTCACTTCACATTTCTTTTACACTGACACTTGTATTCTTTTCCAGTTTGTTGCACTCAAAATAGCACTGACACTACCCCTTTAAAACACAAATCTTTCAAGCGTGGATCCCGTCGAGTACGGCGGACAATCTGGGTGCTAATACCTTCCCAAGTTGTAACCAACCCCCTTTCTCAGTTTCTCTGGTTCGCAACCGTCTTATCCATCTTTTCTCAGGTTTATGCAGCATTACCTTTCCTTTGGGATAAAAATGCCTAGCTGGCGACTCTTTTCAGTTCACCCTTGTGTTCTCTCCATTCGCCGACCGTTCGCGTCTGTACCCCTCTTGGCCCTGTGTGTCATCTGGTGGGAGCGACAGCTTGGCGACTCTGCTGGGGACCCTTATATTGCAACCAGGGCTTCTGGTTCTTTTTGTGGGTTCCTCCTAGCGCTTGTTTGATTTTGTGTTTTCTGGGGTGTTATGTGATATGTTTGTTTATTTATTTTGCTATATTTATTGCTTTATGTACAGCTTTACTTATTGCTTTCTTTAAAGTTTTATATGCATCATACTGTCATTTGCTGGATCTGGTTTGCTGTTTTGGTGGGTGGGGTTCCATTGAGAGTTTAAGGTCCTATACCTGGGACCTGAGTGACACCTAGGTGTAAACACCCCAAATTTTCCCTCACCCATTCACACCATGGCTTGTGATCATTTCATATTCATAAACTCAATCATAGCATCTCATATCACATCTTTGATTCATTGCATTAGTTCAAAGTCATCTGCACCTAGGGTTTGTGATCTGAGCAATCCAAGAGCTTCTTGAGCCACTCCAAAGGCCATCAATCACTTCAAAGGGGTCCATGTATGTTCAAACATCATATTACATCCTCTCAAAAGTCAAGGATGTCAAGAAATCACAAGAACTGAGAATGGTATGGAAGCAGAGCCAGGCTTGACTGCACAGTTGACCTAGAATTAGGGTTTTGGTTTCAGAGGCCATAACTCCAATTTTTTTGGTCATTCTTGTTTCTATTGGTCTCTATATGGTATGGGGAGTATGCATATAAATTTTCATGAAGAAATTCCATGGGGAAGTCATCTGATCAAGGGTTGACTTTTCAAGCAAGTCAGTGTAAAATCAGGGCATCTGAGGCCCCCAATGACTCAACCAAAGGGTGTTCTTCATCATTTTGATTGTGTATGATCTTTATTTGATCATAGAAGGTGTTGGAAGTTCACAAAATTGAAGAATTTCAAGTCTTACTTCTTCATCTTACTTTCTTTCTTCAAGTGACTTGTCTTCTTAAATGAAGCAAGTTGCTTTGCTTCTCTTTGCTCCTTTCATCTGCTTCCTGGTGGTTCCTTTGAAGATTTCCTTCTTAAACCTCACAAACCTTAGGAACAACCAAGCATGACAATGATTAGGGTTCTGATTAGTCTCCCCACTTAGTTTTACCTTTGTGTCTCATTGAGTCTTCTCTTCTCACCTCATAATCAGGGATTAAACCCTAAAGGCTTTAAGGCTTTGTGATTAAGCTTATGCATGCATCCTTCTATTAGGATGGAGTGTATAACTTTAATCCTAAGTGTCAAACCCTTAATGTGTTTAACTCCCTTAATCAATTCATTTAATAATCATCAAGACATCACACTTGTAACTTGGGCCTTGCATTAGGGTTCTAATTCTTCCTTAATTGGTTAAGAAGGACTAACCCTAGTGTTAATGGACAAGTCATCCTCAAGTTGTCTTACAAACCCTAAAAATCACTTCATCATCTTATCATTAAATAAAATCCACTTAACCAAAGGCTTGTTTTGTCATGAGTTTAATCCCTAATCATGGATTAAGTTGAGGAGCATTCCTCAGCTTAAACACTCTCATCTATTATCCTTCTATTAGGATGGTGTAATGAGTTTGTTTAATCCCTGATTATGGCTTAATCTCATTACTCAACACTAAACAAAAACAACAAAAACATCTAAATAATCACAAGTAGGTTAATGATCTTAATCCTGCATCAAAGGTGATTAAGTGTGAGAAGCTGACTTCACACTTAAGGTATTCTCATTACCCCCTAATCAGAGGGAAGATGTGATGAGTTTACTAACCCATTGGTTTAGGCTTAAGCTCATTAATCTATGACAAACTCCAAAAAAATCAATAAAAGATTGAAAACACAAAAGCAAACAATAATCGTCTCCTTCGGGATTCTTTTCTCACCTCATTCACTCACAAACGAGAACTTGCTTCTTCCGTCTAATGCAAGACATTTTGCACCTGAGCCAGACAGGTCATACACTTGAGCATAGACAAGCAAGCAGTTCACAAGTCAATTTATCTTTCAGTCTCTTTGGGTCGAACTACGGTGTTCTGACTTCCTCATTACACGAGAGGATACGTAGGCATAACTTAACAGTTATCGAACAAAAGTCTCTGTATATTCCCCCTCTTTCCAGCATTATTTTCTTTTAGCCTCATGATCTTGAGCATTTTATTCCGGTTCTTACACTGACACTGTATATTTATCACACCTCACTTTCTTTTACACTGACACTTGTACATTCTTTTCCAACTTTTATACACAAATTGCACTGACACTACCCCTTTAAAACACAAATCTTTTAAGCGTGGATCCCGTCGAGTACGACGGACAATCTGGGTGCTAATACCTTCCCAGGTTGTAACCAACCTCCTTTCTCAGTCTCTCTGGTCCGCAACCGTCTTATCCATATCTTTTTCTAGGTTTATGCAGCATTGCCTTTCCTCCGGGATAAAAATGCCTAGCTGGCGACTCTTTTCATTTCCTGTGAGTTCACTCCTGTGTGTTCTCACATCCTCCCTTTGCCGACCGTTCGCGTCTGTACCTTTATCTGGGCCATTCCCATTTATCGGGAGCGACAGCTTGGCGACTCTGCTGGGGACCCTTATACTGTAACCAGGGCTTCTGGTTCTTTTTGTGGGTTCCTCCTAGCGCTTGTTTGATTTGTGTTTACTGGGGTGTTATGAGCTATTTGTGTTTGTTATATTTGTTTTATTTATTGCTTTATGTACAGTTGGTTTACTGCTTTCTTTACAGCTTTATATACATCATAATGTCATGCTGTTCTGGCTGGATCTGTTTGTTGTTTTGGTGGGTGGGGTTCTACTGAGAGTTAAGGTCCTATACCTGGGACCTGAGTGACACCTAGGCTAGAGTGGTTCATGTTCTTTCCCATTCCATTTCGGTCTTGTGCGGGAATATGAAACACGGTTCAGATATGGGTTTCTTCTTGAGAACTCTGTGCTACAGATTTCCTGTAGTGCTAGGGCTATCTGGGAAGCCTGCTAAGTCTGGATGACCTTTAGTATTGACCTTCAGAAACTGAGGTGAATTAGAGGAGGATCTTTTATGGTTATTGTAAACACTGTACCTCCGGGTTAGAAGTGTTTACACTTCTCATAACTGATCCAAGTCTGAGGATCCTTGTTTTAGAACATCACCTGTGAGGGGGTTGGGCTGTTTACAGGTTTGCAGGTACCCTTGACCTCAGCATACCCTGTTACTTTGTTTTGATTAAGAGTACTCCATTTTGGAACAGTTCTTGTGATTTTAACCCTGGACATGTGACTCTTTATTTGAGTCCCCCACCTTGGTTACTGGACTTATGAACCTCCATCTGGATTTCTTGAACATACATGGACCTATATCAAAGCAGTTAATCAGATCCAGCTTGATCACAAACCCTTGCATATCATCTGCATACATCATCATTGCATCATTTGACATTTGCTTATTTGTTTTTCAGGGTATCCATACTGTATTTTGGCTTGGTTTTGACCCCTTCATCTGCATAGACCTATCTTCACCAGTATCTGCTTCAGCTATTCCTCATCAGCTACCTGCTTCAGTCACCTGCACCACCAGTCTCAGCCTGTCAGTGGCCCATCTTCAGTGTTATTCTCAGCATCTGTCTCAGCTTTTCTTCAGCAACATGGCACCCAAGAAGAGCAATATCTCCTATCACTTCTTTGAACCTGAGTTAGCTAGCATCAGGAAGATCCATGCCCTGATTACTCCAGACCATATACCACTATTCAGAGAACATTATGGGAACATACTTGATGTGGTTATGGAATTGGACCCTTCCCAGAGGAGCTTGATTCATACTTGCCTGCAGTTCTATGATCCCCCTCTGAGGTGCTTCACCTTTCAGGATTTTTAGTTGGGACCTTTATTAGAGGAGTATTCATCATTGGTTGGTGTACCTATCAGGGGTGGAGTCCCCTTCAACCCTGAGATGGCTTTCCCTAGTAATGAAGAGGTGGCAAAGGCATTGTATCTAGAACCAGCTCTGATTGGGCAGAATATGACAGCAAAGGCTGGAATCTCTGGTCTCCACTTGGATTTCTTGACCTCTCAGGCTATTCTGAAGGCCTCCTTGGGAGAGTGGAAGGCAGTCTGTGCATTATTATCCCTAAGCATATATGGGGTTATATTATTTGCAGACGAGCCTAAGTTTATTAGCAAGAATGCAATCCATCTTTTCATCCTGAGGAACCCAGTGCCCACCTTACTGGGAGATTTTTACTACTCTGTTCACCAAAGGAATGAAAAGCAAAGGGGAAGATTAGTGAGATGCTGTGCTCCTTTGTTCCAAACTTGGCTGCTCAAACATCTGCCCAAGACTGATGCATTCTTGAACCCTCACCAGCAGAAAAATTGGGCTAGGAGGCTTGTTGCTCTGACCTCAGATGACATCAGATGGTGCACTCAGAGCACCAAAGGCAGAGACATCATTACTAGTTGTGGGAAATTTCCCAATGTACCTCTGATAGGAGTGAAGGGTTGCATCAACTACAACCCTCTGCTATTCAAAAGACAACTGGGCTATGCATTGGTCCACCCTCCTAGAGTACAAGATCTGGCTGAGACCCTTTATTGTGAGATTAAGCCTAATCTGGCTATTGTCAGGCAGGCATCCTGGGCTTGGGACAATGTCCAGACTAAAGGGGTAACCATTCTTGGGAGATGCAACAATGTGGCCTCAGCTCAGTACTATGAGTGGTCTCATGCCAGGGCTCAAGTTTCTGGGATGCCCTTCACCCTTGAAGATGTGCCTGGACCCTCCACAGCACCACCTCCAGCAACTGTCAGCTTGGAGGAGTTTGAAAAACTCAAAGAGAGGAATGAGAAATTGTCTGAAGCCTTGAAGAGAACCCTCTGGGAGAGGAGTGATGGTCGTCTGGACATTGAAAGGTTAGAAAAGCTAAAGGTAGAGCATCTAGCCAGGATTGAGAAGTCAGAGGACTATATCAAGAAGTCAAGGGCTGGAGAACAGATTTTTAAGAATGCCTGCAAAGAGGCCCAATTCCAGAGAGCAAGGACTGACCTTTATCTGAAGGAGAGCCAAGCTAGGTGGGTCAGGATCACTGAAGCTCGCACTCAGGAGGATAAAAGAACTCAGGACAAGATTGAGCAGTTGGAGGCTAATGCAAAGGAGCAACAGGAAGCTCTGGTAGCAGCCCAGAGGGAGATCTCAGAATTGAAACTCAGAGCTGGTGTGAAGAGGTCAAAGGACCAGGGCAGACACAAGAAGCTAACTGCAGCTATTGCCACCAGGAATCTTCTCATCAAGAATCTCACAGAGCATCCAGATGACCCTGTGACTGAAGCACTTCTGAAGGAAGTCCAGGAGGATGAGTTTGGTCTTGGTGTCTGACTTTTGCTTGTTGTTACTTTCATCTTATGTACTTTTCTTTTGTGTTGTATTTTTGACCCCTTAGAGGGCATGTATTGTAAAAAAGAACAAGCTATGTATGTTTCTCCATTTGTAATATATTCATTAGTTTGTTTTATCTGAGTTTCTTTTTCTCTCGAGCAACATCAAAAGCACCTTCCTCAGGGGTCTGGAAAGGTCAAAACCAAGTGCCAAGCCGGATACCTTGGAAACGAATAAGCATACTGCATTGCATACTAACCTTTGTTTGTTTTGTAGGTGTGTTTGGTTTTTGTTACTAACTCTGTTGTGATCTCAGGAACTATTGCTCGACGTCGGGTGTTTCCACTCAACCGTCCACATAGATATCCCACCCGCAACAACCTTCCGGGCATACAAATGGACCAGGTACAGCAGGACCTTACAGAGGTCAGGACTCAAATGGCCAATGAGAGACTAGAAATGAGGAATCAAATGACTCAGTTTATGGAGGTGATGAATAATATGGCTCAAAGCCAAGAAAGATTAAGAGCACTGGTAGAGAGACAGAATCAGGAAGACCCCCATCTAGGGACTGCTGGGACAAGAAATAATGAGAGAGTTCAACCTCATGTTAATCCTCCAGTCTATGGACCCCACCTTCACCCAGAGATTAACATCCCTGCTAATGTTCAAGGGAATGCTACTACAGGTAGAGTGCTGCAAGAAGACCCCCAGGAAGATCAATTCACAGTGATGGGAGCTGGGGATGAAGCCTATGATAGAAGGCTAGATGAAATTGCTGAAAAATTAAGATCCTTGGAGTCTCAAAACTCCTTGGGTTTTGATGTCATGGACATGGGTCTAGTGGACGAGGTCAGGATTCCCCACAAATTTAAACCTCCTTGCTTTGAGAAGTACAACGGAACTTCCTGTCCCCGAACCCATTTACAATCCTTTCTGGGGAGGCTGAAGGCATATACCATGGACGAAAAGCTATGGATGTTTTATTTTGAAGATAGCTTAACAGGAGCTTCAAGGGAATGGTACTCTCACCTGACTAGAGCAACCATCAGGTGCTGGAAGGACCTGGCTGAGGCCTTTATCAGACAATACCAGTACAACTTGGATATGGCTCCCAACAGGACCCTCCTGATGGGAATGTCACAGTCATCCAGAGAAAGCTTCCGGGAGTACGCCCAGAGGTGGAGACAGCTTGCTGCTGCTGTCCAGCCACCCATGTCAGAGAGGGAGATGGCTGATATGTTCATGAACACCCTCCAAGGGACATACATTGACAGGCTAGCTGCCTTTTCTTCCACTAGCTTTGCTGACGTGGTCATAGCCGGGGAAAGAATTGAGAGCCTATTAAAGATGGGTAAGATTTCTGACAACGGTGCGAGCTCATCCAGCAACACAAGAAAGCCTTTTGTGGGCCCAAGAAGAGCTGGTGAGACCAATGCTATCCATACCAACAGGGGCAGACCACAATATGTTCATAGGTCTGTGGCAGCAGTCACCATTCCCGCTCCAATTCATCCACAACCAGCTTATCAACCACAGCAACAAAATTACCAGCAACAAACTCAGTATCCTCCTCAGAGAAATTATAACAACAACAACACCAACAGCAACAGTCAGCAAAGACCATTTCAACAGAGACCTTCTCAGGCCAATAGGGTGATCGATCCGATCCCTATGCCCTATGCCACATTATTGCCACAACTCCTAAAACTCAACCTTGTTGAGCTAAGGACATTGGCACCTCCAGATCCTACCAGTTTGCCCAGAAATTATGACGCCAGCGCCAGATGTGCTTTTCACTCGAATGCACCTGGCCACAGTACAGAGAAGTGCAGAGCTTTGCACATGAAAGTGCAGGATCTAGTGGATTCCAAAGCTCTAAACTTTGCACCACCGCCAAATGTTAACAAGAACCCTATGCCACACCACGGAGGACCCAGAATCAATGCTATTGAAGAGGATAAGCCGTCTTACTTGATAACCAGTGTGGATCAGATTCGGACACCCTTGGTAGAGATTAAAGCTCAACTCCTTGAATGTCAAATGTTCCCGGGATGTGAGCTAGGGTGTGCTTATTGCAACATTTCAGTGAATGGGTGTGATAACTTGAGAGATGGCATAGATGGTCTCATCCAGAGTGGCCTGCTTCAAATCACAACATCAATACCTACCAATCCGGCAATCTCCTTAACAACAGTTCCCGAGTCTTCTACAACTGCAGCAACCATTATTCCAAACAATTCTTCAGTGTCATCAACAAATGCTTCATCTATTACTTCAACGGACCAAATATCAACAAAAATCCCTTCTACAATTTCAGCACCCCTTCATTCAGAATCTCCTACAACAGCAACACCCATCCATTCAACAGTGTCTCCTACAACATCAACAACAAATAATGAAAGTATCTCAACGGTTATAATTTATTATGATCCTGCAAATGATTCTGCCTACAACTCACAAAATGCCACTCCTACCGGAGCACCAGTCACAATATACTATGATCCACATACTATCATGGTCCCTTCTGCAGCTGCCATCAGTCCAGTCACTATCACAGTGCCTGGGCCAGTACCTTACGAAAGCAGTAATGCCATCCCTTGGCATTACGGCTCCGATTTATACTGCGAAGGACAGAAAATCACTTTTGAATCATCAACTTCTTCACCACAAATAGACAATGTGGGGGGAGGCGGAGGCTTCACTCGAAGCGGACATCTTTTCGCCCCACAAATTCCAAGACCCATTGTTGAAGCAGAAGCTGCTGCCAAGGCAAAAGGGAAGAGCATGGTGCAAGAAGATCAAATTGCTAAAGAAGCTTTGAAAACCCCGTTTGATCAAGAGGTTGATGAATTCATGAGAATCATCAAGAAAAGTGATTACAAGATAGTGGACCAGCTTCACCATACGCCTTCCAAGATCTCCATTTTATCATTGCTAATGTGCTCCGAGGCTCATCGGAACGCACTACTAAAAGTCTTGCACGCAGCTTATGTGCCGGAGGAGATTACTGTCAATCAGTTGGAAGCTGTAGTTGGAAATGTTAACGCTAGTCATGGACTAGGATTTACCAACACTGATTTGACAACGGAGGGCCGCAATCACAACAAGGCTTTGCACATTACCTTGGAGTGTAAGGGTGCAGTTCTTTCTCATGTATTAGTGGACACAGGGTCATCCCTCAATGTCCTACCTAAGAAAGCCCTTGTGAAGCTGGAGTATGAAGGATTGGCATTACGCCCCAGTAACTTGGTAGTGAGAGCCTTCGACGGTTCTAAGAGATCAGTTCTGGGAGAAATTGAGTTGCCTATAACGATTGGCCCACAAACTTTCAAAATGATCTTCTACGTGATGGACATTCAGCCGGCCTACAGCTGTTTGTTGTGTAGACCATGGATTCATGCCGCTGGCGCAGTTACGTCTACCCTTCACCAGAAGTTAAAATTCGAGTGGGAGGGCCAAGTCGTTACTATCTGTGGGGAGGAAGATATTTTTGTCAGCCACCTGGCTACATACAAATACATTGAGATGGATGGGGAGATCCACGAAACGATGAGTCAAGGGTTTGAGGCCCTGAATATTAATGAAACATCTGCTGTACTTGGGACTTCCATGACATCCTACCAGCAAGCCAGGAAGGTTGTTGAGGAGGGGAATGCTCAAGGCTGGGGCAAACTGTTGCCTGTGGAGAAGAAAGAAGATAGATTTGGGTTGGGTTACAAACCAACTCAACAGGATCAAACAGAGGCTGCTAAGAAGCCCAGTTTTGTTAGTGGGGGGATGCTCACCCCTGATGTTGTCAACAACTTGGAAGATGAGTCGGAAGATGAGCGCAACCTGGAGAGCTGGATACGTCCAAGGATCCCGGGGAGCCGTATCTCAAACTGGTCTTCCCAGGAAATTATAAGGGTTACTCCTGCAGAGTAATTATTATTTCCTGTATATTTTAAGCATGCATCAAGTCTTGCATCTTGCCCAAGATGACAAGACTCATTTTGTAATCGGGCCATCTGTATTTTTTGTGCAACAAGATTAATCAATGAAATATCAGACATCTTTTGCAAATGAGTCTTTTTCTTTTCCGCTCACTGTTTTTCCATTTTTCTTTTTGTACAAAAATAAATGGCAATGTTTTCAAAATGACTACTTTATTTCACTTTTCTAAACAAGATTAAAATCAATCACTAAAATGAACAAACTGAACCCTTGCAGAGAGTGCCTTCCAGACCGCACCGACAACAACACGGCTATGACTTCGTATGATTTTGACAATCCGATCAATCAAGCTGACGAAGGGGTTGAAGAAGATTACGAGCTTCCTGAAGAGCTAGCCAGGTTGTTAAGGCAAGAGGAGAAGGTTATCACTCCTCATCAGGAGGAAGTCGAAACGATTAATCTTGGTACAGATGAAGATGTGAAAGAAGTTAAAATCGGGGCCTGCTTACAAGACTCAGTGAAGAAACAACTGATTGACCTGCTTCAAGAATATGTGGATGTGTTTGCTTGGTCTTATCAGGATATGCCAGGGTTGGACACCGATATTGTTATGCACAAGCTGCCTTTGAGAGAAGATTGCCCGCCGGTTAAACAGAAACTGCGCCGTACTCGCCCAGACATGGCAATGAAGATCAAAGAAGAGGTACAAAAGCAGTGGGACGCCGGGTTCCTTGCTGTAACTAGCTATCCACCATGGGTTGCTAATATAGTACCTGTGCCTAAGAAAGACGGCAAAGTAAGAATGTGTGTTGACTACCGGGATCTGAATAGAGCTAGCCCGAAAGATGATTTTCCATTACCTCACATTGATGTACTGGTTGACAATACGGCTCAGTTCTCGGTATTCTCCTTCATGGACGGATTTTCAGGATACAATCAGATCAAGATGTCACCTGAAGACATGGAGAAGACAACTTTCATCACACCCTGGGGCACGTTCTGTTACAAGGTGATGCCATTCGGATTGAAGAATGCTGGTGCAACATATCAACGGGCTATGGTAACATTATTCCACGATATGATCCATAAAGAAATCGAGTGTTATGTGGATGACATGATTGCCAAGTCCCTCACGGAAGAAGACCACCTGGTAAATCTGCTGAAGCTATTCAAGCGTCTGAGGAAGTACCAACTGAAATTGAACCCCAACAAGTGTACATTCGGGGTGCGATCTGGTAAGCTGCTGGGTTTTATTGTAAGCGAGAAAGGGATTGAAGTTGACCCTGATAAAGTCAAAGCCATTCAAGAAATGCCTGCACCAACGTCTGAAAAAGAAGTTCGAGGGTTTCTAGGTATATTGAACTACATTTCAAGGTTCATATCTCACCTTACAGCAACCTGTGAACCCTTGTTCAAGCTGTTAAGAAAAGAACAGACGGTCAGGTGGAATGAAGACTGCCAGAGGGCTTTTGACAAGATCAAAGAATACCTGCAAGAACCACCAATCCTTATGCCTCCAGTTGAAGGAAGACCTTTGATAATGTACTTGACAGTATTAGAAGAGTCAATGGGGTGTGTGCTGGGCCAGCATGACGAGTCTGGTCGAAAAGAGTATGCAATATACTACCTGAGCAAAAAGTTTACCGACTGTGAACAACGTTATTCACTGCTCGAGAAAACTTGCTGTGCTTTAGCGTGGGCTGCTCGCCGACTAAGACAGTATATGTTGACCCACACTACTTTATTGATATCCAAAATGGACCCAGTCAAGTACATTTTCGAAAAGCCAGCTCTTACCGGACGGGTTGCAAGATGGCAAATGATTCTCACGGAATATGACATTCAGTACACATCTCAGAAAGCCATCAAGGGCAGTGTATTGTCTGAATATCTTGCTGAGCAACCTATTGATGATTACCAGCCTATGAGATTTGACTTCCCTGATGAAGATATCATGTTCATAAAAGCAAAAGATCATGAAGAGCCTATTCACACTGAAGGGCCTGACCCGGAAGAAGAATGGACTATGATGTTTGATGGGGCTGTTAATATGAATGGTCGTGGTGTTGGTGCAGTACTCATTACACCTAAGGGAGTTCACATACCTTTCTCGGCAAAACTCACCTTCAATTGCACTAATAACGAAGCTGAATACGAAGCTTGCATTATGGGTCTCGAGGAAGCCATTGACCTCAGGATCAAGACATTGATTGTATTCGGAGATTCAGCTCTGGTAGTTAATCAAACCAACGGCAAATGGTACACACACCAGGATCATCTGATACCTTACAGGGATTATACAAGGAGGTTATTGACTTTCTTCACAACAGTCAAGCTTGAGTATATCCCTCGGGACGAGAATCAGTTTGCAGATGCTCTGGCTACCATTTCGTCAATGATCAAAGTTCAGGCTGCCAACTTTGTACCTCAGATTTCAGTGTCCAGACTTGACAGACCGGCATATGTGTTCGCAGCAGATGTTGTCAAAGATGATAAGCCTTGGTTCCATGACATTAAGTTCTTCTTGGAGGATCAAACATACCCACCTGGGGCATCTTCCAATGACAAGAAGACTTTAAGAAGGCTTGCTGGTGGTTTCTTCCTGAACACTGATGGTTCCCTGTACAAGAGAAACTTTGATATGGTACTCCTCAGATGTGTTGATAGAACAGAAGCAGACTTGTTGATGCACGAGGTGCACGAAGGATCCTTTGGTACCCATGCTGGAGGGCATGCCATGGCCAAGAAGTTGTTAAGATCAGGCTATTACTGGATCACAATGGATGCAGATTGTTGTGCCTATGCCAGAAAATGCCATAAATGCCAAATCTATGCGGATAAGGTGCATGTGCCTCCCAATCCCTTGAATGTGATGTCTTCACCCTGGCCCTTTGCTATGTGGGGCATTGATATGATTGGCAAGATCGAGCCGACTGCTTCAAATGGTCACAGATTCATCTTGGTAGCCATTGACTATTTTACCAAGTGGGTTGAAGTAGCTTCCTATGCAAATGTCACAAGGCAAGTGGTAGCCAGATTTCTGAAGAGAGATATCATCTGTCGATACGGAGTTCCCGAGCGAATCATTACTGATAATGGTTCCAACTTAAACAACAAAATGATGGCAGAGCTATGCTGGGACTTCAAGATCCAACACCACAATTCTTCTCCTTACAGGCCAAAGATGAACGGCGTTGTTGAGGCAGTTAATAAAAATATCAAGAAGATTGTGCAGAAGATGGTAGTCACCTACAAAGACTGGCATGAGATGCTACCATTTGCCTTGCATGGGTACCGCACGTCAATCAGAACATCCACTGGGGAAACACCGTATCAGCTTGTGTATGGTGTGGAGGCAGTCCTACCAGTTGAAGTTGAATTACCCTCCCTACGGGTACTGATGGATGTTAAGCTGAACGAAGCAGAATGGGTCCGGTCCCGATACGAACAACTGAGTCTGATTGAAGAAAAGAGATTGGCTGCAATTTGTCATGGGCAGTTGTATCAAAAGAGAATGAAGAAAGCCTTCGATCAGAAAGTCAGGCACCGAGAGTACCAAGTAGGAGATCTTGTGCTGAAGAGAATCCTCCCTCCTCATACAGACCACAGGGGCAAGTGGACTCCGAACTATGAAGGACCATTTGTAGTAAAGAAAGTTTTCTCTGGTGGAGCACTGATGCTCAGCACCATGGATGGTGAAGACTTCCCATCCCCTGTGAATTCAGATGCAGTTAAAAAATACTTCGCATAAAAAATAACCCGCTGGACATAAAAACAGAATGTAAGTCCAGGCAAAAACAGGGCATCCCGGCGAGTCAAAAACAGAATAAAAGACTTGGGCAAAAATAAGGGAAAATAAATACAAAAATGTACACCCGCTGAGTTGAAAAGCCACATTGGACAACTCAGGCAAAAATGGGTATCTCGATGGATTGAAAACCCGAAAGGGCGATCCATGAAAAATGAGGGAATAAGCGAACAACTGCATTCTGAATTCGTCTGTATCGCCTACAACTTGGTGAACCTCGAAAGGATCAAGCTTCTGTCAGAATCAGCCTTCTTCAGAAAGCAAGACGAGAAGAACGTCAAAAGTCATACGAGTCATAGCAAGAGAAGAAGCTCCTTGAAGCGTCGACAATATTGCCAACATTTTGTTTCTCAATTTGTAACAATCTCCTCATTTCAGGGGATATGTTTCTTTAATTGTATCTTGCCAACTCAGGGCACATGAATTAATAAAATCAGATTTTTTCAGTCACACGATGTCTCGTACATTTTTATTTGCAAAGAATGTCTGATGTCTTTAAAATACTGATTGCATAAATACAGATGTTTTTCTTCTAAAAACTACGTGCTTGCAGGGAATATACTTACTCTCAGAAGTGTCTAACTCCTATGACGGAATCCAGTTAAAGATACCTCGGGATCACTTGTGCGTTCCTCTACCTTTGCAGGATTGCAGGTATTCAAAAGCGCAACATGGGGAACGAAAACTTCATCCCAGCAAGTTGGCAAATCAACACTCAGTTTTAGCACCCAAAGTGCTTTCTCCCCAGCTGAGTTGCCACTTGTTGTTTCTCCCCAGCTGAGTTGCCATCCGTTACTCCTCCTCATCCAAATACAAAAAAGCCAGGGAACCATCTCCCCACAGAGTTTCAGCCTCTATCCAGAAGAGCAACGCATGAAGGGATCACAACAGAGTGACGAAAGCTTCTACAAACCCCAGCTGGGTCCTTCATTTACGGGAATAGGTCTATCAGTGACCCATTTCCCCAAGCAGAATTATCTCATCAGATCTACCAATGATCTTATCCCCAGCTGGGATGTCCACTTCAAACAGATCGACCGGAGATCTTCACAACAGCAGGATCCGAATCCCGGATCTGTATCTTTGCATAATCATGGCATTCGCATCATATTCACCCCACAAAGCGTAGCATTCCGTTTAATACGGAGCATTACGGCAAAAAATCAAACATATTGCATAATCATGAGTCATGGTCTGAATCAAACACTTGTGAATATTAGCAACCCATCAACAGCATAAAGAATACCCCCCAGATTCCCCAACAGAGGGCTAAAGCTAAAGCAGTTGCCTCACACTCCCAAACGTCAGTACATATCTCCTTGTGGCACCCGTCCGTGTCACTCTCTCCAGCAGATTGAACACTCAAATATACACTACTCATAGTTGTTTTACTTATACAGATACTCGTCTGTATCATCCCCACAGAATCAACACTCGTCCGTGTTCTTTGTTAACTCGTTGGTACTCGTCCGTACCATCATCTCAGAACATGCGTCTAGCGTTTGTTTCTACTTGATACTCGTCCGTATCATAGTCATAAGGATGCTCGTCCGCATCTTTAATCCATACACAGTGTCAAACACTTTTGTCTTCTTGAATATAGACACTTGTCTGTGTCTACTATTCCCCAGAAGAGTCCCTTCAGATTCAACACTCGTCCGTGTTCTCTGTTAACCAGTTGATACTCGTCCGTATCATCATCTCTGAACACGTGTCAGTATTTGTTTCTACCTGATACTCGTCCGTATCATAGTTTTAGGGATGCTCGTCCGCATCTTTAATCTATACACAAACATCTAAACACTTATACCTTTTATTTCTTGGATGTAAACACTCGTCCGTGTTTACTATTCCCCAGTAAAGCAAATTTCTTTTTATCTGACATTCGTCCTATGTCATGATAAACCCTGAGAGCAGCCGTACCCTGCTGGGTGGTCGTCCTCCACCTCTTGATGATCGTCCTTCATCATGCTCGTCCGATGGCCGTCCCCATCGTTGACCTTTTTATCTGACATTCGTCCTATGTCGTGATATATTTAGCAGCCGTCCCCTGCTAGGTGATCGTCCTTCACCTTTTTGATGATCGTCCTTCATCATTTTATCCGATGGTCGTCCCCATCGTTGATCTTGTTATCTGGCGTTCGTCCTACGTCATGATAAACCTTGAGAGCAGCCGTCCCCTGCTAGGTGGTCGTCCTCCACCTCTTGATGATCGTCCTTCATCATGCTCGTCCGATGGCCGTCCCCATCGTTGACCTTTTATCCGGCATTCGTCCTATGTCGCGATATTTTCGGCAGCCGTACCCTGCCAGGTGGTCGTCCTCCACCTTAGATGACCGTCCCTCATCTTATCCCCAACAGAGCAGCCGTCCCCTGCTAGGTGATCGTCCTTCACCTTTGATGACCTTACCTCGTCATCTGTTTATTTCATTTATTCTTTAACCCGATGGCCGTCCCCGTCGTGGTCCCTTTTCTTTTTAGCCCGATGGCCGTCCCCATCGTCGGTTACTTTACTTTATGAACTTGATGGCCGTCCCCATCATTTTTCATTACTCTCCAGAGAATCTTACAACTTTACTTGATGGCCGTCCCCATCATAACCCCTTTTACCCCCAGCATGTCGGCCGTCCCCGTCATTGCTTTATTTCACACACTTTTCCCAGCATGTCGGCCGTCCCCGTCATTGCTCTTTACCCAGCAGTCGTCCTCTGCTCGACGGTCGTCCTCCGTCGCCCGCACTTTACAATATACTTTATTTTCCTTTTACAATCTATATCCCTTTTCTTCTTCATTCTGTGAGTGCAAATTTTGGACTGTCTTTGGTATTCAACCACAAGTTACCTTGTTAGCCTGTTAAGCCGTCGCTTACATCCTGCACAACTAACTCATGCTTGAATAGGGGCAGCTGTAAACACCCCAAATTTGCCCTCACCCATTCACACCATGGCTTGTGATCATTTCATATGCATAAACTCAATCATAGCATCTCATATCACATCTTTGATTCATTGCATTAGTTCAAAGTCATCTGCACCTAGGGTTTGTGATCTGAGCAATCCAAGAGCTTCTTGAGCCACTCCAAAGGCCATCAATCACTTCAAAGGGGTCCATGTATGTTCAAACATCATATTACACCCTCTCAAAGGTCAAGGATGTCAAGAAATCACAAGAACTGAGAATGGTATGGAAGCAGAGCCAGGCTTGACTGCACAGTTGACCTAGAATTAGGGTTTTGGTTTCAGAGGCCATAACTCCAATTTTTTTGGTCATTCTTGTTTCTATTGGTCTCTATATGGTATGGGGAGTATGCATATCAATTTTCATGAAGAAATTCCATGGGGAAGTCATCTGATCAAGGGTTGACTTTTCAACCAAGTCAGTGTAAAATCAGGGCATCTGAGGCCCCCAATGACTCAACCAAAGGGTGTTCTTCATCATTTTGATTGTGTATGATCTTTATTTGATCATAGAAGGTGTTGGAAGTTCACAAAATTGAAGAATTTCAAGTCTTTTGCAGAGTTGACTTTTTGGGAAAGTTTGACTTTTAATGAAATTGCCATTTTAGGAAACTTTTTCAACCTTTACTTTTTGATTCAAAAATGCTTCAAATGGAAAAACTTTGGTCATGAAAGTTGTAGAATGGATCATTCCCTTTTCAAAAAGTACAAAAATATGACCTAATTCATTTTGGATCAAAAGTTATGGCTTGCCAAAGTTGGCAAAAATCACAAAAATTCAAAGTTTCTACCAAAGAGGCAAAGTTGCAAATTCACTTCTCAAGGCAAATTAAGTTATCAAATGGACTTCTAAACTTCACAACATGATCATACAAGTCCTAGAAGTCAGATTGCACCAAGAAATTTCTCATTTTTGTGGCTTATGGAGCAAGATATCTCATAAGAATCAAAAGCAAGGCAAGTTGCAAAACTCATCATAAGACACAACCCACTTGCTTGCTGGCTTGCTGATCCATCCTAGGGTTCTCCCCACATCATGCTGCGCAGGACACACCTTTTGTCCTTGGCTAGAAAGTAGCCCATACCTCTCTTACACAACTTTGACATTTTGGAAACTTGAGTCATACCAATCAATAAAGCACACATCACTTCTTCTAACCAATCACTATAGCTTATGCAAATCAAAAGCAAGCCAAAGCATACAAAACACAAGCCTGAAGCACTCTCAAAGACAGCATTCTCATTTTCCACCTCTTGTGCAAAAGCCTTCGAAACTCTCAGCACAAGCCACAAACATACAAACCAACTTCACAAACAATCTCACCATGCTTCACTGAACACAAACCAACCCTTAAAACAGCCTGAAAGCCATTGAATCAAAAATACGATTTTTGTCCCTCATTGAGCAGAACTTCAGCCATTTCTCAAACCAGCCATCACAAACTTCAATCAAGCCTTGAAAGCTTCTCAGGAGGTCCAGGGGAGTTGATTGCAAGCAAGAAACTGGTCCAGAAGCTCTTGGGTTGAGAGCTTCGATTCAGGTAGCCATGGAATTTCATTTTTGCAGAACCTTTATTTCTTGTTTCTAAATGATAAAGCATGCTTCCCTGAGTTCACTGAGCCTTTTACTTTTGAAAAAGATTGAGAAATGAGCTTGTATGGTGTTTCTGAAATTTCTGCAGTTTTTGATGTTTGATTCGTATCTTGATTTTGAGTTGAAATAAATGGATTTTGTTGCTGGATTGTTGTTTAGGGATGTTAGTTTAGTTGATCTGGAGAGTTTGACATGATTTCATTGCGTGTAGAGAGAGATAGAGAAATGAGCTAGCCGGAGAAGACGACCGGAACAGTGTTCCGGTCGCCTGAAAGTGATTAGGGCAGGATTAGGGTTTAATCATTTAATTAGCGAATTTTGAATCTCAGCCTTTGGATGTGGCGCCAAGTCCACTCCCGCGCGCGTATGTTTGAATCTGGGCCCTTAGATGCGCATACTTTTCTTTTTTCAGTTTAAATTCATTTTAATTTACATTTTATTTCATTTGTTTTCTCCATTTAATTTAAAATAGCAAAACCTTTTTAAAAATTCTGAAAATTTTTGTATAAACTTTTATTAATTTTCAGAAACCAAAAACATTTTTATTTTTATTTTTTGCATTAAAAATTATTTTTAAATCATTTAAAAGTTTATTTTTAATTAATTAATGAGAATTAATTAATTAAAAATACTTTTAGGTATTTAAAAATCACCAAAAAATTCATGAAACATTTAAAACCATTTAGAAACATTGTCCAACCCTAAAACCAAATTTCTTTTTTTGATCTTGATGCATTTTGACAATTTTCCATGGAATTAATTCATTTTCAAAGCATTATTTTGATCCAAACTTCAAAAAATCATTTCTGCCTAACCATTGAGAGTTGGACTTTGATTCTTTTTGCATTGTGTTTTGCATATCATGTAGTTTGTGGGATTAAATTGGCATGATTTGATCTTCCATTTTCAATTTGTTTGACTTTTTTCTTGACAAGGTACCCAAAAACCCTAGAAATCTTAGGAAATTCATAACCCTAATTAGGTTAAGAGTTAGAACCCCTCCTTTGGGCAGTGAGTTAGTATAGGTTTAGGGTTCCTTTGAATGCATTTTCAATTTTTTATCTTGATGTTTGCTTCTGGTTTTGGTTTTTGTTTGATGCATTGATCATAAACCCTAATTTGGGCTTCCTTTTGCATTCATTTTGCATTTGCTTGCATACCTTGACTTGCCATAGCATTTTGTGCATCCATTTGACTCATTAGACATCTTAAGACATGTTAGAAGCATGTTTGATCATTGCATCTTGCATTTTCCATGTTGTATGTCATTTGCACTTCATAACTTTTCATGAATGATCATGGTTCTAAACTTGCTTCATTTGCATCCATAAGTTTGTATGATCATCCCCATGCTTTGTTTCATGTTTGCATCATCTCATAGCATCCTTATCATCTCATATTTGCTTCTTGTTTTGATTTGCATCATGCCATTTCATCTCATGTTGCATTGCATTGCATTTCTTTCACTAACTTTTCAGGTGGTAAGCAACTTTGAGAAGTGAATTTGCCTTCACTTCTCACAATTTCTTTTCATCTCCCTTATGCATCCTTGCTGCATTTTGTTATGTGTTTGAGATTGAGCTTGCCCTTTCTTCTTCATCTTACTTTCTTTCTTCAAGTGACTTGTCTTCTTAAATGAAGCAAGTTGCTTTGCTTCTCTTTGCTCCTTTCATCTGCTTCCTGGTGGTTCCTTTGAAGATTTCCTTCTTAAACCTCACAAACCTTAGGAACAACCAAGCATGACAATGATTAGGGTTCTGATTAGTCTCCCCACTTAGTTTTACCTTTGTGTCTCATTGAGTCTTCTCTTCTCACCTCATAATCAGGGATTAAACCCTAAAGGCTTTAAGGCTTTGTGATTAAGCTTATGCCTGCATCCTTCTATTAGGATGGAGTGTATAACTTTAATCCTAAGTGTCAAACCCTTAATGTGTTTAACTCCCTTAATCAATTCATTTAATAATCATCAAGACATCACACTTGTAACTTGGGCCTTGCATTAGGGTTCTAATTCTTCCTTAATTGGTTAAGAAGGACTAACCCTAGTGTTAATGGACAAGTCCTCCTCAAGTTGTCTTACAAACCCTAAAAATCACTTCATCATCTTATCATTAAATAAAATCCACTTAACCAAAGGCTTGTTTTGTCATGAGTTTAATCCCTAATCATGGATTAAGTTGAGGAGCATTCCTCAGCTTAAACACTCTCATCTATTATCCTTCTATTAGGATGGTGTAATGAGTTTGTTTAATCCCTGATTATGGCTTAATCTCATTACTCAACACTAAACAAAAACAACAAAAACATCTAAATAATCACAAGTAGGTTAATGATCTTAATCCTGCATCAAAGGTGATTAAGTGTGAGAAGCTGACTTCACACTTAAGGTATTCTCATTACCCCCTAATCAGAGGGAAGATGTGATGAGTTTACTAACCCATTGGTTTAGGCTTAAGCTCATTAATCTATGACAAACTCCAAAAAAATCAATAAAAGATTGAAAACACAAAAGCAAACAATAATCGTCTCCTTCGGGATTCTTTTCTCACCTCATTCACTCACAAACGAGAACTTGCTTCTTCCGTCTAATGCAAGACAGTTTGCACCTGAGCCAGACAGGTCATACACTTGAGCATAGACAAGCAAGCAGTTCACAAGTCAATTTATCTTTCAGTCTCTTTGGGTCGAACTACGGTGTTCTGACTTCCTCATTGCACGAGAGGATACGTAGGCATAACTTAACAGTTATCGAACAAAAGTCTCTGTATATTCCCTCATGATCTTGAGCATTTTATTCCGGTTCTTACACTGACACTGTATATTTATCACACCTCACTTTCTTTTACACTGACACTTGTACATTCTTTTCCAGCTTTTATACACAAATTGCACTGACACTACCCCTTTAAAACACAAATCTTTTAAGCGTGGATCCCGTCGAGTACGACGGACAATCTGGGTGCTAATACCTTCCCAGGTTGTAACCAACCTCCTTTCTCAGTCTCTCTGGTCCGCAACCGTCTTATCCATATCTTTTTCTAGGTTTATGCAGCATTGCCTTTCCTCCGGGATAAAAATGCCTAGCTGGCGACTCTTTTCATTTCCTGTGAGTTCACTCCTGTGTGTTCTCACATCCTCCCTTCGCCGACCGTTCGTGTCTGTACCTTTATCTGGGCCATTCCCATTTATCGGGAGCGACATTAGGCTAGAGTGGTTCATTTTCTTTCCCATTCCATTTCGGTCTGGTGCGGGAATATGAAACACGGTTCAGATGTGGGTTTCTTCTTGAGAACTCTGTGCTACAGATTTCCTGTAGTGCTAGGGCTATCTGGGAAGCCTGCTAAGTCTGGATGACCTTTATTATGACCTTCAGAAGCTGAGGTGAATTAGAGGAGGATTTTTTGTGGTTATTGTAAACACTGTACCTCCAGGTTAGAAGTGTTTACACTTCTCATAACTGATCCAAGTCTGAGGATCCTTGTTCTAGAACATTACCTGTGAGGGGGTTGGGCTGTTTACAGGTTTACAGGAACCCTTGGCCACATCATACCATGTTACTGTTTTGTTTAAGAATACTTCACTTTGGACAGTTCTTGTGATTAACCCTGGATATGTGACTCTTTATTTGAGTCCCCCACCCTGGATACTGGATTTCTAAACCTCCATCTGGACTTTTTGAACATACATGGGCCTTATATCAAGACAGATAATCAGATCCAGCTTGATCACAAACCCTTGCATATCATTTGCATATATCATCATTGCATCATTTAACATTTGTTTATTTGCTTTTCAGGGTATCCATTTCATTGTATCTTGGTTTTGGTTTTGACCCCTTCTTCTGCATAGACCTCTGCTTCAGCTGCCTTCATCAGTTACCTGCTTCAGTTATCTTCATCCTCACCAGCATCAGAGACTTATTTCCAGCTTCTCAGTCTGTGATCTTCATCAGCACTTACCTTCAGTTTCTTCAGCAAGCATTCATGACTACTCCCAGAAAGAGCAACATATCCTACCACTTCTTTGAGCCTGTGTTGACTGGTATCAGGCAGGTCAAGTCACTCATCACACCTGACTACCTCCCACTGTTTAGAGAGCACTATGGAGGTATCCTGGACATGGTTATGGACCTTGACCCTTCTCACAGGAGCATGATCCACACATGCTTGCAGTTTTATGACCCTCCTCTGAGATGTTTTACCTTTCCAGACTTTCAGCTAGGGCCTCTACTGGAAGAGTTTTCTTCATTGATTGGAGTACCTGTCAGAGGTGGAATCCCCTTCAACCCAGAGATGACTGCTCCCAGAAATGAAGAGATAGCAAGGGCACTGTACTTGGAGCCTGCCCTGATTGAGCAAAGTATGACAACAAAGGCTGGGATTCCTGGTATACATCTGGACTTCTTGATTTCTCAGACCATCCTGAAGGCTTCATTGGGAGAGTGGAGGGCAGTCTGTGCACTGTTAGCCCTCAGCATATATGGGGTTATACTGTTTGCAGATGAGCCCAAATTTGTCAGCAAGAATGCCATCCATTTGTTCCTTCTGAAAAACCCAGTACCTACACTGCTAGGAGATTTTTACTACTCCATTCATCAGAGGAATGAGAAACAAAGGGGGAAGTTGGTAAGATGTTGTGCTCCTATGTTTTACACCTGGCTGCTCAGACACCTGCCTAAGTCAGATGCTTTCTTGAACCCCCACCAGCAAAAGAATTGGGCCAAAAGGTTAATTGCCATGATATCAGATGGTGCACCCAGAGCACCAAAGGCAAAGACATTATCACCAGTTGTGGACAATACCCAAATTTACCTCTGATAGGAGTGAAGGGTTGCATCAATTACAATCCTTTACTGTTTAAGATACAACTGGGATATGCCTTGGTTCACCCTCCCAGAGGACAAGATTTAGCTGAGATTCTATATTGTGAAGTACAACTCAATTCAGCTGTTGTCAGACAAGCATCCTGGGCTTGGGATAACATCCAGACAAAAGGAGTAGCCATTCTTGGAAGATGTAATAATGTTGCTTCAGCTCAGTACTCAGACTGGTCCCGTACTAGAGCTCAGATTACCAAAATGCCTTTCACCTTGGAAGATATACCTGGGCCATCCACAGTACAGCCTGCAGCAACAGTTAGCCTGGAGGAATTTGAAAAGTTGAAGGAAAGGAATGAGCAGCTATCTCAAGCTTTGAAGAAGACTCTTTGGGAAAGAAGTGATGGTCGTCTGGACATTGAGAGATTGGAAAAGCTCAGGGTTGAGCATCTTGCCAAAATTGAGAAGACAGAAGACTACATAAGGAAAGCAAGGGCTGGGGAACAGATATTGAAGAATGCCTGTAAAGAGGCCAAAATTCAGAAAGCTAGGGATGAGCACTATCTGCAAGAGAGTCAGGCTAGGTGGGTCAGGATCACCGAAGCCCGTACACAAGAAGACCAAAAGACTCAAGCCAAGATTGAACAGCTAGAGGCCAATGAGAAGAAACAGCAGGAAGCTTTGTTGGCAGCTCAGAAGAAGATTTCAGAATTGAAGCTCAGAGCAGGATTGAAGAGATCAAAGGACCAGGATAGGCATAAGAAGCTGACTACTGCCATTGCTACCAGGAACCTCCTCATTAGGACAATTACATAGCACCCAGCTGGTCCAGTGACTGAGGCACTCCTGAAGGAGGTCAGAGAGGATGAGTTTGGATTGGATGTTTGATTCTTTGCTTGTTGTTTGCTTTTGATGTACTTTTCCTTTTGTTGTATTTTGACCCTCCAGGGGCATGTATTGTAAAACAAACTATGTATTGTTCATCATTTGTAATATATTTTAGTTTGTTTTCATTTGGGCTTTTCTCTCAACAACATCAAGCATCATCCACGAGGTCTGGAAAGGTCAAAACCAAGAATCAAACCGGATACCTTGGAAAACAAATAAGCATACTGCATTGCATACTAACTTTGTTTTTGTTTTGTAGGTTTTGTTATTATTTTTTCTAACTTTGTTGACATCTCAGGAAACATTGCCCGTCGCCGAGTGTTCCCTGTCAACCGCACGCACCGATACCCGACTCGTAACAATCTTCCCGACATTCAAATGGAACAAGTACAGCAGGATCTGACTGAGGTCAGAAATCAGATGGCCAATGAGAGAGTGGAGATGAGAAATCAGATGTCTCAGTTCATGGCAGTGATGACTGGCTTAGCCCAGAGTCAAGAAAGGTTAAGAGAGCTGGTGGAAAGGCAAACTCCTGAAGAGCCTCATCTTGGAACAGGAGGAACTAGCACTCATCTGCAGTCTTTCTTGGGAAGGCTCAAAGCTTATACCATGGATGAAAAGTTATGGATGTTCTACTTTGAGGACAGTCTGACTGGAGCTTCAAGAGAATGGTATTCGCATTTGTCTAGGGCCACCATAAGATGCTGGAAGGATTTGGCCGAGGCTTTCATCCGTCAATATCAGTACAACCTGGACATGGCTCCCAACAGGACCCTTCTAATGGGAATGTCTCAATCTTCCCGAGAAAGCTTCAGGGAATACGCCCAAAGGTGGAGACAGCTTGCTGCTGCTGTCCAACCACCCATGTCAGAAAGGGAAATGGCTGACATGTTCATGAAGACATTGCAAGGGACCTATATTGATAGACTGGCTGCTTTCTCCTCTACCAGTTTTGCTGACGTAGTCATAGCTGGTGAGAGGATTGAAATTCTCTTGAAGATGGGCAAAATTTCTGACGGTGGTGCAAGTTCCTCCAGCAATCCCAGAAAACCTTTTGCGGGACCCCGAAGGGCAGGTGAAACAAATTCCATTCATACAAGCAGGGGCATGCCTCAATATGCTCACCGGTCAGTAGCAGTTGTTACCATCTCAGCTCCAATTCCACAACAATCATCATATCCTCAACAACAGCAACCATAGTATCAACAACAAGCTCATTATCCGCAACAAAGGTCCTAAAACAACAATAGCAACCAGCAGCATCGTCCTTTCCAATAGAGGCCATCACAAGCAAACAGGGTAATTGACCCAATCCCAATGTCGTATGCTGCACTCTTGCCACAACTCCTAAAGCTCAACCTAGTTGAATTAAGGACGTTGGCACCTCCAGATCCTCTCAATATGCCAAAGAACTATAATGCAAATTCCAGGTGTGCATTCCACTCAAACGCACCGGGGCATAATACTGAAAAATGCAGGGCCCTACAAATGAATGTCCAGGATCTGGTGGACTCAAAAGCTCTCAATTTTGCACCTCCTCCGAACGTTACAAGAAATCCAGTGCCTAGTTACAACGGGCCTAGGATCAATGCTATTGAGGAGGGCAAACCATCCACATTAGTTAACAGTGTTGCACAAATTCGAACACCCTTGGTTGAAATCAAAGCTCAGTTGCTTGAATGCCAAGTGTTCTCCGGATGTGAGGTCGACTGTGGATATTGCAACATTGCTGTTAATGGATGTGAGAGACTGAGAAATGGCATAGATGGCGTCATTAGAGATGGAATTCTTCAGATTACGACAACAGTAACTACAACTCCAACAATTCATTCATCAACAATCATAGATACTCCTACAGCGTTAGCAACCATTGTCCCAACAGATTCTGCTACAACTCCAACAAATATTCAGTCAATCACTTCAACGGATACAAGTTCAGTCACAATTCCTTCTACAAAGACAACACCCATTACTCCATCAGTTCCTACTACAACTTCAACACCCGTCCAGTCAATAGTAGCATCTACAACATCAGCAACAGTTAATGAAAGCGTCTCAACGGTTACGATATACTACGATCCCGCAAATATTCCTTCCAGCAACTCACAACAAAATGCTACTTCTGTCAGAGCTCCAGTTACCATATATTATGATCCACACACCATTTTGGTCCCCTCTGCAGTTGCTATCAATCTAGTCACTATCACAGTCCCTGGGCCAATTCCTTACGAAAGCAATAATGCCATCCCTTGGTTTTATGGCTCAGATCTATACTGCGAGGGGCAGAAAATCACTTTAGAGTCATTAAATTCTTCACCTCAGATAAACAATGTGGGGGGAGGCGGAGGCTTCACTAGAAGCGGACGTCTCTTTGCCTCGCAAATACCAAGATCCATTGCTGAAGCAGAAGCTGCTACTAAGGCAAAGGGGAAGAACGTGGTGCAAGAAGAACAAGTTGCTAAAGAAACTTTGAAGACTCCTTTTGATCAAGAGGTGGATGAGTTCATGAGGATCATCAAAAAGAGTGATTATAAGGTGGTGGACCATCTTCACCAAACACCTTCCAAAATCTCCATACTGTCGTTGCTAATGTGCTCCGAGGCCCATCGGAACGCACTATTAAAAGTCCTGCACGCAGCTTATATGCCGGAGGAGATTACTGTCAATCAGTTAGAGGCTGTGGTTGGAAATGTCAACGCTAGTCATGGGCTAGGATTTACCAACACTGATCTGACAACGGAAGGTCACAATCACAACAAGGCTTTGCACATTACCTTGGAGTGTAAGGGTGCAGTTCTTTCTCACATATTGGTGGACACAGGGTCATCACTCAATGTCCTACCCAAGAAAGCCCTTGTGAAGCTGGAACATGATGGATTGGCCCTACGCCCAAGCAACTTGGTAGTGAGAGCCTTTGACGGTTCTAAAAGATCAGTTCTGGGAGAGATAGAGTTACCAATAATGATTGGCCCACAGGTTTTCAAAACGACCTTCTTTGTGATGGATATACAGCCTGCCTACAGCTGTCTATTGGGTAGACCATGGATACACGCCTTTGGCGCCGTGACGTCAACCCTTCACCAGAAGTTAAAATTCGAGTGGGAGGGCCAAGTCATTACCATTTGTGGGGAAGAGGATATCTTCGTTAGCCAGCTGGCTACCTTCAAGTACATTGAGATGGATGGGGAGATCCATGAAACCATGAGCCAAGGGTTTGAGGCCCTTAATATCAATGAAGCATCTGATGTGTCTGGGACTTCCATCATATCATACCAACAAGCCCGAAGGGTTGTTGAGGGAGGTACCGCTCAAGGCTGGGGCAAGCTGCTGTCAGTTGAGAAGAAAGAAGACCGATTCGGGTTGGGTTACAGACCAACTCGACAAGATCAACCAGAGGCTGCAAAGGAGCCCAAGTTTGTCAGCGGGGGGATGCTCACCCCGGATGCTATGAAGAGTTTGGAAGATGAGCGCAACCTGGAAAGCTGGATACGTCCAAGGATCCCGGGGAACCATGTCTCAAACTGGTCTTCCCAGGAAATTATAAGAGTTACACTGGCAGAGTAATTATTATTTCCTGTTTTTTAAGCATGCATCAAGTCCTGCATCTTGCCCAAGATGTCAGGGCTCATTTTGTAATCGGGTCATCTTGTATTTTGTGCAAACGATCAATTAATGAATATCAGGACATCTTTTGCAAATGAGTCTTTTCTTTTCCGCTCACTGTTTTTCATTTTTCATTTTTTGTACAAAAATAAAATGGCAATGTTTTTCAAAATAAATAACTTCATTTTCACTTCTTTCTAAACAAGATAAAACTGATCACTAAAATGAACAAATCTAAACCCTTGTAGAGAGTGCCCTCTAGACTGCACCGACAACAACACCGCTATGACTTCGTATGACTTTGACAATCCAATTAATCAAGCTGATGAAGGGGTTGAAGAAGATTATGAGCTACCTGAAGAACTAGCCAGGTTGTTGAGACAAGAGGAGAAGGTTATAACTCCTCATCAGGAGGAGGTTGAAACGGTTAATCTTGGTACAGAAGAAGACTTGAAAGAAGTTAAGATCGGGGCCTGTCTGCAAGATTCAGTCAAAGAGCAACTTATTGACATGCTTTAGGAGTATGTGGATGTTTTTGCTTGGTCTTATCAGGATATGCTAGGGTTGGACACCGACATTGTTATGCACAAGCTGCCTCTGAAAGAAGAATGTCCGCTAGTAAAACAGAAGTTGCGTCGTACTCGCCCAGATATGGCAATGAAAATAAAAGAAGAGGTACAAAAACAGTGGGATGCCGGTTTCCTTGTTGTGACTAGTTACCCGTCGTGGGTCGCTAACATTGTACCTGTGCCTAAGAAGGATGGAAAGGTGAGGATGTGTGTGGATTACCGGGACCTGAACAGAGCCAGCCCGAAAGATGACTTCCCATTACCTCACATTGATGTATTGGTCGACAATACGGCTCAGTTCTCGGTATTCTCCTTCATGGATGGATTTTCAGGATATAATCAGATCAAGATGTCACCTGAAGACATGGAGAAGACAACTTTCATCACACCCTGGGGCACGTTCTGTTATAAGGTGACGCCATTCGGATTGAAGAATGCTGGTGCTACATATCAACGGGCTATGGTAACATTATTCCATGACATGATCCACAAAGAAATTGAATGTTATGTGGATGACATGATTGCCAAGTCCCTCACAGAAGAAGACCACCTGGTGAATCTATTTAAGCTATTCAAGCGTCTGAGGAAGTACCAACTGAAGTTAAACCCCAACAAATGCATATTCAGGGTGCGATCCGGTAAGCCGCTGGGATTTATTGTAAGTGAGAAAGGGATTGAAATTGACCCTGACAAAGTCAAAGCCATTCAAGAAATGCCTGCACTGAAGACTGAGAAAGAAGTTCGAGGGTTCCTAAGTAGATTGAACTACATTTCAAGGTTCATATCTCACCTTACAGCAACCTGTGAATCCTTATTCAAGTTGTTAAGAAAAGAACAAGCGGTCAGGTGGAAAGAAGACTGCCAGAGGGCTTTTGACAAAATCAAGGAATACTTACAAGAGCCTTCAATCCTTATGCCTCCAGTTGAAGGAAGACCTTTAATCATGTACTTGACAGTATTAGAAGGATCAATGGGGTGTGTGCTGGGCCAGCATGACGAGTCTGTTCGAAAAGAGTATGCAATATACTACCTAAGCAAAAAGTTTACCGACTGTGAACAACGTTATTCACTGCTCGAGAAAACTTGATGTGCTTTAGCGTGGGCTGCTCGTCGACTGAGACAGTACATGTTGACCCACACTACTTTATTGATCTCCAAGATGGACCCAGTTAAGTATATTTTTGAGAAGCCAGCACTTATCGGACGGGTTGCAATATGGCAAATGATTCTCACAGAATATGACATTCAGTACACATCCCAAAAGGCTATCAAAGGCAGTGTATTGTCTGACTATCTTGCTGAGCAACCCATTGATGATTACCAGCCTATGAGATTTGACTTCCCTGATGAAGACATCATGTTCATAAAAGCAAAATTTCATGAAGAGCCTATTCACATTGAAGGGCCTAACCCAAAAGAAGAATGGACTATGATGTTTGATGGGGCTATTAATATGAATGGTCGTGGTGTTGGTGCAGTACTCATTACACCTAAGGGAGTTCACATGCCTTTCTCGGCAAAACTCACCTTTAACTGCACTAACAACGAAGCTAAATACGAAGCTTGTATTATGGGTCTTGAGGAAGCCATTGACCTCAGGATCAAGACTTTAACTGTATTCGGAGATTCAGCCCTGGTAATCAATCAAACCAACGACAAATGGTATACTCACCAGGAGCATATGATACCTTACCGGGATTATACAAGGAGGCTACTCACATTCTTTACAACAGTCAAGCTTGAGCATATCCCTCGAGATGAAAATCAATTTGCAGATGCTCTGGCTACCATTTCCTCCATGATCAAGGTTCAGGCTGCCAACTTTGTTCCTCGGATCTCAGTATCCAGGCTTGATAGACCAGCATATGTATTCTCAACAGATGTTGTTAAAGATGATAAGCCTTGGTTCCATGACATCAAATGCTTCTTGGAGGATCAGACATACCCACCTGGGGCATCATCCAATGACAAGAAGACATTAAGAAGGCTGGCTGGTAGTTTCTTCCTGAATACTGATGGTTCCTTGTACAAGAGAAACTTTGATATGGTACTCCTTAGATGTGTTGATAAGGCAGAAGCAGACTTGCTGATGCACGAGGTGCACGAAGGATCTTTTGGTACCCATGTTGGAGGGCATGCAATGGCTAAAAAGTTGTTAAGATCAGGCTATTAATGGATCACAATGGATGCATATTGTTGTGCTTATGCCAGGAAATGCCATAAATGCCAGATTTATGCAGATAAAGTGCATGTGCCTCCGAATCCTCTGAATGTGATGTCTTCACCTTGGCTATTTTCCATGTGGGGCATTGATATGATTGGCAAGATTTAACCGACTGCTTCAAATGGCCACAGATTTATCCTGGTAGCCATTGACTATTTTACCAAGTGGGTCGAAGCAGCTTCTTATGCAAATGTCACCAGGCAAGTGGTAGCCCGATTCCTAAAGAGAGATATCATCTGTCGGTATGGAGTACCCGAGCGAATCATTACTGATAATGGTTCCAACTTAAACAACAAAATGATGGCAGAATTATGCCAGGACATCAAGATCCAACACCACAATTCTTCTCCTTACAGGCCAAAGATGAATGGCGCTGTAGAGGCAGCTAACAAGAATATCAAGAAGATTGTGCAGAAGATGGTGGTCACCTACAAATACTGGCATGAAATGCTACCATTTTCCTTGCATGGGTACCGTACGTCAATCAAAACATCCACTGGGGCAACACCGTATCAGCTTGTGTATGGTATGGAGGCAGTCCTACCTGTTGAAGTTGAATTACCCTCCTTGCGGGTACTAATGGATGTTAAACTGAATGAAGCAGAATGGGTCCGATCCCGATACGAACAACTGAGTCTGATTGAAGAAAAGAGGTTAGCTGCAATCTGCCATAGGCAGCTGTACCATAAGAGAATGAAGAAAGCCTTCGATCAGAAAGTCAGGCTTCGGGAATACCAAGTAGGAGATCTTGTGCTGAAAAGACTCCTTCCACCTCATACAGACCACAAGGGCAAGTGGACTCCGAATTACAATGGTCTCATAGTAAAGAAAGTTTTCTCTGGTGGAGCACTGATGCTCAGTACTATGGATGGTGAAGACTTCCTGTCCCCTGTGAATTCAGACACAGTTAAAAAATACTTCGCATAAAATGACCCGCTGGACAAAAAAACAGAATGTAAGTCCAGGAAAAAATAGGGCGTCCCGACGAGTCAAAAACAGAATAAAAGACTCGGGCAAAAATAAGGGAAAATAAATAAATAAAATGTACACCCGCTGAGTTGAAAAGCCGCATTGGACAGCTCAGGAAAAAATAGGTATCCCGGTGGATTGAAAACCCGAAAGGGCGATCCACGAAAAATAAGGGAATAAGCGAACAACTGCATTCTGAATTCATCTATATCACTTACAACATGGCAAGCTTCGAAGGATTAAAGCATCAGTCAGAATCAGCCTTCTTCAGAAAGCAAGATGAGAAGAACGTCAATGTCATACAAGTCATAGCAAAAGGGAAGCACCCCGAAGCGTCGTCAACATTGCCAGCACCTTTTTTGTTTCTCAATTTTGTAACAATCTCCTCATTTCAGGAGATCTGTTTCTTTGACTGTACTTGCCAATTCAGGGCACACAAATTAATAAATGATTTTCAGTCACCTTTCGTCTTGTACATTTTATTTCATTTGCAAAATGTCTGATATCCTTGATATAATGATTGCATAAATACAAATGCGTCTTTCCTAAAATTACATGCTTACAGGAAATATGTTCGCTCTCGGGAGTGTCTAAATTCCTATGATGGAATCCAGTAAGGGACACCTCGGGGCACTTGTATGCTTCTTTGTCATAACAGATGGCAGGTATTCAAAGCGCATCGTGGGACATGAAAGCTCCTCCCCAAACCAAACAGCATCAGAAGGGGCTCCTTTCCCCAGCAAATTTCATCATCCTCAGCAGGATCCTCTATAGAAATCTCTAGGAAGGTCGTTCAGTGATCATTCCTCCCCAGCCAAGTGCTAGACAGGGAACTATCTCCCCGCAGAGTTTCAACCTCTATCCAGAAGAGCAATGTCTGAAGATCTCACAACAAAGTGACGAAAGCTTCCGCAGACCCCAGCTGGGCTCCTCATCATTAAGATAGGTCTATCTGTGACCTGTTTTCCCAGGCAATCGTACATCCTATCAGATCTACCAATGATCTTTTCCCCAGCTGGGACATTCTTTCAAACCAAACAGCATCAGAAGGGGCTCCTTTCCCCAGCAAATTTCATCATCCTCAGTAGGATCCTCTATAGAAATCTCTAGGAAGGTCGTTCAGTGATCATTCCTCCCCAGCCAAGTGCTAGACAGGGAACTATCTCCCCGCAGAGTTTCAACCTCTATCCAGAAGAGCAATGTCTGAAGATCTCACAACAAAGTGACGAAAGCTTCCGCAGACCCCAGCTGGGCTCCTCATCATTAAGATAGGTCTATCTGTGACCTATTTTCCCAGGCAATCGTACATCCTATCAGATCTACCAATGATCTTTTCCCCAGCTGGGACATTCTTTCAAAGCAGATCGGCCAGAGATCTTCACCGCAGCGGGGTCTGAATCTCGGATCGGTATCTTTGCATAATCATAGCATTCGCATCATATTTTCCCCAGAGGGTAGCATTCCGGCTAATACGGAGCATTACGGAAAAAATCAAACATATTGCATAATCATAAGCCATGTTTTGAATCAAGCACCTGTATATACCTACATTCCATCAGCAATATATATACGAAGACCCGCAGTCACAGCAGAAAGCCTAAGTGTCCCTATTGCACTCACAAATACAGATACATGCTCCTTTTCGACACTCGTTCGTGTCATCATTCCCCAGTAAAGTCGCACGAACAAACAGATATCTATACACTCTTTGGATACTCGTCCGTATCACCATCTCCGACTATGTGTCAGCTTTGTTTCTACCGATACTCGTCCATATCATAGTCTTAAGGATGCTCATCCGCATTTTTAATCTATACACAGTGTCAAACACTTATACCTTTCATTTATTGAATGTAGACACTCGTCTGCGTCTACCATTCCCCAGAAGAGTTCCCAGCAAATCGCCAGTGAAAAGCAAAGAATTTCTTTTCTATCTGACATTCGTCTTATGTCATGATACTTTCGGCAGTCGTACCCTGCCAGGTGATCGTCCTTCACCTTTTGATGATCGTCCTTCATCATCCCCAGCGGAATCTCCATTATTGGAACCCTTCCCTATCCGACATTCGTCCTATGTCGTGATATTTTTAGCAGCCGTACCCTACTAGGTGATCGTCCTCCACCTTTTTGATGATCGTCCCTCATCATTTTATCCGATGGCCGTCCCCATTGTTGATCTTGTTATCTGACATTCGTCCTATGTCATGATAAACCCCGAGAGCAGCCGTACCCTGCAAAGTGATCGTCCTTCACCCTTTTGATGATCGTCCTTCATCATGCTTATCCGATGATCGCCCCCATCATCGACTCTTTCTATCTGACATTCGTCCTATGTCATGATACTTTCGGCAGCCGTACCCTGCCAGGTGATCGTCCTTCACCTTGGATGACCGTCCCTCATCTTTATCCCCAATAGAGCGGCCGTACCCTGCTAGGTGATCGTCCTTCACCTTTGATTTCATTAACCTGGTGGCCGTACCCCATCTTTGGTTACCCTTTTACTTTACAGAACCTGATGGCCGTCCCCATCATGATCTCCTCATTTCCCCAGCATGTCGGTTGTCCCCGTCATTACTTCATCCCCAGCAGTCGTCCCCTGCTCGACGGTCGCCCGCACTTTATAAATCATATTTTACTTCATTTTACAATTTATATCCCTTCTCTTCTTTACAACCAGTGAGTGCAAATTTTGGACTGTCTTTGGTATTCAACCACAAGTTATCTTGTTTGTCTGTTAAGCCAGGCGCTTACATCCTACACAGCTAACTCATGTTTGAATAGGGGCAGTTGTAAACACCCCAAATTTTCCCTCACTCATTTCACCATGGCTTGTGATTCTTTTCATTTTCATAAATTCAATCATATCATCCCATATTGCATTTTTACTTCACTGCATTGGTTCAAAGTTATCTGCATCTAGGGTTTGTGATCTGAGCCATCCCTGAGCCATTTGAGCCACTCCAAAGGTCTTCAATCATCTCAAGAGGGTCCATGTATGTTCAAGCATCATATTATATCCTCCCAAGATCAAGAAAGTCAAAAAATCACAAGAACTGAGGAAGACATGGAAGCAGAGCCAGCTTAACTGCACAGATGACCTAAAATTAGGGTTTTGGTTTCAGAGGCCATAACTCCAAATTTTTTGGTCTTTCTTGTTTCTATGGGTCTTTATATGATATGAGGGTCATGCATACCAATTTTCATGAAGAAATTCAATGGGGAAGGCATCTGATCAATAGATGACTTCTTGAGCAAGTCAGTGCAAAATCAGGGCATCTGAGGCCCCCAATCATCCAACCAAAGGGTCTTCTCCATCATTTTGGGTGTATATGATCTTTATTTGATCTTAGAAGAAGTTAGAAGTTCACAAAATTGAAGAATTTCAAGCCATTTGCAAAGTTGCCATTTTGGGAAAGTGACTTGGAATGCAAACTTGCCATTTTGGGAAAGTTTTTCAACCTCCTCTTTTTGATTCAAAAATGCTTCAAATGAAAAATTCTTGGTCATGAAAGTTGTAGATTGGATCATTCCCTTTTCAAAAAGTACAAGAACTTGATCTAATTCATCATAGAACTCAAGTTATGGCCTTGCAAAGTTGGGAAAAATCACAAAATTTCACTTATGTACCAAAGAGGGAAACTTGCAAAAACTTATGTCAAACCAATTTGTGACCTCTAATTGACTTCTAACCATTACACAAACATAGTACATGACCTATAATTCATAATTGCCTAAAGAATTGCATCATTCCATGCCTTGAACATCAAGAAATTACAAAAGGGCCAAAGCTTCACATAATTGCAAAACATCACACAAACTTCATCCCACTTGCTATCTTGCCTCAATCTGAATTCTATGGACCTCCCTAAAGCCAGCTGCGCAGGACACCCCATTGTCATTGGCCTGCCATGAGCCCATACCTCCAAAGACAACTTTGTGGACTTTATGCAAAATGAACCATACCAATCACACTGCTCCACAACAACTCTCTGACCTATCAAGGATTGATATGTGGACCTCAAGCAACTCAACACACACCATAACACAAGCTGAAACCTCCAAGAACTCAGCATTCACCAAAATCCTCTCTTATGCATTTCTCTTTGAAACACACAACTCAGCCATCAAAACTCAAAACTTTTTCCATCATTCAACTCCACATTCATCACTGATCATTTCCCACCCTTCATTTTGCCTTGAAACACCTCAAATCAAAAACACGATTTTCACTTCCCTTGACCTGAGCTTTAGAAAACTTCACATAGAGGCCATATAAACTCCAACCAAGCATTGCAAACTCTTCAGGGGGATCATTGAAGTTGATTTGAAGCAAAGAAACAGCCAGCCAGTACCATTTTCGAAAGCTTCAGTTCAGGTATCACCAAGAACATTTTTTCCAGAAATCGTTTCTTATGCCATAGAAATGTTGCTTATGATTCACTGATCATGCTGTGCTTGTTGGTTTTGAAAATGATTAAGTTTTGAGCCTGAACCATGTCTCTGAAAGTTTGACCTGAAAACTTGTTTGATTCGATTCTTGTTTATGTTGAAAGATAAATGAATTTTCGTGCTTGATTCTTGCTTAGGGTGTTTAGAAGATGTGATATGGAGTTTTAGAGGGTTTAAAATTGCCTAGGGAAGAAGTTAGGTTTTTGAACTGGCCAGAGAAGATGACCGGAACACTGTTCCGGTCACCTGAGGGTCATTAGGGTTCAGATTAGGGTTTAATTGCGTAATTAGTGAAGTTTGAATGTCAGCCATCCAAATGCGCGCGCTAGTCAATTCCCGCGTCCCCAGTTTAAACCCTGACCCTTTGATCTGTTGACTTCTCATTTAAATTGATTTTCTTTTATTTTTCTTGCATTTACTTTATCATTTTATTAAAAATAGCAAAATTCATCTAAAAAATTTTATTTTTTGCATCATGGTTCTAAATATTTTTCTCATCCTGAAAATAATTTTTATTTTATTTTTTGCATAAAATTTGTATTTTTAAAATATTTAAATGTTTATTTTTAATTAATTAATGGAAATTAATTAATTAAAATACCATTTAAGTTTCTAAAAATCACATTGCATCTTGACACATTTAGAGACATTATCAAACCATGCATACAAATTTATTTTTTGTTCTTGATCCATTTTGACATTTTCCTTTGGATTTAGGGTTATTAAAAATCAATATTTTGACCCTAACTTAGAAAAATCTTTTCTGCCTAACCATGAAGGGTTTGATAATGGTTCTTTTTGCATTGCATTCCAAATATCATGTAGTTTCTAGGATAAAATTGGCATGAATTTATCTTTCATTTTTGATTTGTTTTGCATTTTTCTTTGTGAGGTACCTTAAAACCCTAGCAAACTTAGAAAAATCATAACTTCCTTAGGATTAAGAGTTAGGTCTCCTCCTTTGGGGTGTGGTATCATATGGGGTTAAGGTTCCTTTGATTGCATTTTCAATTTTTTATCTTATGATTTGCTTCTGATTTTGAATTTTGCATTGCATCTTGTACATAAACCCTAATCTTTGCCCTCATTCGCATTCATTCTTCATATGCTTGCATACATGAACTTACCATAACATTTTGTGCATCCACATGACATATAAGACATCTTAGGATATATTGAAACCATGTTTGATCATTGCAACATCCATTTGCGATGTTATGCATCCATTGCATTTCATAAGTTTTCATGAACTTTCATGCTTCCTTTCATGTCTCATTTGCATCCTCATTACTTGTATGATCATCCACATCTCTTGGTATGCTTTTGTATCATCCCATAGCATCATTAGCATCATGAACATGCTTCTGATTTTGGTTTGCATCCTTGTATCTCATCTCATTTTCATTTCATTTCATTTCTTGTTGCTAACTTTTCAGGTGGTAAGTGTTTGGGAAGTGAATTTGCCTTCACTTCTCATAACCTCTTCACATCTCTCTTATGCATTCATTGCTGCATTTTTACTTGTGAATTAGAGTGAGCTTGCTCATTCATGCTCCTTTCTCTCTCTCTCTCTTTCTCCAAGCAACTTATCTTCTTAAATGAAGTAAGTTGTCTTGCTTCTTCCTGCTTCTCCTTCCTTCATCCTATTCCTTCCATGGTGGCTTTTCCTTGAAGATCTTCTTGCAAGCCTCATAAACCCTAGGAACACCCAAGCATGAGCACAATTAGGGTTTGATTAATCCCCCCATTATTTTTACCTTTGTGTCATCTTTGTGTCTTCTCTTCTCATCTCTTAATCAAGGACTAAACCTTAAAGGTTTTAAGGCTTTGTGATTAAGCTTATGCCTGCAGCCTTCTATTAGGATGGAGTGTATAACTTTAATCCTAAGTGTTAAACCCTTAATGTGTTTAAACCCTTTTAATCAATTCACTTAATAATCATCAAGACATCAAACTTGTAACTTGGGCCTTGCATTAGGGTTCTAATTCTTCCTTAATTGGTTAAGAAGGACTAACCCTAGTGTTAATGGACAAGTCCCCCTCAAGTTGTCTTACTAACCATAAAATCCACTTCTTAATCTTACCATTAACTAAAATCCATTTAATAAAGGCCTTGTTATGTCATGAGGTTAATCCCTAATCATGGATTAAGTTGAGGAGCCTTCCTCAGCTTAAATGTTCTCATCTATTATCCTTCTATTAGGATGGTGTAATGGGTCCATTAAATCCTTGATTATGGCTTAAACTCATTACTTAACACTAAACAAAAACTCCAAAAACATCTAAATAAAAGCAAGTAGGTTAATGACCTTAATCTTACATCATGGTGATTAAGTGTGAGGTGTTTACTTCATACTTAAGGTATTCTCATTACCCCTAATCAGAGGGAGGATGTGATGAGTTTACTAACCCTTGGTTTAGGCTTAAGCTCATTAACTTATGACAAACACCAAAAAGCAATAAAAGATTGAAAACACCAAAAACAAACAATAATCGTCTCCTCCGGGATTCTTTTCTCACCTCATTCACTCACAAACGAGAACTCGCTTCTTCCGTCTAATGCAAGACAGTTTGCACCTGAGCCAGACAGGTCATACACTTGAGCATAGACAAGTAAGCAGTTCACAAGTTAATTTATCTTTCAGTCTCTTTGAGTCGAACTACGGTGTTCTGACTTCCTCATTGCACGAGAGGATACGTAGGCATAACTTAACTGTTATCGATCAAAAGTCTTTGTACATTCCCCCTCTTCAGCATTATTCTTTAAGCCTCATAGTCTTGAGCTTCATATTCTTTTCTTACACTGACACTCTTTCATCTCACTTCACATTTCTTTTACACTGACACTTGCATTCTTTTCCAGTTTGTTGCACTCAAAATAGCACTGACACTACCCCTTTAAAACACAAATCTTTCAAGCGTGGTTCCCGTCGAGTACGGCGGACAATCTGGGTGCTAATACCTTCCCAGGTTGTAACCAACCCCCTTTCCTAGTTTCTCTGGTTCGCAACCGTCTTATCCATCTTTTCTCAGGTTTATGCAGCATTACCTTTCCTTCGGGATAAAAATGCCTAGCTAGCGACTCTTTTCAGTTCACCCTTGTGTTCTCTCCTTTCACCGGCCGTTCGCGTCTGTACCCCTCTTGGCCCTGTGTGTCATCTGGTGGGAGCGACATTATGATGCTTGGAAGAAGGGTACTTGAACACTTTTTTCCATAACTTAGAAATTTTTCTAAGTTTCAAAGGTTGCCCCTCTTACAAGTTATCTTCAAATTTCTGATTTTTTTTATGATCAAATGCATTCATGGACCATATATTCTTGAAATATAGGTCATGAGGATCATTTTGGGTGAAAAAGTCAAACTTTAACTTTTTGGTCCAAATGGAAATTACACTAGATACCCCTGGATTTCAGATTTTTTTGATTGGACATCCTATGAGGTGTTTTGTCCTTATGAATGGACTTCCATTATGTATATGAGTTATTTAAACCATTCCCTAGACATAGGCTCTTGTCCATATGAAAATTTTGACTTTTGGTTCCCCAATTAGTCAGAAACCCTAATATGGGCACTGTGAAACCCTAATCTTGCATTTCTTGATCTTTGCACCTTTTGAACTTGTAAATTGCTTGTCAAAGTCATGTCAACACTCTTGATGGTGTATGGAGGTATTGGCTCCTTTCTCTATGAAAAATTTCATCTGGAGAGCTTGTAACACCCTTTAGATTAATATCAGAGTACATCAATAAGAAGGGCATCACATATCTGTCGAAAACATAAATTATTCAATGTCTTGTCCAGTAACACAGGTTAATCATCGAACATAAACAAATATACATTTATTTCGCAGCGGAATCAATTTAATAATCAATCCATCAATATTCTTAAAAATAAACTTCAATCCATCCAGAGTCAACATCATAAAGTAAAAGAAAATTTTCTTCAAATAACATAATACGAAAACAGGTTTAATAACTAAAACCCCAACCCGGTGTTACATGACACAGAGTAGGACATAAGACTCAAAAACCACTCCTAAGGTAATAACGGACACACTCCGAGACTCTAAAAAAATCCCATTGCACTGCAAAGATATTCTTTATCATCTGCAAGTTACCCACATAAGAGGCAACATTTCCAAGCAGACAGGGTGAGTAATCATAATTCATTATAAACATACAAGAACATGGAATATAAATAAATCAGCATAAACAATATCATAACAACATCAACAACAAAATTCAGCAACAACCACCATCATAAACACATTCTAAAGAAAATGTGAATTCAACCATCATGAAATGCACAATATGCATGTGGTACCAATTTCTCCGTAAGATGGATATATGACCATCAACCCTCCACAAGGGAGCACACCGTAATCACCGAATCACTCCAATCCACACAATGGGATTGAAGCTACCAAATAGGTGTCGCTCCCACCTGATGACACGGGGCCAAGAGGGGTACAGACGCGAACGGTCGGCGAAAGGAGAGAACACAAGGGTGAACTGAAAAGAGTCTCCAGCTAGGCATTTTTATCCCGAAGGAAAGGTAATGCTGCATAAACCTGGGAAAGGATTGATAAGACGGTTGTGAACCAGAGAAACTGAGAAAGGGGGTTGGTTACAACCTAGGAAGGTATTAGCACCCAGATTGTCCGCCGTACTCAACGGGATCCACGCTTAAAAGATTTGTGTTTAAAGGGGTAGTGTCAGTGCTATTTTGTGTGCAAAAGCTGGAAAAGAATGCAAGTGTCAATGCAAAAGAAGTGTAAAGTGAAATGAAAGAGTGTCAATGCAAGAAAAGAGTGTGAAGCTCAAGACTATGAGGCTTTAAAGAATAATGCTGGAAGAGGGGGAATATACAGAGACTTTTGTTCGATAACTGTTAAGTTATGCCTACGTATCCTCTCGTGCAATGAGGAAGTCAGAACACCGTAGTTCGACTCAAAGAGACTGAAAGATAAATTGACTAATGAACTGCTTTCTTGTCTATGCTCAAGTGTATGACCTGTCTGGCCCAGGTGCAAACTGTCTTGCATTAGACGGAAGAAGCGAGTTCTCGTTTATGAGTGAATAAGGTGAGAAGAGAATCCCGAAGGAGACGATTATTGTTTATTTTTGGTATTTTCAATCTTTTATTGCTTTTGGAATTTGTCATAAGAAAATGAGCTTAAGCCTAAACCAAGGGTTAGTAAACTCATCACATCCTCCCTCTGATTAGGGGTAATGAGAATACCTTAAGTATGAGGTAAACACCTCACACTTAATCACCATGGTGTAGGATTAAGATCATTAACCTACTTTCATTTATTTAGATGTTTTTGGAGTTTTTGTTTGGTGTTTAGTAATGAGTTTAAGCCATAATCAAGGATTTAATGGACCCATTACACTATCCTAATAGAAGGATAATAGATGAGAACATTTAAGCTGAGGAAGGCTCCTCAACTTAATCCATGATTAGGGATTAACCTCATGACAAAACAAAGCCTTTATTAAAGTGGGTTTTAGTTAATGGTAAGATTAAGAAGTGGATTTTATGGTTTGTAAGACAACTTGAGGGGGACTTGTCCATTAACACTAGGGTTAGTCCTTCTTAACCAATTAAGGAAGAATTAGAACCCTAATGCAAGGCCCAAGTTACAAGTTTGATGTCTTAGTGATTATTAGATGGATTGATTAAAGGATTTAAACACATTAAGGGTTTAACACTTAGGATTAAAGTTATACACTCCATCCTAATAGAAGGATGCAGGCATAAGCTTAATCACAAAGCTTTAAAACATTTAAGGTTTAGTCCTTGATTATGAGGTGAGAAGAGAAGACTCAAAAGATGACACAAAGGTAAAAATAATGGGGACACTAATCAAACCCTAATTGTGATCATGCTTGGGTATTCTTAGGGTTTATGAGGCTTGCAAGAGATCTTCAAGGAAAAGCCACCATGGAAGAAGCAGGATGAAAGGAAGAGAAGCAGAAAGAAGCAAGTCAACTTACTTCACTTAAGAAGATAAGTTGCTTGAAGAAAGAAAGTGAGGAGGGAACATGAATGAGCAAGCTCACTCTAATACAAAAGTAAAATGCAGCAATGAATGCATAAGAGAGATGAGAAGAGATTATGAGAAGTGAAGGCAAATTCACTTCTCAAACACTTACCATCTGAAAAGTTAGCAAAAGGAAATGAAATGAAATTAAAATGAAATGAAATGCAAAGATGAAACTAAAGTCAGAAACATGTTCATGATGCTAATGATGCAAAGAGATGGTGCAAATGTATGTCATGAGATGGAGATGATCATACAAAGGATGGGAATGCAAATGAAGCATACAAGAGGCATGAAAGTTTATGAATGCACATGAAATGAAATGAAAGCAAAACATGGCAAATGGATGATACAATGATCAAACATGATTTCAATGTGTCCTAAGATGTCTTATATGTCATGTGGATGCACAAAATGTCATGGCAAGTTCATGTATGCAAGCTTATGTAAGATGGATGCAAATGAAGATGCAAATTAGGGTTATATGATCATGTGAGATGCATAATTCAAAAACAGAAGCAAGGCATGGGATAAAAAATTGAAAATTCAAAGGGACCCTAAACCTATACAAGTTCACTGTCCAAAGAGGGAGGTCAGAAGCTTAACCTAGAAGGACTTATGATTTTTCTAAGTTTCTAGGGTTTTAAGGGTGATCCTAAAGGTAAAATGACAAACAAATTGAAAATGAAAGATAAAAATGAAACAAAAATGTTTTTAGATGCTTGAAACCATGTATAACACAATGCAAGAAGAATCATTCACAAACTCACTTGGGTTCAAAAGTTATGAATTTTTGAAGTTAGGGTTAAAAATATTCAAGTTTAAGAACCCTAATTCAAATGAAAATTGTCAAAGGGTGATCAAAACCAAAAAGAAATTCGTGTTGTGATTTTGTAAATGTTTCTAAATGTTTGAAAAGGCTCTCTGAATTTTTTTGGGATTTTTAAATACCTAAATGTATTTTTAATTAATTAATTCTCATTAACTAATTAAAAATAATCATTTAAATGATTTAAAAATATTTTTTAATGCAAAAAATAAAAATAAAAATATTTTTGGGTTCTGAAAATTAATTAAAGCTTGGATAAAAAATTTCAGAATTTTTGAAGTCTTTTTTCTATTTTTAAAAATTCGTACAAATTTAAATAAAGAAAATGAAATAAAAATTAATAAAAAGGAAAAGTAATCTGATCCAATGATCCAGATTCAAAGTGGGAAGAAAATGGTTGACTGGTGCGTCATCCAAGGGTTGGGATTTGTCCTGAGTGAATTAATCTAATTAATCTTAATTAAACTAAATAAATGAGGATTAGGGCTAATGAAACAATCCTGGCCATTGAAAACGCACGCGCAAGGCAGATCCTAAGGCTAACATTCAAAGTTGATTAATTACAGGATTAGGGCATAAACAAATTCAGGTGACCGAAACAGTGTTCCGGTCATCTTCTCCGACGAGTTAAAATCCCATCTCCCTCCCTAAGCATCTAAAACATGATTTTTCTGCCCAGAAATGAACCCCACGCATCACTAAACCTAAATCCCCAAACAAAATCCATTTATCATTCATCAAACAGCCAAATCGAAACAAAACATTTCTAGGGTTGAAACTTTCAGAGACCTCATACATGCTCAATATCCCACCATTTAGAAAAATAAATACATCAGGATTACCAGCACAACATAAGGATTCATTTAAGAACTAAAAAACAAGTTTTTGGGAAAAAAGTTCTTGAGCTATACCTGAGATGGAACCTTCTGATTCTGGGCTTTCTGGCTCCTTCTTTGATGCAAGTCCACTCCTATGAACCTCCTGATGATGAAATGAAGCTTAAAAAACTTTGAGAGTGGCTAGTTTGGAGATTTCAGTTCTGGTGTAGCAGATTTTGAGGTTTGTGTATGTGATGTTTCAGGCTGTTTTGGTGGTTGATTCTTGTTCTATGGATGATATGTGACTTGTTGGTGAAGAAAAATTTGAGGTTTGATGGTTGTGGGAGGAGTTTCGAAGAGATGAAGAATTTGACAGTTTTTGTGAATCCTGGCTTATGGGAGAGTTATGGCTTGTGTGTGTTGTTGTTTCAAGTCCTTGAGGTCCACATAACATATTCTGATTAGCCAGAGGGTTGGTAATGTCACAGTTTGATTGGTATGGGCAAAGATGCAAAAGTCAAGATTTTGTGTACCATAGGCATGGCTCGGGTCAGAGAAGATCTTAGGGCTTGTCTTGCTTCAGCTTGGATCAAGGAAGGCCTTTGGATCAGATTTTGTGAGCTGGATGGCCTTGATTAAGAGTTCCCAATGTTCTTACACATTTCCCTCTTTGGAATTTCTTGTGAACCAAGGCAAGGAATCTTATGAATTCTTGGACAATTTGCAGCAAAATGAATCATATGATGTTGTTATGATGCTTTGAGATCAATTAGCAACCAAACCAATCATTAGAAGTTCTTCTTGCAAAAAATCCTCTCTTGAGAATTTGTGAAAAATGCCTTATGGAAGCTTGTGATCCAAGGCATGAAACTTTGTGAATTTGTGCAATTCTGATTTTGGCAAGTTGTAATGATGCATAGAAGTCATTTAGAAGTCACAAAATGGTTTGGTATGAGGTTTTGCAAAAAATCCCTTTTGGCATGAAACATGAAATTAAGTGATTTTTGCCAACTTTGGAAAGCCATAACTTGAGTTCCAAAATGAATTAGATCTTGTTCTTGTACTTTTTGAAAAGGGAATGATCCAATCTACAACTTTCATGACTAAGAATTTTTAATTTGAAGCATTTTTGGTTGAGAAAGAGGAGGTTGAAAAACTTTCCCAAAATGGAAAGTTTACATGACAAGTCATTTCCATATTTGGCAGCTTTTGGTTTAGCCCACTTTTCTTCAAATTTGTGAACTTCCAAGCACTTCAATGATCAAATAAAGACCATATAACTTCATTTTGATGAAAAATCCACTTTGGTTCCATGCATGGGGGCCTCAGATGCCCTGATTTTGCTCTGACTTGCTCAAGAAGTTATCCAATGATCAGATGACTTCCACAATGAATTTTTCCTTCAAACTTGGTATGTATGATCCTTATAGCATATTGAGACCAATAGAAACAAGAATGACCAAAAAATTTGGAGTTATGGCCTCTGAAACCAAAACCCTAATTTTAGATCATCTGTGCAGTTAAACCTGGCTCTGCTTCCAAGCTTTCTCAGTCCTTGTGATTTTCTGACTTCCTTGATCTTTGGAGGATATAATATGATGTTTGAACATACATGGACCCTCTTGAGATGATTGGAGACCTTTGGAGTGGCTCAGATGGCTCATGGATTGCTCAGATCACAAACCCTAGGCGCAAATGACTTTGAACCAATGCAGTGAAGCAAAAATGCAATATGAGATGATATGATTGAACTAATGCAAATGAAAAGGTCACAAGCCATAGTATGAACTTAGTGAGGGAAAATTTGGGGTGTTTACAGCTGCCCCTATTCAAACATGAGTTAGCTGTGCAGGATGTAAGCGACGGGCTTAACAGGCAAACAAGATAACTTGTGGTTGAATACCAAAGACAATCCAAAATTTGCACTCATTGGGTGAAGAAGAAAAGGGATATATATTGTAAGAGGAAGTAAAGTCTGATTATAAAGTGCGGGAGATGGAGACGACCATCGAGAAGAGGACGACTGCTGGGGATAAAGCAATGACGGGGACGGCCGACATGCTGGAGAAATGGAGGTACCATGATGGGGACGGCCATCAGGTAAAGAAACAAGATTCTATGGGGATTAAAAGGGTAAAGTCAATGATTGGGACGACCATCAGGTTAATGAAATAAATGATGAGGTACGGTCATCAAAGGTGAAGGACGATCACCTGGCAGGGGACGGCTACTCTGTTGGGGATAAGGATGAGGGACGATCATCCAAGGTGAAGGACGATCACCTGGCAGGGTACGGCTGCCGAAAATATCATGACATAGGACGAATGCCGGATAGAAAGAGTCGATGATGGGGACGACCATCATATAAGCATGATGAAGGACGATCATCAAAAGGTGAAGGACGATCACCTAGCAGGGTACGACTGCTAAGATATCACGACATATGACGAATGTCGGATATGAAAGGGTTCCAATAATGGAGACTCTGCTGGGGGAAAGATGAGGGACGATCATCTAAAAGGTGAAGGACGATCACCTGGCAGGGTACGGCTGCCGAAAGTATCATGACATAGGACGAATGTCAGATAGAAAAGAAATAATTTACTAGGGATTTGCTGGGGAATCTTCTGGGGAATGGTAGACACAGACGAGTGTCTTCATTCAAGAAAGGAAAGGTATAAGTGTTTGACACCATGTATAGATTAAAGATGCGGACGAACATCCTTAAGACTATGATACGGACGAGTATCGGTAGAAACAACTGTTGACGCATGTTCAGAGATGATGATACGGACGAGTATCAACTGGTTAATAAAGAACACGGATGAGTGTTGAATCTGAGGAAAGATAAGTGGTATATACAAGATACAGACGAGTATCTGTATGAGTAAAAAGTAAGCATGAGTGAGACACAGACGAGTGTTCAATTTGCTGGGGAGGGTATGACACAGACGAGTATCATAAGAGAAAGTGTATAAGTTATGAACTTATAATTGTACAAGATATTCTGATGATCTGTGGGGATAGGATGACACGAACGGGTGTCGAAAGAAGTGTATTATAAATAAGTGTTTGGTTTACAATAAGTGTTTAGGCAACCATGCTGGGGAATGGTGACACGGACGGGTGTCCAGAGAGTGTATATAGATATATTTGTTTGTGGTTTATATCTGCAGGGGAATGATGTGACACAGACGAGTGTCGAAAAGAGTATATATTGATATGCATTTGTGAGTGCAAAGGGGCGCTTTGGCTTTCTGCTGGGACTGTGAGTCCTTATATACATTGCTGATGGAGTGTTGGTATATACAGGTGTCTGATTCCAAACATGGATTGTGATTATGCAATATGTTTGATTTTTTCCGTAATGCTCCGTATTAGACGGAATGCTACACTCTGAGGGGAAATATGATGTGAATGCTATGATTATGCAAAGATACCGATCCGGGATTCGGATCCCGTTGCTGTGAAGATCTCTGGTTGATCTGTCTTGAAAGAATATCCCAGCTGGGGATGAGATCATTGGTAGAGTTGATATATATCTTTGCTTGGGGAGATAGGTCACTAATAGACCTACTATAATGAGGAGCCCAGTTGGGGCTGTGGATGCTTTCATCACTTTGTTGTGCGGGAAATTCTTACATTGCTCCTCTTTGGAGAGGCTGGAGCTCTGTGGGGAGATGGTTCCCTGTCTAGCATTCGGCTAGGGAGGAACGATCACTGAACGATCTTCCTAGAGATTTCTGTAGGGATCCTGCTGAGGATGATGAACTTAGCTGGGGAAATGAGCCCCTTCTGATGCTGCTCCGACAACTGTGCTGGAGAAGTGATGCCCGACAATTCTGATGGGGAGAAAACACTTCTGAGGTTGTTTGGAAGATGTGCTGAGGAAATAATGATTTGGCAGCTTGCTGGGGAGAAGCTTTCATGCCCCATGTTGCGCTTTGAACCCCTGCAATCCTGTTATGACAAAGAAACGCACAAGTATCCCGAGGTAACCCTTACTGGGTTCCGTCATAGGAGTTTAGACACTCCCAGGAGTAAGAAATATATTTCCTGCAAGCATGTTATTAGAAAGGCACATTTTTTTATGCAAACATTATATCAAGGATATCAGACATTTTTGCAAATAAAGTGTATGAGACGGAGTGTGACTGAAAATCTGATTTTATTAATCAGGGTGCCCTGAATTGGCAGATACAGTCAAAGAAACAGATCCCTTGGAATGAGGAGATTGTTACAAAATTGAGAAACAAAAGGTGTTGGCAATGTTGATGACGCTTCAGTGTGCTTCCCTTTGTTATGATTCGTATGACATTGACGTTCTTCTCATCTTGCTTTCTGAAGAAGGCTGATTCTGACCGATCCTTTAACCCTTCGAAACTTGCCATGTTGTAAGTGATACAGACGAATTCAGAACGAAATTGTTCGCTTATTCCCTTATTTTGCGTGGATCGCCCTTTCGGGTTTTCAATCCACCAGGATACCCATTTTTGCCTGAGCTGTCCAATGCGGCTTTTCAACTCAGTGGGTGTACATTTTTTTTATTATTTCCCCTTATTTTTTCCCAAGTCTTTATTCTGTTTTTGACTCGCCGGGATGCCCTATTTTTGCCTGGACTTACATTCTGTTTTTATGTCCAGCGGGTCATTTTATGCGAAGTATTTTTTTAACTGCATATGAATTCACAGGGGACAGGAAATCTTCACCATCCATAGTAGTGAGCATCAGCGCTCCACCAGAGAATACTTTTTTACTATGAACGGACCATCGTAATTTGGAGTCCACTTGCCCCTGTGGTCTGTGTGAGGAGGAAGAAGTCTCTTCAGCACAAGATCTCCTACTTGGTACTCCCGAAGCCTGACTTTCTAATCGAAGGCTTTCTTCATTCTTTTCTGGTACAGCTGCCCATGACAGATTGCAGCTAATCTTTTTTCTTCGATCAGATTCAGTTGTTCGTATCGGGATCGGACCCATTCTGCTTCATTCAATTTGACATCCATCAGTACTCGCAAGGAGGGTAATTCAACTTCAACAGGTAGGACTGCTTCCATACCATACACAAGCTAATACGGTGTTGCCCCAGTGGATGTTCTTATTGACGTACGGTACCCATGCAAGGCAAATGGTAGCATTTCATGCCAGTCTTTGTATGTGACCACCATCTTCTGCACAATCTTCTTGATATTCTTGTTAGCTGCCTCTACAACGCCAACATTTTATGATGTTGGATCTTAAAGTCCCGACACAGTTCTGCCATCATTTTATTGTTCAGATTGGAACCATTATCAATAATGATTCGCTCGGGCACTCCATACCGACAGATGATGTCTCTCTTCAAGAATCGGGCTACCACTTGCCTGGTGACATTTGCATACGAAGCTGCTTCAACCCACTTGGTAAAATAATCAATGGCTACCAGGATGAATCTGTGGCCATTTGAAGCAGTCGGTTCAATCTTGCCAATCATATCAATGCCCCACATGGAAAAGGGCCAAGGTGAATACATCACATTCAAAGGATTCGGAGGCACATGCACTTTATCCGCGTAAATCTGGCATTTGTGGCACTTACTGGCATAGGCACAACAGTCTGCATCCATTGTGATCCACTAGTAGCCTGATCTTAGCAATTTCTTAGCCATTGCATGTCCTCCAGCATGGGTACCGAAGGATCCTTCATGCACCTCGTGTATCAACAAGTCTGCCTCTGTCTTATCAACACATCTGAGAAGTACCATATCAAAGTTTCTCTTGTACAAGGAACCATCAGTATTCAGGAAGAAACTACCAGCTAGCCTTCTTAATGTCTTCTTATCATTGGATGATGCCCCAGGTGGGTATGTTTGATCCTCCAAGAAGCATTTGATGTAATGGAACCAAGGCTTATCATCTTTAGCAATGTCTACTGAGAATACGTATGCTGGTCTGTCAAGCCTGGACACTGAAATCTGAGGCACAAAGTTGGCAGCTTGAACTTTGATCACGGAAGAAATGGTAGCCAGAGCATCTGCAAACTGATTTTCATCTCGAGGGATATACTCAAGTTTGACCGTTGTGAAGAATGTGAGTAACCTCCTTGTATAATCTCGGTATGGAATCAGATGCTCCTGGTGAGTATACCATTTGTCGTTGGTTTGATTAATTACCAGAGCTGAATCTCTGAATACAGTTAAAGTCTTGATCCTGGGGTCAATGGCTTCCTTAAGAACCATAATACAAGCTTCGTATTCAGCTTTGTTGTTAGTGCGGTTAAAAGTGAGTTTTGCCGAGAATGGCGTGTGAACTCCCTTAGGTGTAATGAGAACTGCACCAACACCACGACCATTCATATTAACAGCCCCATCAAACATCATAGTCCATTCTTCTTTTGGGTCAGGCCCTTCAGTGTGAACAGGCTCTTCATGATCTTTTGCTTTTATGAACATGATGTCTTCATCAGGGAAGTCAAATCTCATAGGCTGGTAATCATCAATGGGTTTCTCAGCAAGATAATCAGACAGCACACTACCCTTGATGGCTTTCTGAGATGTGTACTGGATGTCATATTCTGTGAGAATCATTTGCCATCTTGCAACCCGTCCGGTGAGTGCTGGCTTCTTAAATATATACTTGACTGGATCCATATTTGAGATCAACAAGGTAGTGTGGGTCAACATATACTGCCTTAGTTGGCGAGCAGCCCACGCTAAAGCACAACAAGTTTTCTCGAGCAGTGAATAACGTTGTTCACAGTCGGTAAACTTTTTGCTTAGGTAGTATATTATATACTCTTTTCGACCAGACTCGTCATGTTGGCCCAACACACACCCCATTGACTCTTCTAATACTGTCAAGTACATTATTAGAGGTCTTCCTTCAACTGGAGGCATAAGGATTGCAGGCTCTTGTAAGTATTCCTTGATTTTGTCAAAAGCCATTTGGCAGTCTTCATTCCACCAGACCGTTTGTTCTTTTCTTAACAACTTGAACAAGGGCTCACAGGTTGTTGTAAGATGAGATATGAACCTTGAAATGTAGTTCAATCTACCTAGAAACCCCTGAACTTCTTTTTCAGTCTTTGGTGCATGCATCTCTTGAATGGCTTTGACTTTATCAGGGTCAACTTCAATCCCTTTCTCACTTACAATAAATCCCAGCAGCTTACCGGATCGCACCCCGAATGTGCATTTGTTGGGGTTCAGCTTTAGTTGGTACTTCCTCAGACGCTTGAATAGCTTCAACGGATTCACCAGGTGGTCTTCTTCTGTGAGGGACTTGGCAATCATGTTATCCACATAACATTCAATCTCTTTGTGAATCATGTCGTGGAACAATGTTACCATAGCCCGTTGATAAGTGGCACCAGCATTCTTCAGTCCAAATGGCATTACCTTATAACAGAATGTGCCCCAGGGTGTGATGAAAGTTGTCTTCTCCATGTCTTCAGGTGACATCTTGATCTGATTATATCCTGAAAATCCATCCATGAAGGAGAACACCGATAACTGAGCCGTATTGTCGACCAATACATCAATGTGAGGTAATGGGAAGTCATCTTTCGGGCTGGCTCTGTTCAGATCCCGGTAATCCACACACATCTTTCTTAGGCACAGGTACAATGTTAGCAAACCACGGCGGGTAACTAGTTACAGCAAGGAAACCGGCATCCCACTGTTTCTGTACCTCTTCTTTTATCTTCATAGCCATATCCGAACGAGTACGGCGTAGCTTCTGTTTTATTGGCGGACAGTCTTCTTTTAGAGGCAGCTTGTGCATAACGATGTCGGTATCCAGACTTGGCATGTCCTGATAAGACCAGGCAAAAACATCCACATACTCCCGAAGCATGTCAATAAGTTGTTCCTTCACTGAATCTTGCAGACGGGTCCCGATTTTCATTTCTTTTAAATCTTTTGTACCAAGATTAACTGTCTCATCTTCCTCCTGATGAGGAGTGATAACCTTCTCCTCTTGTCTCAACAACCTGGCTAGCTCTTCAGGTAGCTCATAATCTTCCTCAACCCCTTCATCGGCTTGATTAATCGGATTGTCAAAGTCATACGAAGTCATAGCGGTGTTGTAATCGGTGCAGTCTGGAGGGCATTCTCTGCAAGGGTTTAGATTTGTTCATTTTAGTGATCAGTTTTATCTTGCTTAGGAAAAGTGAAAATGAAGTTATTATTTTGAAAAACATTGCCATTTTATTTTTGTACAAAAAATGAAAAATGAAAAACAGTGAGCGAGAAAAAAGAGACCCATTTGCAAAAGATGTCCTGATATTCATTAATTGATCGTTTGCACCAAATACAAGATGGCCCGATTACAAAATGAGCCCTGACATCTTGGGCAAGATGCAGGACTTGATGCATGCTTAAAGACAGGAAATAATAATTACTCTGCAGGAGTAACTCTTATAATTTCCTGGGAAGACCAGTTTGAGACTTGGTTCCCCGAGATCCTTGGACGTATCCAGTTTTCCAGGTTGCGTTCGCCTTTTGACTCATCTTCCAAACTGTTCACAGAATCCGGGGCGAGCATCCCCTTGCTGACAAATTTGGGCTCCGTTGCAGCCTTTGGTTGATCTTGTCGAGTTGGTCTGTAACCCAACCCGAATCTATCTTCTTTCTTTTCAACTGGCAGCAGCTTGCCCCAGCCTTGAGCGGTACCCTCCTCAACAACCTTCCGGGCCTGTTGATATGAAGTGATGGAAGTTCCAGATACAGCAGTTGCTTCATTGATATTAAGGGCCTCAAACCCCTGACTCATGGTCACATGGATCTCCCCATCCATTTCTATGTACTTATACGTAGCCAGCTGGCTAACAAAGATGTCCTCCTCCCCACAGATGGTGATGATTTGGCCCTCCCACTCGAATTTTAACTTCTGGTGAAGGGTAGACGTAACAGCGCCAGCGGCGTGAATCCAGGGTCTACCCAACAGACAGCTGTAGGCCGACTATATGTCCATCACAAAGAAGGTAGTTTTAAAGTTCTGTGGGCCATTCAACACAGGAAAATCGATCTCTCCAAGCACCGATCTTTTAGAGCCATCAAATGCTCTCACCACCAAATTACTCGGGCGCAATGCCAAGCCATCATACTCCAACTTCACCAGGGCTTTCTTTGGGAGAACATTGAGTGAAGACCCAGTGTCCACCAGTACGTGAGAAAGAACAACACCCTTGCATTCCAAGGTGATGTGCAAAGCCTTGTTATGGTTGCGCCCCTCCGTTGTTAAATCAACGTTTGTAAAGCCCAGTCCATGACTGGTGTTGACATTTGCAACCACGGTTTCTAACTGATTAACAGTGATCTCCTCCGGCATGTATGCTGCGTGCAGGACTTTCAACAATGCGTTCATGTGAGCTTCGGAACACATTAACAGTGATAATATGGAGATTTTGGAGGGTGTTTGGTGAAGCTGGTCCACCACCTTGTAATCACTCCTTTTTATTATTCTTATGAACTCGTCTACATCTTGTTCAAAAGATGTCTTCGGAGTTTCTTTAGCAATTGGCTCTTCAAGTACCACATTCTTTCCTTTTGCCTTAGCAGCAGCCTCTGCTTCAGCATTAGGCCTTTATGTTTGTAAGGCGAAAAGGCGTCCGCTTCTGGTGAAGCCTCCGCCTCCCCCAACGTTGTCAATTTGTGGTGAAGAGGTTGATGAATCCAGAGTGATTTTCTCCCCATTTCAGTAGAGATCAGAGCCGTAGTGCCAAGGTATGGCATTACTGCTTTCATAAGGAACAGGCCCAGGCACCGTAATGGTGACCAGACTGATTGCTGCAGCGGAAGGAACTATGATGGTGTGCGTATCGTAGTAGATTGTAACTAGAGATCCGACAGGAGGTGTTGTAGCTTGTTGGAAATTGTTGTTGTTATGAACATTTGCTGGGTCATAATAGATCGTGACCGTTGAGACATCTTCATTAGTGTTTGTTGGCGTTGTAGATGATTCCGTTGATGAAATGGATGCTGATGTTGTAGAAGTGAATGTTGCTGAACTTTGACTTGTTGAAATGATGGATGGAGTAATTGCTGGTGTTGTTGAAGAATCAGTAGGAATGATAGTTGTTGCGGTTGTAGGAGAAATTGTTGGAAGAATTGTTGATGTTGTAGGAGATTCCATTGCTGCTAGAATAAGAGTTGTTGAAGGTATTGTTGAAGTAATTTGCAAGATTCCATCTCTGATGAGGCTATCTATGCCAAACCTTAGCTTCTCACAACCATTCATAGCAGTTTTACACAATTCACGGCAGGCCCCGCAGCCTGGGAACACTTGACATCTTAAAAGTTGAACTTTGACTTTAGCCAGTGGTGTTTGAATCTATGCAACATTATCAATTAGTGTAGATGGTTGGTCCTCTTCAATGGAATTAATCCTAGGCCCACCATGATTAGGCATAGGATTTCTGTTAACGTTCGGAGGAGGTGCGAAATTGAGAGCTTTAGAATCAATCAGATCTTGCACCTTCATCTGTAAGGCTCTGAATTTCTCAGTATTGTGACCAGGTGCGTTGGAGTGAAAGGCACACCTGGCATTAACGTCATAATTCTTCGGGAAATTGAGAGGATCTGGTGGTGCCAACGTCCTTAACTCAACCAGGTTAAGCTTCAGGAGTTGTGGCAGTAAAGCAGCATAAGGCATAGGGATGGGGTCAATCACCCTATTTGCCTGAGATGGCCTCTGTTGAAAAGGGCGCTGTTGTTGGTTGCTATTGTTGTTGTACGTTCTCTGTTGTGGAAAATGAGGTGGTTGCTGATAGTGAGGTTGTTGTTGTTGTTGTTGTTGACGATAAAGTGGTTGTTGTGGAACCGGAGCCGAGATGGTAACGGCTGCTACTGATCTGTGAGAATATTGGGGTCTGCCCCTGCTTGTATGAATAGCATTTGTTTCACCCGCCCTTCGGGGTCCTGCAAAAGGTTTTCTGCGGTTGCTGGAGGAACTTGCACCATTATCGGAGATTTTGCCCATCTTCAAAAGACTCTCAATTCTCTCACCAGCTATAACTACATCGGCAAAACTGGTAGAGGAGAAAGCGGCAAGTCTATCAATATAAGTCCCTTGCAAGGTGTTCATAAACATGTCAGCCATTTCTCTTTCTGACATGGGTGGCTGGACAGCAGCAGCAAGCTGTCTCCACCTCTGAGCATAATCCCGAAAGCTCTCCCTTGAAGACTGAGACATGCCCATTAGAAGAGTTCTATTGGGGGCCATGTCCAGGTTGTATTGGTATTGCCGGATGAAGGCTTCGGCCAAGTCCTTCCAACATCTTATGGTGGCCCTTGTCAGATGCGAATACCATTCTCTTGAAGCTCCAGTCAGGCTGTCCTCAAAGTAGAACATCCATAACTTCTCATCCATGGTATAAGCCTTGAGTCTTCCCAAGAAAGATTGCAGATGAGTACGCGGGCATGAGGTGCCATTATATTTCTCAAAGCATGGGGGTTTGAATTTGTGGGGAATCCTCACCCCATCTACCAGCCCCATATCCATTACATCGAAGCCCAAAGAATTCTGAGATTCCAAAGATCTTAACTTTTCAGTAATCTCATCCAATCTTCTATCATATACCTCATCTCCAGCCCCAATAACAGTGAATTGTTCTTCTTGGGGATCCTCTTGCAGGATTCTGCCCCCAGTAATATTACCTTGAACATTCCTCGGGATGTTAACCTATGGATTCAAATGGGGTCCATACTCTGGTGGGTCAATACGAGGTTGCCCCCGTTCATTATTGCTGGTTCCTCCTGTCCCAAGGTGGGGCTCTTCAGGTGTCTGTCTTTCTACCAACTCTCTCAGCCTTTCTTAACTCTGGGCTAAGCCAGTCATCACTTCCATAACTTGAGACATCTGGTTTCTCATTTCGACCCTTTCGTTTGCCATTTGATTTCTAACTTCAGTCAGGTCTTGCTGTACCTGGTCCATCTGAATGCCTGGAAGGTTATTACGCGTAGGGTACCAGTGTGTGCGGTTGACAGGGAACACTTGGCGACGAGCAATGTTTCCTGAGATCACAACAAAGTTAGAAACAAAAATAATAAACAAAACCTACAAAACAAAGAAAAAGTTAGTATGCAATGCAGTATGCTTATTTGTTTTCCAAGGTATCCGGTTTGGTTCTTGGTTTTGACCTTTCCAGACCTCGAGGAAGATGCTTGATGTTGTTGAGAGAAAGCCCACCAAAGAATAAAAAAAACTGATATATATTACAAATGATGAAAAAATACATAGTCTGTTTTACAATACATGCCCATGGAGGGTCAAAAATACAACAAAAAGGAAAAGTACATCAAAAGGAAAGAACAACAAGCAAAGAGGAATCAGACATCCAATCCATAATCATCTTCCCTGACCTCCTTCAAGAGTGCCTCAGTCACTGGACCAGCTGGGTGTTCTGTAATGGTCCTAATGAGGAGGTTCCTAGTAGCAATGGCAGTAGTCAGCTTCTCATGCCTGTCCTGGTCTTTGGATCTCTTTAACCCTGCCCTAAGCTTCAACTCTGATATCTCCTTCTGAGCTGCCTACAAAGCTTCCTGCTGCTTCTTCTCATTGGCCTCCAACTGATCAATCTTGGCCTGAGTCCTCTGGTCCTCTTGTGCACGGGCTTCGGTGATCCTGACCCACCTAGCCTGGCTCTCTTGCAGATAGTGCTCAGCCCTAGCTTTCTGAATCTTGGCCTCCTTACAGGCATTCTTCAATATCTGTTCCCCATCCCTTGCTTTCCTTATGTAGTCATCTGTTCTCTCAATCTTGGTGAGGTGCTCAATTCTGATCTTTTCCAATCTCTCAATGTCCAGGCGACCATCACTTCTTTCCCAAAGAGTCTTCTTCAAGGCCTGAGATAGCTGCTCATTCCTTTCCTTCAACTTTTCAAATTCCTCCAGGCTAACTGTTGCTGCAGGATGTACTGTGGATGGTCCAGGTGTGTCTTCCAAGGTGAAAGGCATCCTGGTAATCTGAGCTTTAGTACGGGACCAGTCTGAATATTGAGCTGAAGCAACATTGTTACATCTTCCAAGAATAGCTATCCCTTTTGTCTGGATGTTGTCCCAAGCCCAAGCAGCTTGCCTGACAATAGCTGAATTAGGTTGCACTTCAAAGTATAGGGTCTCAGCTAAATCTTGTCCTCTGGGAGGGTGAACCAAGGCATATCCCAATTGTCTCTTAAACAGCAAAGGATTGTAGTTGATGCAACCCTTTACTCCTATTAGAGGCACATTTGGGTATTGTCCACAGCTGGTGATAATGTCCTTGCCTTTGGTGCTCTGGGTGCACCATCTGATATCATCTGAAGTCAAGGCAATGAACCTCTTGGCCCAATTCCTCTGCTGATGTGGGTTCAAGAAAGCATCTGATTTAGGCAGGTGTCTGAGCAGCCAGGAGTAGAACAAAGGAGCACAACATCTTACCAACTTCCCCCTTTGTTTCTCATTCCTCTGATGAATGGAGTAGTAAAAATCCCCTAGCAATGTAGGCACTGGGTTCTTCAGAAGAAACAAATGGATGGCATTCTTACTGACAAATTTAGGCTCATCTGCAAACAGTATAGCCCCATATATGCTGAGGGCTAAAAGTGCACAGACTGCCCTCCACTCTCCCAATGAAGCCTTCAGGATGGCCTGAGAAATCAAAAAGTCCAAATGTAAGCCAGGAATCCCAGCTTTTGTTGTCATACTTTGCTCAATAAGGGCAGGCTCCAAGCACAATGGCCTTGCTATCTCTTCACTTCTGGGAGCAGTTATCTCTGGGTTGAAGGGAATCCCCCTCTGATAGGTACTCCAATCAACAAAGAAAACTCCTCCAACAGAGGTCCCATCTGAAAGTCAGGAAAGGTGAAGCATCTCAGTGGAGGGTCATAAACTGCAAGCATGTGTGAATCATGCTTCTCTGAGAAAAATCAAGATCCATAACCATATCCAAGATACCCCCATAGTGCTCTCTGAACAGTGGGATGTGGTCAGGGGTGATGAGTGATTGGACCTGCCTGATACCAGTCAATACAGGCTCAAAAAAGTGATAAGATATGTTGCTCTTCCTGGGAGTATCCATGAGTGCTGCTGAAGAAGCTGAAGACAAATGATGATGAAGATCACAAACTGAGAAGCTGGAAATAGATCTCTGACAGACTGATGCAGGTGGTGGTGGAAATAACTGAAGCAGATGTTGAAGAAGATAGCTGAAGCAGAGGTCTAAGCAGCAGAAGGGGTCAAAACCAAAACTAAGATACAATGAGGTGGATACCCTGAAAAACAAATAAACAAATGTTAAATGATGCAATGATGATATATGCAAATGATATGCAAGGGTTTGTGATCAAGAGCTGGATCTGATTATTTGTCTTGATATAAGGCCTATGTATGTTCAAAGGTCCGGATGGAGGCTCAGAAGTCCAGTAACCAATAGGGGTACAGACGCGAACGGTCAGCGAAAGGAGAGAACACAAGGGTGAACTGAAAAGAGTCGCCAGCTAGGCATTTTTATCCCGAAGGAAAGGTAATGCTGCATAAACCTGGGAAAAGATGGATAAGACGGTTGCGAACCAAAGAAATTGAGAAAGGGGGTTGTTTACAACCTGGGAAGGTATTAGCACCCAGATTGTCCGCCGTACTCGACGGGATCCATGCTTAAAAGATTTGTGTTAAAAGGGGTAGTGTCAGTGCTATTTTGTGTGCAAAAGCTGGAAAAGAATGCAAGTGTCAGTGCAAAAGAAGTGTGAAGTGAAATGAAAGAGTGTCAGTGCAAGAAAAGAGTGTGAAGCTCAAGACTATGAGGCTTTAAAGAATAATGCTGGAAAGGGGGAATATACAGAGACTTTTGTTCGATAACTGTTAAGTTATGCCTACGTATCCTCTCGTGCAATGAGGAAGTCAGAACACCGTAGTTCGACTCAAAGAGACTGAAAGATAAATTGACTAATGAACTGCTTGCTTGTCTATGCTCAAGTGTATGACCTGTTTGGCCCAGGTGCAAACTGTCTTGCATTAGACGGAAGAAGCGAGTTCTCGGTTATGAGTGAATAAGGTGAGAAGAGAATCCCGAAGGAGACGATTATTGTTTGTTTTTGGTATTTTCAATCTTTTATTGCTTTTGGAATTTGTCATAAGAAAATGAGCTTAAGCCTAAACCAAGGGTTAGTAAACTCATCACATCCTCCCTCTGATTAGGGGTAATGAGAATACCTTAAGTATGAAGTAAACACCTCACACTTAATCACCATGGTGTAGGATTAAGATCATTAACCTACTTGCATTTATTTAGATGTTTTTGGAGTTTTTGTTTGGTGTTAAGTAATGAGTTTAAGCCATAATCAAGTATTTAATGGACCCATTACACTATCCTAATAGAAGGATAATAGATGAGAACATTTAAGCTGAGGAAGGCTCCTCAACTTAATCCATGATTAGGGATTAACTTCATGACAAAACAAAGCCTTTATTAAAGTGGGTTTTAGTTAATGGTAAGATTAAGAAGTGGATTTTATGGTTTGTAAGACAACTTGAGGGGTACTTGTCCATTAACACTAGGGTTAGTCCTTCTTAACCAATTAAGGAAGAATTAGAACCCTAATGCAAGGCCAAAGTTACAAGTTTGATGTCTTAGTGATTATTAGATGGATTGATTACAGGATTTAAACACATTAAGGGTTTAACACTTAGGATTAAAGTTATACACTCCATCCTAATAGAAGGATGCATGCATAAGCTTAATCACAAAGCCTTAAAACCTTTAAGGTTTAGTCCTTGATTATGAGGTGAGAAGAGAAGACTCAAAAGATGACACAAAGGTAAAACTAATGGGGAGACTAATCAAACCCTAATTGTGATCATGCTTGGGTATTCTTAGGGTTTATGAGGCTTGCAAGAGATCTTCAAGGAAAAGCCACCATGGAAGAAGCAGGATGAAAGGAAGAGAAGCAGAAAGAAGCAAGTCAACTTACTTCACTTAAGAAGATAAATTGCTTGAAGAAAGAAAGTGAGGAGGGAACATGAATGAGCAAGCTCACTCTAATACAAAAGTAAAATGCAGCAATGAATGCATAAGAGAGATGAGAAGAGATTATGATAAGTGAAGGCAAATTCACTTCTCAAACACTTACCACCTGAAAAGTTAGCAAAAGGAAATGAAATTAAATTAAAATGAAATGAAATTCAAAGATGAAACTAAAGTCAGAAACATGTTCATTATGCTAATGATGCAAAGAGATGGTGCAAATGTATGTCATGAGATGGAGATGATCATACAAAGGATGGAAATGCAAATGAAGCATACAAGAGGCATGAAAGTTTATGAATGCACATGAAATGAAATGAAAGCAAAACATGGCAAATGGATGATGCAATGATCAAACATGATTTCAATGTGTCCTAAGATGTCTTATATGTCATGTGGATGCACAAAATGTCATGGCAAGTTCATGTATGCAAGCTTATGTAAGATGGATGCAAATGAAGATGCAAATTAGGGTTATATGATCATGTGAGATGCATAATTCAAAAACAGAAGCAAGGCATGGGATAAAAAATTGAAAATGGACTCAAAGGGACCCTAAACGTATACAAGTTCACTATCCAAAGAGGGAGGTCAGAAGCTTAACCTAGAAGGATTTATGATTTTTCTAAGTTTCTAGGGTTTTAAGGGTGATCCTAAAGGTAAAATGACAAACAAATTGAAAATGAAAGATAAAAATGAAAAAAAAATGTTTTTAGATGCTTGAAACCATGTATAACACAATGGAAGAAGAATCATTCACAAACTCACTTGGGTTCAAAAGTTATGAATTTTTGAAGTTAGGGTTAAAAATATTCAAGTTTAAGAACCCTAATTCAAATGAAAATTGTCAAAGTGTGATCAAAACCAAAAAGAAATTTGTGTTGTGAGTTTTTAAATGTTTCTAAATGTTTGAAAAGGCTCTTTGAATTTTTTTGGGATTTTTAAATACCTAATTGTATTTTTAATTAATTAATTCTCATTAACTAATTAAAAATAATCATTTAAATGATTAAAAAATATTTTTTTAATGCAAAAAATAAAAATATTTTTGGGTTCTGAAAATTAATTAAAGCTTGGATAAAACATTTCAGAATTTTTGAAGTCTTTTTTCTATTTTTAAAAATTCGTACAAATTTAAATAAAGAAAATGAAATAAAAATTAATAAAAAGGAAAAGTAATCTGATCCAATGATCCAGATTCAAAGTGGGAAGAAAATGGTTGACTGGCGCGTCATCCAAGGGTTGGGATTTGTCCTGAGTGAATTAATCTAATTAGGGCTAATGAAACAATCCTGGCCATTGAAAACGCACGCGCAAGGCAGATCCTAAGGCTAACATTCAAAGTTGATTAATTACAGGATTAGGGCATAAACAAATTCAGGTGACCGGAACAGTGTTCCGGTCATCTTCTCCGACGAGTCAAAATCCCATCTCCCTCCCTAAGCATCTAAAACATGATTTTTCTGCCCAGAAATGAACCCCACGCATTACTAAACCTAAATCCCCAAACAAAATCCATTTATCATTCATCAAACAGCCAAATCGAAACAAAACATTTCTAGGGTTGAAACTTTCAGAGACCTCATACATGCTCAATATCCCACCATTTAGAAAAATAAATACATCAGGATTACCAGCACAACATAAGGATTCATTTAAGAACTAAAAAACAAGTTTCTGGGAAAAAAGTTCTTGAGCTATACCTGAGATGGAACCTTCTGATTCTGGGCTTTCTGGCTCCTTCTTTGATGCAAGTCCACTCCTATGAACCTCCTGATGATGAAATGAAGCCTAAAAAACTTTGAGAGTGGCTAGTTTGGAGATTTCAGTTCTGGTGTAGCAGATTTTGAGGTTTGTGTATGTGATGTTTCAGGCTGTTTAGGTGGTTGATTCTTGTTCTATGGATGATATGTGACTTGTTGGTGAAGAAAAATTTGACGTTTGATGGCTGTGGGAGGAGTTTCGAAGAGATGAAGAATTTGACAGTTTTTGTGAATCCTGGCTTATGGGAGAGTTCTGGATTGTGTGTGTTGTTGTTTCAAGTCCTTGAGGTCCACATAACATATTCTGATTAGCCAGAGGGTTGGTAATGTCACAGTTTGATTGGTATGGGAAAAGATGCAAAAGTCAAGATTTTGTGTACCATAGGCATGGCTCGGGTCAGAGAAGATCTTAGGGCTTGTCTTGCTTCAGCTTGGATCAAGGAAGGCCTTTGGATCATATTTTGTGAGCTGGATGGCCTTGATTAAGAGTTCCTAATGTTCTTGCACATTTCCCTCTTTGGAATTTCTTGTGAACCAAGGCAAGGAATCTTATGAATTCTTGGACAATTTGCAGCAAAATGAATCATATGATGTTGTTATGATGCTTTGAGATTAATTAGCAACCAAACCAATCATTAGAAGTTCTTCTTGCAAAAAATCCTCTCTTGAGAATTTGTGAAAAATGCCTTATGGAAGCTTGTGATCCAAGGCATGAAACTTTGTGAATTTGTGCAATTCTGATTTTGGCAAGTTGTAATGATGCATAGAAGTCATTTAGAAGTCACAAAATGGTTTGGTATGAGGTTTTGCAAAAAATCCCTTTTGGCATGAAACATGAAATTAAGTGATTTTTGCCAACTTTGGAAAGCCATAACTTGAGTTCCAAAATGAATTAGATCTTGTTCTTGTACTTTTTGAAAAGGGAATGATCCAATCTACAACTTTCATGACCAAGAATTTTTCATTTGAAGCATTTTTGGTTGAGAAAGAGGAGGTTGAAAAACTTTCCCAAAATGGAAAGTTTACATGACAAGTCATTTCCATATTTGGCAACTTTTGGTTTAGCCCACTTTTCTTCAAATTTGTGAACTTCCAAGCACTTCAATGATCAAATAAAGACCATATAACTTCATTTTGATGAAAAATCCACTTTGTTTCCATGGATGGGGGCCTCAGATGCCCTGATTTTGCTTTGACTTGCTCAAGAAGTTATCCAACGATCAGATGACTTCCACAATGAATTTTTCCATCAAACTTGGTACATATGATCCTTATAGAATATTGAGACCAATAGAAACAAGAATGACCAAAAAAATTGGAGTTATGGCCTCTGAAACCAAAACCCTAATTTTAGGTCATCTGTGTAGTTAAACCTGGCTCTGCTTCCAAGCTTTCTCAGTCCTTGTGATTTTCTGACTTCCTTGATCTTGGGAGGATATAATATGATGTTTTTAACATACATGGACCCTCTTGAGATGATTGGAGACCTTTGGAGTGGCTCAGATGGCTCATGGATTGCTCAGATCACAAACCCTAGATGCAAATGACTTTGAACCAATGCAGTGAAGCAAAAATGCAATATGAGATGATATGATTGAACTAATGCAAATGAAAAGGTCACAAGCCATAGTATGAACTTAGTGAGGGCAAATTTAGGGTGTTTACAATAGGCCGAAGCCCCATCGTGAATGTCATGAAATGCAATGATGTGTTACTTCGTAAAAATCACTGAAAAATCAAATGTGCATCATTCATTTCATATTCAGCAAATCAATCATCAAACAGTCATATAGTTCACTACTTTACACCTTTAAAATCTCCATTCACCATCAACTTCAATTCATCAAAACATAGACCAATTGCGGTAAAGTTTTAAGGCAATTTTAATCGTTTTCCAAAAAAATCAGTTCTGAAAATATATGTCATTTTTCTCATTTCCATTCATCAAAATAAATTTCATTTTATGCTCTTTCTGACGCTTCAAACGGAACGCAAATCAGACTTACGGTTTAAAAGTTATGGAATTTCAAAGAAATTAAAATTTTCCACCAATACAGTGTTAACCGGTTACCCCATAGCGTTAATCGGTTAACACCTACGTATTTTCAGAAAAACACAATTTTTACACTGGTTAACCGGTTAACCCATAGCGTTAACCAATTAACACATACGTAGCAGCAATTCTCTGCTATTTTATGCAGACAACATAAAAAATCCCCAAAATCCCCATTACGGGTTTCATCTCCTTATACTCCAAAACTCCTTCAATTCATCAATCAAATACATACATTATCCAAGCAACAAATCATTCATCAATCCTATGATTCTAACTCTATTTATCTACTCCAATTCATCAAATTATACTCCTAAATTCAATTTAATTCAAAATACCTAAAACTCCCAAACATTCACACAAACCTAATCTACACATATACCAATTCCTATATAATTATAATAGATTATGAAAACTCCACATACCTTAGGGAATCCCGCCGATTGACACTCTTCTCCAAGGGTTATTCACCACTTCTGACTCTGAGCTTCCTCTCCTTCCTTTCTTCAGAGCTCTTTACCAAAAATACGATAAAAGTGAGATTTTGATCGTGTAATCCTTTTTGATAAATCCATCCCAGTTTATGTTTTCCCCAAATTAACCTTACACTTTTCACATAAAGACCACCTTACCTTTTTCTTTAAAATATTTTTAATAATAATAACAAAAAAGCATAATAATACACTATTTATTTGTATTATATAAAAATACACTTTTTCTCCAAAATTCTCGACATTTATCCAAAACCTCCAATCTTTTCTAAATCAATTAAATAAATAAATAAATAATTAAATTTAGATTTTCGGGGCGTTACAACTCTCCCCTACTTAAAGAATTTTCGTCCTCGAAAATCACCTGAAGTAAACAGAGTCGGATACGACTCCCTCATCTGATCTTCCTGTTCCCAGGTCCAACTTTCTCCAACTGGTCCACCCCACAATACCTTCACTAAGGCAATTTATTTACCTCACAGTTGCTTTAATTCTCTATCATTAATCTTTACCGATAAAACTTCAATTGTCAGATTATCCCTCACTTGAACATTATCTACCTGAATCACATGTGACGGATCTGGAATGTACTTCCTCAACTGTGACACATGGAACACATCATGCAAATTCACAATTGACGGCGGTAAAGCCACTCGATAGGCAACCTCTCATATCCTCTGCATAATCTGTTACGTACCGACAAAACATGGAGGGAGATTTTTAGACTTCAAAGCTCGTCCGACACCATTCATAGGAGTAACTCTTAAGAACACGTGATCCCCCTCTTGGAACTCAAGTGCTTTCCTTCTCTTATCATGATAACTCTTCTGACGACTCTGCGACGTCTTCATCCTTTCCTGAATCATTATTATATTCTCAGTTGTTTCTTGGACAATCTCAGGCCCAAGAACCAAACTCTCTCCTGACTTATACCAATACAACGGAGTACGACAACATCTATCACATAACGCCTCATACGGAGCCATTCCAATACTAGCATAGAAACTGTTGTTGTATGTAAACTCCACCAACGACAAATGACTATCCCAAGATCCTCCTTGATCCAATACACAAGCTCTCAGCAAATCTTCTAAGGATTGGATTGTTCTTTCCGTCTAACCATCCGTTTGCAGGTGATAAGCAGAACTCATCCTCAACTTAGTACCCAAAACATCCTGTAAACTCTTTCAAAACCTCGACGTAAATCGCGGGTCTCTATCCGATACAATACTTGAAGGTACACCGTGCAGCTTCACAATTTCATCAATATAAATCTCAGCTAACCTTTGCATAGAATGATTAATCTTTATCGGTAAGAAATGAGCCGACTTAGTTAACCGATCAATAATCACCCAAATTGAATCATTACCACTTGTAGTCTTAGGTAAACCAGTCACAAAATCATTGGAAATACTGTCCCATTTCCACTCAGGAACATTCAAAGGTTGCACCATAACTAAAGGCTTCTGATGTTAAATCTTTGATTTCTGACATGTCAAACAAGCATATATAAATTCAGCAATATCTCTTTTCATACCTGGCCACCAAAAAAACCTGCGTAAATCCTTATGTCCTTCTTATAAAATACTCTTTTTAATTTCAGGAATATCGGAAACACATACTCTATCCCGGAATCTCAAAACTCCCTATTCATCAATTCTGAAGTCACCTTCATTACCTTGATCGACCAACATTAATTGATCAACTAATTCAAATCAGACTTCTGACCCTCACGAATCTCCTCCAAAATTCCACTAGTTAGCTTTAACATACCCAATTTCACACTATCCGTAGTAGTTTCACACAATAAGCTCATGTCTCTTAATTGCTCAATCATTTTCAGTTCTCTCACCATAAGCATCGAAATATGCAACGACTTCCTACTCAAAGCATCAGCTACTACATTTGCCTTACCAGGATGGTAATTCAAATCAAAATCAAAATCTTTTAATAATTCAAGCCACCATATATGCCTCATATTTAGCTCTTTATGGTCAAACAAGTACTTTAAACTTTTGTGATCACTGAATACTTCAAATTTCGAACCAAACAAATAGTGCCTCCAAATCTTAAGCACAAATACAACAGCCACCAACTCTAAGTCGTGAGTAGGATAGTTCCTCTCATGAACTCTTAACTGCCTAGAAGCATAAGCAACCACTTTATTATCCTGCATCAAAACTCCACCAAGACCCATCTTGGAAGCATCACAATGAACCACAAAGGACTCATCTGGATTCGATAAAACCAACACTGGTGTAGTCGTCAACTTCTTCTTCAGTTCCACAAAACTTTATTCGCAAGCGACATCCCACACATACGCCTGACCCTTCCCAGTCAATTGAGTCAACGGTAAATCTATCTTAGAAAAACCTTCAATGAACTTACGATAGTAACCAGCAAATCCAAGAAAACTACGAATCTTCGTAGCAGACTTCGGAGTCTCCCACCGTAACACCATATCAATCTTTGAAGGATCCAGAAATATTCCACCACTTGAAATTACATGGACGAGGAAACACACTTCCTTTAACCAGAACTCACACTTGGATAATTTAGCATACAATTTCTTTTCCCTTAATACCTGCAACACAATCTTCAAATGCTCAGCATGTTCCTCTTATGATTTAGAATATACCAAGATATCATATATGAAAACCACCACGAATTTATCAAGATACTTAGGAAAGATCATATTCATATATTCCATAAACACATCAGGCGCATTAGAAACTCCAAACGGCATCATAATATACTCGTAATGACCATATCTCATCCTGAAAGCTATCTTAGGAATATCATCAGTTTTAACTCGAATCTGATGATAAATCGACCTCAGATCAATTTTACTAAACACACAGGCACCCACCAGCTGATCCATCAAATCATCAATTCTCGGAAGTGGGTATTTATTCTTGATAGTTACTTTATTCAACTGTCAGTAATCGACTCACAACCTCATGCTACCGTCTTTCTTCTTAACAAGCAACACCGGAGCACCCCATGGAGAAATACTGGGCCTAATGAACTTCTTCTCTAACAATTCTTCTAATTACTTCTTCAATTCATTCAACTCAGAAGCGGACATTCTATATGGAGCCATCGAGATAGGACTCATACCCGGTACTAAGTCCACAGAAAAATTAATTTCACGTTCGGGAGGTAAGTCACTTATATCATCAGGAAACACATCTTAAAATTCACAAACCACCGGTAACTCTGTACTGACGGTGTTATCATTGACTTGCAACGATGCAAACACCGCAAATATCAAAGCTTCATCTAATAACAGTTCATCCACCTGCTTAGCAGATAAGAACATCAACTCGCCATTCTCGCACAATTTCGAGAACCTCACAGTCTTACTATAACAATTAATATGAACATAATTGAATTCCAACCAGTTCATACCAAGAATAACATTGATTTGGTACAAAGGTAGGCACACCAAATCCATCACAAAACTCTTCTCATAAATTGTCAGAGGACACTTCAAACAAAAAAGCATGGTAGTCACATAACCATTAGCAGGAGTCTCTATTATCATACTACCATTCATACTAGATAACTTTAAACCCAATCAATTAGCATACTCAAGCGAGATAAATGAATGCATAGCTCCAGTATCAATAATAGCAATTAACTCAGTATTATTAATAAAACAAGTACCTCTAATCAAGTTGTCTTTCTTCGTAGCCTCTGAACCAGCTAAAGCAAAAACTCTCCCAGCATTCTGAGTAGTAGCATCAGTCTTCTTTGGTTTCTGGCACTGAGCACTGATATGTCCCTGTTCACCATAATTGTAACAGGTTGGACCCTCATTAGGACAATCGCCAACCTTATGCCCAAGCTTACCATGGCGATTACATTTCAGAACTATGGCGGTGCACACATCGGCCTTATAACCTGATTCTCCATATTTGTAACACTTAAAAGGTACATTAGCAGCTCCCCTACTTTGCTTCTTCTCATCTGATGCCTTCTATTTCCCTTTATCTCCGGTAGTCACATAAGGTTTTCCTCTAAACTGACCCTTGTCTTTCTTCTCACTCAACTGCTTGTAGTGAGCAGCCGAGCTCGACTATCCTCATCATAAATATGACTCTTATCTACCAACTCTGTATATTTGCGAATCTGTTGGCATCCAATTCCCTGCTTGATTTCAAGTCTCAGACCATTCTCGAACTTAAGGCACTTGGAAAGTTCAGCATCTGCCCTGTTATAGTGAGGGAAAGACTTAACTAGCTTTTCAAATTTGGCAGCATACTTGCCACCGTCATGTTTCCTTGCTTCAGTTCAACGAACTCTACCTCCAACTTACCACGAGCATCCTCACGAAAATACTTCATAAGGAACTTTGTCTTAAACAGAGTCCAAGTCACCACATCACCCTTATCCTCCAAACACTGATGAGTATTATCCCACCAGTCTTTCGCTTCCTCAGACAACATATGAGTTCTAAATTGCACCTTCTGCGCGTCAGCACATGCCATCACCCTAAAAATCTTCTCAATCACCTTGAGCCACTTCTGCGCGCTCGTCATGTCATGAGTTCCTTCAAACACAGGTGGTTATTCCTCTGAAACTTCTCCAAGGCATGAAACTCATCATGCGCATTGTTTCGAGCAATAGTCTGAGCAAGAGTTGCAATAGCGTCAGCGAGAGCACGCATGTTGTTTCCAACCATTCTGCACAACACTCACCATATCATAAAAAGAATAATAGTTAATAAATAATGACCTGACAACAACAAGACTTGGTCGGACAGACCGACCTGCTCTGATACCACTAATGTAACACACTTCTACCCCAAAGCAAATTATTTAGATTAATATCAAAGTACAACAATAAGAAGAGCATCACATATCTGTCGAAAACATCAATTATTCAATGTCCTATCCCGTAACACGGGTTAATCATTAAACATAAACAAATATAAATTTATTTCGCATCGGAATCAATTTAATAATCAATCCATCAATATTCTTAAAAATAAACTTCAATCCATCCAGAGTCAACATCATAAAGTAAAAGAAACTTTTCTTCAAATAACATAATATGAAAACAGGTTTAATAACTAAAACCCCAACCCGGTGTTACATGACACAGAGCAGGACACAAGACTCCAAAACCACTCCTAAGGTAATAACGGACACGCTTTGAGACTCTGAAAAACTCCTCTTGCACTGCAAATCTATTCTTTATCATCTGCAAGTTACCCACATAAGAGGCAACATTTCCAAGCAGGTAGGGTGAGTAATCATAATTCATTATAAACATACGAGAACATGGAATATAAATAAATCAGCATAAACAATATCATAACAACATCAACAGCAAAATTCAGCAACAACCACCATCATAAACACATTCCAAAAAAATGCAAATTCAACCATCATGAATGCACAATATGCATGTGGTACCAATTTCTCCGTGAGATAGATACATGACCATCAATCCTCCAAAAGGCAGCACACTGTAATCATCGAATCACTCCAATCCACACAATGGGATTGAAGCTACCAAATAGGTTGAAGCCCCATCGCGAATGTCATGAAATGCAATGATATGTTACTCCGTAAAAATCACCGAAAAATCAAATGTGCATCATTCATTTCATATTCAGCAAATCAATCATTAAACAATCATATATTTCACTACTTTACACCTTTAAAATCTCCATTCACCATCAACTTCAATTCATTAAAACATAGACCAATTGCGGTAAAATTTTAAGGCAATTTTAATCGTTTTCCAAAAAAAAACAGTTTTGAAAAATATCTCATTTTTCTCATTTCCATTCATTAAAATAAAGTTCATTTTATGTTGTTTCTGACGCTTCAAACGGAACACAAATCAGACTTACGATTTAAAAGTTATGGATTTTCAAAGAAATTAAAATTTGCCACCAATATAGTGTTAATCGGTTAACCCATAGCGTTAACTGGTTAACGCACGCGTAGTAACAATTCTCTGTTGTTTTATGCAGACAACATAAAAAATCCCCAAAATCCCCATTACGGGTTTCATCTCCTTATACTCCAAAACTCATTCAATTCATCAATCAAATACATACAACATCAAAGCAACAAATCATACATCAATCCTATGATTCTAACTCATTTTATCTACTCCAACTCATCAAATTATACTCCTAAATTCAATTTAATTCAAAAATCCTAAAACTCCAAAAAATTCACACAAACCTAATCTACTCATATACCAATTCCTATATAATTATAATAGATTATGAAAACTCCCCATACCTTATAGAATTTCGCCGATTGACACTCTTCTCCAAGGTTCTTCACCACTTCTGACTCTGAGCTTCCTCTCCTTCCTTTATTCAGAGCTCTTTACCAAAAATACGATAAAAGTGAGATTTTGATCGTGTAATCCTTTTTGATAAATCTATCCCAATTTATGCTTTTCCCAACTTAACCTTACACTTTTCACATAAAGACCACCTTACCCTTTTCTTTAAAATATTTTTAATAATAATAACAAAATAGCATAATAATACACTATTTATTTATATTATATAAAAATACTCGTTTTCTCCAAAATTCTCTACATTTATCCAAAACCTCCAATCCTTTCTAAATCAATTAAATAAATAAATAAATAAATAATTAAATTTAGATTTTCGGGGCGTTACAAAGCTCAGTTGACTGAAACCCTAATTGTGATGGCTTGGGGCCCAGATCATTGAGACTTTTGTACAGTCTATGAAAGATTTCCCATCATTTGAGATTGCATAACCATTCGATAGTGATTGAAAGGTTCAAAATCTTATGTATTAATGATTGTTCCTTTTCCTGAATCCTCTGAGGGACTCAAGATTCCTAATCCATTACGGGAATATTGTTCAAACCAGTTTGACACAGTCCTTTGGTCAGTGGATTCCCTTTGATGAGGTGTATATATTAGGATCAAAAGTTAGGGTATGACAAATGGAAGGCGATAAAGGTCAGTAAACACGGGCCATGGGTTCCCAATCTCGTGTTTGCTAATGACTTGTTGCTTTTCGGTGAAGCGAGTCCTAGGAAGATGCGTGTAATGAAAATTTTAGAAATTTTTTGTGTTATGCTCAGAGAAGACGTTAGCCACGAGAAAATGCAGACTCTTTTCTCTAAATATGTCAATAAGAGTATGATGGAGCAAATGTTACATATGACTAGTTTCAAGGAAACAAATTCGCTTGACAAGTACCTAGGTGTTCCACTTACCTGTAAAGCTCCAAAAAGAGAATATTATATATACATTATTGATCATATCAATGAAAACCTGAGATCTTGGAAATGAAAACTTAGCTTTTGTTGGAAGAGTAACTCTAGCTAAGAGTGTTCTTGAAGCTATTCTTATTTATTCGATGATGACTACCAAGTTTCCAATGGCTTGCATTAAAGAAATCCACATGATTCAAATGAGATTTGTCTAGGGTGATGCGGAAGAGAAAAAACATCATGTTGTGATTTGGAAAATAATTACTAAGTCTAAGGAAGAAAGAGGATTTGGGTTAAGGAGTCTTGATACCATGGATAAGGCTTGCCTCGCAAAGATAGGGTGGAAGTTGGTATGCAAATCCACATGGATCACTTGAACAAGTTGGTATGCAAAGATCTAGTAAACGGACTTCTAAACTTACATTTTGAAAAGACAGGCAAGTAATGGCCTCATTTAAATCTAAAAATATTGTTTCTCCTTATCAACCCATACAACTGCTTCACATGGATATTTTTAACCCATCTAGAACCATAAGTCTAGGTAGAATTGTCCACAATCTTGTAGTTTTGGATGACTACTCTCGATATACTTGTACATTATTCTTATCTTAGAAAAGATACATTTTTTTTGCATTTTGAAAACTGGCCAATGTTGTCCAAAACGAAAAGTGAGTAAACATTGCATCCATCAGAAGTGACCATGATGGAGAATTTATAAATGAGGAATTCTAAAAAATTTAGTAATGAGAATAATATTTGGCACACCTTTTCCATTCCATGAGCTCCTCAACAAAATGAGGTAGTGGAGAAGAAAAACATTTGTGGCAAAGCTTGTAATGACGTGCACAATGAGACTAAGCTTCTTAAATATTTATGGGTTGATGTAGTAAACATTGCTTGCTATGTTATAAATTGTGCATTGATAAGACAAATTTTAAAGTGGTTGCCTTATGAACTATACAAAGGAATAAATATAAATATCTCTCACTTACATATTTTTGGATGCAAATATTTTATCCTTAACAACGGGAAAGATAACCTCAGAAAATTTGATACAAAAGTTGATGAATACATATTCATAGAATATTCCACTTCTAACAAAGCTTTTAGAGTCTTTAACAAAAGAACTCAGACAACCGAAGAATCAATTCTTATTACCTTTGATAAATCTAACCCTAAACCAATATAAGTAGAAGTTGTCAATTGTGCAAATATCTTAGAAAATACAAATCTATGGTAAAATGATCAAGAATTGGAACAAGAACAAAGTGAAAATCAAGATGAAGAACCAGCTCATGATCAAATCATAGTTACTCAAACAGAAAGTCTAGACATTCCAAAGGAATGGAGATAAACAAGATACCAACTTATCTAAAATGTTATTAGAGATAACTCTACTACTAGACGGTCCCTTAATAAGGTATATAACTTTGTGTCCTTTATTTCACATATTGAGCCAATGGGAATCGACGAAGCTATCTTCGATGAAAATTGGTCTCTTGCCATGTATGCAAATTTAAATTAATTTGAACAAAAGAACGTTTGGGATCTAGTTCCCTAAAGCTTCAACAAATCAAGTGATTGGTACTCAATGGGTCTTTCGCAACAAGTTGAATAAAGATGGAAATGTTTTAAGAAATAATGTCAGACTCGTTGCAAAAGGATACAATTATTGCATCGCGAAAAATACATAGTCGCCATCGAACTTTATTTATTCCAAAGGAAATGGAAAATATCGATAAAACTATTAAAAGAAAAAAGAAACTGGTCGTCACAACCAAATTTGGGTTCGAGAGTCGATTATGTAAGGGGAATGTATTAACACCCCTCACATTTGTTGTACTCAATGGGAACAATTTTTATTGTTTTATGCGGATGGGTGTAATTATCAAAGGTTACTTGCTATTGGTTTTAATTAAGGGGGAAAAGTTTTTAATTAATGTGTTTGCCAAGATTTTGAAATCTTGTGCATACATATTCCCATAGTGCAATGAGAAAATCAGAGCCCCGTAGTTCGCGGGATAGAAAACAAGTATTTATTGGTTATTTTTAATGAACGGTGTTAACGTTCACGTTCTAGCAGCTAAATGTTGCTTGTATATTTGTGCGTGGGAGATTTAGACGTTGTTTGTATTGCGATGGAACAGAAATAAAATGTCCTATATGAAAAGCTTTTGAATTCCCTAAGACAAAAAATTAAATTCGATTGGTTGTGATGTATTTTAGTCTGAAGAGGAATATTCAGACAGGGAGTTCTACAACAGTGTCTGAACATCCGGGGAGAGAGACTCTACATCCTCCTCCTTTTTCCTCCTTTAATTATGAAAATTGTCTTGATTTGAATTGCACTAAAGTCTATGAATGAATGTGAATATTTTGAACAAATAGGTCATTCGTCTATATCAAACGATATTCAGAATAGGGATAAGAATACACCCTTTTATTCCTTCTCAATTTTTTAAGGCTTATGGCGTAGAATTCACATCGTATTTTTTAAGTATTTTGGTTTATTTGCAAAAATGGTTTTAGTCTTATCATGACTTAAAGAAAAGAAAGAATATTGCAAAGAAATAGATGAAATATCAAAATAATCGCAAGTTAATAAATTTTATAACACCCATCTATGCAAAACAATCAAAATAGTTTTTGTTGAGTACAACAAATATAAGAGATAGTAATACATTTCTCTTGTATAATCGACTCCCAAATCCTAATTTAATTGCGACGATCATTTTCTTTTTTCTTTTAAAAATTTATCGGTATTTTTTCCTTCCCTTAAGAATAAAAAAAATTTGATGATAACTTTGAATTTTTTTTAAATTTTTCACGAGCAAGATTCTGCCACTAATTCTATCCATAATTTTGTGGAGTTTTTGCTCAGTCTGCCACTTTTTTCAAATTAAATTCCCACTCTGCTACACATTGGAAAAAAAAATACCCATACTGCCACAAATTTTGTCCTGTTGTGGGGTTTTTTTAAAATATTTTTTTGCACTCTCCATCAAAGATGGTGGATGGGCCCCATAGGAAGTAGGGGTCCTCCATCTTGGACCTTTTTTTTCGTTTTATTATTTTCTAATTTTAAAAATTGGTTTTTTTTTTATATTTAAATTATATTAAATAATAAAATAATATATTTAATCAAAAAAATAATTTTTTTAAATATTTTTTTTCGTTTTTAATTTATATTCTTTTTTTATTTATTTTAATTCTATAATGAAATATAGTAAAATATTATAGTAAAAAAATTATTTATTTTATTCTTCCCGCCAAAACTTGTAATGAGCAATTGATTTCGCACCCGAATTTGCATCTATAAATAGAGGGTTCATTTTGTAGGAAATGTATAATTTGCTTCTTCTCATTTTATTATGTTTTCCCCTGAGCAATCATGCCTCTGAATTGTAACGTTTTTTTTAAACAGATAAATGCATGAGTATTAGTTTGAATCCAAAATGGAATTTTGCAACACTAGTATCGGCAATCAACATCGGATTTCATTATTTCGGTGGTCCAATCAGGCGCGTAAGGAAAATTGAATACTATTGTCCGTACATTACTTTGACGGATGATAGCCCAGATGTCACCTACCTCTATTATTAGGATCGTGTAGAAAACGATGAAGATGTTTATTGGATGTTCTCTGTGCATGATGGAGAAGTCCGCAAGGGCGTTCTGGAACCACTTGTCTTAGCCGTTATCGTTTGACATGTTGTATTGTTTATTTTCTATGTATTGTTTAGTTGTTGTGTTGTTATCGGAAGTTAGTGTTATGTTGTATTATCTATTGTTTTATGTGTTTATTTTGAAGGTTATGTTAAGTTGTCATTGTGTATGTGTTGAAGAACGTAATGATATGCGCATAATAATATTTGTTGATTGAAAAAAAAAGATAAGACTTTCAGAAATAAAACTAACTAGAAGGCTCAACCTTGTTTGGACATTTTTTGCGCATATGGCCGACTTCTCGGCATATGCCACACCTCCATTTTTCCTTCTTAGTCGTATCCATTTCAGTCTGAATCCCAGTATTGTTTGAACGACCCTTCTTTTTTCGTCGCATGGTGTCGTTGTGGCATAGAATGTCACTTGTATATTGTGGCCAAGCTGACTCTGTAGGGACCCCGAGGAAGCTCACCTCGTAAACTTTAAAGACACTTTGTACTTTAAAAACATCTGCTATATGAACAATGTAGTCTTGTCTAATGCTTGAACACGCCGCAATAGCATGTGAGCAAGGGACATGAAAAGTTTGAAAATTTCCACATTCACATGTTTGATTTTGGAGATCGACGTTGGAGTGGGTTGTTGGTCTACCATCATGATTCATTGTTTCTTGTACCAAAAAGCGAAACATATGTCGATCAAACTGCCTAACAATGTGGCTATTTGATTTGAAAGCCTCGTCCTCGATACCCTTCATGCAATTAGCAGTGAAGACTTCTCCAGATGTCAACTTTCTAGTCCATTCATGTCCTCTTTTACCAAAATCTGTGTCCAACCTATAATATGTTGACTTTACCAAAGCTGTAATCGGTAGATTTCCAGTGGCCTTCAAAACCGAGTTCATTGATTCATCGAGGTTGGTAGTCATATGCCCCCATCATTTCCCTCCATCAAACGCCATTGTCCATTTATCTCTGGGAATTTTGTCAACCCAATGTAACGCTTGTATGTTAGCTTTACGTATTTCTCATTTGTAGTATTCATACGCGGACTTAGTTAACACATAACCTAAGTGACAAAAAATAAATATAGAATAATAAATAATAGATAACTTGATATGTTAAGGGACAATAACCATGTTAACAAATTTCTTGAGCAGGTCGTTGTCTTTTATTTGCCTCGTGAAATTTTGTGCTATGTGTCTTATGCAATATACGTGCGAAGAGGGAAGGTCCTGCCAACCATTTTCCGGGTTATCATATGCATTCTTTATCTCTCTGTGTCGATCAGAAATTAAACATAAATTTGATTGGGGGTTACGTGTATTCAGAGATTTTTCAGGAAAAAACTCCAAGTATCAGTAGTTTCACCTTCCACCAATGCAAAGGCTATGGGAAATATATTCCTATTTCCGTCCTGTGCAACAGCCATTAGCAAGGACTAGAGAAATGTGTAAAGCAGCTGAAGTTAATGTTGATGGAATAGGGGGCTGTGTTCTACTACTCCAAGCTTGGGGGTTCACTCATATGCCTTTTCTAGCACTAATTTCTCACCTAAAATTATCATACCCATATGCATCAAAGTAAGTACTTTTATAAAAAAAAATAATTTATTTTTTACTAACTTTTTAATTTATAATAACTTTATACATATTTTTTTATGTTATAACAGATGGTGTACCGACCAACAAATGAAGAAAAATTGCCACAATAATCCAAGACATTTTCTCGGGGATATCGTACTATGATTGATCATATGTCAGAAGAACATGTAACATTACTACCATTAACTTTTTTTTTAAATATATTACTATAAAATAATACATTCAACTAATAATTCTCATTTTTATTTTATCAGTTCAAATGGCGGCCATATCTTGGATTACCACAATCTCTGAATGACGATCGCCTCATTTGGAATGCTACTTCACCCATCTTGTGCTTGTGGATTGTTGAAATGCATCAGTCTGATCGTGTCAAATTGCAATTTGGGTATCAACAAGAAATACCCGGCTCACCAACGTGTCTAAAAGAAGAACACAAGATGACCATGCAAAAGTCTTGGCATTACAACTTCAGGGATTTGTATCGTGCCGAACAAGATCTTTGGGCAAATAGATAACAATTGTGTTTGAGTGGGTGCAGTTTGAGGGAGAGATGAAGTCGACACCAAAATACTTAATATGGTTTCATAGGCTACCGTATCAGTATGCATCAACAGAATCATTCTTGAGTGACCCCCGTTAAAGAAACCCAATAACAAATTATCTCAATCCACCACAACAAACTCAACAATATCCTCATACCCAATAGACACAACCAAACACATCCACCCAATATAAACCACAACAATCATCTTACCAACAACCTTACCATTACACATACCAAACCCCCTAACAACCTTACCACTACACATACTAAACCCCCAAACAACAAACTTACTTCCACCCACCACCATACCACACACCTATCCCACCACCGAACTTTGATTACACTCATACAAACCAACCTTCATCATCCCTCGATGTGTCCGACTATTACGTCGCGACCGTTGCACCATCGACGCCTAACCCCACCCAATTCACACAAACCTCTACCGAATTTCCACCACCGATTTTTTTTGAAGATTTCGATCCGTTTGCACTTTTTCCCAACCCAACATCCATTGTCCAAACTTCTAACAATCCACCTGCTCCTACACAAAATTTGCCTCGACAACAACGAATTCGGCGACCAGCAAGATGTGGAACCGGTAGTTGTTTACTAGATGTAGAGGACGATGACGAAAATCAATAATTTGTATTATTTTCAAGTTGTTGTAATTTTATTTATTAGATTAATGATATTTATTTTTAATTAAATTGTATATTTTTAATTTATTATATTAATGATATTAATAATTTTTTTACTATAATATTTTACTATATTTCATTATAGAATTAAAATATAAAAAAAAGGAAAAAAAAAAAAAGAAGAATATAAATTAAAAACGAAAAAAAATATTAAAAAAAATATTTATTGATTAAATATATTATTTTATTATTTAATATATTTAAATATAAAAAAATCAATTTTTAAAATCAGAAAATAATAAAACAAAAAAGAAAGTCATAAGTCCAAGATGAGGGATCCCTACTTCCTATGGGTCCATCCACCATCTTGGATGGAGAGTGAAAAAAAATATTAAAAACCTTACTATAGTACAAGACAAAATTTGTCATAATATAGACATTTGTTTTAGATGTGTGGCAGAGTGAAAATTTAATTTGAAAAAAGTGGCAGACCGAGAAAAACTTCCACCCCTAATGGACCCTGATTCTCAAGACATATACCTAATGTGACAAAGTACCTCTGCCACTACAGAGTCCTATCACTTTGTCTACAATTTATCGTCAATGACAATAAATAATAATGTCGCTTTATCCCGTGAACAAGGAGATGCAAGTGAGAGTAAAAGAGACGATTCAGTGATTTATTTATTTTATTTTTATAAATACTTTTTTTATTGAATTACATTTGCATGCAATAATACATGTACGTATATTGCAGTCATACACATACCAAATTACACAATATTCCATTTGAATCCATGCATTCAACCTCAGTAAGAATCTCAACAACACTACTTAGGATATTTTGATACTCAATTTCATATAGACACCGTATTTACCGTTGATAAATACAATGAACAATAAACTTTTTAATTTTTTATAGTATATAAAAATTTAGTTAATACAATTCATAGTTTCATCAATACATATTTTGAGACTAAAAAATATTATTAAATAATAAAATAAAATTGATTAATTGAACGTGAAAATTATTTAATACTGTAATTTATTGCTTGATTATTATGCTTTTCGATATCAAACAATAATCTTCCGTATTAAATCAATTTTATTTAATAATATGTAAGTAATACAGTTGATAATTTGGTTAATGAGTTCTTATAATAAAAAATATATAGTAAATAGTCAAATAAAAATGATTTATATAGTGTAAAAATGATTATTATATTATTTTATTAGTTAATAAAATAGTCGAATTTTTTAAATGAATTATATATAATTTTGTGGTTAGTGCAATGGGGAAATTTTAAATTTCTGTTACAAAATAAAATTTAAATTTATTTATAAATTATATACTTTTTTTTAGAAAATTCGGAACCATATATATAAGAACAATAGGAATGAAACAAAAATATGTCACATGATAGAGGGTGGGTGACAAAGACAGAAATCTAACAATAAAATACATCACAACCAAATAAAACTAAACAAAACTAACCTAAAATAGATGGAATTTGCACCAAAAGGATGCTGAAAATACGACCACTGAAGATGTTGTAAAGTAATGTCTCATCAAACAGAGGGAGGGTCCTTATATGGACCAGGATTAGATATCTTTGGTTTTGTATACCTTTAGGGAATCCTTTCCCGCGCTAAGCACATATGTAGTACTAGAATTTTGTTTTGGAAGAAAAAATAAAAAAAATAAAAAGACTCTATACACCAATATCTATGGGGTAAAATACTATAAATAAATATTTAAATTAATGCAATGGCTGGTGTTTAAACAAATAATTTCTTATTGGTTTTAAAAATTATTTTGATGTAGTTTTGAGTCGTTTAGACCTAACAATAATAAAAATGTCAGTAAGAATGGGAAGAGAAATTGTTTTAGGGTTAACTGATAGTTCCCTAGTTGAGAAGAGATGACAAGAGTTTAAATACAGTCGACCGTGAGGCAATTGAATCTTTATTATGTGTTAATGGTGTCAACCAAAATTGATCATTCTCTCTAATACCAATTTTAATGATGCCATCCAAAATAGGTCATTCTTATTTATGAAAGAAGTGAAATTACAATCACATGCGTATTACAAATGGCATACCTGTAAGAGGAGTTAGTTAGTGAATCATGCAACCACTAAAACCCTAATTAACTTAACTAAAAAGAATGGAAAATAAGAAAAGGCAAATATCTTGTATGGTAAGAAACTACTATATGTAACATCATGTCTACTGGAGTATATTATAGTTTTTAAGACTCTATCCTTAGTCAAAAATACTATTATTTATGTTCTTTTTTTATAAAAGACAACTCACTTTTTTAGATTCATTGAATAATTAATGTATTTGGTCAGTTTATAGACTAGATACATTGATTATCCAATGAATCTAAAAAATAAGTTGTCTTTTGTAAAAAAGAGGTAGTATAAGACTAGATAATTGAGTTTTATGGAGATATTTCATCTTTATAGTGTCATTAATAAAAATGAGAGAAGATTGTGGATTTAGGAAAATTATGGACACAAGGGCAAAGTTAACACAGCATGTAGATATAAGTACTACTTTCGGTCATATCTATAAGAGAAAATTTATTTTTTAGGTTTATTGGATGATCAATGTATTTGGCATGTATCATGGATCAGATACATTGATTATTCAATGAATCTAAAAAGTCAATATTCTTTTATAAATAGGACCAGAGAGAATAGTAAATTGTAAGTCAAACGCGTGGCACCATGTATTTCTGAAAATAGGGAACAATGATACACAATCCACACTAATAGTCTAATGATGAAAAGTATGTCTAATAGTCTAATGATGAAAAGTATGTTTAAGTGTGAATTGTGTAACGCCCCAATTTTATTTATCAATTTAAATGGAAATCGTTGTTGTGTGTTGGTGTGTGGTGAAAATATTATATTGTTCAATATGATATTATTGGAATAAAATTTAATTATATTGAGTGATTTAATAATTGAAAGAATAATTAAATTAAAATATTATTTAATTAGTTAAGGAGTGCATAAGAGACTTTTAGTGAAGGTTAGTAAGGATGAAGTGGGAATTAGAAGTTTAAGGGTCTAAGGGTTAGAAGAGGAATAAAAAGAGTAAAGAGAGTTTTTGGGGAACACGATCGTAAAAGGGTGAAAGAGGAGCAGAGGAGAAAGAGACTAGGGAAAGAAGAGGAGATTCCTTTAGAGAAGAAAGACTTCGTCATCAAGGTAAGGGTGGGGTTCTTTCATCTCATAAGGGTTGAATGATGTATGTAGGTTGAGTGTGTTTAGTTAGAAACTTAGATGTACGTTTTTGTTAAGTTTTAGGGTTTAGAGAGATTATGTGAAAATGGGTTCTTTTTGGATAAATCGGTAAATCAAACGGTTGAAATGTGTTATAATCTTGACACCATAAGTTTTATATGTGTGGTATCACTTACCAATGCTTGTATTTTAGATTGGTTTGATTTGGAATCGAAAATTTGAAAACTGTCATATAAAATTTTGGGGATTTTTGACATGTTCTAAGTTTTCTTACATTATTCATGAAAAAATGTGGTATAGTTGTTGTTGTTGTTGTTTAACAGGTTCATTGGTGTTATATTGTTGCCTCTATGTTTCAATATGAGTGGGTATGTTGGGTTGAGATTGAATAACCACGTTGCTCATATAGAATTGCTTATATGAACTATATAGTGCAGTTTATCCACATGGTTCAATGAACTATGAAGTGCAGTTTAACCACATGGTTCGATGAACTATGAAGTGCAGCTTATCCACATGGTTCTATGAACTATATAGTGCATAATTTGGAAATGAACATGAACTAGTATGTGTATTTGTTGTTGTTTCATCGAGGTTGGTAGTCATATGCCCCCATCGTTTCCCTCCATCAAACGCCATTGTCCATTTATCTCTGGGAATTTTGTCAACCCAATGTAACGCTTGTATGTTAGCTTTACGTATTTCTCCTTTGTAGTATTCATACGCGGACTTAGTTAACACATAACCTAAGTGACAAAAAATAAATATAGATTAATAAATAATAGATAACTTGATATGTATAAAGAATAATAAGTTAAGGGACAATAACCATGTTAACAAATTTCTTGAGCAGGTCGTTGTATTTTATTTCCCTCGTGAAATTCTGTGCTATGTGTCTTATGCAATATACGTGCGAAGAGGGAGGGTCCTGCCAACCATTTTTCGGGTTATCATATGCATTCTTTATCTCTCTGTGTCGATCAGAAATTAAGCGTAAATTTGATTGGGGGTTACGTGTATTCAGAGATTTTTCAGGAAAAAACTCCAAGTATCAGTAGTTTCACCTTCCACCAATGCAAAGGCTATGGGAAATATATTCCTATTTTCGTCCTGTGCAATAACCATTAGCAAAGACTAGAGAAATGTGTAAAGCAGCTGAAGTTAATGTTGATGGAATGGGGGGCTGTGTTCTACTACTCCAAGCTTGGGGGTTCACTCATATGCCTTTTCTAGCACTAATTTCTCACCTAAAATTATCATACCCATATGCATCAAAGTAAGTACTTTTATAAATTTTTTAAATTTATTTGTTACTAACTTTTTAATTTATAATAACTTTATACATATTTTTTTATGTTATAACAGATGGTGTACCGACCAACAAAGGAAGAAAAATTGCCACAATAATCCAAGACATTTTCTCGGGAGATATCGTACTATGATTGATCATATGTCAGAAGAACATGTAACATTACTACCATTAACTTTTTTTTTAAATATATTACTATAAAATAATACATTCAACTAATAATTCTCATTTTTATTTTATCAGTTCAAATGGCGGCCATATCTTGGATTACCACAATCTCCGAATGACGATCGCCTCATTTGGAATGCTACTTCACCCATCTTGTGCTTGTGGATTGTTGAAATGCATCAGTCTGATCGTGTCAAATTGCAATTTGGGTATCAACAAGAAATACCCGGCTCACCAACGTGTCTAAAAGAAGAACACAAGATGACCATGCAAAAGTCTTGGCATTACAACTTCAGGGATTTGTATCGTGCCGAACAAGATCTTTGGGCAAATAGAGAACAATTGTGTTTGAGTGGGGTGCAGTTTGAGGGAGAAATGAAGCCGACACCAAAATACTTAATATGGTTCCATAGGCTACCGTATCAGTATGCATCAACATAACCATTCTTGAGTGACCCCCGTTAAAGAAACCCGATAACAAATTATCTCAATCCATCACAACAAACTCAACAATACCCTCATACCCAATAGACACAACCAAACACATCCACCCAATATAAACCACAACAATCATCTTACCAACAACCTTACCATTACACATACCAAACCCCCTAACAACCTTACCACTACACATACTAAACCCCCAAACAACAAACTTACTTCCACCCACCACGATATCAAACACCTATTCCACCACCGAACTTTGATTACACTCATACAAACCAACCTTCATCATCCCTCGATGTGTCCGACTATTACGTCGCGATCGTTGCACCATCGACGCCTAACCCCACCCAATTCACACAAACCTCTACCGAATTTCCACCACCGAATTTTTTTGAAGATTTCGATCCGTTTGCACTTTTTCCCAACCCAACATCCGTTGTCCAAACTTCTAACAATCCACCTGCTCCTACACAAAATTTACCTCGACAACAACGAATTCGGCGACCAACAAGATGTGGAACCGATAGTTGTTTATCAGATGTAGAGGACGATGACGAAAATCAATAATTTGTATTATTCTCAAGTAAAATATAAGAATTTTTTACTGATATGCCACACTCCCCAAAAATATATACCAAAATGCCACCATTTGAAAAAAAATATACTGAAATGTCACACAAAGTACATGGGTTCGTCCACCTCAGGTACAAATCTTAACAGGTTCGCCCACCTAATGGACAAACCCTATTTTTTCTGACAGTTTTACAACGGTTCGTCCATACCAAGGAATTACCTATTATTTTCTTCAATGGTTCGTCCATGTAATGGACTTACCCCATTTGTGTTTTTTTTTTCCAATTTTAATAATACATAAATTAATTATTACATTAATAATACAAAAAATAATTCTTACACTTTAATAATACAATAATTAATTTTTTTAATTAAATTCAACATTTTAAAATAAAAAAATAACATAATACACAAATATGATTCAAAATAATATTACATTAGTTTAAAATAATATTTGACCATTGAATCTATAAGCACAATTTGACCATTGAATCTCACTATATCATTCCATTGTACCTCAAATATTATTATTATTATTATTATTATTATTATTATTATTATTATTATTATTATTTTCCAATTAATCTAAATTAGTATGTTCCAATTAAAATCTTGAAGAAGAAATATGCCTTTTAAAATTCTATTTTTTTTTATTAATGGAATGTCTTTATTATTAAAGAATTTAGAAACAATGTTTAAAGAGTTTGTTTCTATTTATTTATTTTTGCAACAATTGAAAAAATATTAATCAATATTTATATCTATCAACTTTATTTGTTTATAATATTTTTTAAAAATATTTAATATATTAATTACAAAGATGTGACATTTATCGCGATTAATGAAATTGATATCAGAATAATAATTATTATTTAATGAATTTATTTTATAACTGGAAATGATATTTAACATTAAAGAAGTTAAACCATATTCTTAAAAATAACATATAAAGTGAAACTATATTCTTAAAATAACTTCATTATATAATATTAATATATATGTTGGATTATATAATATATATATATATATTAATATTATATAATGAAGTTATTTTAAGAATATGATTTAACTTTATATGGTATTTTTATATGGTATTTTTAAGAATATGGTTTAACTTTTTTAATGTTAAATATCATTTTCAGTTATAAAATAAATTCATTAAATAATAATAATTATTCTGATATCAATTTCATTAACCGTGATAAATGTCACATCTTTGTAATTAATATATTAAATATTTAAAAAAAATATTATAAACAAATAAAGCTGATAGATATAAATATTGATTAATATTTTTTCAATTGTTGCAAAAATAAATAAATAGAAACAAACTCTTTAAACATTGTTTCTAAATTCTTTAATAATAAAGACAATCCATTAATAAAAAAAAATAGAATTTTAAAAGACATATTTCTTCTTTAAGATTTTAATTGGAACATACTAATTTAGATTAATTGGAAAATAATAATAATAATAATAATAATAATAATAATAATAATAATAATAATAATTGAGGTACAATGGAATAATATAGTGAGATTCAATGGTCAAATCGTGCTTACAGGTCAAATATTATTTTAAATTAATATAATATTATTTTGAATTATATTTGTGTATTATGTTATTTTTTTATTTTAATTAAAATGTTGAATTTAATTAAAAAATTAATTATTGTATTATTAAAGTATAAGAATTATTTTTTATATTATTAATATAATAATTAATTTATGTATTATTAAAATTGGAAAAAGAAAAAACACAAATGGGATAAGTCCATTACATGACGAAGTCCTTGGTATGGACGAATTGTTGCAAAACTATCAGAAAAATAGGATTTGTCCATTAGGTGGACGAACCTGGTAAGGTTTATATATGGGGTGGACGAACTCATGTACTTTGTATGGCATTTTAATATATTTTTTTCAAATAGTGATATTTTGGTATATGTTTTTGGAGAATGTGGCAGTAAAAAAATCAAAATTTAATTTGAAAAAAATGGCAGACCGAGAAAAACTCTAATTTTGTCCACCCCTAATGGACCCTGATTCTCAAGACATATACCTAATGTGACAAAGTACCTCTGCCACTACAGAGTCCTATCACTTTGTCTACAATTTATCGTCAATGACAATAAATAATAATGTCGCTTTATCCCGTGAACAAGGAGATGCAAGTGAGAGTAAAAGAGACTATTCAGTGATTTATTTATTTTATTTTTATAAATACTTTTTTTATTGAATTACATTTGCATGCAATAATACATGTACGTATATTGCAGTCATACACATACCAAATTACACAATATTCCATTTGAATCCATGCATTCAACCTCAGTAAGAATCTCAACAACACTACTTAGGATATTTTGATACTCAATTTCATATAGACACCGTATTTACCGTTGATAAATACAATGAACAATAAACTTTTTAATTTTTTATAGTATATAAAAATTTAGTTAATACAATTCATAGTTTCATCAATACATATTTTGAGACTAAAAAATATTATTAAATAATAAAATAAAATTGATTAATTGAACGTGAAAATTATTTAATACTGTAATTTATTGCTTGATTATTATGCTTTTCGATATCAAACAATAATCTTCCGTATTAAATCAATTTTATTTAATAATATGTAAGTAATACAGTTGATAATTTGGTTAATGAGTTCTTATAATAAAAAATATATATTAAATAGTCAAATAAAAATGATTTATATAGTGTAAAAAATGATTATTATATTATTTTAATAGTTAATAAAATAGTCAATTTTTTAAATGAATTATAAGTATAATAAGTGGTTAATAATATATATTTTTGTGGTTAGTGAAATTGTGAAAATTTAAATTTCTGTTACAAAATAAAATTTAAATTTACATATAAATAATATAATTCTTTTTAGAAAATTCAGGACCATATATATAAGAACAATAGGAATGAAACAAAAATATGTCACATGATAGAGGGTGGGTGACAAAGACAGAAATCTAACAATAAAATACATCACAACCAAATAAAACTAAACAAAACTAACCTAAAATAGATGGAATTTGCACCAAAAGGATGCTGAAAATAGGACCACTGAAGATGTTGCAAAGTAATGTCTCATCAAACAGAGGGAGGGTCCTTATATGGACCAGGATTAGATATCTTTGGTTTTGTATACCTTTAGGGAATTTTGTTTTGGAAGAAAAAAATAAATAAAAGAAAAAGACTCTATACCACCAATATCTATGGGGTAAAATACTATAAATTAATATTTAAATTAATGCAATGGCTGGTGTTTAAACAAATAATTTTTTATTGGTTTTAAAAATTATTTTGATGTAGTTTTGAGTCGTTTAGACCTAACAATAATAAAAATGCCAGTAAGAATGGGAAGAGAAATTATTTTAGGGTTAACTGATAGTTCCCTAGTTGAGAAGAGATGACAAGAGTTTAAATACAGTCGACCGTGAGGCAATTGAATCTTTATTATGTGTTAATGGTGTCAACCAAAATTGATCATTCTCTCTAATACCAATTTTAATGATGCCAACCAAAATAGGTCATTCTTATTTATGAAAGAAGTGAAATTACAATCACATGCGTATTACAAATGGCATACCTCATATATAGTAAGAGGAATTAGTTAGTGAATCATGCAACCACTAAAACCCTAATTAACTTAACTATAAAGAATGGAAAATAAGAAAAGGCAAATATCTTGTATGGTAAGAAACTACTATATGTAACATCATGTCTACCGGAGTATATTATAGTTTTTAAGACTCGATCCTTAGTCAAAAATACTATTATTTATGTTCTTTTTTTATAAGAGACAACTCACTTTTTTAGATTCATTGAATAATTAATGTATTTGGTCAGTTTATAGACTAGATACATTGATTATTCAATGAATCTAAAAAATAAGTTGTCTTTTGTAAAAAAGAGGTAGTATAAGACTAGATAATTGAGTTTTATGGACATATTTCATCTTTATAGTGTCATTAATAAAAATGAGAGAAGATTGTGGATTTAGGAAAATTATGGACACAAGGGCAAAGTTAACACAACATGTAGATATAAGTACTACTTTCGGTCATATCTATAAGAGAAAATTTATTTTTTAGGTTTATTGGATGATCAATGTATTTGGCATGTATCATGGATCAGATACATTGATTATTCAATGAATCTAAAAAGTCAATATTCTTTTATAAATATGACCAGAGAGAATAGTAAATTGTAAGTCAAACGCGTGGCACCATGTATTTCTGAAAATAGGGAACAATGATACACAATCCACACTAATAGTCTAATGATGAAAAGTATGTCTAATAGTCTAATGATGAAAAGTATGTTTAAGTGTGAATTGTGTAACGCCCCAATTTTATTTATCAATTTAAATGGAAATCGTTGTTGTGTGTTGGTGTGTGGTGAAAATATTATATTGTTCAATATGATATTATTGGAATAAAATTTAATTATATTGAGTGATTTAATAATTGAAAGAATAATTAAATTAAAAGATTATTTAATTAGTTAAGGAATGCATAAGAGACTTTTAGTGAAGGTTAGTAAGGATGAAGTGGGAATTAGAAGTTTAAGGGTCTAAGGGTTAGAAGAGGAATAAAAAGAGAAAAGAGAGTTTTTGGGGAACATGATCGTAAAAGGGTGAAAGAGGAGCAGAGGAGAAAGAGACTAGGGGAAAGAAGAGGAGATTCCTTTAGAGAAGAAAAACTTCGTCATCAAGGTAAGGGTGGGGTTTTTTCATCTCATAAGGGTTGAATGATGTATGTAGGTTGAGTGAGTTTAGTTAGAAACTTAGATGTACGTTTTTGTTAAGTTTTAGGGTTTAGAGAGATTATGTGAAAATGGGTTCTTTTTGGAAAATCGGTAAATCAAACGGTTGAAATGTGTTATAATCTTGACACCATAAGTTTTATATGTGTGGTATCACTTACCAATGCTTGTATTTTCGATTGGTTTGATTTGGAATCGAAATTTTGAAAACTGTCATATAAAATTTTGGGGATTTTTGACATGTTCTAAGTTTTCTTACATTATTCATGAAAAAATGTGGTATAGTTGTTGTTGTTGTTGTTTAACAGGTTCATTGGTGTTATATTGTTGCCTCTATGTTTCAATATGAGTGGGTATGTTGGGCTGAGATTGAATAACCACGTTGCTCATATAGAATTGCTTATATGAACTATATAGTGCAGTTTATCCACATTGTTCAATGAACTATGAAGTGCAGTTTAACCACATGGTTCGATGAACTATGAAGTGCAGCTTATCCACATGGTTCTATGAACTATATAGTGCATAATTTGGAAATGAACATGAACTAGTATGTGTATTTGTTGTTGTTGTTGTTGTTGTTTAGGCTATGCGTAGTTTTTGTTGTGGTTACATGATGTTGACGTTGATACATGTTGATGCAACTATTGAAGTATGTTGTTGTTGATTATGTGTTTTGTTGTTATTAATATGTGTTATGTTATTCGAAAATGGATGAGGTTGGTATTGTCTATTGTTGTAGCTGTTGTTGTATCATGGTGGTTGATGTTGATTACATGATGTAGTAGTCATAGATATGCATGATTGTCATTGATGGTGCATGACATGTGCATAGTTGGGAATGGTATGCCAAGGTAGGGTATGTCCATTCGGATCCAAAAGGATCGGGTGATGTTGGTGCAATCATGAAATAGGGATTGTATGAGGGTGTGATCATGAAATAGGGATCCTATTGGACCATGAAATAGGGGTTGAGGGCGTGATCATGAAATAGGGATCATATTGTACGAGGGTTGATGTTGGTGCAATCAAGATTTCTGACGGAAACTGAATCTTGAAATAGAGATTGGATAATGGTACCGCATTTGCATTGAGTCAAGTTGAGTCTCATTGCATATATGATAGTGTTGAATGGTGTTGATATTGTTGTATGCTTATGAGTAGGGGTGCATGTTGTTGTTGTTGTTGTGATGTATATGATTACCTAGATGATTTATATTCATGTACTTATATCATTTATTCCTTTTGATTGATTTGAGAATCTCACCCCTTCTGTTTGAATGTTACCTTTGGTTGGTAACGTGCAGGTGAGTAGGATAAGTAGAGAGTGGTCGGTGAGGTCGGTGGACTTCACGATTAGGAGTCGGTTCTTATACATGCTTTAGGTGTCGGGACGATGAATCTTTTCGGTGTTTTGTTTATATTTAGGAGAATATGTTATTCTTATTTTATAACATTATTTTCTATTGCAATGAAGTTTAGAATTTTCCGCTGCATGTAAAAGTATTTTATAAGACGTATCATTATTGAGCCATGGCGTTGTTGGAATTGTGACACTCAAATTAATTGGTGTTTTGAAATACTCTGATTTTATTATAAATTAGTGGGGATATTTGGGTGTTACAAAGTGGTATCAGAGTAGGTCTGTCTGTCCGGCCAAGTAGTTGAGTCGTAAGTCGTTATGTTGTTGTTGAGTGTTGTCGTTTAGACTTTAATCGTTGTTAGATTGTTGTTGTGCCATCAAGATTTAGAATGGCTGGGAGGAATGATGCCGCAATGGCCGCAGCTATGCAAGCGATGACTCAAGCTGTGCGAAACCCAGTGAATGCAGGGGATCGTGAGAGGGATGAGTTCCAGAAGAATGATCCATTTACGTTCAAGGGGAAGTATGACCCAGATAGAGCACAAGAGTGGCTCAAGGAAATTGAAAGGATCTTCAGAGTGATGGAGTGTTCTGAAGGCTGAAAGGTACAGTTTGGTGTACACAAGTTGTTGGGAGAAGCTGATGACTAGTGGGTTGACACTCGTCAATGTTTGGAGGCGGTTGGTGAAGCAATTACTTGGGCTGTGTTCAAGAGGGAATTCCCGAGGAAGTACTTTCCTGAGGATTCTCGGGCAAAGAAAGAGTTTGAGTTCTTGGAACTGAAGTAAGGAAGTATGCCAGTTACCGAGTATGCTACAAAGTTCACTGATCTGGCAAATTTTTACCCACACTATAGTGAGGCGACTACTGAGTTCTCGAAGTGTGTAAAGTTCGAGAATGGTTGGAGGCCTGAAATCAAGCAGGAGATTGGTTACCAGAGGATCTGAAGGTTTCCAAATTTAGTGGACTGCTGTAGAATCTTTGAGGGTGACAACAAAGCTTGATCAGATCACTTCAAGGGTTTGGCTGAGAGGAGAGGAAAGCAACAGATGCATCGTGGGAAACCTTATGCAACTCCAGCTGATAAGAGTAAACAGAAACAAGTTGAGGGTAAAAGACCAAGTGGGGGAGGTGCTCCCGCTTCTATGAAGTGCTATAAGTGTGGTGAGTTGTGTCATCGTATTAGTGAGTGTACGAGTGACGTGAAGAAATGTTTCAAGTATGGTCAACCAGGACATATGCTTGCAGAGTGCAAGGCTAATCTGGTTACTTGCTACAATTGTGGAGAGCAAGGTCATATCAGCAATCAGTGTATGAAGTTGAAGAAAGCTGCAACTAGAGGAAAAGTGTTTACTCCGACAGGAACACAGACTTCCAGTGAGGATTGTTTAATTAGAGGTACTTGCTATATTAATAATATTCCTTTGATTTCTATGATTGACACAGGCGCTACACCCTGTTTTATTTATATTGACTGTGTGAGAAGGTTAGGTCTTGTTTCCCCTATGTTAGGAGAGATAGTTATCGAGACTCATGTTGATGGGTCGTTAACTACTTCTCTCGTTTGTTTGAATTTTCCTATATGATATATGGTAAGGACTTTGGAGTGGACTTGATTTGTTTGTCGTTGGGAGGTATGGATGTGATCTTGGGGATGAATTGGTTAGAGTTCAATCGTGCTCACATTAACTGTTTTAGGAAGTTTGTTCAGTTTCTTACTCCCGATGAAGAGGAAGAAGAAGCTGGTTATTTGTCTGCTTGAGAGTTGAAAGACCTTTTAAAGAAAGAAGCACAGGTGGTGGCATTGTTTACGTCCTTATCAGTGGAAAGTGGAATGACAATCAGTGAATTACAAGTGGTGAGAGATTTTTCGGAAGTGTTTCCAGATGATATTGTGGATGTTCTGCTGGAAATAGAAGTGGAATTCAGTATTGATCTTGTGCCATGAACTTGAACGATTTTGAGTTATCTGAATTGAAGAAACAATTAGAAGAAGTGTTAGAGAAGTAGTTTGTAAGGCCGAGTGTGTCGCCTTGGGGAGCTCCTGTATTGTTGGTGAAAAAGAAAGATGGTAGTATGAGGTTGTGTATCGACTACAGGAAACTGAATAAGGTGACAATCAAGAACAAGTATCCATTTCGAAGGATATATGATCTAATGTATCGGTTGGTTGGTGCTCGTGTATTTAGTAAAATTAATTTGCGATCAGGTTATTATCAGATAAAGGTGAAGGATGAAGATATTTAGAAGACTTATTTTAGGACTCGGTATGGACACTATGAATATGTAGTGATGCCATTTGGAGTTACTAATGCACCTAGAGTGTTTATGGAATATATGAATCAGATTTTCCATGAGTATTTGGATTAATTTGTGGTTGTCTTTATTGATGATATTCTGATTTACTCTAAGTCAGAAGTAGAGCACGTTGAACATCTGCAGATTGTGCTGCAAGTGTTGAAAGAGAAAAAGTTGTTTGCTAAGTTATCTAAGTGTCAGTTTTCTTGGTCATGTAATTTCGGAGAAATGGATTGTTGTGGATTCATCCAAAGTAGATGCGGTGCTACAATGGGAGGCTCCGAAGTCAGTGACAGAGATTAGAAGTTTCTTGGGGTTAGCTGGTTATTATCGAAGATTTATTGAAGGTTTCTCGAAGTTAGAACTTCCATTAAATCAATTGACATGTAAGAATAAAGCATTTGTGTGGGATGCCCAATGTGAGCAGAGTTTTAGTGAACTGAAGAAGAAGTTGACTACTACTCCAGTTTTGACCTTGCCAAAAGCAGATGAACCGTTCATTGTCTATTGTGATGCTTCATTGATGGGTTTGGGTGGAGTGTTAATGCAGGACGAACAAGTGGTGGCGTATGCTTCGCGACAGTTGAGAATTCGTGAGAGGAATTATCCTACCCATGATTTGGAACTAGCAGCTATGGTTTTTGTATTAAAGATTTGGAGGCACTATTTGTATGGCTCGAGGTTTGAAGTGTAGAGTGATCATAAGAGTTTGAAATATTTATTAAATCATAAATAATTAAATAGGAGGCAGAGACATTGGATGAAGTACTTGAAGGACTATGATTTTAGTTTGAACTATCATCCCAGTAAAGCGAATGTGGTGGCCGATGCCATAAGTCGGAAGACATTGCATATGTCGATCATGATGGCTAAGGAATTGGAATTGATTGAGAAATTTAGCGACATGAGTCTAATTTGTGAGCGGACACCTCATAGTGTGATGTTGGGAATGCTGAAGGTCAATAATGATTTTCTGGATCGTATAAGGGAAAGTCAAAAGTTATATGTGAAATTAGTTGATTTTATGGTTAGTGATGATCAGGTTGAAGGTAATGAGTTTCAAGTTGATAAACCGGGAGTACTCAGGTTTTGAGACCGTATTTGTATTCCTGCTGATCTTGAACTGAAGAAAATGATTCTAGAAGAAAGGCATAGAAGTGGTTTGAGTATTCATCCAGGAGCGACGAAAATGTATCTGGATTTGAAGAAGATATTTTGGTGGCCTGGTATGAAGCGAATGTGGCTCAGTTCGTTTATGCATGTTTGACTTGCCAGAAGTCGAAAGTATAATATCAGAAACCTGTTGGTTTGATGCAACCATTGGAAATTCTCGAGTGGAAATGGGATAGTATATCAATGGATTTTGTTATGGGGTTGCCTAATACTCCGAGAGGGCATGATGCTATTTGGGTGATTGTTGATAGGTTGACAAAGTCCGCACACTTTATTCCGATTGGTATTTCTTATTCTTTACAGAGATTGGCAGAGATATATGTAGGTGTGATTGTGAAGTTGCATGGAATCCCATTCAGTATTGTGTTAAACAGAGATCTGCGTTTTACTTCTAGATTTTGGGAAAGTTTGCAAGAGGCATTGGGGTCGAAGTTGAAGCTGAGTTCAACTTATCATCCTCAGACTGATGGGCAGACAAAGAGGATGATACAATATTTGGAGGATTTGTTGAGGGCTTGTTCACTTGAACAATGAGGTGTTTGGGATAGTCATTTTCCATTGATTGAGTTTATTTATAATAATAGTTATCATTCCAGTATTGGAATGGCACCGTTTGAAGCATTGGATGGTCGAAGATGTCGAACGTTGTTGTGTTGGCATGAGTCAAGTGAAAGTGTTGTACTTGGACCTGATATTATGCAGCAAACTATTGAGATAGTGAAGCTAATTTGAGGATGAGAACTACACAGAGTAGATATAAGGGTTACCACGATAAGAGGAAGAAAGACCTTGAATTTCAAGAAGGGGATCATGTGTTTCTGAGAGTTAAATCAGTGACTAGTGTTGGAAGAGCTTTGAAATCGAGAAAGCTTACTCCTAAATTAATTGGTCTGTATCATATTTCTACAAGAGTTAGACCTGTTGCTTATAGGGTGGTGTTGCAACCGCGGTTGTCAAATTTGCATGATTTATTCCATGTTTTGCAGCTTCGGAAGTATGATACGGATCAATCACATATAATATTGATGGATGAAGTTAAGGTAAGATATAATCTTAAGGTTGAAGCACTACCGGTATGGATAGATGATCGTGTAGTAAAGGAATTGCGAGGCAATGAGATTGTCCTCGTAAAGGTGGTTTGGGGAGGAGTTGTCGGTGGGAGCATGACTTCGGAGTTGGAGAGAAAGATGCGAGAGTCGTATTCGAGTTTGTTCGCATGAGGTAAGTTTTCAAGGATGAAAACATTTTTAGTGGGGGAGAGTTGTAAAGCCCCAATTTTATTTATCAATTTAAATGGAAATTGTTGTTGTATGTTGGTGTGTGGTGAAAATATTATATTGTTCAATATGATATTATTGGAATAAAATTTAATTATATTGAGTGATTTAATAATTGTAAGAATAATTAAATTAAAAGATTATTTAATTAGTTGAAGAGAGCATAAGAGACTTTTAGTGAAGGTTAGTATGGATGAAGTGGGAATTAGAAGTTAAAAGGTCTAAGGGTTAGAAGAGGAATAAAAAGAGAAAAAAGAGTTTTTGGGGAACACGATTGTAAATGGGAGAAGGAGGAGCAGATGAGAAAGAGGTTAGGGAAAGAAGAGGAGATTCCTTTAGAGAAGAAAAAGTTTGTCATCAAGGAAAGGGTGGGTTTAGTTAGAAACTTAGATGTACGTTTTTGTTGAGTTTTAGGGTTTAGAGAGATTATGTGAAAATGGTTTCTTTTTGGATAAATCGGTAAATCAAACGGTTGAAATGTGTTATAATCTTGACAACATGAGTTTTATATGTGTGGTATCACTTACCAATGCTTGTATTTCAGATTGGTTTGATTTAGAATCGAAATTGGAAACTGTCATATAAACTTTTGGGGATTTTTGAAATTTTCTAAGTTTTCTTACATTATTCATGAAAAAAATGTGGTATAGTTGTTGTTGTTGTTTAACAGGTTCATTGGTGTTATAATGTTGCCTCTATATTTCAATATAAGTGGGTATGTTGGGCTGAGATTGAATAACCACGTTGTTCATATAGAATTGATTATATGAACTATATAGTGCAGTTTATCCACATGGTTCAATGAACTATGAAGTGCAGTTTATCCACATGGTTCAATGAACTATATAGTGCATAATTTGGAAATGAACATGAACTAGTATGTGTATTTGTTATTGTTTATGCTATGCATAGTTGTTGTTGTGGTTACATGATGTTGACGTTGATACATGTTTATATAACTATTGAAGTATGTTGTTGTTGTTGATTATGTGTTTTGTTGTTATTAATATGTGTTAAGTTATTCGAAAATGGATGAGGTTGATATTGTCTACTGTTGTAGTTCTTGTTGTTATTTTTGTTGTTGTATCTTGGCGGTTGATGTTGATTGCATGATGTAGTAGTCATAGATATGCATGGTTGTCATTGATGGTGCATGGCATGTGCATAGTTGGGAATTGTATGCCAAGTTAGGGTATGTCCATTCGGATCCAAAAGGATCGGGTGATGTTGGTGAGATCATGAAATAGGGATCGTACGAGGGTGTGATCATGAAATAGGGATCATATTGTACGAGGGTTGATGTTGGTGCAATCAAGATTTCTGACGGAAACTGAATCTTGAAATAGAGATTGGATAATGGTACCGCATTTGCATTGAGTCAAGTTGAGTCTCATTGCATATATGATAGTGTCGAATGGTGTTGATATTGTTGTATGCTTATGAGTAGGGTGCATGATGATGTTGTTGTTATGTTGTATATGATTAACTAGATGATTTATATTCATGTACTTATATCATTTATTCCTTTTGATTGATTTGAGAATCTAACCCCTTCTGTTTGAATGTTACCCTTGGTTGGTAACGTGTATGTGAGCAGGATAAGTAGAGAGTGGTCGGTGAGGTCGGTGGACTTCACGATCAGGAGTCGGCTCTGATACGTGCTTTGGGTTTCGGGACGATGAATCTTTTCTGTGTTTTGTTTATTTTTAGAGGAATATTTTATTTTTGTTTTAAAACATTATTTTCTATTGCGACGAAGTTTAGAATTTACCGCTGTATGTAAAAGTATTTTATAAGACATATCATTATTGAGCCATGACGTTGTTGGAATTGTGACACTCGAATTAATTGGTGTTTTGAATTATTCTTATTTTATTATAAATTCGTGGGGATATTTGGGTGTTACAAATTGTTTGTACTGGGAGAAATACAAAGTTGAGATTTAAGGTTTTGTGTGAAAAGTATGTCTAAGTTTGAATTGTATGTTACAAATGATGAATCTTGTGCTTAATCATGTTATACCATATTTTATGTGTTTAAATGTTGTTTAAACATGTGGGTTGGAGTTATTAACCATGGATGTTTCGTTTTTCATGCTCTATAGTGTCGTACCTCGAAAAATACGATCCTCGGGATGGACGAGGAAAAATAAACAACAGAGTCGCCACCTAATTCTATTTATTCTAACGAAAGAAAAGGAAGATATAGTTAAAACCTATACAGAAAGAACTTGGTCATTGGAACCAAATTCTAGGTTCGGGAGTCTGTTACGCAAGAGGAAGGTATAAGAACCTCTTACGTTCGTTGTATTCAACGGGAACCTGTTAGTCTAGTTTGTGATCAAATTCTAACTGCTCCCTGGATTTCCATCCTGGTACAAATGCGAAAGTGGCGCGGAAAAGGTAGAGTCTCCAGCCAGGCATTTTTATCCCAAAGGAATGGGAAAGGTAATGTTGCACAAACCGAAGAGAAGGAAAGAACAAGGGCTTACGAACCAAAGAGACTGGGTTCGGGAGTCGGTTACGAACTGGGAAGGTATTAGCACCCCAGATCGTCCTCCGTACCAGATCGTATCCACGCTTGCTAGAAATGTTTTAAAGGGTGAAGAATAAACTGCTGCTGGAAAAAGAACTGCTACTTGAACTGGATAAGAGAAAGAAAAGGTATGGGAAATGTAGTGAAAATAAAAGAGAGTGCTCGAATGGGCCCTACCCCACTGCCTACGTATCTCATCAGGAAATGAGAATCAGAGTCGATGTAATTCCCCTAACTGGGGAGGGAAATTATTTTTGTGTTTTTTATGGCTTGAACTACGTATGCCTATGCTCAGGTGTTGCAAGCTCATTTGGCACAAGTGCATTTACCGTCTTGAAAAGAGACAAGTCGAAGCGAGTTCTTTCGTTATGAGCGAATGATATGAGAGAAGAATTATCGTAGGAAAGACAATTATTGTTTGTTCAATATTTTTTAGAAGCTTTTTCTTTGAGGTTTGCACAGGAGAGTGTATCTGAGTCTTACTCAATGGGATGTGTACTTCTTATATCATCCTGAAATGGAATGGATAAGAGGCACACCTAAGTATGGAGGATATCCCCAAACCTAGTTCTAAGGGTTAAGAAGTGTTTTTTAGTTTTTGTTTGTGAAGCATCCTCATGCTAAGACTTATTCATCATGATAGATACCCTACACCTCATCCCCATATGGGATTTATGCAAGTACCCCATGGCAAAGTCCCTTGGCACATGAGAAAGCTTATCCTTTATTAGGTGTCTTGAGATTGTTGTTTTGAGATGAGAAGATGGAGATCACCAAAGGGTCTTGTAACACGGTGGGAGAACTGACTTTCTATAAATTTTGCGGATAGTACGAGTCGCCACCGAATTTTATTTTATCCGTGTAGAAATGACATAAAAGAATAGGAAAGTTCTATTTTATAAAAGACTTGAGTTCGGGGGTAATTATATAAAGGGAAGGTGTTAACACCCTTTATATCCATGGTTATCCATGGGCTCTTAGTTACTTAGCTCACTTTAATTGTTTTTTGAAAAAGTGTAGTGTGTGCTTAGAAATTTTCTAAGTACTTTGTAATGATCATCGTATGGATGTATACAAAGTCTTGTTTGAAAATATTTGAAAATATTGTGAGGTGTGAAAAGTATTTTTATTTTTGAAGAGTGAGCAAGTAACTATGAGGTACCTACCCTAGACTAAGTCATTCATGTTCTTATATGTCCTTTCAAGGGTAAGATTGTCCCTATTATTAAGGAATAGGTAGTCATTACCTTGGATTTGTTAAGGGACGGGCGTAGGGACATCGTACGGTCAACGAATGCAACTTTTAAGGTGTCTTTAGCAATTGAAGGGGACTATCATCTTTTACCAAAGGGACAAGATCATTATCGTAGGCAACATCGTAGGGACTTGATCTTTTAAACCGGAGGGAGGGACAAGATGATTTATTTCCTGGAGGGACTTTGCTTAAGACACCCTACTTTCGAGGGACTTGACCGTTTTTTAAAGGCAACTTAAAAGAGGCAACCTTAGGAGGTGCAGATGACGATCAAAGATCGACTTACGTGTGTGAGTGATTATATTTAATTATTTAATCTTTTTATTAATTATCTAAGTCCTTTTTATTTCATATTTCTTTTTGCACTCCCTATTTACTAACCATAAAATAAATAAATAGATACAAATGCGGAAAAAAAAACCTACGATATTACATGGCTTCGGGGCATTTACATAATAAGCGGAAAAGAAAATAAATTACAATATAACAGCCTATACATTTTTCTAACAATTTAAAATAAAGTAAAGAAAAGAATAATATGTTAAATAATTAAAGAAAAGCAAAATTAAAAAGATAAAAATAAATTGGGGTTAGAATTAGGTTTTAAATAAAAATTAGGGTTTGAGTAAATTTATTAAGGAAATACAACCTAATTATTAATTATTAATTAATTTACAAAAATAGTAAATATTAATTATATACAAAATCATTATTAAAGAAATAATTAAAAAAAATTAATTTGAATAAAGTTATTAAGAAATTTTTTTATAGAAAAACTAACTAAATTAGTATTTTATTTACAAATTATATAAAATACAAATATTAGTATTTTAAAATAAAATTAAATATTTCTGTACAAAAAATAAAATATTAGTGAAATTAAATCTTTTAGGAAAATATTTTTAGGATTTATGAAAAGAATTTATTAATTACTTTTTTAAAAAGATGGTGACATTTTTTATTATAATTTATTTATTGTTAATTTAATATATTAATTAAAAAAGAAAAAAACAAAGAAAATAGAGATAAAAGAGGCGGATCACCAAAATAAGGGGGGGATGGGATCGAACCCAGGTACCTTCACTCCCCAACGCTATGCCTTTACCACTGAGCCACCTGTGCCACTTGAAAATTAAACAGAAACAATATTATATAAAAATAAAACGTTTTTTTTTAAATTTGCAAAACGCGCCAAACAGCCATCTTCTTCCTCAGTCCGTCGATTTAGGTTATAATGACAGTCGTTCGTCACTATAACTTGTAGTGACGATTTTTACGCGTCACTACAAATCCTGTAAATAAAAAATAATGTTATTCGATGAATAAATCCTTTCTAGTAACACCAATCGATCAAGCAAAGTATACTAAGTCAGATTATCCCTTTAATTTCAAGTAAAATCACGCTTTAGCCATCGTCCCCAATTCGAAGCTTACGAACCCTAAACATGGTGTTTCATGATTCCTGCAGTCAAACTCAAAAACAATAGCCCAGAAAGCTTCTATATCATCATGCAAATAATGTTAGATAAACAAAAATAGTTGAAACATCAAGAACAATTGAAATCGAAAATCAAAATTTTGCTATGAATATGCATTCGGTTTATGTGCTAGATCATGTTTTTGATGATGATAATGGTTGAAACATGTTCAATAATCATTATGGAGTGGATTGCAACCTTTGAAACACCTTGAAATCTCCTCTAACCAAAAATTTGAATATGAGTTTTTTGAAGATTTTTGAGGTTTTGAATCCTATGCTTGTGCTTGCAAAATTCGTCCCTTTGCATTGCCTTATGTTCATATATATATATATATATATATATATATATATATATATATATATATATATATATATATATATATATATATATATATATATATATAATTAGGTCAGAAAAATGGGCTTTGTCTTCATGGGTTTTAGTTGCTTGATATGGAAGAAAGCTATCACTCATAATGGTCCAAAAATCAAATATAACCTTGCCAATTATTCCTTTCACGAATTTGGATGGTCTTCAATTAGTTTGAATGCAATATATTAGCTTCTAGAACAAGAATCACATCCAAATATTGAATTTTATATTTTATTTTGATTTAAATTGAATTTTAATAAATAAAATCCAAATAAATAAAAAATAAATTATAAAAATCAGAAATAATTGGAATTGGGTCGTGCTTGAAGTTATCTTTGAGAATTGGTTGGAACTTAGTGAGCCCATTTGGAAACTTTTGGATTTTAGACCTTATGCTTCATACACCACTTGAAATTTTCCCAACATTGACAAGGCACAACTTCCTAAATTTTAAGGTTATGAGAGTGATCTTAGAATTTTTAGAAATCTTAGAGAGTCCTCTAAGAAACGTCTTTGGTCTCATGTCCGTATCTTTTACCATTTTCAAATTATGCTCTTTGGAAAAAGTTAACTTTTTGTTGAGTTTTGAAATGACCTATAATGTCTTAGCTCATACCTTCCAAATGAAACATTTATGGGCTTGGCTTGTGAGACACAAAGTTGTAGAGAATTCAATTTCCTTCAAAATGAGCTTTGTATGGGAAATTTTTTATGAAGCATGTGAAAGTTATGTCTGGTTAAAGTTCAATTGACTTTTACTATGAAATCCTAATTTAGAAACTTCTTGATTCTTGATGATCTGAGACTTACTTGATGAATCATGATCAACCCTTGATCAAATGATGAATTTTACTTCATAACCTTGATGATTGCAAAAATATCTTGAAGTTTGACTTTAATTTGACCACGGTTGACCTCAGTTTGACTTTTTAATCAACTTGACTGATTTTTGAACATTTGATCATCTGATTGGTCAAACTTATTGGGAAAGCCCTGAAACTTGACATGGGGATTTTTGAATACATGTGGGATTTTATGAAGCTCACTTGAGGCCTTATAAGTCCATTTTGCTTGGAGAAAACCAAAACCCTAGTTCTGGATCCTCTGCTTAGGAGGAGGCTTTGCCTGAGGAAACTCTCAAACTTTCTGACCAATTGGGAACCTTGAGAACCTTATAATCATTGAGAAATCTTGAGAGACATTGCCTTGATTTTGGGAGGGAAAATTTTGGGGTACAATAGCTGCCCTTATTCAATTTTCAGAAATCTGAGGAGTTAGATTGGCATGCACGCCATTCGTGACTTGAAGGTTGAAGGGGATTGAACACAAAAGCCCAAACATTTGCACTCGTCGGTGCCTAGAATAATACTGATGGTTTGTTGTATTGCTTGAATGGGCTTAAAGATGCCATTCGGAGAAAATTTCTTATACTTCTTGGAGAATAAAGTAATCCAGAGTACGAAGATATAGCTTTTGGAAAAATAAAACCCAAGGTGTAATGAGATAGCTTTTGGGAAAATAAAACCCAAGGTGTAATGAGATAGCTTTTGGGAAGATAAAACAACGGCCCAAGGTAATGATATAACTTTTGGGAAGATAAACAACGGCCTAAAGTGATAATAGGGTACTTGGGAAGATAAACAACGGTCCAAGGTAATGGTATAACTTTTGGGAAGATAAACAACGACCCAAAGTCATGATAGGGTACTTGGGAAGATAAACAACGACCCAAGGGAATGGTATGACTTCTGGGAAGATAAACAACGGCCCAAAGTCATTATAGGGTACTTGGGAAGATAAAAAATGGCCCAAGGTATGGGTATAACTTTTGGGAAGATAAACAATGGCCCCAAGTCATGATAGGGTACTTGGGAAGATAAATAACGGCCCAAGGTATGGGTATAACTTTTGGGAAGATAAAAAACGGGCCAAAGTCATAATAGGGTACTTGGGAAGATAAAAAAATGGCCCAAGGTAATGGTATAACGTTTGGGAAGATAAACAACGACCGAAAGTCATAATAGGGTACTTGGGAAGATAAACAACGGCCCAAGGTAAGGGTATAACTTTTGGGAAGATAAACAATGGCCCAAAGTCATAATAGGGTACTTGGGAAGATAAACAACGGTCCAAGGTAAGGTTATAACTTTTGGGAAGATAAACAACGACTCAAAGTCATGATAGGGTACTTGGGAAGATAAACAACGGCCCAAGGTAAGGGTATAACGTTTGGGAAGATAAACAATGGCCCAAAGTCATAATAGGGTACTTGGGAAGATAAACAATGGCCCAAGGTAAGGGTATAACTTTTAGGAAGATAAACAACGGCCCAAAGTCATAATAGGGTACTTGGGAAGATAAACAACGACCCAAGGTAAGTTATTGATGAAGTTTGTCTGCTGGAGAATTAACCTGAAAAATAAGGTTAGTTCTATGCAAATATCATGACATATATAACACTTTGCAAGATAATATCTCATGATAATGTTGTATGCGTATGATATGATATGATATGATGTATGTATGAATTATGTAGTTGAAGCGTATGGGTAGCTTAGTAGAACAACTGTTGGTTGGGGAAAATAAATCACGATTCGTTGTTGAGGAGTATGAAGACTTCGTTCCCGTCTTGTTTAAAAATAGCATAGTTAGAACATCCCGTTTTCGTTTGTTGTATTTCTTATTGAAGGATTAAGTTCCTGAATATCCTGACTGAGGATAAAAGAGATGGATATAGATTCAGAGACCTATTCAGTTAAGTATCAACTGCATGAAGACTTCGTAGAGTTGGAAGTACAAGATATTACTTGAAGTACTTTGTAAGAATATCTATAAAGATTAATCTGTGGGGATGAACCGGCGATGATTCGATGAATTCCTACCTTCGTTCATTCTTAGTAAATGCTATTATTGTATTTTATACATTTCTGGTAAACATCAATCATATTCAAAAGCATAGATACATTCAAACATAACCAACAAATGTTTCTCGGTTTAGTAAAAGGGGAAAAGTAAACCTGAATTCGGAAACCATTTCTTACTTGAATAGAGAGGGAAAAGTAAACCTGAACTCAAAAACAAAATCGTTTCAACTTTGAGAGTGTATAACCAATTGGATTTAGAGCTTCTAAGGTTCTTAACTTTCCTGAATAATTTCCCAGAAATTATCATGGTTGGATCCGAAGACATGATACTGACATCATCTGATACTACTGGCGTATGTGTGACATGGCATGGTTATAATGTGTCAAAAACTTGGCATGTTTCGAAATCTTGACAGGTTCAAAATGAAAAAGGAAGGATTGGCATTTTTGGAAAAACATACTGAATGAGCCGACTCAAATTCATCAATGAGCCGACTCATTCAGTGTTAAATTGATGATAAATGCACGGGTCCAAACAGGATGCCTGATGCATCATTTTGGTCGACTCACAAGTGTGGATGATTCGACTCACAACTCTTTATGAGCCGACTCATTCAAGTGTAAAATGGTGGCAAATGCACGGGTCCAAACAGGCTGCCTGGAGCATGATTTTGGTCGACTCATGAGAATGGATGAGCCGACTCATAATCCCTCATGAGTCGACTCATCAAGAAATGTTTTCTTCTCATTTTTCACGGGTCTCAATAGGCTGCCTCTTTGTTGATTTTGGTCGACTCATATGTAAGTTTAAGCCAACTCATTTAATGGTTTGAGTCGGCTCATTACTGTGCTGACTCATTTTTTCATTTAATTTTCCCTCTCTTATGATTCATTTTCTCTAACCAATATAAATAGCTGCTTAATTTCTTTTGAGAGTTTCAACAAGGAAAGTGAAAGATATACACATAGCTCTCTTCATCTTCTTCATTCTTGCATCAATCAAACAATTACACACAACAATCTTTGTTCGATCTTGGTGTAAGTTTTGGAGATAACGTTCAATCGTGAATCATAATTTTAGATTGGGTTTAGAGTGTGTGGGTTTTCCTTGGAAAAATCCGTAGGGTTTTATCCTTCAAGATCATTGGTGATTTGGGGGTTTTGCACACATCGATCGGTCGTAAATTCAGCCGAGTGAGGTAGATTGAAGATCAAGTGGATCGTTCTCTCATATCACGATAGACGGAGGATTGCGAAGGTCTTTATGGGTTCACAAGTGTGGGAGAAACTCAGCCGTGCTCAAAGTTTGAATAATCGTGTATTCTTGCAATAAGGGAGCAAATTAATCGGAGGCTTTCTCGACACGCGTGGAAAACTTGATTCTACTTTGGATCAAGGGACAAGAAGAAGAATTGACAGCACTTTCAACTTGGTTTGGTTTGTTGGTTAATTCATTTCTATTCTTGTAAAACAATTGCGATTTAATAAAATTGCCTAATTCAATTTCGAATTGGGGGCAGAGTACTTCGAGCGAGGACGGCGAAGGAACTGCCTCAACAAATTCCTTGTGTTCTTATTATTTCTCGCATTCTACTTTTGTTCATATTGATATTATGTGCCTGAAAATTCTGGTGTATCAAATTAGTGCAAACAAGGTGTTTGATAAATTGCTTCACTCAAAAGTGTTGATTAGAGTGAGTAAAATTCGGCACTAGTTCATACAACAAAATTGCCCTTGGAGTGTGCACTTTAAGTGTTTGATAAAAAACTCAATCACACAAGATCAATATCTTTGTATTTGTTTTCTTCTCCAATCATCATTAAGATTAGTTTTATCAAGTGCTGAATATTCAAGTGTATCATTTGTAAATCATTAATTCATCTACTCATCATTTCATTCTAATTGGGTTTTACGCATATACGATCTCCGGTGACTTCAAATTTGAACTAGACGATTTTCTGGGAAACTTCCGCTATTCTCTTTCAACTTAATTTTGAAAAGATAAATTTTAAAAAGGGATCTATTCAACCCCCCTTCTAGATCCACGCTATCGTCTAAGAAGTGGTATCAAGAGCACCGGTTCATCTAGTGCTTCACATACAACTTATTGTAAAACGGACAACGATCCAACGGGGGCGTACAATAGAGCTCTAGTTTTTACCAGAGAAAACTATAGTCACTGGAAAGATTGTATGCGTATCCATATTGTAAACACCCCAAATTTTCCCTCACCCATTCACACCATGGCTTGTGATTTCTTTTCATTTGCATAAGTTCAATCATATTATCACCATATTGCATTTTTGCTTCACTGCATTGGTTCTAAGTCATCTGCATTTAGGGTTTGTGATTTGAGCCATCCCTGAGCTATCTGAGCCACTCCAAAGGTCTTCAATCACTTAAAAGGGTTCCATGTATGTTCAAGCATCATATTCCATCCTCACAAAGTCAAGAAAGGCAAAGAATCACAAGAACTGAGAATGGCATGGAAGCAGAGCCAGGTTTAACTGCACAAATGACCTAGAATTAGGGTTTTGGTTTCAAAGGCCATAACTCCAAATTTTTTGGTCATTCTTGTTTCTATTGGTCTCTATATGGTATAGAGATCATGCATATCAATTTTCATGAAGAAATTCCATGGGGAAGTCATCTGATCAAGAGTTGACTTCTTGAGCAAGTCAGTGTAAAATCAGGGCATCTGAGGCCCCCAATGACCCAACCAAGGGGTGTTCTTCATCATTTTGATTGTGTATGAACTTTATTTGATCATAGAAGATGTTGGAAGTTCACAAGATTGAAGAATTTCAAGCCATTTGCAAAGTTGCCATTTTGGGAAAATGACTTGTAATGGAAACTTGCCATTTTGGGAAACTTTTTCAACCCTTGCTTTTTGATTCAAAAATGCTTCAAATGAGAAAACTTTGGTCATGAAAGTTGTATAATGGATCATTCCCTTTTCAAAAAGTACAAGAACTCATTCTAATTCATTTTGGATCAAAAGTTATGGCTTGTCAAAGTTGGGAAAAATCACATAATTTCAAGTTATGCACCAAAGAGGCAAAGTTGCAAAACCACTTGCCAAGACAAATTGTGCTATCAAATGGACTTCTAATCTTTGTGCAAACATAAACCAAGGCCTAAAATTCAGAATGCATCAAAAGTTTACTCATTTTCATGACTTGTGGATCAAGAAATTTCAAAAGGCCCAAAGATGAACAAAGTTGCAAAACATCATTCAAACCCTAATCCACTTGCTGGCTGGCTTCAAAACTGATCCCATGGCCTTCCTCATTCCTTGCTGCGCAGGACACCCCTTTTGTACTTGATTTACCATGGACCCATACCTCTCTTACACAAATCTTGACTTTTTGCATAAGGACCCATACCAATCACAATAGGGCACACCAACTCCTCTGACCTCTCTAGTTGTGATAAGTGGACCAAAGGCAACATAACACACCACCCAACACAAGCTGAAAACCTCAGATTGCCATAGTTATCAAAAATCCTCCAACTTGCAAAACCATTCGAATCTCTCAGCTCACTCAACCATTCTTCAAACCAACTTCACCATTGATCTTAAAATGACTCACTGATCACAAACCAACCATTGAAACAGCCAAAAACCTCACATAAGCAAAACACGATTTCTGACCAGTTGGCTTGCAATCTCACAAACCAGCCAAAAGAAATTCCTTCCAAGCATCAAAACTTCATCAGGAGGTCAAGGGGAGTGGTTTGCACAAAGAGAGGAGGCCTGAAAGTCCAGAACTGAGAAAGCTCAAGCTCAGGTACCTTCTTGAAACATTTTTCCAGAACTTGTTTCTTTAGTTATAGAATGGTAGAGTGTGTTCCACTGGTCACAATGAACTTTGAATGGTGAAAAATGGTTGAGTTTTGAGTGTGTATGCATGTTCTGAAATTTTGTTCAGTTTTAGGTTTTTGTTCGAATCTTGCTATTGATGAAGAATAAATGAAATTTGGTGCTGGATTCTTGCTCAATGGGGTTTGGGGATGATTTCTGGAGATTTGGGGGGTTTGATTTAGCCTAGGGAGTGTTTTAGAGAAATCTCAGGGGAGAGCTGGCCGGAGAAGATGACCGGAGGTCTTCTCCGGCCACCTGAAAGTGATTAGAGCCTTAATTGCGTTTAGGGCAAAGTTTGAATGTGGACCCTTGATTCAGTAGACTTTTGTTGACTCCCGCGCGTTTCAATGGCCAGGATGGTTTCATTAAACCCTAATCCACGTCATTAATCTAATTAATTAAGTTTATAAATTAATCCTGCCAGTTTGAATCTCAGCCACAAGATCTGGCGCCAGTCAACTCCCGCGCGTCCCATTCAAATCTCAGCCACTGGATCTGTTGACTTTCATTTAAATTCATTTAAATTTCATTTTTCTTGCATTTTCTTTCTCATTTTATTAAAAATAGTAAAACAAATCACAAAAATCTCATTTTTTGCATGCTGACTTAAAATATTTTTCTCATTCCAAAAATATTTTTATTTTTATTTTTTGCATTAAAAATTATTTTTAAATCATTTAAATGTTTATTTTTAATTAGTTAATGAAAATTAATTAATTAAAAATACATTTAGGTATTTAAAAATCACAAAAAAATTCACATAGCATTTAGAAACATTTAGAAACATTGTCCAACTCTCAAACCAAATTTCTTTTTTGATCTTGATCCCTTTTGATCATTTTCTTTGGATTTTATTTCATTTCAAGGCATTATTTTGTTTAAAACTTCAAAAATTCATTTCTGCCTAACCATTGAGAGTTGGATGATGATTCTTTTTACATTTCATCTTGTATAGTATGTAGTTTGTAGGATAAAATTGGTTTGAATTGATCTTGCATTTTCAATTTGTTTAGCATTTTTCTTGATGAGGTACCCCAAAACCCTAGCCAACTTAGGAAATTCATAACTTTCACTAGGTTAAGAGTTGGGTCCTCCCCTTTGGGCAGTGAGTTTGCATAGGTTTAGGGTATCTTTGATTGCATTTTCAAATTTTTATCATGTTGTTTGCTTCTGGTTTTGGATTTTTGCTTTGCATGATGCATGAAACCCTAATTTGTGCCTTCTTTTGCATCCATTTCTCATTTGCTTGCACCCATTGACTTGCCATGACATTTTGTGCATTCTTTTGATTCATAATACATCTTAGGACAATTTAGAATCATGTTTGATCATTGCATCTTTCATTTGCCATGTTGTATGTCCATTGCATTTCATAACTTTTCATGTATGTTCATGGTTCAAGGCATGCCTCATTTGCATCCTTATGTTTGTTTGATCATTCTCATGCCTTGCCTCATGTTTGTATCATCCCTTAGCATCATCAACATCATGCTTATGCTTCTGGTCTTGGTTTGCATCTTGGCATTGCATCTCATTTGCATTGCATTCCATTTCTTTTGCTAACTTTTCAGGTGGTAAGTTGTTTTGAGAAGTGAATTTGCCTTCACTTCTCACAATCTCTTTTCATCTCTTTCATAATTTATTTGCTGCATTTTGCATGTGTCTTAGAGTGAGCTTGCTTATTCATGCTCTTCTCCTCTTTCTTTCTTCAAGCAACTTGTCTCCTTAAGTGGATCAAGTTGTTTTGCTTCTCTTTGCCTCTTGTTCCTTTCATCTGCTTCCTTCCTGATGGTTTCTCTGAAGATCTTTCTCTTAAGCCTCATAAACCCTAGGATCTCCAAGCATGATAACAATTAGGTTTTGATTAGTCCCCCCATTTAGCTTTTACCTTTGTGTCATCATTGAGTCTTCTCTTCTCACCTCATAATCCAGGACTAAACCCTAAAGGCTTTGTGATTAAGCTTATGCCTGCATCCTTCTATTAGGATGGAATGTATAACTTTAATCCTAAGTGTTAAACCCTTAATGTGTTTAAGTCCTTTAATCAATTCACCTAATAATCATCAAGACATCAAGCTTGTAACTTGGGCCTTGCATTAGGGTTCTAATTCTTCCTTAATTGGTTAAGAAGGACTAACCCTAGTGTTAATGGACAAGTCCCCCTCAAGCTGTCTTACAAACCATAAAATCCATTTATTAATCTTACCATTAACTAAAATCCATTCTAATAAAGGCTTTGTTTTGTCATGAGGTTAATCCCTAATCATGGATTAAGTTGAAGAGCTTTCCTCAGCTTAAATGCTCTCATCTATTATCCTTCTATTAGGATGGTGTAATGAGTCCATTAAATCTTTGATTATGGCTTAATCTCATTACTTAACACTAAACAAAAACAACAAAAACATCTAAATAAGTGCAAGTAGGTTAATGATCTTAATCCTACATCAGGGTGATTAAGTGTGAGATGCTGACTTCACACTTAAGGTATTTTCATTACCCCTAATCAGAGGGAAGATGTGATGAGTTTACTAACCCTTTGGTTTAGGCTTAAGCTCATTAACCTATGACAAACTCCCAAAAGCAATAAAAGACTGAAAACTCAAAAACAAACAATAATCGTCTCCTCCGGGATTCTTTTCTCATCTCATTCACTCACAAACGAGAACTTGCTTCTTCCGTCTAATGCAAGACAGTTTGCACCTGAGCCAGACAGGTCATACACTTGAGCATAGACAAGTAAGCAGTTCACAAGTCAATTTATCTTTCAGTCTCTTTGAGTCGAACTACGGTGTTCTGACTTCCTCATTGCACGAGAGGATACGTAGGCATAACTTAACAGTTATCGAACAAAAGTCTCTGTATATTCCCCCCCTTTTCCAGCATCATTCTTAAGCCTCATTATCTTGAGCATTTCATCCTTATTCTTACACTGACACTTCACTTACATACACTACACTTCTTTTACACTGACACTTGCATTCTTTTCCAGCTTTGATACACAAATTGCACTGACACTACCCCTTTAAAACACAAATCTTTTAAGCGTGGATCCCGTCGAGTACGACGGACAATCTGGGTGCTAATACCTTCCCAGGTTGTAACCAACCCCCTTTCTCAGTCTCTCTGGTTCGCAACCGTCTTATCCATATCTTTTCTTAGGCCTATGCAGCATTACCTTTCCTCCGGGATAAAAATGCCTAGCTGGCGACTCTTTTCTTTTCTCTTGAGATCACCCTTGTGTGTTCTCATCCCTCTTTCGCCGACCGTTCGCGTCTGTACCCCTTATGACCTTAGCCTCATTTGGTGGGAGCGACAGCTTGGCGACTCTGCTGGGGACCCTTATACTGTAACCAGGGCTTCTGGTTCTTTTTGTGGGTTCCTCCTAGCGCTTGTTTGGTTTGTGTTTACTGGGGTGTTATGTGCTATTGGTGTTTGTATATTTGCTTTATTTACTGCTTTATGTACAGTTATTTATTGCTTTCTTTACAGCTTTATACATCATACTGTCATATTGTCATCTGGCTGGATCTGGTTTTTGCTTTGGTGGGTGGGGTTCTATTGAGAGTTTAAGGTCCTATACCTGGGACCTGAGTGACACCTAGGCTAGAGTGGTTCATGTTCTTTCCCATTCCATTTCGGTCTAGTGCGGGAATATGAAACACGGTTCAGATGTGGGTTTCTTCTTGAGAACTCTGTGCTACAGATTTCCTGTAGTGCTAGGGCTATCTGGGAAGCCTGCTAAGTCTGGATGACCTTTATTATGACCTTCAGAAACTGAGGTGAATTAGAGGAGGATCTTTTATGGTTATTGTAAACACTGTACCTCCGGGTTAAAAGTGTTTACACTTCTCATAACTGATCCAAGTCTGAAGATCCTTGTTTTAGAACACTACATGTGAGGGGGTTGGGCTGTTTACAGGTTTGCAGGTACCCTTGGCCACATCATACCCTGTTACTATTTGGTTTAAGAGTACCTCACTTTGGACAGTTCTTGTGATTTAACCCTGGACATGTGACTCTTTATTTGAGTCCCCCACCTTGGTTACTGGACTTTTGAACCTCCATCTGGACTTCTTAAACATACATGGACTTATATCAAGGCAGTAATCAGATCCAGCTTGATCACAAACCCTTGCATATCATTTGCATACTCATCATTCACATCATTTAACATTTGCTTATTTATTTTTCAGGGTATCCACATTTTATCTGGCTTGGTTTTGACCCCTTCATCTGCATAGACCTTTGTTCATCAGTGATCTGCTTCAGCTATCTTCATTAGCTACCTGCTTCAGTTGCCTCTGTCACCAGCCTCAGCCTATCAGTGGCTCATCTCCAGTATCAGTCTTCATCATCAACATCTGTTTTCAGCTCTTCCACAGCAGTCATGGCACCCAAGAAGAGCAACATTTCATACCATTTCTTTGAGCCTGTGCTGGCTGGCATCAGGCAGGTCCAGGAACTTATCACTCCAGACTACATCCCATTATTCAGAGAGCATTATGGAGGCATCCTTAACATGGTTATGGACCTGGACCCTTCTCAGAGGAGTTTGATCCACACCTGCTTACAGTTCTATGACCCTCCTTTGAGATGCTTCACTTTCCAGAACTTTCAGCTAGGACCTTTACTGGAGGAGTTCTCATCATTGATTGGAGTACCTGTCAGGGGTGATATCCCCTTCAACCCAGAGATGACTTCTCCCAGCAATGGAGAATTGGCAAAAGCACTGTACCTGGAGCCTATTTTGATTGAGCAGAACATGACAACAAAGGCTGGGATCCCTGGTTTGCACTTAGACTTTCTGACTTCTCAGGCCGTCCTGAAGGCCTCCTTGGGAGAATGGAGGGCAGTTTGTGCATTGTTAGCCCTCAGTATATATGGGGTTATACTATTTGCAGATGAGCCCAAATTTATCAGCAAGAATGCCATTCATCTTTTCATCCTGAGGAACCTAGTGCCCACATTGCTGGGAGATTTCTATTATTCTGTTCACCAAAGAAATGAGAAGCAAAGAGGAAAATTGGTGAGATGCTGTGCTCCCTTATTTCATACCTGGCTGCTCAAACACTTACCTAGGACGGATGCCTTCCTGAACCCTCACCAACAGAAGAATTGGGCTAAGAGACTTATTGCTTTGACTTCAGATGACATCAGATGGTGCACCCAGAGCACCAAAGGCAGGGACATAATTACTAGCTGTGGACAGTTCCCCAATGTACCTCTAGTAGGAGTGAAGGGTTGCATCAACTACAATCCTTTGCTGTTTAAGAGACAATTGGGCTATGCTTTGGTTCACCCTCCTAGAGTGCAAGACTTGGCTGAAACCCTGTATTGTGAGATAAAACCTAATCTAGCTGTTGTCAGGCAAGCATCCTGGGCTTGGGACAACATCCAGACCAAAGGGATGGCCATTCTTGGGAGGTGCAATAATGTGGCTTCAGCTCAGTATTATGATTAGTCTCATGCTAGAGCCCAGATTTCTGGGATGCCTTTCACCATTGAGGATACACCTGGACCATCACAATACCACCTCCAGCCACTGTCAGCCTTGAAGAATTTGAGAAACTGAAAGAGAGGAATGAGAATCTGTCTCAAGCTCTGAAGAAGACCCTCTGGGAGAGGAGTGATGGTCGTCTAGACATTGAGAGGTTGGAGAAGCTTAAAGTGGAGCATCTAGCCAGGATTGAGAAAGCATAGGACTACATCAAGAAATCAAGAGCTGGGGAGCAAATTTTGAAGAATGCATGTAAAAAGGCCCAGTTTCAGAAGGCTAGGACCGATCTCTATCTGAAAGAAAGTCAAGATAGGTGGGTCAGAATCACTGAAGCTCGCACTCAAGAAGATAAGAGAACTCAAGCCAGGATTGAGCAGTTAGAGGCCATTGAGAAGAAACAACAAGAGGCTCTGCTAGCAGCCCAGAAGGAAATTTCAGAGTTGAAGCTTAGGGCTGGTGTGAAGAGGTCAAAAGACCAAGACAGGCACAAAAAGCTGACCACTGCTATTGCCACCAGGAATCTTCTTATCAGAAACATTACAGAGCATCCGGCTGATCCTGTAACTGAAGAACTTTTGAAGGAGGTTAAGGAGGATGAGTTTGGACTAGATGTTTGACTTCTTTGCTTGTTGTTATTTCCATTTCATGTACTTTTCTTTTTATGTTGTATTTTGACCCCTCAGGGGCATGTGTTGTAAAAAACAAACTATGTTTGATCCACCATTTGTAATATATTTGCTAGTTTGTTTCATTTGAGTTTCTTTTCTCAAGCAACAGCAAAGCATCTTCCTCGGGGTCTGGAAAGGTCAAAACCAAGAGCCAAGCCGGATACCTTGGAAAATAAATAAGCATACTGCATTGCATACTGACTCTTGTTTTGTTTTGCAGGTTTTGTCATTACTTTATTTTTTTTCTAACTCTGTTGTGGTTCAGGAATTATTGCTCGCCGTCGAGTGTTCCCTCTCAACCGTCCGCACAGGTATCCTACTCGCAACAATCTTCCTGGTATCCAAATGGACCAAGTACAGCAAGATCTGACAGAGGTCAGAACCCAGATGGCTAATGAAAGGCTGGAGATGAGAAACCAAATGACCCAATTCATGGAAGTAATGAATGGCTTGGCCCAAAGTCAAGAAAGGTTGAGGGCATTGGTAGAAAGACAAACCCCGGAAGAACCCCATCTAGGGACTGGAGGAACAAGTAACAATGAAAGGGGTCAGCCCCATGTTAACCCACCAGTATATGGGCCTCATCTACATCCGGAAGTCAACATCCCGGGTAATGTGCAAGGGAATACTACTGCAGGCAGGATCTTGCAAGAAGATCCTCAAGAGGAGCAGTTTACTGTAATGGGAGCCGGGGATGAAGTCTATGATAGGAGGTTTGATGAAATTGCTGAGAAGTTGAGATCTCTGGAGTCTCAAAATTCCCTGGGTTTTGATGTCATGGACATGGGATTGGTGGATGGGGTAAGGATTCCCCATAAGTTTAAACCCCCGTGCTTCGAGAAGTACAATGGAACTTCCTGTCCACGAACTCACTTACAGTCCTTCCTGGGGAGACTTAAGGCATACACCATGGATGAAAAACTGTGGATGTTTTATTTTGAAGACAGTTTGACTGGGGCTTCAAGGGAGTGGTACTCACACTTAACCAGAGCTACTATCAGATGCTGGAAGGACCTAGATGAGGCCTTCATCAGGCAGTACCAATACAATCTGGACATGGCTCCTAACAGGACCCTTTTGATGGGAATGTCTCAGTCCTCCAGAGAAAGCTTCAGGGAATATGCCCAGAGGTGGAGACAGCTTGCTGCTGCTGTCCAGCCACCCATGTCGGAAAGAGAAATGGCCGACATGTTTATGAACACTCTGCAAGGAACATATATTGATAGGCTAGCTGCCTTTTCTTCCACCAGCTTCGCTGACGTAGTCATAGCTGGAGAAAGAATTGAAAGCCTTCTGAAGATGGGTAAGATTTCTGATAATGGTGCAAGTTCGTCTAGTAACCCCAGGAAGCCTTTTGTGGGACCTAGAAGAACCGGAGAGACAAATGCCATTCATGCCAGCAGGGGCAGACCTCAGTATGTCCACAGATCAGTAGCAGCTGTCACTATTCCAGCTCCGATTCCTCAGCAACCAACATATCAACAACCACACTATCAACAGCAAGTTCAGTATCCGCCACAGAGGACCTACAACAACAATAACAACAACCAGCAGCAAAGACCTTTTCAGCAAAGACCATCACAGGCAAATAGGGTGATTGACCCTATCCCTATGCCTTATGCTGCCTTATTGCCACAAATCCTGAAACTCAACTTGGTTGAATTAAGGACATTGGCACCACCAGATCCCTCTAATCTTCCGAGAAATTATGATGTCAACGCCAGATGTGCTTTCCACTCTAATGCACCTGGCCACAATACTGAGAAATGCAGAGCTTTACAAATGAAGGTACAAGACCTGGTGGATTCTAAAGCTCTCAACTTTGCACCCCCTCCAAGTGTCACTAAGAATCCCATGCCCAATCATGGAGGGCCAAGAATTAATGCTATTGAGGAAGACAAGCCATTTTTCTTAATCACCAGTGTTGGACAGATTCGAACGCCTCTGGTAGAAATTAAAGCTCAGCTTCTAGAGTGCCAGATGTTCCCCGGGTGTGAGCTCGGTTGTGGTTATTGCAACATTTCGGTCAACGGGTGTGACAACTTGAGAAGCGACATAGATGGTCTTATCAAAAGTGGTATACTTCAGATCACAACAACGGCGCCTACAAATCCAGCAATTCCTTTGACAACAATTCCTGATTCTCCTACAACTGCAACAACAATCATTCCGACCAATTCATCAGTACTATCAATAATGGCTCCGTCCGTCACTTCAACAAATCAGATGTCAACAACCCTTTCTTCTACAACATCAGCATCCATTTATTCAGCGGAATCTTCTACAACGCCAACAGATATCTCAGCAGTCACCATTTACTATGATCCATCAGATGTTCCTCCAAACAACAACTTCCAACAACAAACAGTGGCACCTCTTGCCAGGTCACCAGTCACAATCTACTATGATCCGCACACCATTCCAGTACCTTCCTCTGTAGCAGTCAGTCCAGTTACCATCACGGTGCCTGGACCAGTTCCTTATGAAAGCAGTAATGCCATACCTTGGCATTATGGCTCTGATCTTTACTGCAACGGGGAGAAAATCACTTTGGATTCTTCAACCTCTTCTCCACAGATTGATAATGTTGGGGGAGGCGGAGGCTTCACCCGAAGCGGACGCCTTTTTGCCTTACAAGTGCAAAGACCTAATGCCAAAGCAGAAGCTGCTGCCAAAGCAAAGGGGAAGAGTGTGATATCTGAAGAGCCAATTATCAAAGAAACTCAGAAGACATCTTTTGAACAAGATGTAGACGAGTTTATGAGGATTATAAAAAGAAGTGATTACAAAGTGGTGGATCAGCTCCACCAAACTCCCTAAAAAATCTCCATATTATCCCTGCTGATGTGTTCTGAAGCTCACAGGAATGTATTACTGAAAGTCCTACACGCAGCATACGTGCCAGAGGAGATCACCGTTAATCAGCTAGAAACTGTGGTGGCAAATGTCAACACCAGTCATGGACTGGGCTTTACCAATGCTGACTTAACAACTGAGGGACGTAACCACAACAAGGCTTTACACATCACTCTAGAATGCAAGGGTGCTGTTCTATCCCATGTACTGGTGGACACTGGGTCTTCGCTCAATGTTCTACCAAAGAAAGCCTTGGTGAAGCTGGAGTACGATGGCTTGGCACTGCGTCCGAGTAATCTGGTGGTGAGAGCATTTGATGGCTCTAAAAGATCAGTGCTAGGGGAGATTGATCTGCCTGTGATGATTGGCCCGCAGACTTTTAAAATTACCTTCTATGTGATGGACATTCAGCCGGCCTACAGCTGTTTGTTGGGTAGACCTTGGATCCATGCCGCTGGCGCTGTTACGTCTACCCTTCACCAGAAGCTGAAATTCGAGTGGGAAGGCCAGATCATCACCATCTGTGGTGAAGAGGATATCTTTGTTAGCCATCTGGCTACGTATAAGTACATTGAAATGGATGGAGAAATCCATGAAACCATGAGCCAGGGGTTTGAGGCCCTGAACATTAATGAAGCATCTGCTGTACTAGGAACCTCCATGACATATTATCAGCAAGCCAGGAAGGTTGTTGAAGAGGGGACTGCCCAAGGCTGGGGCAAGCTGCTGCCCGTAGAGAAGAAGGAGGACAGATTTGGGTTGGGTTACAAACCAACTCAACAAGATCAATCAGAGGCTGCTAAGAAGCCTAGTTTTGTCAGCGGGGGAATGCTCACCCCGGATGCAGTGAACAACTTGGAAGACGAGGATGAAAGCGACCGCAACCTGGAGAGCTGGATACGTCCAAGGATCCCGGGGAGCCAAGTCCTTAACTGGTCTTCCCAGGAAATTATAAGGGTTACTCCTGCAGAGTAATTATTATTTCCTGTATCTTTAAGCATGCATCAAGTCTTGCATCTTGCCCAAGATGACAAGACTCATTTTGTAATCGGGCCATCTTGTAATTTTGTGCAAACAGATCAATCAATGAATATCGGACATCTTTTGCAAATGAGTCTCTTTCTTTTCCGCTCACTATTTTTCATTTTTCTTTTTGTACAAAAATAAAATGGCAATGTTTTCCAAAATGAAAACTTCATCTCACTTTTTTCTAAAACAAGATTAAAAATGGTCACTAAAATGAACAATCTAAACCTTTGCAGAGAGTGCCTTTCAGACTGCACCGACAACAACACTGCTATGACTTCGCATGACTTTGACAATCCAATCAATCAAGCTGATGAAGGGGTTGAAGAAGATTATGAGCTCCCTGAAGAGCTAGCCAGGTTGTTAAGGCAAGAGGAGAAGGTTATCACTCCTCATCAGGAGGAGGTTGAAACGGTTAATCTTGGTACGGAAGAAGACGTGAAAGAGGTTAAGATCGGGGCCTGCCTACAAGATTCAGTGAAAGAGCAATTGATTGATATGCTTCGGGAGTATGTGGATGTTTTCTCTTGGTCTTATCATGATATGCCAGTGTTGGACACCGATATTGTCATGCACAAGCTACCTTTGAAAGAAGACTGCCCGCCAGTAAAACAGAAGCTGCGCCGTACTCGCCCAGATATGGCAATGAAGATAAAAGAAGAGATACAAAAGTAGTGGGACGCCGGTTTCCTTGCTGTGACTAGCTATCCGCCGTGGGTTGCTAATATTGTACCTGTGCCTAAGAAAGACGGCAAGGTAAGGATGTGTGTGGACTACCGGGACCTAAACAGAGCCAGCCCGAAAGATGACTTCCCTTTACCTCACATCGATGTATTGGTTGATAATACGGCTCAGTTCTCGGTGTTCTCCTTCATGGACGGATTTTCAGGATACAATCAGATCAAAATGTCACCTGAAGACATGGAGAAAACAACTTTCATCACACCTTGGGGCACGTTTTGTTACAAAGTGATGCCGTTCGGACTGAAGAATGCTGGTGCCACTTATCAACGGGCTATGGTAACATTATTCCATGGCATGATCCATAAAGAAATCGAATGTTATGTGGATGACATGATTGCCAAGTCCCTCACAGAAGAAGACCACCTGGTAAATCTGTTGAAGCTATTCAAGCGTCTGAGGAAGTACCAACTGAAGTTAAGCCCCAACAAGTGCACATTCGGGGTGCGATCTGGTAAGCTGCTGGGATTTATTGTAAGTGAAAAAGGGATTAAAGTTGACCCTGATAAAGTCAAAGCCATTCAAGAAATGCCTGCACCGAAGTCAGAAAAAGAAGTTCGGGGGTTTCTAGGTAGATTGAACTACATTTCACGGTTCATATCTCACCTTACAGCAACCTGTGAACCCTTGTTCAAGCTGTTAAGGAAAGAACAAACGGTCAGGTGGAATGAAGACTGCCAAAGGGCTTTTGACAAAATCAAGGAATACTTACAAGAGCCTCCAATCCTTATGCCTCCAGTTGAAGGAAGACCTCTGATAATGTACTTGATAGTATTGGAGGAGTCAATGGGGTGTGTGCTGGGCCAGCATGACGAGTCTGGTCGAAAAGAGTATGCAATTTACTACCTAAGCAAAAAGTTTACCGACTGTGAACAACGTTATTCACTGCTCGAGAAAACTTGCTGTGCTTTAGCGTGGGCTGCTCGCCGACTGAGGCAGTATATGTTGACCCACACTACCTTGTTGATATCAAAGATGGACCCAGTCAAGTATATTTTTTAGAAGCCAGCACTCACCGGACGGGTGGCAAGATGGCAAATGATCCTCACAGAATATGACATTCAGTACACCTCTCAAAAGGCCATCAAGGGCAGTGTATTGTCTGATTATCTTGCTGAGCAACCTATTGACGATTACCAGCCTATGAGATTTGACTTCCCTGATGAGGACATCATGTTCATAAAAGCAAAAGATCATGAAGAGCCTGTTCATACCGAAGGGCCTGACCCGGAGGAAGAATGGACTATGATGTTTGATGGGGCTGTTAATATGAACGGTCGTGGTGTTGGTGCAGTACTCATTACGCCTAAGGGAGTTCACATGCCTTTCTCAGCAAAACTCACCTTTAACTGCACTAACAACGAAGCTGAATACGAAGCTTGTATTATGGGTCTTGAGGAAGCCATTGACCTCAGGATCAAGACTTTAACTGTGTTCGGAGATTCAGCTCTGGTAGTTAATCAAACCAACGGCAAATGGTACACTCACCAGGATCACCTGATACCTTATAGGGACTATACAAGGAGGTTATTGACTTTCTTTACAACGGTCAAGCTTGAGTATATCCCTCGGGACGAGAATCAATTTGCAGATGCTCTGGCTACCATTTCATCCATGATCAAAGTTCAAGCTGCCAACTTTGTACCTCGGATCTCAGTATCCAGACTTGACAGACCAGCATATGTATTCGCATAAGATGTTGTAAAGGATGATAAGCCTTGGTTCCATGACATCAAATTCTTCTTGGAGGATCAAATATACCCACCTGGGGCATCTTCCAATGATAAGAAGACTTTGAGAAGGCTTGCTGGTAGTTTCTTCCTAAATACTGATGGTTCCCTGTACAAGAGAAACTTTGATATGGTACTCCTCCGGTGCGTTGACAGAACAGAAGCAGACTTGTTGATGCACGAGGTGCACGAAGGATCCTTTGGTACCCATGCTGGAGGGCATGCCATGGCTAAAAAGTTGCTAAGATCAGGCTATTACTGGATCACAATGGATGCCGACTGTTGTGCCTATGCCAGAAAATGCCGTAAATGCCAGATTTATGCAGATAAAGTGCATGTGCCCCCGAATCCTCTGAATGTGATGTCTTCACCCTGGCCCTTTGCTATGTGGGGGATTGATATGATTGGTAAGATTGAACCGACTGCTTCGAATGGCCACAGATTCATCTTGGTTGCCATTGACTATTTTACCAAGTGGGTTGAAGCAGCTTCTTATGCCAATGTTACCAGGCAAGTGGTAGCCCGATTTCTGAAGAGAGACATCATCTGTCGGTATGGAGTGCCCGAGCGGATCATTACTGATAATGGTTCTAACTTGAACAACAAAATGATGGCAGAACTATGCCGGAACTTCAAGATCCAACACCACAATTCTTCTCCTTACAGGCCAAAGATGAATGGCGCTGTTGAGGCAGCTAATAAGAATATCAAGAAGATTGTGCAAAAGATGGTGGTTACCTACAAAGACTGGCATGAAATGCTACCATTTGCCTTGCATGGGTACCGTACGTCAATCAGAACATCCACTGGGGCAACACCGTATCAGCTTGTGTATGGTATGGAAGCAGTCCTACCTGTTGAAGTTGAATTACCCTCCCTGCGGGTACTAATGGATGTTAAGCTGAGTGAAGCAGAATGGGTCCGGTCCCGATACGAACAACTGAATCTGATCGAAGAGAAGAGATTAGCTGCAATCTGTCATGGGCAGCTGTATCAGAAGAGAATGAAGAAAGCCTTCGATCAGAAGGTCAGGCTCCGAGAATACCAAGTAGGAGATCTTGTGTTGAAAAGACTCCTCCCTCCTCATACAGACCACAGGGGCAAGTGGACTCCGAACTATGAAGGGCCATTCGTAGTAAAGAAAGTTTTCTCTGGCGGAGCACTGATGCTCAGCACTATGGATGGTGAAGACTTCCCGTCCCCTTGTGAATTCAGATGCAGTTAAAAAATACTTCGCGTAAAAATGACCCGCTGGACATAAAAACAGAATGTAAGTCCAGGCAAAAATAGGGCATCCCGGCGAGTCAAAAACAGAATAAAAGACTCGGGCAAAAATAAGGGAAATAAAAAAAAAATGTACACCCGCTGAGTTGAAAAGCCGCATTGGACAACTCAGGCAAAAATGGGTATCCCGATGGATTGAAAACCCGAAAGGGCGATTCATGCAAAATAAGGGAATAAGCGAACAACTGCATTCTGAATTCGTCTGTATCACTTACAGCTTGGTAAGCTCCGAAAGGATCAAGCTTCGTTCAGAATCAACCTTCTTCAGAAAGCGAGACGAGTTGAACGTCAAATGTCATACGAGTCATAGCAAAGGGAAGCTCCTTGAAGCGTCATCAACATTGCCAACATCTTTTGTTTCTCAATTTGTAACAATCTCTTCATTTTAGGGGATTTGTTTCTTCGACTGTATCTCGCCAATTCAAGGCCCATGAATTAATGAAATAAGATTTTCAGTCATGTTTCGTCTCGTACATTTTATTTTCATTTGCAAAAATGTCCGATGTCTTTAAGATATTGATTGCATAAATACAGATGCTTCTAGAAAATGCGTGCTTGCAGGAAATATACTTACTACCGGGAGTGTCTAAACTCTTACGAGGGAATCCGGTAGGGGATACCTTGGGATTACTTGTGCGTTTCTCTGCCTTTTCAAGATTGCAGGTATTCAAAGCACAACATGGGGCATGAAAGCTTCACCCCAGCAAGCTGGAAAATCATCATCTACTCAGTCATAGCACAGGAGGTGCTTTCTTCCCAGCTGAGTTACCATTTGTTATTTCCTCCTCAGCCAAGTACAAAAGCCAGGGAACCACCTCCCCACAGAGTCTCAACCTCTATCTAGCAAAGCAATACCTGAAGAAATCACAACAGAGTGAAGAAAGCTTCTACAAACCCCAGCTGGGTCCCTCATTACCGAGATGGGTCTATCAAAATAGCCTACTCCCCCATGCAGAGTCATGCATCTTATCAGATCTACCAATGATCATATCCCCAGTTGGGATGTCCACTTCAAGCAGATCGGCCAGAGATCTTCGCTATAACGGGATCCGAATCCCGGATGGTTACCTTTTGCATGATCATAGCATTCGCATCATATTCTCCCCACAAAGCGTAGCATTCCGTCTAATATGGAGCATTACGGCAAAAAAATCAAACACATTGCATCATCATAAGCCATGTTCTGAATACTGATAATCCGTCAATAATATACAGAAAAACTCCCCAGATTCCCCACCAGAAAGCCAAAGCACTTTCCTTACACTCACAAATACAAATACAAATTCCCTAACACCCGTCCGTGTCATCATTCCCCAGTAAAGTCGCCCGAGCATTCTTTACAAGCAGACCACTTATATTGCAGATACTCCTTGACACCCGTCCGTGTCATACCCCCCAGCAGAAAGCCAAAGCATCCCCTTTGCACTCACCTTACAGATACATATACATACAAATCCTTGACACTCGTCCGTATCATCTCCCCCAGTACAGTTACTTAGACTCTTTGTAATCATATATACTTGTACATATCTATACAACTTCCTTGACACCCGTCCGTGTCACCTTCCCCAACATAGTTACCTAAACACTTTGTAAATCAAACACTTGTTTATATTACACTTTTTCTCTTTCTTGACACTCGTCCGTGTCACTCTCCCTAGCAAGTTAAAAACTCATATGTACATCACTTGTACTTTACTCCTGTTCCACTCATACAGATACTCGTCTGTATCTTGTATACACCACTTGTATCCCCTCAGATTCGACACTAGTCCGTGTTCTTTGTTAACCAGTTGGTACTCGTCCGTATCATCATCTCTGAACATGCGTCAGTTTTTGTTTCTACTAATACTCGTCCGTATCATAGTCTTAAGGATGCTCGTCCACATCTTTAATCTATACACGTGTCAAACACTTATGTCTTCTTGAATTTAGACACTCGTCTGTGTCTACTATTCCCCAGAAGAGTCCCCACAGAATCAATACTCGTCCGTGTTCTTTGTTAACCAGTTGATACTCGTCCGTATCATTATCTCTGAACATGTGTCGGCTTTTGTTTCTACCTGATACTCGTCCGTATCATAATCTTAAGGATGCTCATCCGCATCTTTAGTCTATACACAGTACCCGAACAATTATACTTCTCATTTCTTGGATATAGACACTCGTCCGTATTTACTTGTCCCAGCAAATCCCAGTGAACTATTTCCTTTCTATCTGACATTCGTCCTATGTCATGATACCTTTTCGGCAGCCGTACCCTGCCAGGTGATCGTCCTTCACCTCTTTGATGACCATCCCTCATCCTTTCCCCAGCGGAGTCTCCATTATTGGAACCCTTTTCTATACGGCATTCGTCCTATGTCGTGATATTTAGCAGCCGTACCCTGCTAGGTGATCGTCCTTCACCTCTTGATGATCGTCCTTCATCATGCTTATCCGATGGCTGTCCCCATCGTCGACTTTGTTACCCAACATTCGTCCTATGTCGTGATACTTTTTGGCAACCATACCTTGCCGGGTGATCGTCCTTCACCTTAGATGACCGTCCCTCATCTTATCCCCAACAGAGCAGCCGTCCCCTGCTAGGTGATCGTCCTTCACCTTTGATGACCGTACCTCATCATTTATTTCATAATCCCCGGAGAGTCTTATAGCTTTACTTGATGGCCGTCCCCATCATAATCTTTTATATCCCCAGCATGTCGGCCGTCCCCGTCATTGCTCTTTCCCCAGCAGTCATCCTCTGCTCGACGGTCGTCCTCCGTCACCTGCACTTTATAAATAATTTATTTTTCTTTTACAATCTATATCCCTTTTCTTCTTCATTCTGTGAGTGCAAATTTTGGACTGTCTTTGGTATTCAACCATAAGTTATCTTGTTTGCCTGTTAAGCCGTTGCTTACATCCTACACAGCTAACTCATGTTTGAATAGGGGCAGCTGTAAACACCCCAAATTTGCCCTCACCCATTCACACCATGGATTGTGATTTCTTTTCATTTGCATAAGTTCAATCATATTATCACCATATTGCATTTTTGCTTCACTGCATTGGTTCTAAGTCATCTGCATTTAGGGTTTGTGATTTGAGCCATCCCTGAGCTATCTGAGCCACTCCAAAGGTCTTCAATCACTTCAAAGGGTTCCATGTATGTTCAAGCATCATATTCCATCCTCACAAAGTCAAGAAAGGCAAAGAATCACAAGAACTGAGAATGGCATGGAAGCAGAGCCAGGTTTAACTGCACAGATGACCTAGAATTAGGGTTTTGGTTTCAAAGGCCATAACTCCAAATTTTTTGGTCATTCTTGTTTCTATTGGTCTCTATATGGTATAGAGATCATGCATATCAATTTTCATGAAGAAATTCCATGGGGAAGTCATCTGATCAAAAGTTGACTTCTTGAGCAAGTCAGTGTAAAATCAGGGCATCTGAGGCCCCCAATGACCCAACCAAGGGGTGTTCTTCATCATTTTGATTGTGTATGAACTTTATTTGATCATAGAAGATGTTGGAAGTTCACAAGATTGAAGAATTTCAAGCCATTTGCAAAGTTGCCATTTTGGGAAAATGACTTGTAATGGAAACTTGCCATTTTGGGAAACTTTTTCAACCCTTGCTTTTTGATTCAAAAATGCTTCAAATGAGAAAACTTTGGTCATGAAAGTTGTAGAATGGATCATTCCCTTTTCAAAAAGTACAAGAACTCATTCTAATTCATTTTGGATCAAAAGTTATGGCTTGTCAAAGTTGGGAAAAATCACATAATTTCAAGTTATGCACCAAAGAGGCAAAGTTGCAAAACCACTTGCCAAGACAAATTGTGCTATCAAATGGACTTCTAATCTTTGTGCAAACATAAACCAAGGCCTAAAATTCAGAATGCATCAAAAGTTTACTCATTTTCATGACTTGTGGATCAAGAAATTTCAAAAGGCCCAAAGATGAACAAAGTTGCAAAACATCATTCAAACCCTAATCCACTTGCTGGCTGGCTTCAAAACTGATCCCATGGCATTCCTCATTCCTTGCTGCGCAGGACACCCCTTTTGTACTTGATTTACCATGGACCCATACCTCTCTTACACAAATCTTGACTTTTTGCATAAGGACCCATACCAATCACAATAGGGCACACCAACTCCTCTGACCTCTCTAGTTGTGATAAGTGGACCAAAGGCAACATAACACACCACCCAACACAAGCTGAAAACCTCAGAACTTGTTTCTTTAGTTATAGAATGGTAGAGTGTGTTCCACTGGTCACAATGAACTTTGAATGGTGAAAAATGGTTGAGTTTTGAGTGTGTATGCATGTTCTGAAATTTTGTTCAGTTTTAGGTCTTTGTTCGAATCTTGCTATTGATGAAGAATAAATGAAATTTGGTGCTGGATTCTTGCTCAATGGGGTTTGGGGATGATTTTTGGAGATTTTGGGGGGTTTGATTTAGCCTAGGGAGTGTTTTAGAGAAATCTCAGGGGAGAGCTGGCCGGAGAAGATGACCGGAGGTCTTCTCCGGCCACCTGAAAGTGATTAGAGCCTTAAATGCGTTTAGGGCAAAGTTTGAATGTGGACCCTTGATTCAGTAGACTTTTGTTGACTCCCGCGCGTTTCAATGGCCAGGATGGTTTCATTAAACCCTAATCCACGTCATTAATCTAATTAATTAAGTTTATAAATTAATCCTGCCAGTTTGAATCTCAGCCACAAGATCTGGCGCCAGTCAACTCCCGCGCGTCCCATTCAAATCTCAGCCACTGGATCTGTTGACTTTCATTTAAATTCATTTTAATTTCATTTTTCTTGAATTTTCTTTCTCATTTTATTAAAAATAGTAAAACACATCACAAAAATCTCATTTTTTGCATGCTGACTTAAAATATTTTTCTCATTCCAAAAATATTTTTATTTTTATTTTTTGCATTAAAAATTATTTTTAAATCATTTAAATGTTTATTTTTAATTAGTTAATGAAAATTAATTAATTAAAAATACATTTAGGTATTTAAAAATCACAAAACTTCACATAGCATTTAGAAACATTTAGAAACATTGTCCAACTCTCAAACCAAATTTCTTTTTTGATCTTGATCCCTTTTGATCATTTTCTTTGGATTTAATTTCATTTCAAGGCATTATTTTGTTTCAAACTTCAAAAATTCATTTCTGCCTAACCATTGAGAGTTGGATGATGATTCTTTTTACATTGCATCTTGTATAGCATGTAGTTTGTAGGATAAAATTGGTTTGAATTGATCTTGCATTTTCAATTTGTTTAGCATTTTTCTTGATGAAGTACCCCAAAACCCTAGCCAACTTAGGAAATTCATAACTTTCACTAGGTTAAGAGTTGGGTCCTCCCCTTTGGGCAGTGAGTTTGCATAGGTTTCGGGTATCTTTGATTGCATTTTCAAATTTTTATCATGTTGTTTGCTTCTGGTTTTGGATTTTTGCTTTGCATGATGCATGAAACCCTAATTTGTGCCTTCTTTTGCATCCATTTCTCATTTTCTTGCACCCATTGACTTGCCATGACATTTTGTGCATTCTTTTGATTCATAATACATCTTAGGACAGTTTAGAATCATGTTTGATCATTGCATCTTTCATTTGCCATGTTGTATGTCCATTGCATTTCATAACTTTTCATGTATGTTCATGGTTCAAGGCATGCCTCATTTGCATCCTTATGTTTGTTTGATCATTCTCATGCCTTGCCTCATGTTTGTATCATCCCTTAGCATCATCAACATCATGCTTATGCTTCTGGTCTTGGTTTGCATCTTGGCATTGCATCTCATTTGCATTGCATTCCATTTCTTTTGCTAACTTTTCAGGTGGTAAGTTGTTTTGAGAAGTGAATTTGCCTTCACTTCTCACAATCTCTTTTCATCTCTTTCATACTTTATTTGCTGCATTTTGCATGTGTCTTAGAGTGAGCTTGCTCATTCATGCTCTTCTCCTCTTTCTTTCTTCAAGAAACTTGTCTCCTTAAGTGGAGCAAGTTGTTTTGCTTCTCTTTGCCTCTTGTTCCTTTCATCTGCTTCCTTCCTGATGGTTTCTCTGAAGATCTTTCTCTTAAGCCTCATAAACCCTAGGATCTCCAAGCATGATAAAAATTAGGTTTTGATTAGTCCCCCCATTTAGCTTTTACCTTTGTGTCATCATTGAGTCTTCTCTTCTCACCTCATAATCCAGGACTAAACCCTAAAGGCTTTAAGGCTTTGTGATTAAGCTTATGCCTGCATCCTTCTATTAGGATGGAGTGTATAACTTTAATCCTAAGTGTTAAACCCTTAATGTGTTTAAGTCCTTTAATCAATTCACCTAATAATCATCAAGACATCAAGCTTGTAACTTGGGCCTTGCATTAGGGTTCTAATTCTTCCTTAATTGGTTAAGAAGGACTAACCCTAGTGTTAATGGACAAGTCCCCCTCAAGCTGTCTTACAAACCATAAAATCCATTTATTAATCTTACCATTAACTAAAATCCATTCTAATAAAGGCTTTGTTTTGTCATGAGGTTAATCCCTAATCATGGATTAAGTTGAAGAGCTTTCCTCAGCTTAAATGCTCTCATCTATTATCCTTCTATTAGGATGGTGTAATGAGTCCATTAAATCTTTGATTATGGCTTAATCTCATTACTTAACACTAAACAAAAACAACAAAAACATCTAAATAAGTGCAAGTAGGTTAATGATCTTAATCCTACATCAGGGTGATTAAGTGTGAGATGCTGACTTCACACTTAAGGTATTTTCATTACCCCTAATCAGAGGGAAGATGTGATGAGTTTACTAAACCTTTGGTTTAGGCTTAAGCTCATTAACCTATGACAAACTCCCAAAAGCAATAAAAGACTGAAAACTCAAAAACAAACAATAATCGTCTCCTCCGGGATTCTTTTCTCATCTCATTCACTCACAAACGAGAACTTGCTTCTTCCGTCTAATGCAAGACAGTTTGCACCTGAGCCAGACAGGTCATACACTTGAGCATAGACAAGTAAGCAGTTCACAAGTCAATTTATCTTTCAGTCTCTTTGAGTCGAACTACGGTGTTCTGACTTCCTCATTGCACGAGAGGATACGTAGGCATAACTTAACAGTTATCGAACAAAAGTCTCTGTATATTCCCCCCCTTTTCCAGCATCATTCTTAAGCCTCATTATCTTGAGCATTTCATCCTTATTCTTACACTGACACTTCACTTACATACACTACACTTCTTTTACACTGACACTTGCATTCTTTTCCAGCTTTGATACACAAATTGCACTGACACTACCCCTTTAAAACACAAATCTTTTAAGCGTGGATCCCGTCGAGTACGGCGGACAATCTGGGTGCTAATACCTTCCCAGGTTGTAACCAACCCCCTTTCTCAGTCTCTCTGGTTCGCAACCGTCTTATCCATATCTTTTCTTAGGTCTATGCAGCATTACCTTTCCTCCGGGATAAAAATGCCTAGCTGGCGACTCTTTTCTTTTCTCTTGAGATCACCCTTGTGTGTTCTCATCCCTCTTTCGCCGACCGTTCGCGTCTGTACCCCTTATGACCTTAGCCTCATTTGGTGGGAGCGACACATATCAACTCTATTGATAGAAAAATTTGGAAAGTTATCCAAGAAGGCCCTTTTCAAATAACCATGGACGGACCGGATAATGTCCAAATTGAGAAACCGGAAGCACAATGGGATGATAATGATGAAAAGAATTATAGCTACGATTGGAAAGCTCGAAACATACTTATAGCTTCCTTGGGAGCTGATGAATATTTTCGAGTTTCTCATCACACATCGGCTAAAGCTATGTGGGAAGCCTTACAAGTTGCCCATGAAGGAACCGATGATGTTAAGCTTGCTCGAATTAATACTCTACAACAAGAGTTTGATCGTTTTCACATAAGCCAAGGGGAAACCGTTGGTGAAATGGGAAAAAGATTTTCTCACTTGACAAATATATTAAATGCTCTTGGTAAAACTACTCCTAATGATGTTGCAACTAACAAGATTTTGAGATGTCTTACTAGGGAATGGTTGCCAAAAGTTACGACAATTAAAGAAGCCAATGACGTAAGAACGTTGGATCTAACGACTCTCATTGGAAAACTACAAGAGCACGATGTTGCACCCCAAAATTTGCCCTCACCAAGACAAGACATTGTGTACTAAGGTTCACAAGGTTCACAATTAGTCAAAAAGTTTGACAATTCCCTCAGATAATGCATCCTCCTAAGCAATGCATCTTAAACTAGGGTTTTGACTTTCATAAGGATAAATGGACTACCAAGGCTTCAAATGAGTTTCATAGCATCTTATATGTCTTCAAGAACCCCTATGTCAAGTTTCAAGGCTTTCCCAAAAGGTTTGCTCAGTCAGATGATCAAATATGCTAAAATTAGTCAAAACAGTTAAAAAGTCAAACTGAGGTCAACTGTGGTCAAACCAAAGTCAAACTTCATGAGTTTTTTCCAAAATCAAGCTTATGAAGTAAAATTCATCATTTTATCAAGGGTTGATCATGATTCATCAAGGAGATTTCAGATCATCAAGAATCAGGAGTTTCTAAATTAGGGTTTCCACATGAAAAGTCAACCGAACTTTCACCAGCCATAACTTTCACATGCTTCATCAAATATTTTCCATCCAAAGCTCATTTTGAAGGAAATTGAATTCTCTACAACTTTGTGTCTCACAAGCCAAGCCCAAAAATGCTTCATTTGGAAGGATGAGCTAAGACATTATAGGTCATTTTAAAAGTCAACAAAAAGTCAACATCTTCCAAAGGGCATAACTTGAGAATGGTAAAAGATATGGACATGAGACAAAAAATGTTTATTAAAGGACTCTCTAAGCTTTCCAAAATGTCCAAGAACACCTTCATAGAATTAAAATTGAAGTATTTGTGCCTTTGCAAAGTTGGGAAATTTTTGAGAGGTTTATAAAGCAAATGGGATCTTAGAACCAAATTTCTCCAAATGGGCTTGCATTTTTATGACCCAAACACTTCCATGACATCATGCACGAATTAAAAATCATTTATTCAAATTTTTATTCATTTTATTTTATTTATTATGATTTTATACATTAAAAATCATTTTAAATCAAAATAAAATATAAAAGTTGCAATATTTGATAAGATTTTGGTTCTAGAAAGTCATAAAGATCAATTTAAAGTGATTGAGATCATACAAAATCAGATCAACCAAAAATAGTAAGGATATATCAAGATTTTTTCAATATTTGGAAGCATATCGTTTTCAATCTCAATCGATCCAAAAGTCCAAAGGAGGATGTGTTTTTTTGACCTAATTAGTTCACACTATATATGTACAACATAAAGCACACAAGGGACACGGATTGGACAGCCTCTAAGCATAAGATCAAATTCAAACTTTTTCAAGAAAAACTCAGATTCGGTTTCTTACTTTCCATCACTTTTAAGGAAATTTGAAGGTTCAAACATGATCCTTGGACATCATTGATGCAATCCCAACCATTCATTGCATTCAAAACATCAAGAATTAGCCAAACCGAATTCGTTTTGTTCTTAAAATTTAATTTTTCGATTATGACTTTTCATGCATTACTAACAAGTTTTGGTTGTGTTTTATTGTTTGTGAAGTTCTAGGGATTGTTTCTGGACAAAAACATGGAAGTTTCATGGTGTAATCCGTTTATCACCATAGTTAGGGTTTATCCCTTTGAATTGGGGTTTCTTAATCCAATGCATATAAATACATTCTAAGACCGTAGATAGATTAAATGAACTGCATAGATCACAATGGTGTGCTCAATTGGATGAAATTGTACATGTTTGGCATAGTTTGTGTTTCGCAGGTTTGTACACGCAGGTGAAATCGCAAGAAAAGTCATAGGAAAATTCGCAGGAAAACCTGCGAATTTCAGAGGAAGAAGATGAAGTTTTGCCGCAATTCTGAAATTCAAAAAAATGTTTTATTTTATATATATTTCTTTGTATTATAATTAACGAATGAAGCAAGTGGCCTGGTGGATAGAACATGTGCGTGTGAAGCTGCAGAGCCTGGGTTCGATTCCCAGGTTCTTTCTTTTTGTTCATTTATTTTTTTCTTTTTCCAGGTTTATAATTTAGGGGATTTGGTCCATTCCTTGACCAACTGACGCGCGCAGCCCAGTGGTTCTCCATTAAACTGGTAATGGGGAGGTCCTGGGTTCAAATCCAGGCCTCCCCCATTTTTTTTAAAGCTTGTTTTTTTTATTTTTTTATTAATTGTTTTAATTATATATGTTTTAATTAATCAATTTGTTTTATATTAAAATTATAAATTCTATTTAAAATGTTAATCAAAATTATATTTTCATAAATATCATAATATATTTTATAAATAATTTTGTATATAATTTTATTATTTATAATATGTAAATAAGTGAAATAAGTTTTAATTAATTATTAAAATATTTAAACCCTAATTTTTTCTTAAATAAAAATCTAAACCCTAATTTTTTAAACCCTAATTTTTTAAACCCTAATTTTCTTAATCCTAATTTTTCATAACCTTTAAGCATTTAATCTAATATTTTTATAAAGTATCATTAATTATTTATTATTTGTTTAATATGTAAATAATTAATATTTGTTTATTATTATTATTAATTGTTCTATTTTATTCTAAATTTTTTTCTAAATGTTCATTTAACTTAAAAATAATATTTTCTCTTAAATTCTTATTTTCTTTATGTTTTTTACTAACCCCTTTTATTATTATTATTTCATTATTGCTAACCTTTAAATTATCACTTATTCATTATATTTATCATTATTGTTTCTATTATTATGTAATTGCGAAAGCCATGTAATAGTCGTAGATTTATTTTTTTTGTCTCTATTTTATTTTTGTAAATATTTTTATTGCCATGGTTAGTAATTTTAGGGTGTGTATAACTACGTGTAATTAAAATAATTTAGAAAACTAATTTAAATAAGATAAATATTTGAATATGAACACTCACACACGTAAGTCGATCTTTGATCGCCATCCTACACTTTCTAGGGTTACCTCTCATGTTGCCTATTTCTAAGGTCAAGTAAGGTGTCTTAAGCAAAGTCCCTTCATAAATATCATCAAGTCCCTTCAAATTATAAGATCAAGTCCCTTCGAGGTTGCCTACGATAAATGATCTTGTCCCTTCGAATAAAAGATGATAAGTCCCTACGAATTGCTAAAGACACCTTGCAGTTGCCTAAATTCAGATGTCCCTTCACATGTCCCTTATCACATCCAAGGTAATGACTACCTATTCCTTAATAATAGGGATAGTCTTACCATTGAAAGAACATAAAGAATAATAAAGACTTAATATAGGGTAGGTTCCTCTTAAGTACTTGCTCACCTTTTCAAAATACATTTTACACTTCACATTTCAAACAAATTTTCAAAACAAAGTCTTTATATACATCCATACGAGGATCATTATAAAGTACTTAGAAAATTTTTAATCACACACTACACCTTTCTCAAAACAATTTAAAGTGAGCTAAGTAACTAAGAGCCCATGGATAACCATGGATATAAAGGGTGCTAACACCTTCCCTTTGTATAATCTACCCCCCAAACTCAAAATCTTTTTAAGGTATTTCTTGTTCTTTTATGTCCTTTCCTTTTGGATAAAATAAAAGTCGGTGGCGACTCTTGCTATCCGCAACATTTAACTAAAGTCAGTTCTCCCACCGTGTTACAGAACTGGCGACTCTGCTGGGGATAATATTAAAGAGGGGTACCCTTAGGAAAAAGATCACTTTAAACTTGTTTGCTTTGTTTGCTTACTTTACTTGTTGGGTGCTCTTATGTGTGAAAGATCCTAACCCGGATCTAGTGTACCTTAGGTAAATGGCAATAGACCAAGGAAACTGTACGGCGTATACCGATATGGTTGATCTGATGGCCATAGTTAGTGTGACTTCTTGGTTGGTGCTTATGTTCCTTAAGAAAGTTGAGGATAATATGAGGCTTCCATATGTTGTTAATACACTAACTGACTTTTAGAACCCTAGTCATCCCATCTTGGCCTTTAGAAAGTAGTGAGATAACCGACTTTGGTGAAGACTGAAGTTGGTTGATACTCGATGCTACACTCATTGAGATCCTAAACTTGGAGGTTTTGGTTGGCAAGTAAGTTTCCTACTGAACAACCACCCTTGGGAAGGATCAATGATATTGAGATCCCTTAGAACCTGGTTACTATTGTAGGACAGGATGAACCAACTAAACTTCAGGGGAGGGTATTTACCTTTAAACCTCATGCAAGCCTCTAAACCTAGGGCTATGTGTAAACACCCCAAATTTTCCCTCACTAAGTTCACACCATGGCTTGTGATCTTTTCATTTGCATAAGTTCAAACATATCATATCATGTTGCATTTTTGCTTCACTGCATTGGTTCAAAGTCATCTGCACCTAGGGTTTGTGATCTGAGCAAACCAAGGGTCATCTGAGCCACTCCAAAGGTCTTAAATAATCTCAAGAAGGTCCATGTATGTTCAAATATCATGGTATATCCTCCCAAGATCAAGGAAGTCAAAAAATCACAAGAACAGAGAAAGGCATGGAAGCAGAGCCAAGCTTAACTGCACAGATGACCTAAAATTAGGGTTTTGGTTTCAGAGGCCATAACTCCAATTTTTTTGGTCATTCTTGTTTCTATTGGTCTCTATATGTTATAAGGATAATACACACCAATTTTCATGAAGAAATTCAATGGGGAAGGCATCTGATCAATAGATGACTTCTTGAACAAGTCAGTGCAAAATCAGGGCATCTGAGGCCCCAATCATCCAACCAAAAAGTCTTCTCCATCATTTTGGGTGTATATGATCTTTATTTGATCTTAGAAGAGATTAGAAGTTCACAAAATTGAAGAATTTCAAGCCATTTGCAAAGTTGCCATTTTGGGAAAGTGACTTGTAATGCAAAATTGCCATTTTGGGAAAGTTTTTCAACCTCCTCTTTTTGATTCAAAAATGCTTCAAATGAAAAATGCTTGGTCATGAAAGTTGTAGATTGAACCATTCCCTTTTCTAAAAGTACAAGAACTTGATCTAATTCATCATAGAACTCAAGTTATGGCCTTGCAAAGTTGGGAAAATCACTAAAATTCACTTATGCACCAAAGAGGGAAACTTGTAAAAACTCATGTCAAGGAAAAATGTGACCTCTAATTGACTTATAACCATTACACAAACATGATACATGACCTATAATTCAGAATTTCCCAAAGAATCACTCATTTTCATGCCTTGATCATCAAGTATTTCAAAAGGGACCAAAACCTTCACAAATTGCAAAATGCCCCAAATCTTGACATCCACTTGTGCCAGCTCTTCAAATCAGTTTCCATGGACCTCCCTAAAGCCAGCTGACTCGAGCCATGCCTCACAACTAGCCTGCCATAAGCCCATACCTCAAAGGAAAACTTTCTTGACTTTATGCAATTTGAGCCATACCAATCAAACTATTCCACAACAACTCTACTGACCAATGACAGCTTCACAAACATGCCTCAAAGGTTACATTTCATAACTTCTTGGAGCTGAGAACAACACACACACTCAGTTCTCAAAATTTTCCTCTTACCTTCATCTCTTCGAAACACATCACACGAGCATCAAATCTTCAAACAAACTTCACATACCAACTCACCATCACCCATAAAACATTTTCCACCCCTTGAAACAGCCTGAAACACTCCAAATCAAAAACACGATTCTTGGCCGGTTGGAACACAAACCTTCAAAATACCTCATTTAAACTCATCCAAAGCATCAAAGTATCACAAGGGAGGTCATTAGAGCTGATTGGCACGAAGGAGGAGGTCAGAAAGCTCCAAAAGTGGAAGCTCCAGTTCAGGTATCACCAAGAACATTTTTCCCAGAACTTGATTTTTATGTTATAGAAATGTTGTTTATGCTTCACTGATCACACTGCACTTGTTGGTTTGGAAAATGATTGAGTTTTGAGCCTGGACCGTGTCTCTGAAAGTTTGACCTAAAAATTTGTTTGCTTCGATTCTTGCTTGTGATGAAATATAAATGTGTTCTTGTGATTGATTCATGTTTGGGGTGGGTAGAGGATTAAATCTGGAACTTTAGAGCATTTGAAATAGCCTAGGGAAGAAGTTAGGATTTTGTCTCACCGGAGAAGATGACCAGATCACGTGTTAAAACCCTAATCTAGTCATTAACTTAATTAATTATGTTTAAAAAATTGAAATTGTCAGGTTTGATCCCAGCCCTTCAAACACGCGCCAGTCAACTCCCGCGCGTTTCATTTAAATCCTGGCCTTTAGATTGGTTTACTTTTCCATTTAATTCATTTAAATTCATATTTTTGTTATTTGTTTTGCATATTTATTTTAAAATAGCTAGAAAAATCCCAAAAATTTTATTTTTTGCATGCTGACTTTATATAATTTCCTCAATCCAAAAATGATTTTTATTTTATTTTTTGCATTAAAAAATATTTTTAAATCATTTAAATGATTATTTTTAATTATTTATTGGAAATTAATTAATTAAAAATACATTTAGGTATTTAAAAATCCCAAAAAAATTCAGAGAACTTTTTCAAACATTTAGAAACATTTACAAACTCACAAGACAAATTTCTTTTTGGTTTTGATCATATTTTGCCAATTTTCACTTGAATTAGGGTTCTTTAATTTGAATATTTTTAACCCTAACTTCAAAAATTCATAACTTTTGATCCAAGTTGAGTTTGTGAATTGTTATTTTTGCATTGTGTTATGCATACTTTCAAGCATCTAAAAACATTTTTGTTCCATTTTTATAGTGCATTTTCAATTTGTTTGGCAGTTTCCCTTTAAAATCAACCTTAAAACCTTAGAAACTTAGAAAAATCATAGGTTCCTTAGGGTTTAGCTTCTGACTTCCCCCTTTGGGCAGTGAACTTGTATAGGTTTAGGGTTCTTTTGGTTTCATTTTCAATTTTTTATCTTACCATTTGCTTCTGATTTTGAATTTTGTATCTCATGTTGTACATAAACCCTAATTTGCATCTTCATTTGCATTCATCTTGCATAAGCTTGCATACATGAACTTGCCATGACATTTTGTGCATCCACATGACATATAAGACATCTTAGGACATGTTGAAGTCATATTTGATCATTGCATCATCCATTTGCCATGTTTTTGCTTTCATTTGATGTCATATGCATTCATGAACTTTCATGCTTCTTATTTGCTTCATTTACATTCTCATCCTTTGTATGATCATCTCCATCTCATGACATACATTTGCATCATCTCTTTACATCATTAGCATTATGAATATGTTTCTGACTTTGGTTTTTATCTTTGCATTTCATCTCATTTTCATTTCATTTCATTTCTTTTTGCTAACTTTTCAGGTGGTAAGTGTTTGAGAAGTGAATATGCCTTCACTTCTCATAATCTCTCCTCATCTCTCTTAAGCATCATTGCTGCATTTTACTTGTGAATTAGAGTGAGCTTGCTCATTCATGTTCCCTCCTAACTTTCTTTCTTCAAGCAACTTATCTTCTTAAGTGAAGTAAGTTGTCTTGCTTCTTTTTGCTTCTCCTCCTTTCATCTTCCTTCTTCCTTGGAGGCTCTTCTTGAAGATTTCTTGCAAGCTTCATAAACCCTAGGAATACCCAAGCATGTTAACAATTAGGGTTTGATTAGTCCCCCCATTAGTTTTACCTTTTGTGTTATCTTTGTGTCTTCTCTTCTCATCTCTTAATCAAGGACTAAACCTTAAAGGTTTTAAGGCTTTGTGATTAATCTTATGCCTGCATCCTTCTATTAGGATGGAGTGTATAACTTTAATCCTAAGTTTTAAGCCCTTAATGTGTTTAAATCCTTTAATAAATTCATCTTAATAATCACTAAGACAATAGCTTGTAACTTGGGCCTAACATTAGGGTTCTAATTCTTCCTTAATTGGTTAAGAAGGACTAACCCTAGTGTTAATGGACAAGTCCCCCTCAAGTGGTCTTATAAACCATAAAATTCACTTCTTAATCTTACCATCAACTAAAATCCACTTTAATAAAGGTTTTGTTTTGTCACGAGGTTAATCCCTAATCATGGATTAAGTTGAGAAGCCTTTCTCAGCTTAAATGTTCTCATCTATCATCCTTCTATTAGGATGGTGTAATGGGTCCATTAAATCTTTGATTATGGCCTAAACTCATTACTTAACACTAAACAAAAACTCCAAAAAACATCTAAATAAATGCAAGTAGGTTAATGATCTTAATCCTACATCATGGTGATTACGTGTGAGGTGTTTACTTCACCCTTAAGGTATTCTCATTACCCCTAATTAGAGGGAGGATGTGATGAGTTTACTAACCCTTGGTTTAGGCTTAAGCTCATTTTCTTATGACAAACACAAAAAGGTAATAAAAGATTGAAAACACCAAAAACAAACAATAATCGTCTCCTCTGGGATTCTTTTCTCATAATCTTCACTCACAAACGAAAACTTGCTTCTCCCGTCTAATGCAAGACAATTAGCACCTGAGCCAGACAGGTCACACACTTGAGCATAGACAAGTAAGCAGTTCATCAGTCAATTTATCTTTCAGTCTCTTTGAGTCGAACTACGGTGTTCTGACTTCCTCATTGCACGAGAGGATACGTAGGCATAACTTAACGATTATCGAACAAAAGTCTCTGTACTTTCCCCCTCTTCCAGCATTATTCTTCAAGCCTCATAGTCTTGAGCTTCACATTCTTTCCTTGCACTGACACTTGCATTCTTTTCCAGCTTTTGCACACAAAATAGCACTGACACTACCCCTTTAAACACAAATCTTTCAAGCGTGGATCCCGTCGAGTACGACAGACAATCTGGGTGCTAATACCTTCCCAGGTTGTAACCAACCCCCTTTCTCAGTTTCTCTGGTTCGCGACCGTCTTGTCTATTTCTTTCCTAGGTTTATGCAGCATTACCTTTCCTTCGGGATAAAAATGCCTAGCCGGCGACTCTTTTCAGTTCACCCTTGTGTTCTCTCCTCTCGCCGACCGTTCGCGTCTGTACCCCTCTTGGCCCCTGTGTCATCAGGTGGGAGCGACAGCTTGGCGACTCTGCTGGGGACCTTATATTGCAACCAGGGCTTCTGGTTCTTTTTGTGGGTTCTTCCTAGCGCTTGTTTGATTTGTGTTTATTGGGGTGTTATGTTCTAGGTGTGTTATTTGTTTTGCTTTATTTACTGCTTTATGTACAGCTTTATTTATTGCTTTCATTACAGCCTTATGCATATTTCGTACTGTCATTGCTGGATCAGGTTTTCTTTGGTGGGTGGGGTTACATTGAGAGATTAAGGTCCTATACCTGGGACCTGAGTGACACCTAGGCTAGAGTGGTTCATGTTCTTTCCCATTCCATTTCGGTCTGGTGCGGGAATATGAAATACGGTTCAGATGTGGGTTTCTTCTTGAGAACTCTGTGCTACAGATTTCCTATAGTACTAGGGCTATCTGGGAAGCCTGCTAAGTCTGGATGACCTTTATTAGGACCTTCAGAAGCTGAGGTGAATTAGAGGAGGATTTTTTATGGTTATTGTAAACACTGTACCTCCGGGTTAGAAGTGTTTACACTTCTCATAACAGATCCAAGTCTGAGGATCCTTGTTCTAGAACACTACCTGTGAGGGGGTTGGGCTATTTACAGGTTTGCAGGAACCCTTGGCCACATGATACCCTGTTACTGTTTTGTTTAAGAGTGCTCCACTTTGGACAGTTCTTGTGATTAACCTTGGACATGTGACTCTTTATTTGAGTCCCCCACCCTGGTTACTGGATTTCTAAACCTCCATCTGGACCTTTGAACATATATGGGCCTTATATCAGGACATATAATCAGATCCAACTCTTGATCACAAACCCTTGCATATCATTTGCATATATCATCATTGCATCATTTGACATTTGTTTATTTGCTTTTCAGGGTATCCACCTCATTGTATCTTGGTTTTGGTTTTGACCCCTTCTTCTACTTAGACCTCTGCTTCAGCTGTCTTCATCAGCATCTGCTTCAGTTATCTTCATCACCACCTGCATCAGTCTGTCAGAGACCTACTTCCAGCTTCTCAGTTTGTGATCTTCATCAGCATTTGTCTTCAGCTTCTTCAGCAGCACTCATGGCTACTCCCAGGAAGAGCAACATATCTTACCACTTTTTTGAGCCTGTATTGACTGGTATCAGGCAGGTCCAGTCACTCATCACCCTTGACCACATCCTGCTATTTAGAGAGCACTATGGGGGTATCTTGGATATGGTTATAGACCTAGATTCTTCTCAGAGAAGCATAATCCACACATGCTTACAGTTCTATGACCCACCACTCAGATGCTTCACCTTTCCAGATTTCCAGACGGGGCCTCTATTGGAAGAGTTTTCCTTGTTGATTGGAGTGCCTATCAGAAGAGGGATCCCCTTCAACCCAGAGATGACTGCTCCCAGAAGTGAAGAGATAGCAAGGGCATTGCATTTGGAGTCTGCCCTCATTGAGCAAAACATGACAACAAAAGCTGGGATTCCTGGCTTACATATGGATTTCTTGATTTCTCAGGCCATCCTGAAGGCTTCATTGGGGGAGTGGAAGGCAGTCTGTGAACTTTTAGACCTCAGCATATATGGGGCTATATTGTTTGCAGATGAGCCCAAATTTGTCAGTAAGAATGCCATCCATTTGTTCCTTCTGAAGAACCCAGTGCCTACATTGCTAGGAGATTTTTACTATTCCATCCATCAGAGGAATGAGAAACAAAAGGGGAAGTTGGTTAGATGCTGTGCTCCTTTGTTTTATTCTTGGATGCTCAGACACATTCCTAAATCAGATGCTTTCTTGAACCCACACCAACAGAAGAATTGAGCCAAGAGGTTCATTGCATTGACTTCAGATGATATCAGATGGTGCACCCAGAGCACCAAGGGCAAGGACATTATCACCAACTGTGGACAATACCCAAATGTACCTCTGATAGGAGTAAAGGGTTGCATCAACTACAACCCTTTATTGTTTAAGAGACAACTGGGCTATGCCTTGGTTCACCCTCCCAGAGGACAGGATTTAGCTGAGACCCTATAATGTGAAGTTCAACCTAATTCAGCTGTTGTCAGACAAGCATCCTGGGCTTGGGGTAACATCCAGACAAAAGGGGTAGCTATTCTTGGAAGATGTAATAATGTTGCTTCAGCTCAGTATTTAGACTGGTCCCGTACTAGAGCTCAGATTACCAGAATGCCTTTCACCTTGGAAGACACACCTGAACCATCCACAGTACAGCCTGCAGCAACAATTAGCCTGGAGGAATTTGAAAAGTTGAGGGAAAGGAATGAGCAGCTATCTCAGGCCTTAAAGAAGACTCTTTGGGAAAGAAGTGATGGTCGTCTAGACATTGAGAGATTGGAAAAGCTCAGGGTTGAGCACCTTGCCAAAATTGAAAAGACAGAAGACTACATAAGGAAAGCAAAGGCTGGGGAACAGATATTGAAGAATGCTTGCAAAGAGGCCAAGATTCAGAAAGCTAGGGCTGAGCACTATCTGCAAGAGAGCCAGGCCAGGTGGGTCAGGATCACCGAAGCCCATACACAAGAATACCAGAAGACTCAAACCAAGATTGATCAGCTGGAAGCCAATGAGAAGAAGCAGCATGAAGCTCTGTTGGCTGCACAAAAAGAGATATCAGAGTTGAAGCTCAGAGCAGGATTGAAGAGATCAAAAGACCAGGACAAGTATAAGAAGCTGACCACTGCCATTGCTACCAGGAACCTCCTCATTAGGACCATTACAGAGCACCCAGCTAGTCCAGTGACTGAGGCACTCCTGAAGGAGGTCAGAGAAGATGAGTTTGGATTGGATGTTTGATTTCCCTTTGCTTGTTGTTCTTTTATTTTGATGTACTTTTCCTTTTGTTGTATTTTTTTGACCCTCCATGGGCATGTATTGTAAAACAACTATATGTTTCATCATTTGTAATATATTAGTTTGTTTTCATTGGGCTTCTTTTCTCAAACAACATCAAGCATCGTCCTCGAGGTCTGGAAAGGTCAAAACCAAGAACCAAACCGGATACCTTGGAAAACAAATAAGCATACTGCATTGCATACTAACTTTGTTTTTGTTTTGTAGGTTTTGATATTATTATTGTTTCTAACTTTGTTGTGATCTCGGGAAACATTGCTCGTCGCCGAGTGTTCCCTGTCAACCGCACGCACCGGTACCCAACTCGTAACAACCTTCCCGACATTCAAATGGAGCAAGTACAACAGGACCTAAATGAGGTTAGAAATCAGATGGCAAACGAAGGGGTCGAAATGAGAAACCAGATATCTCAATTCATGGCTGTCATGACTGGCTTAGCCCAGAGCCAAGAAAGGATGAGAGAACTGGTAGAAAGACAGACACATGAGGAACCTCATCTTGGAACAGGGGGAACCAGCAACAATGAACGGGGGCAACCTCGTATTTACCCACCAGAATATGGACCCCATCTGAATCCAGAAGTTAACATCCCGAGGAATGTTCAAGGTAATACTGATGGGGGCAGAATCCTGCAAGAGGATCCCCAAGAAGAACAGTTTACTGTTATAGGGGCTGGAGATGAGGTATATGATAGAAGATTGGATGAGATTGCTGAAAAGTTAAGATCTTTGGAATCTCAGAATTCTTTGGGCTTCGACGTGATGGATATGGGACTAGTAGATGGGGTGAGGATTCCCCACAAATTCAAACCCCCATGCTTTGAGAAGTATAATGGTACCTCCTGTCCGCGTACTCATCTGCAATCTTTCTTGGGAAGGCTCAAGGCTTATACCATGGATGAGAAGTTATGGATGTTCTACTTTGAGGACAGTCTGACTGGAGCTTCGAGAGAATGGTATTCGCATTTGACTAGGGCCACCATAAGATGTTGGAAGGACTTGTCCGAGGCTTTTATTCGGCAATATCAGTACAACCTGGACAGGGCTCCCAATAGAACTCTTCTAATGAGCATGTCTCAGTCTTCTAGAGAGAGCTTCCGGGATTATGCTCAGAGATGGAGACAGCTTGCTGCTGCTGTCCAACCACCCATGTCAGAAAGAGAAATGGCTGACATGTTCATGAACACATTGCAAGGGACTTATATTGATAGACTTGCTGCCTTCTCCTCTACCAGTTTTGCTGATGTGGTCATAGCTGGTGAGAGAATTGAAAGTCTTTTGAAGATGGGCAAAATCTCCGACAATGGTGCAAGTTCCTCCAACAATCCTAGAAAACCTTTTGCAGGACCCCAAAGGGCAGGTGAAACCAATTCTATTCATGCAAGTAGGGGCAGGCCCCATTATTCTCACGGGTCAGTAGCAGCTGTTACTATTCCAGCTCCAGTTCCACAACAATCTTCATATCCTCAACAACAACAACATCATTATCAGCAACCATCTCATTTTCCGCAACAGAGAACCTACAACAACAACAATAGCAACCAACAGCAGCGTCCCTTCCAACAAAGACCATCTCAGGCAAATAGGGTGATTGACCCTATCCCTATGCCTTATGCTTCCTTATTGCCACAACTCCTGAAGCTTAACTTGGTTGAGTTAAGGACGTTGGCACCACCAGATCCTCTCAATCTCCCAAAGAATTATGATGTCAACGCCAGGTGTGCCTTCCACTCTAACGCACCTGGTCACAATACTGAGAAGTGTAGGGCCTTACAGATGAAGGTACAAGATCTAGTCGATTCTAAAGCTCTCAATTTTGCACCGCCTCCGAACGTCAACAGAAATCCTATGCCCAATCATGGTGGGCCTAGGATTAATGCTATTGAAGAGGACCAACCATCTACATTGATTGATAATGTTGCACAGATTCAAACACCCTTGGCTGAAGTCAAAGTTCAACTTTTAAAATGCCAAGTGTTCCCAGGCTGTGGGGCCTGCTGTGAATTGTGTAAGACAGCTAGTAACGGTTGTGAGAAGTTAAGGATTGGCATAGATGGCCTTATCCAAGACGGGATTTTGCAAATTACTTCCACAGCTCCTTCAACAACTCTTGTTTCAGCAACACTGGATCAACCTACAACATCAACAATCATTCCTTCGGTGACAAATTCTCCTACAACTGCAACCACAATCATTCCTAATGATTCATCAACATCACCGGCAATTACTCCGTCCATCACTTCAACAAGTCAAAATTCAATAACTGTTTCTTCTACAACATCAACATCCATTTTATCAATAGAATCTTCTACAACGCCAGCAAAAATTAACGAAGATGTCTCAACGGTCACAATCTATTATGACCCATCAAATGTTCCTCCCAGCAGCAATTTCCAACAACAAATTGTGGCACCTCCTACCAGATCACCAGTCACGATTTACTATGATCCGCACACCATTACAGTACCTTCCTCTGCAGCAATCAGCCCAGTTACCATTACGGTACCGGGACCTGTTCCTTATGAAAGCAATAATGCCATACCTTGGCACTACGGCTCTGATCTTTACTGCCATGGGGAGAAGATCACTCTGGATTCATCAAACTCTTCACCACAAATTGATAATGTTGGGGGAGGCGGAGGCTTCACCAGAAGCGGACGCCTTTTTTCCTCACAAACACAAAGACCTAATGCTGAAGCAGAAGCTGCTGCCAAAGAAAAAGGAAAGAGTGTGGTATCTGAAGAACCAACTGCCAAAGACACTCAGAAGACATCTTTTGAACAAGATGTAGACGAGTTCATGAGAATCATAAAAAGGAGTGATTACAAGGTGGTGGACCAGCTTCACCAAACACCCTCCAAAATCTCCATTTTATCACTGTTAATGTGTTCCGAAGCTCACAGGAACGCATTGTTGAAAGTCCTGCATGCAGCATATGTGCCGGAAGAAATTACTGTTAATCAGCTAGAAATTGTGGTTGCAAATGTCAACATCAGTCATGGACTGGGCTTTACCAATGCTGACTTGACAATGGAGGGACGCAACCATAACAAGGTTTTGCATATCACCTTGGAATGCAAGGGTGCTGTTCTGTCTCATGTACTGGTGGACACTGGGTCATCAATCAATGTTCTACCAAAGAAGGCCTTAGTGAAGCTGGAATATGATGGCTTGGCATTGCATCCGAGTAATTTGGTGGTGAGAGCATTTGATGGCTCTAAAAGATCAGTGCTTGGGGAGATTGACCTGCCTGTGTTGATTGGCCCACAGACCTTTAAAACTACCTTCTTCGTGATGGACATACAGCCAGCCTACAACTGTCTGTTGGGTAGACCCTGGATCCACGCTGCTGGCACTGTTACGTCTACCCTTCACCAGAAGTTAAAATTCGAGTGGGATGGCCAAATCATCACCATCTGTGGGGAGGAGGACATCTTTGTTAGCCAGCTGGCTACGTATAAGTACATAGAAATGGATGGGGAGATCCATGAGACCATGAGTCAAGGGTTTGAGGCCCTTAATATTAATTAAGCATCTGCTGTGTCTGGGACCTCTATCACATCATATCAACAAGCCCGGAAGGTTGTTGAGGAGGGTACCGCTCAAGGCTGGGGCAAGCTGCTGCCAGTTGAAAAGAAAGAAGATCGATTCGGGTTGGGTTACAGACCAACTCGACAAGATCAACCAGAGGCTGCAACGGAGCCCAAGTTTGTCAGCGGGGGGATGCTCACCCCGAATGCTGTATATAGTTTGGAAGACGAGGAAGAAGACGAGCGCAACCTGGAAACTGGATACGTCCAAGGATCCCGGGGAACCATGTCTCAAAATGGTCTTCCCAGGAAATTATAAGAGTTACTCCTGCAGAGTAATTATTATTTCCTGTCTTTAAGCATGCATCAAGTCCTGCATCTTGCCCAAGATGTCAGGGCTCATTTTGTAATCGGGCTATCTTGTATTTTGTGCAAACGATCAATTAATGAATATCATGACATCTTTTGCAAATGAATCTCTTTTTCCCGCTCACTGTTTTTCATTTTTCATTTTTTGTACAAAAATAAAATGGCAATGTTTTTCAAAATAATAACTTCATTTTCACTTTTTCTAAGCAAGATAAAACTGATCACTAAAATGAACAAATCTAAACCCTTGCAGAGAGTGCCCTCCAGACTGCACCGACAACGACACCGCTATGACTTGGTATGACTTTGACAATCCGATTAATCAAGCCGACGAAGGGGTTGAAGAAGATTATGAGCTACCTGAAGAGCTAGCCAGACTGTTAAGGCAAGAGGAGAAGGTCATCACTCCTCATCAGGAGGAGGTTGAGACGATTAATCTTGGTACAGAAGAGGACTTGAAAGAAGTTAAAATCGGGGCCCGCCTGCAGGATTCGGTAAAAGAACAACTTATTGATATCCTTCGGGAGTATGTAGATGTTTTTGCCTGGTCTTATCAGGATATGCCAGGTCTAGACACCAACATTGTCTTGCACAAGCTGCCTCTAAAAGAAGATTGTCCGCCAGTAAAACAGAAGTTGCGCCGTACTCGCCCAGATATGGCAATGAAGATAAAAGAAGAGGTACAAAAATAGTGGGACGCCAGTTTCCTTGCTGTAACTAGCTATCCTCCGTGGGTTGCTAACATTGTACATGTGCCTAAGAAGGACGCCAAAGTAAGGATGTGTGTGGATTACCGGGATCTGAATAGAGTCATCCCAAAAGATGATTTCCCATTACCTCACATTGATGTATTGGTCGACAATACGACTCAGTTCTCGGTATTCTCCTTCATGGATGGATTCTCAGGATATAATCAGATCAAGATGTCACCTGAAGACATGGAGAAGACAACTTTCATCACACCCTGGGGCACATTCTGTTATAAGGTGATGCCATTCGGACTGAAGAATGCAGGTGCCACTTATCAACGGGCTATGGTAACATTATTCCATGACATGATCCACAAAGAAATTGAATGTTATGTGGATGACATGATTGCCAAGTCCCTCACAGAAGAAGACCACCTGGTGAATCTGTTAAAGCAATTCAAGCGTCTGAGGAAGTACCAACTGAAGCTAAACCCCAACAAATGCACATTCGGGGTGCGATCCGGTAAACTGCTGGGATTTATTGTGAGTGAGAAGGGAATTGAAGTTGACCCTAACAAAGTTAAAGCCATTCAAGAAATGCCTACACCGAAAACTGAAAAAGAAGTTCGGGGGTTCTTAGGTAGATCGAACTACATATCAAGGTTCATATCTCACCTTACAACAACCTGTGAGCCTTTGTTCAAGCTGTTAAGGAAAGAACAAACGGTCAGTTGGAATGAAGACTGCCAAAGGGCTTTTGACAAAATCAAGGAATACTTACAAGAGCCTCCGATCCTTATGCCTCCAGTTGAAGGAAGACCTCTAATAATGTACTTGACAGTATTAGAAGAGTCAATGGGGTGTGTGATGGGCCAACATGACGAGTCTGGTCGAAAAGAGTACGCAATATACTACCTAAGCAAAAGGTTTACCGACTGTGAACAACGTTATTCACTGCTCGAGAAAACTTGTTGTGCTCTAGCGTGGGCTGCTCGCCGACTAAGGCAGTATATGTTGACCCACACTACCTTATTGATCTCAAAGATGGACCCAGTTAAGTACATATTCGAGAAGCCATCACTTACTGGACGGGTTGCAAGATGGCAAATGATTCTCACAGAGTATGACATTCAGTACACGTCTCAAAAAGCCATCAAAGGCAGTGTATTGTCTGATTATCTTGCGGAGCAACCCAATGATGATTACCAGCCTATGAGGTTTGACTTCCCTGATGAAGACATCATGTTCATAAAAGCAAAAGATCATGAAGAGCCTATTCACACTAAAGGGCCTGACCCAGGGGAAGAATGGACTATGATGTTTGATGGGGCTGTTAATATGAATGGTCGTGGTGTTGGTGCAGTACTCATTACACCTAAAGGAGTTCACATGCCTTTCTCGGCAAAACTCACCTTTAACTGCACTAACAACGAAGCTGAATACGAAGCTTGTATTATGGGTCTTGAGGAAGCCATTGACCTCAGGATCAAGACTTTGACTGTATTCAGAGATTCAGCTCTGGTAATTAATCAAACCAACGGCAAATGGTACACTCATCAGGAGCATCTGATACCTTACCGGGATTATACAAGGAGGTTACTCACATTCTTCACAACAGTCAAGCTTGAGTATATCCCTCGAGATGAAAATCAGTTTGCAGATGCTCTGGCTACCATTTCATCCATGATCAAAGTTCAAGCTGCCAACTTTGTGCCTCAGATTTCAGTATCCAGGCTTGACAGACCAGCATATGTATTCTCAGTAGACATTGCTAAAGATGATAAGCCTTGGTTCTACGACATCAAATTCTTCTTATAGGATCAAACATACCCACTTGGGGCATCATCCAATGACAAGAAGACATTAAGAAGGCTAGCTGGTAGCTTCTTCCTGAATACTGATGGTTCCTTGTACAAGAGAAACTTTGATATGGTACTTCTCAGATGTGTTGATAAAACAGAGGCAGACTTGTTGATGCACGAGGTGCACGAAGGATCTTTCGGTACCCATGCTGGAGGACATGCAATGGCTAAGAAATTGTTAAGATCAGGCTACTACTGGATCACAATGGATGCCGACTGTTGTGCTTATGCCAGGAAATGTCATAAATGCCAGATTTATGCAGATAAAGTGCATGTACCTCCCAATCCTTTGAATGTGATGTCTTCACCTTGGCCCTTTGCCATGTGGGGCATTGATATGATTGGCAAGATTGAACCGACTGCTTCAAATGGCCACAGATTCATCCTAGTAGCCATTGACTATTTTACCAAGTGGGTTGAAGCAGCTTCATATGCAAACGTCACCAGGCAAGTGGTAGCCCGATTCTAAAAAAGAGACATCATATGTCGGTATGGAGTGCCCGAACAAATCATGACCGATAATGGTTCTAATTTGAACAACAAGATGATGGCAGAACTGTGCCCGGACTTCAAAATCCAACACCACAATTCTTCTCCTTATAGGCCAAAGATGAATGGCACTGTTGAGGCAGCTAACAAGAATATCAAGAAAATTGTGCAAAAGATGGTGGTCACCTACAAAGACTGACATGAAAAGCTACCATTTGCCTTGCATGGGTATCGTACATCAATCAGAACATCCACTGGGGCAACACCGTATCAGCTTGTGTATGGTATGGAGGCAGTCCTACCTGTCGAAGTTGAATTACCCTCCTTGCGGGTACTAATGGATGTTAAGATGAATGAAACAGAATGGGTCCGATCCCGGTACGAGCAGCTGAGTCTGATCGAAGAGAAGAGATTAGCTGCAATTTGTCATGGACAGTTATATCAGAAGAGAATGAAGAAAGCATTCGATCAGAAAATCAGGCTTCGGGAATACCAAGTAGGAGATCTTGTGCTGAAAAGACTCCTTCCTCCTCATACAGACCACAGGGGCAAGTGGACTCCGAATTACGATGGTCCATTCATAGTAAAGAAAGTTTTCTCTGGTGTAACGCTAATGCTCAGTACTATGGATGGTGAGGACTTCCTGTCCCCTGTGAATTCAAATGCAGTTAAAAAATACTTCGCATAAAATGACCCGCTGGACATAAAAACAGAATATAAGTCTAGGAAAAAATAGGGCATCCCGGCGAGTCAAAAACAGAATAAAGGACTCGGGAAAAAATAAGGGAAAATAAATAAAAAAATGTACACCCGCTGAGTTGAAAAGCCGCATTGGACAGCTCAGACAAAAATGGGTATCCTGGTGGATTGAAAACCCGAAAGGGCGATCCACGCAAAATAAAGGAATAAGTGAACAACTGCATTCTGAATTCGTCTGTATCACTTACAACATGACAAGCTTCGAAAGGTTCGAGCATCGGTCAGAATCAGCCTTCTTCAGAAAGCAGGATGAAAAGAACGTCAATGTTATACGAGTCATAGCAAAAGGGAAGCACACTGAAGCGTCATCAACATTGCCATCACCCTTTTGTTTCTCAATTTGTAACAATCTCCTTATTTCAGGGGATCTGTTTCCTCGACTGTATTTGCCAATTCAGGGCACCCAAATTAATAAAATCAGATTTTCTGTCACACTTCGCCTCGTACATTTTATTTCATTTGCAAAAATGTCCAATATCCTTGATATAACGTTTGCATAGAAATAGATGTGCCTTTCTAATCACATGCTTGCAGGAAATATATTTTTACTTCCAGGAATATCTAACTCCTATGATGGAATCCAGTAAGGGATACCTCGGGGTATTTGTACATTTCTTTGTCATAACAGGATTGCAGGTATTCAAAATGCAACATGGGGCATGGAAGGTTTTCCCCAGCAACGTTTCCAGATCATTATTTCCTCAGCACATCTTCCAAATAGCATCAGAAATGATCTCTCCCCACCAGAGCTGCCAGGCCTCATTTCTCCAAGCACATATGTCAGAGCAGTACCAGAAGATGCTCATATCCCCAGCTGAGTTGGCAGACAGTATCATCCTCAGCAGGATCCCCATAGAAAATCTCTAGGAAGATCGTTCAGTGATCTTTTCTCTTCCCCAGTCAAGTGCTAGACAGGGAGCCATTCCCCACAGAGCTCCAGCCTCTCCCAGAAGAGCAATATCTGAATTTCCTGCACAACAAAGTGACGAAAGCTACCACATCCCCCAGTTGGGTTCCTCATCACCAAGATTGGTTTATCAGTGGCTTATTTTCCCAAGCAGAATCATTTGTATCAGATCCACCAATGATCTCATCCCCAGCTGGGATATTCTTTCAAGACAGATCAATCAGAGATCTTCACAGCAAAAGGGACCCGAATACCGGATCGGTATCTTTTGCATAATCACAGCATTCGCATCATACTCACCCTCAGAGCGTAGCATTCCGTTTAATACGGAGCATTACAGCAAAAATCAAACATATTGCATAGCCACAAGTCATGTTTTGAATCAAACACCTGTATATACCAACGTTCTGTCAGCAATATAATATAAGGACTCACATTCCCAGCAGAAAGCCAAAGGCGTCCTCTTTGCACTCACTAATACATATTGATATATACTCTTTTCAACACTCGTCTGTGTCATATCCACTCCCCTGCGGATATAAACCACAAACAGATATCTATACACTCCTTTGACACCCGTCCGTGCCACCCTTCCCCAGCATGGTTGCTTAAACACTTATTGTAAATCAAACACTTGTTTATAACACACTTGTGCTGACACCCGTCCGTTTCATCTTGTCCCCACAGATCTTCAGAATATCCCTTACATTTATAAGTTCATAACTTATACACTTCCTCTTATGATACTCGTCTGTATCCTACTCTCCCCAGCATATTGAACACTCGTCTGTGTCTCACTCATGTTTACTTTTTACTCATACAGATACTCGTTCGTATCTTGTATACACCACTTATCTTTCTCAGATTCAACACTCGTCCGTGTTCTTTGTTAACCAGTTGATACTCGTCCGTATCATCATATCTGAACATGCGTCAGCGTTTGTTTCTAAGGATACTTGTCTGTATCATAGTCTTAAGGATGCTCGTCCGCATCTTTAATCTATACACAGCGTCAAACACTTATACTTTTCCTTTCTTGAATGTAGACACTCGTCTGTATCTACCATTCCCCAGAAGAGTCCCCATCAAATCCCTAGTAAAAAACAAAATTTCTTTTCTATCTGACATTCGTCCTATGTCATGATACTTTCGGCAGCCGTACCTTGCCAGGTGATCGTCCTTCACCTTTTAGATGACTGTCCCTCATCTTTTCCCCCAGCGGAGTCTCCATTATTGGAACCCTTTCATATCCGACATTCGTCCTATGTCGTGATATGTTAGCAGTCGTCCCCTGCTAGGTGATCGTCCTTCACCTTTGATGACCGTACCTCATCATTTATTTCATTTATTTTATTAACCCGATGGACGTCCCCATCATTGACTTTACCTATAATCCCCAGCAGTCGTCCTCTGCTCGACGGTCGTCCCCCGTCGCTCGCACTTTATAATCATACTTTAATTCCTTTTACCATCTATATCCCTTTTCTTCTTCATTCAGTGAGTGCAAAATTTGGACTGTCTTTGGTATTCAACCACAAGTTATCTTGTTTGCCTGTTAAGCCGTCGCTTACATCCTGCACAGCTAACTCATGTTTGAATAGGGGCAGCTGTAAACACCCCAAATTTTCCCTCACTAAGTTCACACCATGGCTTGTGATCTTTTCATTTGCATAAGTTCAAACATATCATATCATGTTGCATTTTTGCTTCACTGCATTGGTTCAAAGTCATCTGCACCTAGGGTTTGTGATCTGAGCAAACCAAGGGTCATCTGAGCCACTCCAAAGGTCTTCAATCATCTCAATAAGGTCCATGTATGTTCAAATATCATGGTATATCCTCCCAAGATCAAGGAAGTCAGAAAATCACAAGAACTGAGAAAGGCATGGAAGCAGAGCCAAGCTTAACTACACAGATGACCTAAAATTAGGGTTTTGGTTTCAGAGGCCATAACTCCATTGTTTTTGGTCATTCTTGTTTCTATTGGTCTCTATATGTTATAAGGATCCTACACACCAATTTTCATGAAGAAATTCAATGGGGAAGACATCTGATCAATAGATGACTTCTTGAACAAGTCAGTGCAAAATCAGGACATCTGAGGCCCCAATCATCCAACCAAAAAGTCTTCTCCATCATTTTGGGTGTATATGATCTTTATTTGATCTTATAAGAGATTAGAAGTTCACAAAATTGAAGAATTTCAAGCCATTTGCAAAGTTGCCATTTTGGGAAAGTGACTTGTAATGCAAAATTGCCATTTTGGGAAAGTTTTTCAACCTCCTCTTTTTGATTAAAAAATGCTTCAAATGAAAAATTCTTGGTCATGAAAGTTGTAGATTGAATCATTCCCTTTTCAAAAAGTACAAGAACTTGATCTAATTCATCATAGAACTCAAGTTATGGCCTTGCAAAGTTGGGAAAAATCTCTAAAATTCACTTATGCACCAAAGAGGGAAACTTGCAAAAACTCATGTCAAGGCAAAATGTGACCTCTAATTGACTTCTAACCATTACACAACCATGATACATGACCTATAATTCAGAATTGCCCAAAGAATCACTCATTTTCATGCCTTGATCATCAAGTATTTCAAAAGGGGCCAAAACCTTCACAAATTGCAAAATTCCCCAAATCTTGACATCCACTTGTGCCAGCTCTTCAAATCAGTTTCCATGGACCTCCCTAAAGCCAGCTGACTCGAGCCATGCCTCACAACCAGCCTGCCATGAGCCCATACATCAAAGGACAACTTTCTTGACTTTATGCAATTTGAGCCATACCAATCAAACTATTCCACAACAACTCTACTGACCAATGACAGCTTCACAAACATGCCTCAAAGGTTACATTTCATAACTTCTTGGAGATGAGAACAACACACACACTCAGTTCTCAAAATTTCCCTCTTACCTTCATCCCTTCGAAACACATCACACGAGCATCAAATCTTCAAACAAACTTCACATACCAACTCACCATCACCCAAAGAATATTTTCCACCCCTTGAAACAGCCTGAAACACTCCAAATCAAAAACACGATTCTTGGCCGGTTGGAACACAAACCTTCAAAACACCTCATTTAAACTCATCCAAAGCATCAAAGCATCACAAGGGAGGTCATTAGAGTTGATTGTCACAAAGGAGGAGGTCAGAAAGTTCCAAAAGTGGAAGCTCCAGTTCTGGTATCACCAAGAACATTTTTCCCAGAACTTAATTTTTATGTTATAGAAATGTTGTTTATGCTTCAATGATCACACTGCACTTGTTGGTTTGGAAAATGATTGAGTTTTGAGCCTGGACCGTGTCTCTGAAAGTTTGACCTAAAAATTTGTTTGCTTCGATTCTTGCTTGTGATGAAATATAAATGTGTTCTTGTGATTGATTCATGTTTGGGGTGGGTAGAGGATTAAATCTGGAGCTTTAAAGCATTTGAAATAGCCTAGGGAAGAAGTTAGGAATTTGTCTCACCGGAGAAGATGACCGGAACCACTGTTCCGGTCATCAGAAGAGAATTAGGGTTAATCATGTTTAGGGCTCAGTTTGAACGTCAACCATAGGATCCAGCTTCGCGCGCGAAATGTATGGTCCAGATCACATGTTAAAACCCTAATCCAGTCATAAACTTAATTAATTATGTTTAAAAAATTCAAATTGCCAGGTTTGATCCCAGCCCTCCAAACACGCGCCAGTCAACTCCCGCGCGTTTCATTTAAATCCTGGCCTTTAGATTGGTTTACTTTTCCATTTAATTCATTTAAATTCATATTTTTGTTATTTGTTTTGCATATTTATTTTAAAATAGCTAGAAAAATCCCAAAAATTTTATTTTTTGCATGTTGACTTTAAATAATTTCCTCAATCCAAAAATGATTTTTATTTTATTTTTGCATTAAAAAATATTTTTAAATCATTTAAATGATTATTTTTAATTAGTTAATGGAAATTAATTAATTAAAAATACATTTAGGTATTTAAAAATCCCAAAAAAATTCAGAGAACTTTTTCAAAAATTTAGAAACATTTAAAAACTCACAAGACAAATTTCTTTTTGGTTTTGATCATATTTTGCCAATTTTCACTTGAATTAGGGTTCTTTAATTTGAATATTTTTAACCCTAACTTCAAAAATTCATAACTTTTGATCCAAGTTGAGTTTGTGAATGGTTATTTTTGCATTGTGTTATGCATACTTTCAAGCTTCTAAAAACATTTTTGTTCCATTTTTATAGTGCATTTTCAATTTGTTTGGCATTTTCCCTTTAAAATCAACCTTAAAACCTTAGAAACTTAGAAATATCATAGGTTCCTTAGGGTTTAGCTTCTGACTTTCCCCTTTGGGAAGTGAACTTGTATAGGTTTAGGGTTCTTTTGGTTTCATTTTCAATTTTTTATCTTACCATTTGCTTCTGATTTTGAATTTTGTATCTCATGTTGTACATAAACCCTAATTTGCATCTTCATTTGCATTCATCTTGCATAAGCTTGCATACATGAACTTGCCATGACATTTTGTGCATCCACATGACATATAAGACATCTTAGGACATGTTGAAGTCATATTTGATCATTGCATCATCCATTTTCCATGTTTTTTCTTTCATTTGATGTCATATGCATTCATGAACTTTCATGCTTCTTATTTGCTTCATTTACATTCTCATCCTTTGTATGATCATCTCCATCTCATGACATACATTTGCATCATCTCTTTACATCATTAGCATCATGAATATGTTTCTGACTTTGGTTTTCATCTTTGCATTTCATCTCATTTTCATTTCATTTCATTTCTTTTTGCTAACTTTTCAGGTGGTAAGTGTTTGAGAAGTGAATTTGCCTTCAGTTCTCATAATCTCTCCTCATCTCTCTTAAGCATCATTGCTGCATTTTACTTGTGAATTAGAGTGAGCTGGCTCATTCATGTTCCCTCCTCACTTTCTTTCTTCAAGCAACTTATCTTCTTAAGTGAAGTAAGTTGTCTTGCTTCTTTTTGCTTCTCCTCCTTTCATCTTCCTTCTTCCTTGGTGGCTCTTCTTGAAGATTTCTTGCAAGCTTCATAAACCCTAGGAATACCCAAGCATGTTAACAATTAGGGTTTGATTAGTCCCCCCATTAGTTTTACCTTTTGTGTTATATTTGTGTCTACTCTTCTCATCTCTTAATCAATGACTAAACCTTAAAGGTTTTAAGGCTTTGTGATTAATCTTATGCCTGAATCCTTCTATTAGGATGGAGTGTATAACTTTAATCCTAAGTGTTAAGCCCTTAATGTGTTTAAATCCTTTAATCAATTCATCTTAATAATCACTAAGACAATAGCTTGTAACTTGGGCCTTGCATTAGGGTTCAATTCTTCCTTAATTGGTTAAGAAGGACTAACCCTAGTGTTAATGGACAAGTCCCCCTCAAGTGGTCTTATAAACCATAAAATTCACTTCTTAATCTTAACATCAACTAAAATCCACTTTAATAAAGGTTTTGTTTTGTCATGAGGTTAATCCTTAATCATGGATTAAGTTGAGAAGCCTTTCTCAGCTTAAATGTTCTCATCTATCATCCTTCTATTAGGATGGTGTAATGGGTCCATTAAATCTTTGATTATGGCCTAAACTCATTACTTAACACTAAACAAAAACTCCAAAAAACATCTAAATAAATGCAAGTAGGTTAATGATCTTAATCTTACATCATGGTGATTAAGTGTGAGGTGTTTACTTCACCCTTAAGGTATTCTCATTACCCCTAATCAGAGGTAGGATGTGATGAGTTTACTAACCCTTGGTTTAGGCTTAAGCTCATTTTCTTATGACAAACACAAAAAGGCAATAAAGGATTGAAAACACCAAAAACAAACAATAATCGTCTCCTCCGGGATTCTTTTCTCATCATCTTCACTCACAAACGAAAACTTACTTCTCCCGTCTAATGCAAGACAGTTAGCACCTAAGCCAGACAGGTCATACACTTCAGCATAGACAAGTAAGCAGTTCATCAGTCAATTTATCTTTCAGTCTCTTTGAGTCGAACTACGGTGTTCTGACTTCCTCATTGCACGAGAGGATACGTAGGCATAACTTAACGGTTATCGAACAAAAGTCTCTGTACTTTCCCCCTCTTCTAGCATTATTCTTCAAGCCTCATAGTCTTGAGCTTCACATTCTTTCCTTGCACTGACACTTGTATTCTTTTCCAGCTTTTGCACACAAAATAGCACTGACACTACCCCTTTAAACACAAATCTTTCAAGCATGGATCCCGTCGAGTACGACGGACAATCTGGGTGCTAATACCTTCCCAGGTTGTAACCAACCCCCTTTCTCAGTTTCTCTGGTTCGCGACCGTCTTGTCTATTTCTTTCCTAGGTTTATGCAACATTACCTTTCCTTCGGGATAAAAATGCCTAGCTGGCGACTCTTTTCAGTTCACCCTTGTGTTCTCTCCTCTCGCCGACCGTTCGCGTCTGTACCCCTCTTGGCCCCTGTGTCATCAGGTGTGAGCGACACTATGGTGTGACTTTTTTGTGTGTGCCACATGTTTGTAATTGAGCATAACATCATAACATCATCATGCATCATAAGCATAACATTTTCACTAACCATTTCAAGGACCAAAGGATTCATCTTTGTTCTTTGTTGCAGGTCATGGCTTCTGCTCGTAGGAATACTATCTGGATCAACTTTGTAGGAATACCTCCTAAGCTTAAGGAATTGGTCTCTCAAGTTTCTAAAAACTCCCAGTTCATCAAGAGGCATGGTTACCTACTGGATCTGGTCACTTCAGGGTTCAATGAAGACATGATGAGTGTCTTGTTTCAGTTCTTTGATCCTAAACATCACTGTTTCACATTCCCCGACTATCAGCTGGTTCCTACAATTGAAGAGTTCTCCAAGCTTCTGGGTACACCTATCCTTGATCAGAAACCCTTTATAGGCTTAGAGAAAGAGCCTAAACCTGAAGTCATTGCTGCAGCCCTACATTTGAAGAAATCAGACATTGTTCTAGAAACAAGAAGTGGGGTTAAGAGTATCCTTGCCAAGTTATTAATGGAGAAAGCTCAAGTATTCCTGAAGGCTATGAGTTATGATGCTTTTGAGGAGATCTTAGCCCTATTGATCTATGGCTTAGTGTTGTTCCCTAATCCAGACCAGTTCATAGACGTACATGCCATCAACATATTTCTGACTCGCAATCCAGTGCCTACTTTACTTGGAGACATCTTACATTCTCTCCATACCCGTACTATGAAGGCACGAGGAACTCTGATGTGTTGTATACCTCTATTGTCTAGGTGGTTTATTTCTCACCTTCCTCAATCAGTGATGAAGAATGAACAAGGGTTAAGGTGGTCTAAGAGAATTATGTCACTTTCACATTCAGATATCCATTGGTGTTCTAGATCTATGGAGAATGTTACTATCATTGACCGTTGTGGGGAGTTCCCTAACGTGCCACTCCTTGGCATAAGAGGGGGCATTACCTACAATCCTTCCCTAGCTCTACGTCAGTTTGGTTATGCTCGGAGTGATGGTCCTCATGACATGCTTATTCAGGGTATTGTGTTCGACTACGAAAACGATCTGCAAGGTTACCGTCAAAGGTTCATACGAGCTTGGGACAAGGTGAACAAGGTTGACAACAAGACTCTGGAACCAAAGTACACCATTCCTATGGAACCTTATCTCAGATGGGTGCGAGCACGTGCTCAAACTCTTATGATGCCATATCCTGCTATCCTGCCAGTTACCATGGAGCCTGTTGCTGAAGGAGATACTCCTTATATGATTCTTCACCCAGACATGCCCACTGACATGGAAGAATTGCAGAGGTCCTGGATCCAGTTGAAGGAGCAAAGGGATACTTTTGAGACTCATTTCAAAGCTAGTCAAGAGAGAATCATGGAGCTGACAAACCAACTTCACGAGGAGCGGAATCTCAACACATACCTCCATACAAAGAGGAATCGTCCATGGGAGACTTAAAACCCCATCTTTGTATTTATTTCATTTTATTGTAAGCCCAAGGGGCAAACAAGTTTATTGCTTACTAATAAAAGTTGCATTTCTAGTTGTTTAAACAAATTTAAATCCTGCGGTCCTTGAAAACATTACATATGCATCTACATACCATATCATTGCATGACAGGTTGTCACAACAGGTTTCTCATCTTCTTGCTGTTTATTTCAGCAGAAATGGCTCTCAAACAATCTGTCAAAGATCTTCAAGCTCAGAATGCTCAGTTTCAAGAAGTGATCCTGAATTTGTCCAAGGGGCAAGAAGAGTTGAAAACACTCCTCTCTAAGGATATGAAAAAGAAGAATCATGAAGACAACAAGGATGATCAGTTGGAAAACCTGCAAGCTGAGATGGCAGAGATGAGAATCCAAATGAATGGCCAAGTGACTCTTATCCAAAGTTTAGCTCAGGGGCAAGAAGAGCTGAGAACCCTTATCCATAAACTTCAAAGTAACAGAGACGGGGATCTAATCATCAGTCAACCTCCGTTGAAACAAGCTGACTTGGTTGAAAGGAAGATAATGATAAAAGAAGGAAAGAGACAGGATACTCTTGATCATCCTTCAATTGAAGAAAGAAGACCTTCTAAGGTTAATCCACTTCGACACAAGGAATATAAAAGACAGTTCATAAAATTCAGCACTCCAATGTCGCAAGTTCTGCAATGCTTGTTGGAGATGAAGCTAATTTCCTTGAAAAATCCTCCTCAAAATCCTAATACTTCCTCTCCTCGCTATAATTCTAAGGCAAGGTGTGGGTATCACTCCAACTGTCCCGGATATGATACTAATAGTTGTTGGACATTGAAGAAAAAGATTCAAGACCTGATTGATGAAGGAATCCTCGAGGTTACGCCAGAAGGCCAAATTGAATTCTACTATCGTCCATCAAACATCGAAGCGGAAAGACAAGTTGCCCAACGTAGCAAGAAAGAAATCCTACCTATTCCTGTTAAGATATGGGGAACCTTAGGACATCCAAGTGGCAAATTTGATTTCAAGGTGAAATATACTGCTCCTGAAAGTTCACAGATTGCAATTGAAGACATTCGGCCAACTGGATGGGACAACATTTGAAATTTCATTTGTAATTTCTTTTATTTTGTTTAAACACTTACTATTATGTTAAACTTTTGTTTTCATTAATGCATTTCATATGTTTGTCTTGAATTAATCCATTTGTTTCACTATATTTTGAACTATGCTTCATATTTCTATTTTGTGATATTTAACTCCTGATAAAGCTATAAGCCTGTAGAGGGAGGATGACGAAAACAATACCATAATATTAGGCAGTATGCTTTTGAACAGACTATGCTGACGATGTATAGGCATTGTTTCAATTCCTAAATAATGGAGATATAAGGAAGTTAATCCCTAGTCAACCCTTTTGAGCCTATGAAGTAGGAGTTTTCATTCTCGCACAAATTAAAACCCTTATTCATAACCTGGGGCAGGGTAGTTACTCGGTTAACTCAAATATGCCAATTATCTGTGTTGTACACAACTAATGATGGTTCTATGTAATCATTAAACCTGACAGTCAATATCCAACAAAAGAAAAACCCACTAAGTCAAAACCTATGAAGGAGACTTAGTAAAAAAATTGAGAAATTCCGCTGACTGTAATTTTGAAATAAACAGTTCAGGCAAAAAGAAGGGATAACAAAGTCAAAAGAAAAAAGAGGTCACTATGAATCCTCAACAAAGAAAGATGACTGAATGTTCAAATAAAGTTTTGGTTTCTGAACCATCACAAATGTTAGTGTTACAATTCCAAACTCCTTTGAGCCTCAATGCATAAGTTAACCGAACATAGGACTGAAGAACATCACGAAGAATGGGTTGGGTACAAATAAATTTGAGCCTTTATCCTTTGTTTCTTAAACCTTGAACCAGACCACGTTACAACCCTTTAAAAGTCCTAACTGAAGCATGGTTAGTTCGAAAGCGTACTGCTACAAAAAGGTATCCCGACTCCTTTAGGGCTTATTATAAAACTTAAGTTAATATCACAGTTTTCACAAAAACTGTTTTTCTAAAATAACTCTTTTTCAAAACTTCAAGACAAACATAAGCATTGCATTTTTGAATATATTTGTTTGCATATACTTGAGTGTTTGATAAACAGAGAAACTTACAGAATGAATGTTCAATAAACTAAAGTCCTTCCGATAAACAAAGTTGATTCCTGGATCAAAGTCCATGTATACAAAGGGGCATAGTCATTATCTCCCAATCAAGGGGGAAAGCCATGATACTTCCTAACTCATTTGGGGAAATCAGGACAGGATTCAATTATGTTTAAGTAGCCAGGGGCAGATCTCCTCATCTATCTAAATTACCAAGGGTAACATTACAGAGTTCATAATGCCAGGGGCATAGTCACTATTTCCCAATCAAGGGGCATACCAACTTACTGTTCAATTCATTCGGGGCAATCAGGTCCAGATTCAACAATGCTTAATAGTCAGAAGCAGCTCTCCTCATATATTTGAATTACCAAGGGTAACATTATAAAGTTCATGATGTCAGGGGCATATTATTGTGGGGCATTCTGCTTATTTCTCTTGAGGTAACTACATTCAGATACTTCCATTATGGGACAATTCATCCTCAACCAAGGGGCAATGCTTTCTTTTCAAATCTAATACCCGGAGTGTATATGGTCCATCACAATTTGAAGACACGTTCCTCTCATTGTATTACCTTGATATTGGATTCTCAACAGAAGCCATTGTGGAAATTAATTGTCTACGCCAGTAGTATCAGATGGTGTCAGTATCATGTCTTCAGATCCAGCTATGAGGATTTCTGGGAAGGTATTCAGGAAAGTTAAGAATCTCAGGAGCTCTAAATCCAATTGGTTATACACTCTCAAAGTTGAAATGATTCTGTTTTTGAGTTCAACTTTACTTTTCCCTCTTTATTCAGGATTACTTTTCCTCTTTTACTAAAGCGAAAAACGTTTGTTGGTTATGTTTGAATGTATATATGCTTGAATATGATTGATGCTTACCAGAAATGCATGAAATGCAGTAATAGTATTTACTAAGGACGAATGAGGGTAGTAATTCAACGAAGCTTCGCCGTTTCATCCCCACAAGACAACTACAAATCCACAGCAGAGCAAGTCTATCTTTATAGATACTTCGAGTTACATCTCCCCTTGAATTTATGTCCATCTCTTTTATCCTCAGTCAGGATACTCAGGAACTTATTACTTCAATAGAGGTACGACGAACGAAGATGGGAGGTTATAAATACTATACTATCAAACAAAACGGGAACTAGGTCCTCATATTCTTCAGCAACGAAGCGGGATTTATTTTCCCTAGCCAGCAGTTGTTATACAAAGATTTCCAGACGCTTCAGGCTGCATGATTCATACATACATCATTTACATCATACCATAGAATATCCATAAATGCATAATACATTTACTTAGATGCACCATGCCATGCATGCATACATATTGCATAAACTAACCTTTTCCTTGCAGGATGGTTATATACAGATAAGATACCATTAACAATTCACAACAGGTCAGAGAGGATATATACGAAGGTCTAGTGCTGATACTTAATTCGAGGATTATCGCCACGAAGATTCATTGCTGATAATCATTACTCAAGTTGTCCTTGGATAGTAGGCAAACTTTCTATACGAAGATCTATTCCCTAATCCAGGATATTTTCAAGGGATATAATCGTCACGAAGATTTAATCCTGATATTCTTTTATCCTTGGGTAGTAGGCAAACGGTCTATACGAAGATCTATTCCCTAATCCAGGTTATTTCCAGAAGAGATAATCGTCACGAAGATTTATATCTACTGGTCTATTCAACAATTCAAAACAGTTTGGAGACGATCTATACGAAGATCTAGTGCTGATACTTAATTCAGAAAGAAATCGCCACGAAGATTTGGTTCTGACACTTAAATTAAAGTATGTTCTTAGATATGGTTCAGAGACGATCTATACGAAGATCTAAGCCCTGGCACTTAATGAAGGATATTCGTTTTCCCCAGAGATAATGCAGAGACGATCTATACGAAGATCTAGTGCTAGCATTCAACTCAAACCATGTTGCATAAACGATTCAGAGACGGCCTATACGAAGACCTAGTACTGATATCCAGTATCAACATCAAGATATTATCACCTCCTGATATTATGGATGGAATCTATAAGCCCATCTCCAGTTCTTCCAAGTGGCATCTTCAAGCCCACTTAAGCATATACAGCTAATCATCAGAGTTACTTTACGCACCAGCGAGTGCAAATTTTTGGGCTTTTGTGTTCAATCCCCTTCAACCTTCCAGGTCACGAATGGCACATATACCAATCTAACCCCTCAGGTTTCAGAAAATTGAACAGGGGCAGCTGTTGCACCCCAAAATTTTCCCTCACCAAGACAAGACATTGTGTACTAAGGTTCACAAGGTTCACAATTAGTCAGAAAGTTTGACAATTCCCTCAGATAATGCATCCTCCTAAGCAATGCATCTTAAACTAGGGTTTTGACTTTCATAAGGCTAAATGGACTACCAAGGCTTCAAATGAGTTTCATAGCATCTTATATGTCTTCAAGAACCCCTATGTCAAGTTTCAAGGCTTTCCCAAAAGGTTTGCTCAGTCAGATGATCAAATATGCTAAAATTAGTCAAAGCAGTTAAAAAGTCAAACTGAGGTCAACTGTGGTCAAACCAAATTCAAACTTCATGAGTTTTTGCCAAAATCAAGCTTATGAAGTAAAATTTATCATTTGATCAAGGGTTGATCATGATTCATCAAGGAGATTTCAGATCATCAAGAATCAGGAGTTTCTAAATTAGGGTTTCCATAGGAAAAGTCAACCGAACTTTGACCAGCCATAACTTTCACATGCTTCATCAAATATTTTCCATCCAAAGCTCATTTTGAAGGAAATTGAATTCTCTACAACTTTGTATCTCACAAGCCAAGCCCAAAAATGCTTCATTTGGAAGGTATGAGCTAAGACATTATAGGTCATTTTAAAAGTCAACAAAAAGTCAACATCTTCCAAAGGGCATAACTTGAGAATGGTAAAAGATATGGACATGAGACCAAAAATGTTGGTTAGAGTACTCTCTAAGCTTTCCAAAATTTCCAAGAACACCTTCATAACATTAAAATTGAAGGATTTGTGCCTTTGCAAAGTTGGGAAATTTTTGAGAGGTTTATAAAGCAAATGGGATCTTAGAACCAAATTTCTCCAAATGGGCTTGCATTTTTATGACCCAACCACTTCCATGACATCATGCACGAATTAAAAATCATTTATTCAAATTTTATTCATTTTATTTTATTTATTATGATTTTATACATTAAAAATCATTTTAAATCAAAATAAAATATAAAAGTTGCAATATTTGATAAGATTTTGGTTCTAGAAATCATAAAGATCAATTTAAAGTGATTGAGATCATACAAAATCAGATCAACCAAAAATAGTAAGGATATATCAAGATTTTTTCAATATTTGGAAGCATATCTTTTTCAATCTCAATTGATCCAAAAGTCCAAAGGAGGATGTGTTTTTTTGACCTAATTAGTTCACACTATATATGTACAACATAAAGCACACAAGGGACACAGATTGGACAACCTCTAAGCATAAGATCAAATTCAAACTTTTTCAAGAAAAACTCAGATTCGGTTTCTGACTTTCCATCACTTTTCAGGCAATTTGAAGGTTCAAACATGATCCTTGGACATCATTGATGCAATCCCAACCATTCATTACATTCAAAACATCAAGAATTAGCCAAACCGAATTCGTTTTGTTCTTAAAATTTAATTTTTCGATTATGACTTTTCATGCATTACTAACGAGTTTTGGTTGTGTTTTATTGTTTGTGAAGTTCTAGGGATTGTTTCTGGACAAAAGCATGGAAGTTTCATGGTGTAATCCGTCTATCATCATAGTTAGGGTTTATCCCTTTGAATTGGGGTTTCTTAATCCAATGCATATAAATACATTCTAAGACCATAGATAGATTAAATGAACTGCATAGATCACAATGGTATGCTCAATTGGATGAAATTTTACATGTTTGGCATAGTTTGTGTTTCGCAGGTTTGTACACGCAGGTGAAATCGCAAGAAAAGTCATAGGAAAATTCGCAGGAAAACCTGCGAATTTCAGAGGAAGAAGATGAAGTTTTGCCGCAATTCTGAAATTCAAAAAAATGTTTTATTTTATATATATTTCTTTGTATTATAATTAACGAATGAAGCAAGTGGCCTGGTGGATAGAACATGTGCGTGTGAAGCTGCAGAGCCTGGGTTCGATTCCCAGGTTCTTTCTTTTTGTTCATTTATTTTTTTCTTTTTCCAGGTTTATAATTTAGGGGATTTGGTCCATTCCTTGACCAACTGACGCGCGCAGCCCAGTGGTTCTCCATTAAACTGGTAATGGGGAGGTCCTGGGTTCAAATCCATTATAAATTCTATTTAAAATGTTAATCAAAATTATATTTTCATAAATATCATAATATATTTTATAAATAATTTTGTATATAATTTTATTATTTATAATATGTAAATAAGTGAAATAAGTTTTAATTAATTATTAAAATATTTAAACCCTAATTTTTTCTTAAATAAAAATCTAAACCCTAATATTCTAAACCCTAATTTTTTAAACCCTAATTTTCTTAATCCTAATTTTTCATAGCCTTTAAACATTTAATCTAATATTTTTATAAAGTATCATTAATTATTTATTATTTGTTTAATATGTAAATAATTAATATTTGTTTATTATTATTATTAATTGTTCTATTTGATTCTAAATTTTTTTCTAAATGTTCATTTAACTTAAAAATAATATTTTCTCTTAAATTATTATTTTCTTTATGTTTTTTACTAACCCCTTTTATTATTATTATTATTATTTCATTATTGCTAACCTTTAAATTATCACTTATTCATTATATTTATCATTATTGTTTCTATTATTATGTAATTGCGAAAGCCATGTAATAGTCGTAGATTTATTTTTTTTGTCTCTATTTTATTTTTGTAAATATTTTTATTGCCATGGTTAGTAATTTTAGGGTGTGTATAACTACGTGTAATTAAAATAATTTAGAAAACTAATTTAAATAAGATAAATATTTGAATATGAACACTCACACACGTAAGTCGATCTTTGATCGCCATCCTACACTTTCTAGGGTTACCTCTCATGTTGCCTATTTCTAAGGTCAAGTAAGGTGTCTTAAGCAAAGTCCCTTCATAAATATCATCAAGTCCCTTCAAATTATAAGATCAAGTCTCTTCGAGGTTGCCTACGATAAATGATCTTGTCCCTTCGAATAAAAGATGATAAGTCCCTACGAATTGCTAAAGACACCTTGTAGTTGCCTAAATTCAGATGTCCCTTCACATGTCCCTTATCACATCCAAGGTAATGACTACCTATTCCTTAATAATAGGGATAGTCTTACCATTGAAAGAACATAAAGAACAGTAAAGACTTAATATATGGTAGATTCCTCTTAAGTATTTGCTCACCTTTTCAAAATACATTTTACACTTCACATTTCAAACAAATTTTCAAAACAAAGTCTTTATATACATCCATACGAGGATCATTATAAAGTACTTAGAAAATTTTTAATCACACACTACACCTTTCTCAAAACAATTTAAAGTGAGATAAGTAACTAAGAGCCCATGGATAACCATGGATATAAAGGGTGCTAACACCTTCCCTTTGTATAATCTACCCCCCGAACTCAAAATCTTTTTAAGGTCTTTCCTGTTCTTTTATGTCCTTTCCTTTTGGATAAAATAAAAGTCGGTGGCGACTCTTGCTATCCGCAACATTTAACTAAAGTCAGTTCTCCCACCGTGTTACAGAACTGGCGACTCTGCTGGGGATAATATTAAAGAGGGGTACCCTTAGGAATTAGATCACTTTAAACTTGTTTGCTTTGTTTGCTTTACTTTACTTGTTGGGTGCTCTTATGTGTGAAAGATCCTAACCCGGATCTAGTGTACCTTAGGTAAATGGCAATAGACCAAGGAAACTGTACGGCGTATACCGATATGGTTGATCTGGTGGCCATAGTTAGTGTGACTTCTTGGTTGGTGCTTATGTTCCTTAATAAAGTTGAGGATAATATGAGGCTGCCATATGTTGTCAATACACTAACTGACTTTTAGAACCCTAGTCATCCCATCTTGGCCTTTAGAAAGTAGTGAGATAACTGGCTTTGGTGAAGACTGAAGTTGGTTGATACTCGATGCTACACTCATTGAGATCATAAACTTGGAGGGTTTTGGTTGGCAATAAGTTTCCTACTGAACAACCACCCTTGGGAAGGATCAATGATATTGAGACCCCTTAGAACCTGGTTACTATTGTAGGACAGGATGAACCAACTAAACTTCAGGGGAGGGTATTTACCTTTAAACCTCATGCAAGCCTCTAAACCTAGGGCTATGTGTAAACACCCCAAATTTTCCCTCACTAAGTTCACACCATGGCTTGTGATCTTTTCATTTGCATAAGTTCAAACATATCATATCATGTTGCATTTTTGTTTCACTGCATTGGTTCAAAGTCATCTGCACCTAGGGTTTGTGATCTGAGCAAACCAAGGGTCATCTGAGCCACTCCAAAGGTCTTCAATCATCTCAAGAAGGTCCATGTATGTTCAAATATCATGGTATATCCTCCCAAGATCAAGGAAGTCAAAAAATCACAAGAACTGAGAAAGGCATGGAAGCAGAGCCAAGCTTAACTGCACAGATGACCTAAAATTAGGGTTTTGGTTTCAGAGGCCATAACTCCAATTTTTTTGGTCATTCTTGTTTATATTGGTCTCTATATGTTATAAGGATCCTACACACCAATTTCAATGAATAAATTCAATGGGGAAGGCATCTGATCAATAGATGACTTCTTGAACAAGTCAGTGCAAAATCAGGGCATCTAAGGCCCCAATCATCTAACCAAAACGTCTTCTCCATCATTTTGGGTGTATATGATCTTTATTTGATCTTATAAGAGATTATAAGTTCACAAAATTGAAGAATTTCAAGCCATTTGCAAAGTTGCCATTTTTGGAAAGTTACTTGTAATGCAAAATTGTCATTTTGGGAAAGTTTTTCAACCTCCACTTTTTGATTCAAAAATGCTTCAAATGAAATATTCTTGGTCATGAAAGTTGTAGATTGAGTCATTCCCTTTTCAAAAAGTACAAGAACTTGATCTAATTCATCATAGAACTCAAGTTATGGCCTTGCAAAGTTGGGAAAAATCACTAAAATTCACTTATGCACCAAAAAGGGAAACTTGCAAAAACTCATGTCAAGGCAAAATGTGACCTCTAATTGACTTCTAACCATTACACAAACATGATACATGACCTATAATTCAGAATTGCCCAAAGAATCACTCATTTTCATGCCTTGATCATCAAGTATTTCAAAAGGGGCCAAAACCTTCACAAATTGCAAAATGCCCCAAATCTTGACATCCACTTGTGCCAGCTCTTCAAATCAGTTTCCATGGACCTCCCTAAAGCCAACTGACTCAATCCATACCTCACAACCAGCCTTCCATGAGCCCATACCTCAAAGGATAACTTTCTTGACTTTATGCAATTTGAGCCATACCAATCAAACTATTCCACAACAACTCTACTGACCAATGACAGCTTCACAAACATGCCTTAAAGGTTACATTTCATAACTTCTTGGAGCTGAGAAAAACACACACACTCAGTTCTCAAAATTTCCCTCTTACCTTCATCCCTTCGAAACACATCACACGAGCATCAAATCTTCAAACAAACTTCACATACCAACTCACCATCACCCATAGAACATTTTCCACCCCTTGAAACAACCTGAAACACTCCAAATCAAAAACACGATTCTTGGCCGGTTGGAACACAAACCTTCAAAACACCTCATTTAAACTCATCCAAAGCATCAAAGCATCACAAGGGAGGTCATTAGAGTTGATTGGCACGAAGGAGGAGGTCAGAAAGCTCCAAAAGTGGAAGCTCCAGTTCAGGTATCACCAAGCGATAGTGAGTCGTCTAGAAAAGATAGTGAGTCGTCTAGCAAAGATACCTCAAGCGATGAGGAAGAAAGACTAAATCTTTGCCTCATGGCTCATAAGAAAGGCTAGAAAGAGTTAAAGCATGCTAAATATGAATATGCTGAAAAATTGTCTTATAATGATTTGCTTAGTAAGTTTAATATTCTCCATCAAGAAGCTAAAGAAGCCTTCAAGCGTATTGCATCCGATAAAAGAATTTTTGCTTATTTAGAAAGCAAGGTTTCAGATAGTGAAAATGCTATGAAAGCTCTTAAGGCATCAATGGTAGAATCTATAGTAGAAGACAAACGAGAATGGCACAACTTTCATGGTTGTGAAACATGTTGGATTTGGCAAAAGGAAGTCAAAACTCTTCAAGCCAAACTAAACAAGTTATCACAACCAAAAATGACATTTACTATTGATCATTCAAACTTTAGGAAATCAATGAATAATCCATTTCAAAAATACACCTATGTTGTGAAGGATCAAAATAGTCAATGCAAATCAAAACCATTCTTGAAATGTCACTATTGTTGCAAGGAAGGTCATATAATTGCCAAATGTCGTTTTAGGAAATACTTGGTCCCAAAAGGCATTTGTCAATGGTTGCCTAAAAGCAAAAAAATTTTCACTCACACTCTAGGACCCAATGAAAATTGGGTACCTTTCTCTCTTGTCTAATCATACAGGTGGAGTGTCTTGAGACTATGGAGAAACGGTGGTTTCTTGATAGTGGATGCTCAAGACATATGACAGGTGATATTTCCCTATTCTATGACTTTGTGGCTAAGAAGAAGGGCTTTGTTACCTATGGTGATAACAACAAGGGAGCTATACTCGGTAAAGGTAGTGTAGGTAATCCCTCTTCTACATCTATCTCTAATGTCCTTTTAGTTGAGGGTCTTAAACATAACCTTGTTAGCATTAGTCAATTATGTGATAAGGGATATAATGTCTCTTTCTCTAAATAAGGATGCATAATTGAACACAATGACAACAAAGAGGACGTGTTTAAAGGTCTGAAGGTTAATAATGTTTATATGCTTGATTTAAATTCGATGACCTTGAGTAATCCTAAATGTCTTATCTCCAAAAGTGAGGAATCTTGGCTTTGGCATAGACGTATAGCTCATATCAACTTTGACTTACTAAATAAGATTGTGTCCAAAAACTTAGTAGTCGGTTTGCCTAACATAAAGTTCACTAGAGATCATCTTTGTGATGCGTGTCAAATGGGTAAGCAAACTAAGATATCTTTTAAATCAAAAAATCTAGCCTCTACTTCTAGACCTCTTGAACTTCTACACATAGATCTTTTTGGTCCTTCTAGAATCAAAAGTATAGGAGGGAACTATTATGGTTTTGTTATTGTTGACGACTACTCTCAATTTTGTTGGACAATCTTTTTAGCTAGTAAAAGTGATACCTTTTCGGCCTTTGAAACTTTTGCCAAATTATCTCAAAACAAACTTGGCACAAACATTGAAACTATTAGAAGTGACCATGGAGGTGAGTTTGAAAATCATCTCTTTGAAATTTTTGTGAAAATCATGGCATTGATCATAACTTCTCCGCTCCTAGAACACCACAACAAAATGGTGTTGTGGAACGTAAGAATCGTGTGTTGGAGGAATTAGGAAGAACTATGATAAATGATAGCGGTCTTCCTAAATATTTTTGGGCCGATGCTATTAGAACCGCTTGCTATGTTTTGAATAGGATCACTATTCAACCTATTTTAAACAAAACGCCCTATGAACTATTAAAAGGAAGAAAGCCTAATGTTTCACATCTTCATGTTTTTGGTTGCAAATGCTTTGTGCTTAATAATGGAAAAGAAAATCTTGGCAAATTTGATTCAAAGGCGGATGAAGGCATCTTCCTTGGATACTCTAATTCAAGCAAAGCATATAGAATATTTAATAAAAGGTTGCTTATAGTCGAAGAATCTGTACATGTATCTTTTGATGAAGCTTATCCAAATGTTGTCAAAAAAGGTAGTGGTGTTACTGGTGCAGGTGCCTCCTCTAGTGAGATTGTTAAAGACATTGATGTTTCTCGTGTTGAACCCTTTCCGAATGTTGTGAATAAGGAGCCGATTGATGTGTCTAGTCTCAAAGATGAAGGTCAAGCATCCCTTCAACATGATCTAACATTGGAATGGAAGACATCAAAAGATCATCCTATCGATAACATCATTGGAGATATCTCAAAGGGTGTCATTACTAGATCAAGGCTAAGTAATTTTTGTTTTTATCATGCCTTTATATCTCAAATTGAGCCTAAGAATGCCAAAGAAGCATTACTTGATGAAAATTGGTTCCTAGCTATGCAAGAGGAACTAAATCAATTTAAAAGAAATGAGGTTTGGGACCTTGTTCCACCTCCATTAAATCATCGAGTAATTGGCACCAAATGGGTTTTTAGGAACAAATTGGATGAAAACGGCACTATCATTCGCAACAAGGCTCGTCTTGTTGCTCAAGGGTATAACCAAGAGGAAGGCATAGACTATGAGGAAACTTATGCTCATGTTGCCCTCCTTGAAGCTATACACCTTTTACTTGCATTTGCATGTTGTCGCTCCCGCTAAGAGACACAGGGTCAGATAAATGAAGACGCGAACGGTCGGCGAAAGAGAGGATGAAAGATGAAGTGAATTGAGTCGCCAGCTAGGCATTTTTATCCCGAAAGAAAGGTAATGATGCATAAACCTAAGAACAGATGGATAAGACGGTTGCGAACCAGAGAAACTAAGAAAGGGGGTTGGTTACAACCTGGGAAGGTATTAGCACCCATATTTTCGGTCGTACTCGACGGGATCCACGCTTGAAAGTTTGTGTTTAAAGGGGTAGTGTATGTTCTATCTGTGTGCAAAAGCTGGAAAAGAATGTACAAGTGTCAGTGCAAGAAAAATGAAGTGAGGTGCTCAGGAATGAGGCTTAAAAAAGAATACTGCTGGAAGAGGGGGGAGAAACAAAGACTTTTGTTAGATAACAGTTAAGTTATGCATACGTATCCTCTCGTGCAATGAGGAAGTCAGAACACCGTAGTTCGACTCAAAGAGACTGAAAGATGAATTTGACTGTGAAATGCTTACTTGCATATGTTCAAGTGTATGACTCGTCTGGCTCGAGTGCTAATTGTCTTGCATTAGACGGAAGAAGCGAGTTCTCGTTTGTGAGTGAAGATGATGAGAAAATAATCCCGAAGGAGACGATTATTGATTTGTTTTTTATGTTTTCAATCTTTTATTGTTTTTGATGTTTGTCATAAGTTGATGAGCTTAAGCCTAAACCAATGGTTAGTAAACTCATCATATCCTCCCTCTGATTAGGGATAATGAGAATACCTTAAGTATGAGATAAACACCTCACACTTAATTACCATGATGATGTAGGATTAAGATCATTAACCTACTTGTGATTATTTAGATATTTTTGTTGTTTTTGTTTAGTGTTAAGTAATGAGTTTAAGCCATAATCAAGGATTAGTGAACCCATTACACCATCCTAATAGAAGGATAATAGATGAGAGCACTTAAGCTGAGGAAGATACCTCAACTTAATCCATGATTAGGGATTAACCTCATGACAAAACAAACCTTTATTAAAGTGGATTTTAATTAATGGTAAGATTAAGAAGTGAGTTTTATGGTTGGTAAGACAACTTGAGGAGGACTTGTCCATTAACACTAGGGTTAGTCCTTCTTAACCAATAATGGAAGAATTAGAACCCTAATGCAAGGCCCAAGTTACAAGCTATTGTCTTAGCGATTATTAGGATGGATTGATTAAGAGGTTTAAACACATTAAGGGTTTAACACTTAGGATTAAAGTTATACACTCCATCCTAAGAGAAGGATGCAGGCATAACCCTAATCACAAAGTCTTAAAACCTTAAAGGTTTACTCTCTGATTATGAGATGAGGAGAGAGACACAAAGGAAGACACAAAGGTAAAAACTAAAGAGAGACGAATCAAAACCCTAATTATTGTTATGCTTGGATGTTCCTATGGTTTGTAAGGCTTGCAAGAGATCTTCAGAGAAGCCACCAATGGAAGAAGCAAATGAAATGAAGGAGAAGCAGAAGAAAAAAGTTAACTTACTTCACTGAAAAAGATAAGTAACTTGGAGAAAGAAAGTGAATGATGAACATGAATGAGCAAGCTCACTCTAAAGCAAAGTAAAAATTCAGCAAGGATGCATAAGAAGAATGAGAAGAGAAATGAGAAGTGAAGGCAAATTCACTTCTCAAAATACTTACCACCTGAAATGGTTAGCATAAAGAAAGGAATGAAATGTATGCAAAAATGCAAACCAAAACCAGAAGCATAAACATGATGCAAATGATGCTAAGAGATGATGCAAAGACATGTCAAGTGCTATGGATGTTCATACAAGTGATGGAATGCAAAGGATGCATGCTTTGAAGTATGAAAACACATGAAAGTTCATGGAATGAAATGAATGCACATCATGGAAAATGGATGAAGAAATGATCAAGCATGATTCTAATGTGTCCTATGATGTCTTAGATGTCATGTGAATGCATGAAATGTCATGGCAAGTTCATGTATGGATGTATATGCAAGGTGTATGCAAATGAACATGAGAAATTAGGGTTTTAATGCAACATGAGATGCAAAAGTCAAAAATAGAAGCAAATCACAAGATAACAAAAATTGCAAATGAACTCAAAGGAACCCTAACCCCATATGATATCACACCTCAAAGGAGAAGTTCTAACTCTTAACCTAAAGAAAGTTGTGATTTTTCTAAGTTATCTAGGGTTTTAAGGTACCTTAAAAGGAAAAATGCAAATCAAATGGAAAATGAAAGAAAAATTCATGACAAATATATGCTAGAAACTACATGTCATATGAAGATCAATGCAAAAAGAACCAATGTCAAACCCTTCATGGTTAGGCAGAAAAGAATTCTTGAAGTTAGGGTTCCAAAAAGGGATTTTTATGAACCCTAAATTCAAGAAAAATGTCAAAATTGATTCAAAACCAAAAAGAAATTTGTATGAATGGCTTGACAATGTTTCTAAATGTCCTTAGATGCAATGTGAATTTTTTTGGGATTTTTAGAAACCTAAATGATATTTTAATTAATTAATTTCCATTAATTAATTAAAATAAACATTTAAATGTTTTTAAAATGATTTTTTAATACAAAAAATAAAAATAAAAATGTTTTCTGGTTAAGAAAAATATTTGAATTAAAAATGCAAAAAGAAAATATTTTTGGAAATTTCTAGGTATTTTAAATTAATTATGCAAAACAAATGATAAAAAATATGAAATAAAAATGAATTAATGAAAGGTAGGCTGATCCAAGGATTCAGATTCAAATCTGAGGGGGAAGTGTTGACCAGCGCACAAATGAGTGGCTAGGATTCACTATGGGTTAATTTTAATTAATTAATTAATTAACTTAATTAAATCAGAATTAGGGTTTTAACAAACAATCTGGGCCATCCAAAACACGCGCGCAGACAAGATCCAAAGGCTCACATTTAAACTAACCCTAAACCCTAATTAACCCCTTAATTACTTTCAGGTGGCCAGAGAAGACCTCCTGTCATCTTTTCCGGCCAGCTCTCCACCCTAACTTCCACCCTAGGCCACCCCAGATCCCCTAACTCTCCAGAAATGATCCTTATAACATTCTAAAAAAGATTCAACCAACAAAAATCATTTATTTTCACTCAAGATCATGAATTAAAGCCAAACGGAAAATACGCAGAAAATTCAGAAGCTTCATACATGCTCAATACTTGATCATTTTCAAAACTAAATACATCAGGATCATCAGTGAATCATGAAGAATCATTTAGGAACTTGAAAATGCATTTCTGAAGAAAAAAAAGTTCTTGAGGTTACCTGAAGTGAAGCTTTCTCAAACTGAGCTTTCTGGCCACTTCTCTTGCGCAAAACCACTCCTCTTGACCTCCCGGTGAAGCTTTGATGCTTGGAAGAAGTTTGTTATGGCTGGTTTGAGAGCTTTCACTCTTGCTGGTCAGAAATCGTGTTTTGGCTATGAGGTGTTTTTGGTTGCAATGAAGGGTGGGAAATGGTCCTTTGATGAAGCTGAGTTGATTGATGAAAAGTGTTTGAAGTTTGAGTGAATGTGTTGTGTGTTTCGAAGGCTTTTGCAAATGAAAGGATTTTTGAGAGCTTGAGGATTCTGAGGTTTCAGCCTTGCTTGTTGTGTGTTATGAGTTCCATAATGCTTTCATATGATGCTGTGATAGGTTAGAGGAGTTGGTGTGGCATAGTGTGATTGGTATGGGTGTTTTTGCACAAAGTCAACAAAACTTGTATTTGAGGTATGGGCTCTTGTGCAGCTGGCTTTTTGGCTTGTCTTGGTTCAGCAGAGATCAAGGAGAGCCATAGAATGCATTTTGTGGTGATTCAGCAAGTTTGTGAAAGGTTTTGTGTCATTTTGCAAATTTCATGAAGTTTGGCCCCTTTTGAATTTCTTGAAGTTCAAGACATGGAATGACATGATTCTTTGGGCAATTCTGATTTTTAGGCAATGCACTATGTTGGTATGATGCATAGAAGTGTATTAGAATTCACAAAATGGCTTGGCAAGTGGTTTTGCAAAAAAAACCTCTTTGGTGTATTCTTGAAAATTATAGGATTTTTGCCAACTTTGAAAGGCCATAACTTGAGTTCCATAATGAATTAGAACTTGTTCTTGTACTTTTTGAAAAGGGAATGATCCAATCTACAACTTTGATGACCAACCATTTTTCATTTGAAGCATTTTTGGTTGAGAAAGAGGAGGTTGAAATACTTTCCCAAAATGGAAAGTTTCCATTACAAGTCATTTCCATTTTTGGCAACTTTTGGTTAAGCTCACTTTTCTTCAATTTTGTGATCTTCCAAGCACTTCAATGATCAAATAAAGATCATATAACTTCAATTTGATGAAAAATCCACTTTGGTTCCATTGTTGGGGGCCTCAGATGCCCTGATTTTGCTCTGACTTGCTCAAGAAGTTACCCAGTGAACAGATGACTTCCACAATGAATTTCTTCATCAAACTTGGTACACACAATCCTTATAACATATTGAGACTATTAGAAACAAGAATGACCAAAAAATTTGGAGTTATTTCCTCTGAAACCAAAACCCTAATTTCAGGTCATTTGTGTAGTGAAACCCTGGCTCTGCTTCCATGCTTTGCCAGTTCTTGTGATTCTTTGACTTCCTTGATCTTTGAGGGATATAAAATGATGATAGAACACACATGGACCCTCTTGGAATGATTGGAAGCCTTTGGAGTGGCTCAGATGAATCTTTGGATTGTTCAGATCACAAACCCTAGATGCAAATGAACTTGAACTAATGCAGTGAAACAAAAATGCAATATGAAATAATATGCTTAAACTAATGCAAAGATGAAAGATCACAAGCCATGGTGTGAACTTAGTGAGGGCAAATTTGGGGTGTTTACAGCTGCCCCTATTCAAGCATGAGTTAGCTGTGCAGGGTGTAAGCGCCTAGCTTAACAGACAAACAAGATAACTTGTGGTTGAATACCAAAGACAGTCCGAAATTTGCACTCACTGGGGATAAGAAGAAATGGGATATAAATTTTAAAAGGTAGTATAGCATGATTATCAAAGTGCGGGCAATGGAGGACGACCATCGAGCAGAGGACGACTGTTGGGGGATAAAGCAATGACGTGGACGGCCGACATGCTGGGGAAATAAAGATACCATGATGGGGAAGACCATCAGGTAAGGAAATAAAACTCCCCGGGGATTAAAGTAAAGGCAATGATGGGGATGGCCATCAGGTTTGCAAAGTAAAGATAAACAACAATGGGGACGGCCATCGGTTCAAAGAATAAATGAAATATTGATGAGGGACGGTCATCAAAAGGTGAAGGACGATCACCTAGCAGGGGACGACTGCTCTTTATCACGACATAGGACGAATGTCGGATAGAAAAGGTCGACGATGGGGACGGCCATTAGATAAAACGATGAAGGACGATCATCAAGAGGTGAAGGATGATCATTTAGCAGGGGACGACTGCTCTGTTGGGGATAAGGATGAGGGACGGTCATCCGAGGTGAAGGACAATCACCTGGCAGGGGACGACTGCCGAAAGATATCACGACATAGGACGAATGTCGGATAAAAAAGGGTTCCAATAATGGAGACTCCGCTGGGGGAAGGATGAGGGACGGTCATCCATAGGTGAAGGACGATCACCTGGCAGGGTACGGCTGCCGAAAGTATCACGACATAGGACGAATGTCGGATAAGAGAAGGTTACTTTTACTGGGGAATGGTAAACACGGACGAGTGCTTACGCTTAAGAAATAAAATGTATAAGTGTTTTGACGCTGTGTATAGATTAAAGATGCGTACGATCATCCTTAGGACCATGATACAGACGAGTATCAGTAGAAACAAACGCTGACGCAGGTTCAGAGATGATGGTACAGACGAGTACCAACTGGTTAACAAAGAACACGGACGAGTGTCGAATCTGTGGGGAAGTGAATATATATACAAGATACAGACGAGTATCAGTATAAGTATGAACAGGTTTTGTGAAGTATGAGCAAGACACGGACGAGTGTTCAACTTGCTGGGAAAAAGTGACACGGACGGGTGTCAGAAGAGAAAGTGTATAAGTTAGGAACAAACATTTGTATAGGAGAGTGTAAAAGGTAATCTAGTGACCTGCGGGGATAGGATGACACGGACGGGTGTCGAAAAGGAATGTATTATAAACAAGTGTTTGGTCAACCATGCTGGGGAATGGTGACACAGACGGGTGTCAAGAGAGTGTATATAGGTTTCCATATTAAAAAAGGATGTTTATGGCTTATCTGCGGGGGATAATATGACACAGACGAGTGTCGGAAGAGGTATATATAAACATGTATTTGTGTTGGAGAGTGCAAAGGGAACGCTTTGGCTTTCTGTGGGGGGATGTATTTTGTACATTGCTGATGAGGTATTATTGGTATTTACAGGTGACTGGTTCGAACCTGACTTGTGATCATGCAAATGTTTGATTTTACCGTAATGCTCCGTACTAGACGGAATGCTACGCTATGGTGAAATATGATGCGAATGCTATAATTATGCAAAAGATACCGATCCAGGGTTCGGATCCCGCTGCGGTGAAGATCTCTGGCTGATCTTCTTGCAAAAATCCCAGCTGGGGATGAGATCATTGGTAGATCTGATAAGATGTATGGCTTTTCTTGGGGAAATAGATCACTGATATATCTATCCGGTAAGGAGAAAGCCCAGCTGGGGATGAGGAAGCTTTCGTCACTTTGTTGTGTGAGAATTTCAAACATTGCTCTTCCGGGTAGAGGCTGGAACTCTGTGGAGATATAGTTCTTTTATCTTTGAGAGACCTGGCACTTTGCTTGGGGTAGGAAAGATCACTGAACGATCTTCCTAGAGCACTCTGTGGGGATCCCGGTTGAAGATGAGGATGCTTTGATAACTCTGTTGGGGGAAGCATTCCAAATACTGCTTGGAGGAGGTGTGTTGGGGAAATGGTGCTTGGCATGCCCCGTGCTACATATTTGAATACCTGCAATCCTGTTAAGACAAAGAAACACATAAGTATCCCGAGGTATCCCTTACTAGATTCTCTTATAGGAGTTAGATATTCCTGGAAGTAAGATTATTTCCTGCAAGCATTTAGTTAGAAAGGCACATCTGTTTTATGCAAATAATATATCATGGACATTGGACATTTTGCAAACGAAGCAAGAAATGTAAGAAACGAGGTGTGACTGAAAACTCTGATTTTATTAATCTGAGTGCCCTGAATTGGCAAATATAGTCAAAGAAACAGATCCCCTGAAATGAGGAGATTGTTACAAATTGAGAAAAGTAAAGGTGCTGGCAATTTTGACGACGCTTCATTGAGCTTCCTTGCTATGACCTGTATGACCTTGACGTTCTTCTTATCTTGCTTTCTGTAGAAGGTTGATTCTGACTGATGCTTTAACCTTTCGAAGCTTGCCACGTTGTAAGTGATACAGACAAATTCAGAATGCAGTTGTTCGCTTATTCCCTGATTTTGCGTGGATCGCCCTTTCGGGTTTTCAATCCACCGGGATACCCATTTTTGCCTGAGCTGTCCAATGCGGCTTTTCAACTCAGCGGGTGTACACATTTTTTTCAATTTTCCCTTATTTTTGCCCGAGTCTTTTATTCTGTTTTTGACTCGCCGGGATGCCCTATTTTTGCCTGGACTTACATTCTGTTTTTATGTCCAGCGGGTCATTTATGCAAAGTATTTTTAAACTGCATCTGAATTCACAGGGGATAAGAAATATTCACCACCCATAGTAGTGAGCATCAGTGCTCCATCAGAGAAAACCTTCTTTACTATGAATGGACCATCGTAATTTGGAGTCCACTTGCCCCTGTGGTCTGTATGAGGAGGAAGAAGTCTTTTCAGCACAAGATCTCCTACTTGGTATTCCCGAAGCCTGACTTTCTGATCGAAGGCTTTCTTCATCCTTTTCTCATATAACTGCCCATGACAAATTGTAGCTAATCTCGTTTCTTCGATCAAATTTAGTTGATTGTACCGAGATCGGACCCATTCTGCTTCATTCAACTTTACATCCATCAGTACCCGTAAAGAGGGTAGCTCAACTTCAACAGGTAGAACGGCTTCCATACCATACACAAGCTGATACGGTGTTTCCCCAGTGGATGTTCGGATTGAGGTACGGTACCCATGCAAGGAAAATGGTAGCATTTCGTGCCAATCTTTGTAAGTGACCACCATCTTCTGCACAATCTTCTTGATATTCTTGTTAGCTGCCTCAACAACGCCATTCATCTTTGGCATGTAAGGAGAAGAGTTGTGATGTTGAATTTTGAAGTCCCGACATAGTTCTGCCATCATTTTGTTGTTCAAATTGGAACCATTATCAGTAATGATTCGTTCGGGAACTCCATATCGACAAATGATGTCTCTTTTCAGAAATTTGGCTACCACTTGTCTGGTGACGTTTGCATACGAAGCTGCTTCAACCCATTTGGTGAAGTAATCAATGGCTACCAGGATGAATCTGTGGCCATTTGAAGCAGTCGACTCAAACTTTCCAATCATGTCAATGCCCCATATGGCGAAGGGCCAAGGTGAAGACATAACATTCAAAGGATTTGGAGGCACATGAACCTCATCTGCATAAATTTGGCATTTGTGGCACTTTCTGGCATAAGCACAACAGTCTGCATCCATTGTGATCCAGTAGTAAACTGATCGTAACAATTTCTTAGCCATTGCATGTCCTCCGGCATGGGTACCAAAAGATCCTTCATGCACCTCGTGCATCAACAAGTCTGCTTCTTTCTTATCAACACATCTGAGCAGTACCATGTCAAAGTTTCTTTTGTATAATGAGCCATCAGCATTAAGGAAGAAACTACCAGCCAGCCTTCTTAATGTCTTCTTATCATTGGATGATGCCCCAGGTGGGTATGTTTGATCCTTTAAGAAGCTTTTGATATCATGGAACCAAGGCTTGTCATTTTTAGCAATGTTCATGAAGAATACGTATGCTGGTCGGTCAAGTCTGGATATCGGAATTCGAGGCACATGATTGGCAGTATGAACCTTGATCATGGAGGAAATGGTAGCGAAAGCGTCCGCGAATTGATTTTCGTCTCGAGGGATGTACTCAAGTTTGACTGTAGTGAAGAAAGTCAATAATCTCCTCGTGTAGTCACGGTATGGAATCAGATGCTCTTGGTGAGTGTACCATTTTCCGTTGGTTTGATTGATTACCAAGGCTGAATCTCCGAATACAGTTAAAGTCTCGATCCTGAGGTCAATGGCTTCCTCAAGGCCCATGATACAGGCTTCATATTCAACTTTGTTGTTAGTGCATGCAAAGGTGAGTTTCGCCGAGAAAGGCATGTGAACCCCTTTAGGTGTAATGAGCACTGCACCAACTCCACGACCATTCATATTGACAGCCCCATCAAACATCATTGTCCATTCTTCTTCTGGGTCAGGCCCTTCGGTGTGAACAGGCTCTTCATGATCTTTTGCTTTCAGGAACATGATGTCTTCATCAGGGAAATCAAATCTCATTGGTTGGTAATCATCAATGGGTTGCTCAGCTAGATAGTCAGACAGTACACTGCTTTTGATTGCCTTTTAAGATGTGTACTGAATGTCATACTCTGTCAAAATCATTTTCCATCTTGCAACCCTTCCGGTAAGTGCTGGCTTCTCAAATATGTACTTGATTGGGTCCATTTTTGAGATCAACAAGGTAGTGTGAGTCAACATATACTGTCTTAGTCGGCGAGCAGCCCACGCTAAAGCACAACAAGTTTTCTCGAGCAGTGAATAACGTTGTTCACAGTCAGTAAACTTTTATCTTAGGTAGTATATTGCATACTCTTTTCGACCAGACTCGTCATGCTAGCCCAACACACACCTCATTGATAATTCTAATACTGTCAGGTACATTATTAGAGGTCTTCCTTCAATTGGAGGCATAAGAATTAGAGGTTCTTGTAGGTACTCCTTGATTTTGTCAAAAGCTTTCTGACAATCCTCGTTCCACCTGACCGTTCGTTCCTTTCTTAACAATTTGAACAGGGGCTCACAGGTTGCAGTAAGATGAGATATGAACCTTGATATGTAGTTCAATCTACCTAAGAACCCCCGGACTTCCTTTTCATTCCTAGGTGCAGGCATTTCCTGAATGGCTTTGACTTTGTCAGGATCAACTTCAATTCCTTTTTCACTTACAATGAATCCCAGCAGCTTACCGGACCGCACCCCGAATGTGCATTTGTTGGGGTTTAACTTCAATTGGTACTTTCTCAGACGCTTGAACAACTTTAGCAGATTTACCAGATGTTCTTCTTCAGTAAGGGACTTGGCAATCATGTCATCCACATAGCATTCAATTTCTTTGTGGATCATGTCGTGGAATAACGTTACCATAGCCCGTTGATAAGTAGCACCGACGTTCTTCAGTCCAAAAGGCATTACCTTATAACAGAATGTGCCCCAAGGTGTGATGAAGGTAGTTTTCTCCATGCCTTCGGGTGACATCCTGATCTGATTATACCCAGAAAATCCATCCATGAAGGAAAATACCGAGAACTGAGCTGTGTTGTCGACCAATACATCAATATGAGGTAATGGGAATTCATCATTTGGGCTAACTCTGTTCAGATCCCGGTAATCCACACATCCGTACTTTGCCATCCTTCTTAGGCACTGGTAAAATATTAGCGACCCACGGTGGGTAACTGGTTACAGCAAGGAAACCGGCGTCACACTGTTTTTGTACCTCTTCTTTTATCTTCATTGCCATATCCGGACGAGTGCCGCGTAGCTTCTGCTTTACTGGAGAACAATCTTATTTCAAAGGCAGCTTGTGCATAACAATATCGGTGTCCAACCCTGGCATATCTTTATAGGACCAAGCAAAGACGTCAACGTATTCTCGAAGCATGTCAATGAGCTGTTCCTTCACTGAATCTTGCAGACTGTCCCCGATCTTCACTTCTTTCAAGTCTTCTTCGGTACCAAGATTGACTGTTTCAACTTCCTCCTGATTAGGAGCGATCACTTTCTCTTCCTACCTCAACAACCTGGCTAACTCTTCAGGTAACTTATAGTCTTCTTCAACCCCTTCATCAGCTAGATTAATCAGATTGTCGAAGTCATACAAGGTCATAGCAGTGCTGTTGTCGGTGCAATCTGGAGGATAATCTCTGCAAGGGTTGTGATTTGTTCGTTTTAGTGATCAGTTTTAATCTTGTTTAGAAAAAGTAAAAATGAAGTTATTTATTTTGAAAACATTTCCATTTTATTGTTTTGTACAAAAGTGAAAAATGAAAAGACAGTGAGCAAAAAAGAGACTCGTTTGCAAAAGATGTCTGATATTCATTGATTAATCATTTGCACAAAATTACAATATGGCCCTATTACAAAATGAGTCCTGACATCTTGGGCAAGATGCAGGACTTGATGCATGCTAAAAAGATAGGAACTAATAATTACTCTGCAGGAGTAACCCTTATAATTTCCTGGGAAGACCAGTTACGGACTTGGTTCCCCGGGATCCTTGGACGTATCCAGCTCTCCAGGTTGCGGTCGCTTTCCTCCTCGTCTTCCAGATTGTTAACAGCATCTGGGGTGAGCATCCCCCACTGACAAATTTGGGCTCTTTTGCAGCCTCTGATTGATCTTGTCGGAATGGTCTGTAACCCAATCCAAATCTGTCTTCCTTCTTTTCCACCGGCAGCAGCTTGCCCCAGCCTTGAGCAGTACATTCTTCAACAACCTTCCGGGCTTGCTGATAAGAGATGATTGAAGTACCCATCTTGTCTTCCTGAGATTCAGCCAATACTCCAATAACCTCATTAACATTTAGGGCCTCAAACCCTTGGCTCATTGTCTCATGGATTTCACCATCCATCTCAATATATTTGTAAGTAGCCAGCTGGCTAACAAATATGTCTTCCTCACCACAGATGGTGATAATTTGTGCTTCCCATTCATACTTCAATTTCTGGTGAAGGGTCGACGTTACAGCGCCTGCGGCATGAATCCAGGGTCGACCTAACAAACATCTATAAGCAGGTTGTATGTCCATCACATAGAAAATAGTCTTGAAGACTTGTGGACCGATTATCACTGGAAGCTCCATCTCTCCCAGAACAGATCTTTTGGAGCCATCAAAAGCCCTGACCACAAGATTACTTGGTCGGAGAGCTATCCCATCATACTCTAGCTTGACAAGGGCTTTCTTGGGTAAGACGTTGAGTGAGGACCCAATGTCTACAAGAACATGAGATAAGACAGCTCATTTGCACTCCAAGGTTATATGCAAGGCTTTGTTGTGGAGGCGTCCTTCTGAAGTTAAATCAGCATCAGTGAACCCTAGCCCATGGCTAGTATTGACATTTGATACTATTGTTTCCAGCTAATTTACAGTGATCTCTTCATGCAAGTAGGCAGCGTGCAGAACTTTGAGTAGTGCATCCCGATGGGCTTCGGAACACAACAGCAGTGATAGGATTGAGATCTTTGAAGGAGTCTGGTGGAGCTGGTCCACAACTTTGTAGTCACTTCTTTTAATAATTCTCATAAACTCATCCACGTCTTGATCGAAGGATGACTTATGAGTTTCTTTGGGTGCAGATTCTTCCGGTATCACACTCTTCCCTTTGGCTCTGGCAGTAGCCTCTGTTTCAGTGTTGGTTCTAGGGACTTGTGAAGCGAAGAGACGTCTGCTTCGGGTGAAGCCTCCGCCTCCCCCAACATTATCCACTTGGGGAGTGAGAACTAGAGAATCAAGAAGGACTTTCTCTCCATTGCAGTATAGATCATCACCATAATGCCATGGTATAGCACTGTCTTTGTCATATGGGATCGGCCCGGGCACTGTGATAGTGACTGGGCTTACTGCAGCTGTTGTTGGGACTACAATGGTGTGTGGATCATAGAAAATTGTAACGGGACTTCTGGTGGATGTTGGTGGAGGTGAACTGAAGCTTTGTTGAGACTGTTGTTGATGTTGCTGAAAGTTGCTGGAGTTCGGGACCGTCGCCGGGTCATAGTAAATTGTGACAGTGGAAATATCATTGTTGATTGTTGAAGTTGTAGTAGCTGGTGCAAATGAATTGTTGTATGCTGAAGTGACAGATGAAATGATTGCTGAAGTTGTAGCTGAATCAGTTGGAACAATGGTTGTTGCAGTTGTAGAAGAAACAGTAGGAAAGATGTTTGTTGCATTTGTAGAAGATTCACTTGTTGTTGACAAAGGAGTTGTTGGTGTTCTAGAAGCGGTGGTTGTAATTTGCAAAATGCCTTCTTTGATCAAATCATTAATGCCTTCCCTCAAGCTGGCACACCCATTCTTAGAAAGTTTGCATAATTCACAACAGGCCTCACAACCTGGAAACACTTGGCACTTTAAAAGCTGGGCTTTAACCTCTGCCAGAGGTGTTTGAATACATGCAATGTCTTCTATCAAACTCAGGGGTGATCCATCCTCTACATCATTAATTCTTGGCCCACTGTGGCTTGGCATAGGATTCTTCATTACATTGGGAGGAGGTGCAAAGTTCAGGGCTTTTGAATCTACCAGATCCTGAACCTTCATATGCAGGGCTCTGCATTTTTCCGTAGAGTGACCAGGTGCGTTGGAATGAAAAGCACACCTAGCATTAACATCATAATTCCTAGGAAGGTTTTGAGGATCAGGTGTAGCCAATGTCCTCAACTCAACCAGATTGAGCTTTAGGAGTTGTGGCAATAGTGTAGCATATGGCATTGGAATGTGGTCAATTACTCGGTTGACCTGAGATAACCGCTGTTGAAACGCGCGTTGTTGTTGATTGTTGTTGTTATTTTTGTAAGATCTCTGTTGAGGAAATTGTTGTTGTTGCGGAAAGTGTTGCGGTTGTTGAACATACTGAGGAGGTGGAGTAGGGATAGTAACAGCAGCAACTGTTATGGGCAAGTATTGGGGTCTCCCTCTTCCCATGTGCATAGAGTTTGTCTCACCAGATCTACGAGGCCCAACAGGCCCAGCAAAAGGCTTTCTTGTACTGCTGGAACTGGCACCGTTATCAGAGATCTTTCCCATCTTTAAGAGGCTCTCTATTCTTTCCCCAGCTATCACCACATTTGCAAAGCTGGTGGAAGAGAAGGCAGCCAATCTGTCAATGTAGGTTCCTTGAAGAGTATTCATGAACATGTCAGCCATTTCTCTTTCAGACATGGGAGGTTGGACTGCAGCATCTAGTTGCCTCCACCTTTGGGCATATTCCCTGAAGCTCTCACGGGAAGATTGAGACATCCCCATTAGAAGGGTCCTGTTTGGAGCCATGTCCAAGTTCTACTGATACTGACGGATAAAAGCTTCAGCCAAGTCTTTCCAATTTCTCACTGTGGCTCTAGTCAGGCGGGAATACCATTCCCGGGATGCCCCTGTTAGACTATCCTCTAAGTAAAACATCCACAGCTTTTCGTCCATGGTGTATGCTTTTAATCTTCCCAAGAATGATTGAAGGTGGGTGCGTGGGCAGGATGTGCCATTATACTTTTTAAAACACGGGGGTTTGAACTTGTGAGGAAATCTCACCCCTTCCACCTGTCTCATGTCCATGACATCAAACCCTAAGGAATTATGGGATTCAAGAGACCTCATCTTCTCTGCAATTTCATCCAGCCTGCGGTCGTAAACTTCATGCCCAGCCCCAACAACTGTAAACTGCTCTTCTTGAGGATCCTCTTGCAAGATCCTACCTTCAACACTGTTACCTTGAGTATTCCTTATGGCATTAACTTCTGGGTTTAGATGAGGCCCAAATTTTGGTGGATCAGTGCGAGGTTGCACGTGATCATTGTTACTGGTACCTCATGTACCTGGTTGGTGTTCTTCAGGAGTCTGCCTTTCAACCAACTCCCTTAGTCTTTCCTGGCTCTGAGCTAAGCCAATCATTACAGTCATGAATTGGGTCATCTGATTCCTCATCTCAACCCTCTCAGTTGCCATTTGGGTCCTTACTTCATTCAAGTCTTGCTAAACTTGATCCATCTGGAGTCCCGGAAGGTTGTTTCTGGTCAGGTACCGGTGTATTCTGTTGACAGGGAACACTCTTCTGCGAGCAATGTTTCCTGAAACCACAACAAAGTGAGAAACAGATTTAAACAAAAACCTACAAAACAAAGAAAATGTTAGTATGCAATGCAATATGCTTATTTGTCTTCCAAGGGTATCCGGTTTGGTTCTTTGGTTTTGACCTTTCCAGACCTCGAGGAAATGCTGATGAAGAAGAGAGATAGATAAGCCCACCAAAATAATACAAACTGATATATTACAAAGAGGTGAAAATACATAGTCTGATTACAATACATCCCCATAGTGGGTCAAAATACAACAACAAATCAAAAGTAAAATCAAAAGAAAAGTACAAACAAAAGAGTCAAACATCTAATCTAAAGTCATCCTCCCTAACTTCCTTCAGGAGGGCCTCAGTCACTGGACCAACCGGGTGCTCTGTAATAGTCCTGATGAGGAGGTTCCTGGTAGTAATGGCATTAGTTAACTTCTTATGCTTGTCCTGATCCTTTGACCTCTTCAACCCCGCCCGGAGTTTCAATTCAGATATCTCTCTCTGAGCTGCCAGCAAAGCCTCCTGATGCTTCTTTTCACTAGCCTCCAATTGCTCTATCTTAGCCTGAGTCCTTTGGTCTTCTTGTGCTCGGGCTTCGCTGATCCTGATCCACCTAGCCTGGCTCTCCTCCAGATAGTGCTCTGCCCTAGCCTTCTGAGTCTTTGCTTCCTTGCAAGCATTCTTCAGTACTAACTCCCCTGCCCTGGCCTTCCTGATATAGTCATCTGTCTTCTCAATTTTGGCCAAATGCTCAATCCTGAGTCTTTCCAATCTCTCATTATCTAGACGACTATCATTTCTCTCCCAGAGAGTCTTCTTCAAGGCTTCAGATAGCTGATTATTCCTCTCTTTCAGCTTTTCAAACTCTTCCATACTGACTGTAGCTACAGGTTGCACTGTTGAAGGTCCTGATGCATCTTCTAAAGTGAATGGCATCCGGGTGATCTGAGCTCTGGTACGGGACCAATCAAAATATTGTGCAGAAGAAATGTTGTTGCACTTGCCAAGGATGGATGTCCCTTTAGTCTGAATGTTATCCCAAGCCCAGGCAGCTTGTCTGACAACAGTAGAGTTGGGTAGAATTTCACAATAAAGAGTTTCAGCCAAATCTTGTCCTCTGGGAGGATGAACCAAAGCATATCCAATTGTCTCTTAAACAATAAAGGGTTGTAGTTGATGCAACCCTTCACTCCTATCAAAGGCACGTTAGGATACTGCCCACAACTAGTAATGATGTCCTTGCCCTTGGTGCTCTTAGTGCACCATCTGATGTCATCTGATGTCAAGGCAATGAACCTCTTAGCCCAATTCTTCTGCTGATGGGGGTTCAAGAAAGTATCTGATTTTGGCAAGTGTCTTAGCAGCCAAGAGTAATAAAGAGGAGCACAACATCTGACCAATCTTCCTCTTTGCTTCTCATTCCTCTGGTCTACTGAGTAGTAGAAGTCTCCTAGCAAGGTAGGAACTGGGTTCCTCAATAAGAACAGGTGGATGGCATTCTTGCTCACAAACTTTGGCTCATCTGCAAACAAAATAACCCCATATATACTGAGGGCTAGAATTTCACAGACAACCTTCCATTCCCGTACTGCAGCCTTCAGGGTAGCCTGGGAGATCAAGAAGTCTAGGTGGAGGCCTGGAACTCCAGCCTTGGTTGTCATGTTCAGATTAATGAGGTCAGACTCCAAATGCAATGCCCTGGCTATGTCTTCATTTCTGGGAGCAGTCATCTCAGGGTTGAAAGGAATCCTTCTCCTGATAGGAACTCCTAACAACAAGGAAAATGCTTCTAGCAAAGGTCCCAACTGGAAATCAGGAAATGTGAAGCATCTGAGTGGGGGATCATAAAACTGCAAGCAAGTATGGATCATGCTCCTTTGAGATGCATCAAGATCCATGACCATGTCCAATATACCCCCATAAGGCTCTCTGAATAGTGGGATATGATCAGGGGTAATGAAGGACTGGATCTGCCTGATGCCAGTCAGGGTGGGCTCAAAGAAGTGGTAAGTGATGTTGCTCTTTCTTGAAGTGTCCATGCTGATGATGGATGCTGATGAAGAAGCTGAGAGCAACTGCTGATGAAGGTCATTGACTGAGATGCTGGAGATGGGTCTCTTGATGAAGATAGCTGGAGAAGAAATCACTGACAAACTGAGAGAGATGCGGGAGAAGATAACTGAAGAAGTCTGAGCAGCGGAAGGGGTCAAAACCTAAACCAAAGGAAAAGATGGATACCCTGTAAAACAAATAAGCAAATGTTAAATGATGCAAAAATGATGTATGCAAATGATATGCAAAGGGTCTGTGATCAAGTGCTGGATCTGTTTATCTGCCATGGTAAAAGTCCATGTATGTTCATAAGTCCGGATGGAGGCTTAGAAATCCAGTAACCAGGTGGGGGACTCAAATAAAGAGTCACAAGTCTGGGGTAATCACAAGAACTGTCCAAATATTACAACCTTAAAAAATCTAGTAACAAAAGGGTATGATGAGCCCAACCCCCTCACATGTAATGTTCTAGAACAAGGATCCTCAGACTTGGATCAGTTATGTGAAGTGTAAACACTTCTAACCCGGAGGTACAGTGTTTACAATAACCATAAAAGATCCTCCTCTAATTCATCTCAGATGTTGAAGGTCATAAAAAGGTCATCCAGACTTAGCAGGCTTCCCAAATAGCTCTAATACTACAGGAAATCTGTAGCACATAGTTCTCAAGAAGAAACCCATGTCTAAACCGTGTTTCATATTCCCGCACCAGACCGAAATGGAATGGGAAAGAATATGAAGCCACTCTAGCCTATGTGTCACTCAGGTCCCAGGTATAGGACCTTAATCACTCAATGAAACCCCACCCACCAAGGAGAACACAAATCTAGCACATGATAATGACAGTATGAAATGCATAAACACTATAAAGGAAAGCAATAAATAAAGCTGTACAGAAAGCAATAAATAAAGAAATAAATAAGCACAAGTAGCACATAACACCCCCGTAAACACAAATCAAACAAGCGCTAGGAGGAACCCACAAAAAGAACCAGAAGCCCTGGTTGCAATATAAGTATCCCCAAGCTGTCGCTCCCGCTAAGAGACACAGGGTCAGATAATTGAAGACGCGAACGGTCGGCGAAAGAGAGGATGAAAGATGAAGTGAATAGAGTCGCCAGCTAGGCATTTTTATCCCGAAGGAAAGGTAATGCTGCATAAACCTAAGAACAGATGGATAAGACGGTTGCGAACCAGAGAAACTGAGAAAGGGGGTTGGTTACAACCTGGGAAGGTATTAGCACCCAGATTGTCTGTCGTACTCGACGGGAACCACGCTTGAAAGTTTGTGTTTAAAGGGGTAGTGTCTGTGCTATCTGTGTGCAAAAGCTGGAAAAGAATGTACAAGTGTCAGTGCAAGAAAGTGAAGTGAGGTGCTCAGGAGTGAAAATCATGGCATTGATCATCTATTTGAAAACCATGGAGGTGAGTTTGAAAATCATCTCTTTGAAATGTTTTGTGAAAATCATGGCATTGATCATAACTTCTCCGCTCCTAGAACACCACAACAAAATGGTGTTGTGGAACGTACAAATCGTGTGTTGGAGGAATTGGGAAGAACTATGATAAATGATAGCGGTCTTCCTAAATATTTTTGGGCCAATGCTATTAGCATCGCTTGCTATGTTTTGAATAGGATCACTATTCGACCTATTCTAAACAAAATGCCCTATGAACTATTAAAAGGAAGAAAGCCTAATGTTTAACATCTTCATGTTTTTGGTTGCAAATGCTTTGTGTTTAATAATAGAAAAGAAAATCTTGGCAAATTTGATTCAAAGGAGGATGAACGCATCTTCCTTGGATACTCTAATTCAAGCAAAGCATATAGAATATTTAATAAAAGGTTGCTTATAATCGAAGAATCTGTACATGTATCTTTTGATGAAGCTTATCCAAATGTTGTCAAAAAAGGTAGTGGTGATACTGGTGCAGGTGCCTCCTCTAGTGAGATTGTTAAAGACATTGATGTTTCTCGTGTTGAACCCTTTTCGGATGTTGTGAATAAGGAGCCGGTTGATGTGTCTAGTCTCAAAGATGAAGATCAAGCATCCCTTCAACATGATCTACCATTGTAATGGAAGACATCAAAAGATCATCCTATCAATAACATCATTGGAGATATCTCGAAGGGTGTCATTACTAGATCAAGGCTAAGTAATTTTTGTTTTTATCATGCCTTTATATCTCAAATTGAGCCTAAGAATGCCAAAGAAGCATTACTTGATGAAAATTGGTTCCTAGCTATGCAAGAGGAACTAAATCAATTTAAAAGAAATGAGGTTTAGGACCTTGTTCACCTCCATTAAATCATCGAGTAATTGGCACCAAATGGGTTTTTAGGAACAAATTGGATGAAAATTGCACTATCATTCGCAACAAGGCTCGTCTTGTTGCTCAAGGGTATAACCAAGAGGAAGGCATAGACTATGAGGAAACTTATGCTCCTGTTGCCCGCCTTGAAGCTATACGCCTTTTACTTGCATTTGCATGTTGTCGCTCCCGCTAAGAAACACAGGGTCATATAACTGAAGACGCGAATAGTCGGCGAAAGAGAGGATGAAAGATGAAGTGAATAGAGTCGCCAGCTAGGCATTTTTATCCCAAAAGAAAGGTAATGCTGCATAAACCTAAGAACAGATGGATAAGACGGTTGCGAACCAGAGAAACTGAGAAAGGGGGTTGGTTACAACCTGGGAAGGTATTAGCACCCATATTGTCCGTCGTACTTGACGGGATCCACGCTTGAAAGTTTGTGTTTAAAGGGGTAGTGTATGTGTTATCTGTGTGCAAAGGCTGGAAAAGAATGTACAAGTGTCAGTGGAAGAAAAATGAAGTAAGGTGCTCAGGAATGAGGCTTAAAAAAGAATACTGCTGGAAGAGGGGGGAGAAACAAAGACTTTTGTTCGATAACAGTTAAGTTATGCCTATGTATCCTCTCGTGCAATGAGGAAGTCAGAACACCGTAGTTCGACTCAAAGAGACTGAAAGATGAATTTGACTGTGAACTGCTTACTTGCCTATGTTCAAGTGTATGACTCGTATGGCTCGAGTGCTAACTGTCTTGCATTAGATGGAAGAAGCGAGTTCTCGTTTGTGAGTGAAGATGATGAGAAAAGAATCCCGAAGGAGACGATTATTGCTTTGTTTTTTTTGTTTTCAATCTTTTATTGTTTTTGATGTTTGTCATAAGTTTATGAGCTTAAGCCTAAACCAAGGGTTAGTAAACTCATCATATCCTCCCTGTGATTAGGGATAATGAGAATACCTTAAGTATGAGATAAACACCTCACACTTAATTACCATGATGATGTAGGATTAAGATCATTAACCTACTTGTGATTATTTAGATGTTTTTGGTGTTTTTGTTTAGTGTTAAGTAATGAGTTTAAGCCATAATCAAGGATTAGTGAACCCATTACACCATCCTAATAGAAGGATAATAGATGAGAGCACTTAAGCTGAGGAAGATACCTCAACTTAATCCATGATTAGGGATTAACCTCATGACAAAACAAACCTTTATTAAAGTGGATTTTAATTAATGGTAAGATTAAGAAGTGGGTTTTATGGTTGGTAAGACAACTTGAGGAGGACTTGTCCATTAACACTAGGGTTAGTCCTTCTTAACCAATAATGGAAGAATTAGAACCCTAATGCAAGGCCCAAATTACAAGCTATTGTCTTAGCGATTATTAGGATGGATTGATTAAGAGGTTTAAACACATTAAGGGTTTAACACTTAGGATTAAAGTTGTACACTCCATCCTAAGAGAAGGATGCAGGCATAACCCTAATCACAAAGTCTTAAAACCTTAAAGGTTTAGTCTCTGATTATGAGATGAGGAGAGAGACACAAAGGAAGACACAAAGGTAAAACCTAAAGGGGGAATAATCAAAACCCTAATTATTGTCATGCTTGGATGTTCCTATGGTTTGTAAGGCTTGCAAGAGATCTTCAGAGAAGCCACCAATGGAAGAAGCAGATGAAAGGAAGGAGAAGCAGAAGAAACAAGTTAACTTACTTCACTGAAGAAGATAAGTAACTTGGAGAAAGAAAGTGAATGATGAACATGAATGAGCAAGCTCACTCTAAAGCAAACTAAAAATGAAGCAAGGATGCATAAGAAGAATGAGAAGAGAAATGAGAAGTGAAGGCAAATTGACTTCTCAAAATACTTACCACCTGAAATGGTTAGCATAAAGAAAGGAATTAAATGAAAATGAAATGTATGCAAAAATGCAAACCAAATTCAGAAGCATAAATATGATGCAAATGATGCTAAGAGATGATGCAAAGACATGTCAAGTGCTATGGATGTTCATACAAGTGATGGAATGCAAAGGATGCATGCTTTGAAGTATGAAAACACATGAAAGTTCATGGAATGAAATGAATGCACATCATGGAAAATGGATGAAGAATTGATCAATCATGATTCTAATGTGTCCTATAATGTCTTAGATGTCATGTGAATGCATGAAATGTCACAGTAAGTTCATGTATGGATGCATATGCAAGGTGTATGCAAATGAACATGAGAAATTAGGGTTTTAATGCAACATGAGATGCAAAAGTCAAAAATAGAAGCATATCACAAGATAAAAAAATTGCAAATGAACTCAAAGGAATCCTAACCCCATATGATATCACACCCCAAAGGAGAAGTTCTAACACTTAACCTAAAGAAAGTTGTGATTTTTCTAAGTTATTTAGGGTTTTAAGGTACCTTAAAAGGAAAAATGCAAATCAAATGGAAAATGCAAGACAAATTCATAACAAAAATATGTTAGACACTACATGTCGTATGAAGATCAATGCAAAAAGAACCAATGTCAAACCCTTCATGGTTAGGCAGAAAAGAATTCTTGAAGTTAGGGTTCCAAAAAGGGATTTTTATGAACCCTAAATTCAAGAAAAATGTCAAAATTGATTCAAAACCAAAAAGAAATTTGTATGAATGGTTTGACAATGTTTCTAAATGTCCTAAGATGTAATGTGAATTTTTTTGGGATTTTTAGAAACGTAAATGATATTTTAATTAATTAATTTCCATCAATTAATTAAAATAAAAATTTAAATGTTTTTAAAATGATTTTTTAATACAAAAAATAAAAATAAAAATGTTTTCTGGTTGAGAAAAATATCTGAATTAAAAATGAAAAAAGAAAATATTTTTGGAAATTTCTAGGTATTTTAAATTAATTATGCAAAATAAATGATAAAAAATATGAAATAAAAATGAATTAATGAAAGGTAGGCTGATCCAAGGGTTCAGATTCAAATCTAATGGGGAAGTGTTGACCAGCGCGCAAATGAGTGGTTGGGATTCACACTGGGTTAATTTTAATTAATTAATTAATTAACTTAATTAAATCAGAATTAGGGTTTTAACAAACAATCTGGGCCATCCAAAACACGCACGCAGACAAGATCCAAAGGCTCACATTTAAACTAACCCTAAACCCTAATTAACCCCTTAATTACTTTCAGGTGGCCGGAGAAGACCTCCGGTCATCTTCTCCAGCCAGCTCTCCACACTAACTTCCACCCTAGGCCACCCCAGATCCCCTAACTCTCTAGAAATGATCCTTATAACATTCTAAACAAGATTCAACCAACAAAAATTATTTATTTTCACTCAAGATCATGAATCAAAGCCAAACGGAAAATATGCAGAAAATTTCAGAAGCTTCATACATGTTCAATACTTGATCATTTTCAAAACTAAATACACCAGGATCATCAGTGAATCATGAAGAATCATTTAGGAACTTGAAAACACATTTCTGAAAAAAAAGAAGTTCTTGAGGTTACCTGAAGTGAAGCTTTCTCAAACTGAGCTTTCTGGCCACTTCTCTTGCGCAAAACCACTCCTCTTGACCTCCTGGTGAAGCTTTGATGCTTGGAAGAAGTTTGTTATAGCTGGTTTGAGAGCTTTCACTCTTGTTGGTCAGAAATCGTGTTTTGGCTATGGGGTGTTTTTGGTTGCAATGAAGGGTGGGAATTGGTCCTTTAATGAAGCTGAGTTGATTGATGAAAAGAGTGTGAAGTTTGAGTGAGTGTGATGTGTGTTTCGAAGGCTTTTGCAAATGAGGGGATTTTTGAGAGCTTGAGGATTCTGAGGTTTTATCCTTGCTTGTTGTGTGTTATGAGTTCCATAATGCTTGCATATGATGATGTGATAGGTCAGAGGAGTTGGTGTGGCATAGTGTGATTGGTATGGGTGTTTTTGCACAAAGTCAACAAAACTTGTACTTGAGGTATGGGCTCTTGTGAAGCTGGCTTTTTGGCTTGTCTTGGTTCAGCAGAGATCAAGGAGAGCCATGGAATGCAATTTGTGGTGATTCAGCACGTTTGTGAAAGGTTTTGTGTCATTTTGCAAATTTCATGAAGTTTGGCCCCTTTTGGATTTCTTGAAGTTCAAGACATGGAATGACATGATTCTTTGGGCAATTCTGATTTTTAGGCAATTCACTATGTTGGTATGATGCATAGAAGTGTATTAGAAGTCACAAAATGGCTTGGCAAGTGGTTTTGCAAAAAATCCTCTTTGGTGTATTCTTGAAAATTATAGGATTTTTGCCAACTTTGAAAGGCCATAACTTGAGTTCTATAATGAATTAGAACTTGTTCTTGTACTTTTTGAAAAGGGAATGCTCCAATCTACAACTTTCATGACCAACAATTTTTCATTTGAAGCATTTTTGGTTGAGAAAGAGGAGGTTGAAATACTTTCCCAAAATGGAAAGTTTCCATTACAAGTCATTTCCATTTTTGGCAAGTTTTGGTTTAGCTCACTTTTCTTCAATTTTGTGATCTTACAAGAACTTCAATGATCAAATAAAGATCATATAACTTCAATTTGATGAAAAATCCACTTTGGTTCCATTGTTGGGGGCCTCATATGCCCTGATTTTGCTCTGACTTGCTCAAGAAGTTACCTAGTGAACAAATGACCTCCACAATGAATTTCTTCATCAAACATGGTACACACAATCCTTATAACATATTGAGACTATTAGAAACAAGAATGACCAAAAAATTTGGAGTTATGGCCTCTGAAACCAAAACCCTAATTCCAGGTCATCTGTGTAGTGAAACCCTGGCTCTGCCTCCATGCTTTGCTAGTTCTTGTGATTCTTTGACTTCCTTGATCTTTGAGGGATATAAAATGATGATAGAACACACATGGACCCTCTTGGAATGATTGGAAGCCTTTGGAGTGGCTCAGATGAAGCTTTGGATTGCTCAGATCACAAACCCTAGATGCAGATGAACTTGAACTAATGCAGTGAAACAAAAATGCAATATGAAATGATATGCTTAAACTAATGCAAAGATGAAAGATCACAAGCCATGGTGTGAACTTAGTGAGGGCAAATTTGGGGTGTTTACACATGTTCACAAAGCTTTAAACTATATCAAATGGATGTTAAGAGTGCCTTCCTTAACGGATATATAAATGAAGAGGTTTATGTGTGTCAACCTCCTGGGTTTGAAATCTTTGAAAAACCAAATTATGTTTACAAATTAAAACGTGCTTTATATGGTCTCAAACAAGCTCCTAGAGCTTGGTATGAGCGTCTAAGCAAATTTTTAATCAATCAAGGTTTTTTAAGAGGAAAGGTTGACACTACTCTCTTTATTAAACGTGAAGGAAAACACTCTATATTAGTTCAAGTATATGTAGATGATATTATCTTTGGATCTACTAATATGAAGTTGGTTAAAGAATTTTCAAGTTCTATGCAAGGTGAGTTTGAGATGAGCATGAGGGGGAGCTAAATTTCTTCCTCGGACTTCAAATTAGACAACTTGAAGATGGAACCTTCATAAGTCAAACTAAATATTGCAATGAGTTGCTCAAGAGGTTTGATATGACAAACTCCAAGTCTATTGATACACCAATGCCTACGGAGGCAAGTCTTGATCGTGATGAAAAAGGTAAGGATGTTGATATAAAAAGGTATTGAGGTATGATTGGTTCTCTTCTTTATCTTACTGCATTGCGTCCCGATATTATGTTCAGTGTATGTATGTGCGCTAGGTTTCAATCTTGCCCTAAGGAATCACATTTAAAATCAGTTAAACGCATACTTAGGTATCTTTGTGGTACTTCTAAGTTTGGTTTATGGTATCCTAAGGGTAGTGATTGTTCCTTGGTAGGTTTTTCCGATTCCGATTTTGCCGGTTGCAAAGTGGATAGGAAAAGGACTAGTGGAACTTGTCATTTCTTTTCAAACTCTCTTGTCAGTTGGCATAGAAAAAAGCAAGTTTTTGTTTCCTTATCAATTGCAGAGGCGGAGTATATTGCAGCCCAAAATTGTTGTGCCCAAATACTATGGCTAAAACAACAATTGCTCGACTTCAATATCTCTCTCAAACAAATTCCAATCTTGTGTGATAATACTAGTGCAATTAATCTTACCAAGAATCCTATTCTTCATTCACGCACCAAACATATTGAAATCAGGAATCATTTTCTTAGGGATCATGTAGAGAAAGGTGATGTGGTGTTTGAGCATGTTGATAGTGTAAATCAACTAGCCGATATTTTTACAAAACCACTCACTACCGATCCTTTCTTCTTTATCCGTAGAGAACATGGTGTTCTTGACATATTGGATAGATCTTAGTAATCATTGTTTTGATTATATATTATTCCTTGAGTTAACTTCACTTGTATCTCACATCCTATTATGAAGTATTATCTTTCATCCATCTCTCATATACTCGAGGTAATATCACTCTTTACTTAGTTACCTTAATTCATTCTTGATATATGTATTTAGTAAGAATGTGATGCATGTATTGTGTTTGTAAATTAATTTATTTCTTCTTTTCTAGTGGATTATGAGTGATTGCTTGACAAATAATTTGCATACATGATGATGTTTTCATATTTTGAGGTATTTTAAGTGGTTTTTGGTGACATGTGGTGTTGAAATTTGCCGGGTCCCAACAGGCCGACTCATGAGTCGGCTCATGGACTCTTATGAGTCGACCTATATGCTCTTTTGAGCCGACTCATTTCAAATTCAAATTGAGTCGACTCATTGATGAATTTGAGTCGGCTCATTGAGCCTCGACTGACGTGTGGATGTCTTGAAAAGACGCGCCGCCTGCCAATTCGCCTCACTAGGTCGGCACATCAATGCATCCATCCACTTTTCCATTTCCATTTATGATTTCTTTAATTCTTTTTTATTAAAAACTCATTATCATTTCATATTATCATTACCAACACATAAAACTCTCATATTCTCTCAAGTTCCATCATCTTCCTTCAACATTCAAATCTCTGTCAAAGCTTCATTTTTCTTCAAGAATGGCATCAAAAACTACAGGGAAAAGGTCCTGTGGCTCCTCTTCTCAATCATCTCTTCCGGTTAGTGCCCTGTCTCTTCTTCCTTCTGATCTGGTTGAAGTCTACAACAAGAAATTCAAGAACAGGAAGGTAATTCCTCAATATGTCTACTCAAGAACAATTGCCACTCAAATGCACATTCCCCACATTATTGAACTTATGGACTTCCAAGGTATCAATCCTTTCTATCTTGTCATTCTGAATATAATGAAGATTTGGTTAAGATGTTCTATGCTGGGTTGGTTGGCACTTTTAAGGGTTTCGAGTTCAATTTCCGTATGGGTTCTAGAATGTTTGTCGTCAATGCTCAAGTGTGGAAAGATTTATTTTGCATTGATCCTGAAGAAGCTAGCATTTTGATGAAAGATACGTCTCAAGTTGACAACTACATCTTCCGTAATGAACTCAATGGTATGCTTAAAGAACCTTTTGTTGATTTTGTTGTTAATTCTGAATTGTTTTCGAATACCATTACTACTGGAAAAGTTAAGCCAGTGGATCGTATTCTGCACTGGATTGTTGCCCACAATTTACGGCCCAAGAAAGGCGGCTTCTCTCGTATTGATATGAGTGAAGTGCATTTGGTTTATATTCTTCGAAACAAGGTCAAAGTCAACTGGCCTCACTACTCTGCGATTCACATTTTTGCCTTGAAGGAAAAGAAAGGCGTTGCTCTTGCTTATCCTTCCATTATTCAGAAGATTATTGACAAAGCTGAGGTTGTTGGTTTTGATGTTCCTTTGGTATCTGTTTCGGATACAAATTGGTTTCAGCAGAAGACCCTAAGCCTCATGGGTCACATATGGGATTCTCAAGAACGCCGGTATCGTTATGTGGGAAGAGGTGATCAAAATCAACCTCTTGAAGATAATTCTGATGGAGATGATCTTGAAGATCAACCTGAACAAAATGAGATTCCGAATGAAGACTTGTCTGCTGACAATGAAGAGTGGTATGGCATACACTCAAATGACTCCTATGAAAATCAAGGCTGGGGTGAATGGCAAAATACCAGGTGGACCAACACCACTACTCGGTTTGCTCCTCCCTCTCCTCCTCCATCTCAACCGCAACAAGATGATTCATCACGAATAATGGTGGCTCCAAAATATGCAAATCCAACAGCAGGCTTACTACACCACTCAGGCTTAGAGATACACTGAGTTAGAGAGGCGTTTAACTGCACAAGACACCGCCTTTGCTGAGTATGTGTCTGTTCAAGACACTAGGTATACTGCATTGCAGGATCACTTGGTTGCTCAGGACACAACCTTTAACTCACTAAACAGTAGCTTCCTTCAATTCACGGAAAATGACATGGATGATTCGCAACCCATCATCTATCATCGCCGTTACCCTTCCACTAGGGATCATTATCCACAACCTTGAGAGAATAGTTGCATCATATGTACTTGTCATGAATATTATTTTAGTTTATGTAATGTTTGCTTTGTTTGTTTGAATGAACTTTTATTTCTCGTTAATCCCATTATTTTTGTTTATTATCATTTTTACTCTCCTTTCCACATTGTGTGTTTGTGAATGCGTGTTTCTGTCGCAATTGGCTTCTCAAATTGACATTTCATTCAGCTTGCTATTTTTATTGCTTCAATTCTCTCATATGGTTTCTCTTCTTTTTGATGTTGTCAAAGGGGGAGATGATATTGAGATCGATGTATATGAGATCGGGTCACATAATCAGGGGGAGTTTGGCGATTAATTCATCAAGTTTTTGACATCATCAAAAAGGGGAAGTTTGTGTGACATGGCATGATTTTAATGTGTCATAAACTTGGCATGTTTCGAAAGCTTGACAGGTTCAAAATGAAAAAAGGAAGGATTGGCATTTTTGGAAAAACATACTGAATGAGCCGACTCAAATTCATCAATGAGCCGACTCATTCAGTGTTAAATTGATGATAAATGCACGGGTCCAAACAGGCTTCCTGATGCATCATTTTGGTCGACTCACAAGTGTGGATGAGTCAACTCACAACTCTTTATGAGCCGACTCATTCAAATGTAAAATGGTGGCAAACGCATGGGTCCAAACAGGCTGCCTGGAACATGATTTTGGTCGACTCATGAGAATGGATGAGCCGACTCATAATCCCTCATGAGTCGACTCATCAAGAAATGTTTTCTTCTCATTTTTCACGGGTATCAACAGGCTGTCTCTCTGTTGATTTTGGTCGACTCATCTGTAAGTTTGAGCCGACTCATTTAATGGTTTGAGTCGGCTCATTACTGTGCTAACTCATTTTTTCATTTAATTTTCCCTCTCTTATGATTCATTTTCTCTAACCAATATAAATAGCTGCTTAATTTCTTTTGAGAGTTTCAACAAGGAAAGTGAAAGATATACACATAGCTCTCTTCATCTTCTTCATTCTTGCATCAATCAAACAATTACACACAACAATCTTTGTTCGATCTTGGTGTAAGTTTTGGAGATAACGTTCAATCGTGAATCCGAATTTCAGATTGGGTTTAGAGTGTGTGGGTTTTCCTTGGAAAAATCCGTAGGGTTTTATCCTCCAAGATCATTGGTCATTTGGGGGTTTTGCACACATCGATCGGTCGTAAATTCAGCCGAGTGAGGTAGATTGAAGATCAAGTGGATCGTTCTCTCATATCACGGTAGATGGAGGATTGCGAAGGTCTTTGTGGGTTCACAAGTGTGGGAGAAACTCAGCCGTGCTCAAACTTTGAAGAATCGTGTATTCTTGCAATAAGGGAGCAAATTAATCGGAGGCTTTCTCGACACGCGTGGAAGACTTGATTCTACTTTGGATCAATGGACAAGAAGAAGAATTGACAACACTTTCAACTTGGTTTGGTTTGTTGGTTAATTCAGTTATATTCTTGTAAAACAGTTGCGATTAATAAAATTGCCCAATTCAATTTCGAATTGGGGGCAGAGTACTTCGAGCGAGGACGACGAAGGAACTGCCTCAACAAATTCCTTGTGTTCTTATTATTTCTCGCATTCTACTTTTGTTCATATAGATATTGTGTGCTTGAAAATTCTGGTGTATCAAATTAGTGCAAACAAGGTGTTTGATAAATTGCTTCACTTAAAAGTGTTGATTAGAGTGAGTAAAATTCTGCACTAGTTGATACAACAAAATTGCCATTGGAGTGTGCACTCTAAGTGTTTGATAAAAAGCTCAATCACACAAGATCAATATCTTTGTATTTGTTTTCTTCTCCAATCATCATTAAGATTAGTTTATCAAGTGCTGAATATTCAAGTGTATCATTTGTAAATCATTAATTCATCTAGTCATCATTTCATTCTAATTGGGTTTTACGCATATCCGATCTCTGGTGACTTCAAATTTGAACTAGACGATTTTCCGGGAAACTTCCGCTATTCTCTTTCAACTTAATTTTGAAAAGATAAATTTTAAAAAGGGATCTATTCAACCCCCCTTCTAGATCCGCGCTATCGTCTAACAGCGTAGACAGTTAATTTCCATAATGGCTTATGCTGAGAATCCAATATCAAGGTAATACAATGAGAGGAACCTGTTTTCAAATTGTGATGGACCATATGCGTTCTGGGTATTAGATTTGGAAATAGAGCGTTGCCCCTTTAGTTGGGGATGATTTGTCCCATAAAGGAAGTATTTGAAAGGACCTACTTAAGAGAAATAAGCAGAATGCCCCATAATAATATGCCCCTGGCATCATGAACTCTGTAATGTTACCTTTTGTAATTCAGATAGATGAGGAGACCTACCCCTGGCTACTTAAGCATAGCTTAATCTTGATCTGATTTCCGAAATGAATTGGATAGTATCATGGAATGCCTCCTTTAGTGGAAGATAATGACTATGCCCCTTTGTATACATGGGCTTTGATCCAGGAAGCAACTTTGTCTATTGGAAGGACTTTGGTTTATTGAACATTCATCCTGTAAGTTTCTCTGTTTGTTAAACACTTAGTTATATGCAAACAATGATATTCAAAAATGCAATGCTTATGTTTGTCTTGAAGTTTTGAAAAAGAGTTATTTTAGTAAAACAATGTTTGTAAAAACTGTGATATTAACTCAAGATTTATAATAAGCCTTAAAGGAGTCAGGATACCTTTTTGTAGCAATACGCTTTTGAACTAACCATGCCTTAGTTAGGACTTTTAAAAGTTTGTAACGTGACATGGTTCATGGTTTAAGAAACAAAGGATAAAAGGCTCAAATTTATTTGTACCCAACCCATTCTTCGTGATGTTATTCAGTCCTATGTTCGGTTAACTTATGCATTGAAGCTCCACAGGAGTTTGGAATTATAACACTGACATTTGTGATGATTCAGGAACCAAAAATTTATTTGAAAATTCATTCATCTTTCTTTGTTGAGGATTCACAGTGACCTATTTTTTTCTTTTGACTTTATTATCCCTTCCTTTTGCCTGAATTGTTTGTTTCAAGATTATAGTCAGCGTGATGTCTCAATTTTTACTAAGTCTCCTTCATAGGTTTTGACTTAGTGGGTTTTTCTTTTGCTAGATATTGACTTGCAGACTTTAGTGATTACATGGAACCATCATATTTTGTTTACAACACAGACAATTGGCATAGTTGAGTTAACCGAGTAACTACCCTGCCCCAGGTTATGAATAAGGGTTTTAACTTGCTTGAGAAAGAAAAACTCCTACTTCTTTGGCTCAAAAGGGTTAACTAGGGATTAACTTCCTTATATCTCCATTGTTTAGGAATTGAAACAATGCATGTACATCGTCAACATAGTCTGTTCAAAAGAATACTGCATAAGATTATGGTATTGTTTTCGTCATCCTCCCTCTAAAGGCTCACAACTTTATCAAGAGTTAAATATCACAAACAGCGAAGTAAAAGCATAATTTTAAGTATAGTGAAGCGAATGGATTAATTCAAGACAAACATACGCAATGCATTAATGTAAAACAAAGTTCAACATAATAATAAATGTTTAGACCAACAAAAGAAATCATAAATGAAAATGTTCTCAAAGCCTCCTCTAAACTTATTACTTCGAACTTCTAGTGGCTTTGATGTTTGACGGATGATATGAGAATTCAACCTGACCTTCTGGTGTAACCTCAAGGATTCCTTCATCAATCAGGTCTTGAATCTTATTCTTCAATTCCCAGCAACTATTAGTGTTATATCCAGGGCAATTCGAGTGATACACACATCTTGCATTGGGATTATAGAGAGGAGAAGAAGTATTGGGTTTTTGAGGAGCGTCTTTCAAGATAATCAACTTCATTTCCAACAAGCATTGCAAAGCTTATGACATTGGCGTGTTGAATTGGGTGAATTGTCTTCTACACTCCTTGTGTTGTGGTGGATTAGCCCTACAAGACCTTCTTTCTTCAACTGAAGAATTATCGGTAGTAGCCGGTCTCTTTCCTTCTCTTATCCTCGTTCTCCTTTCAACCAAGTCAGCTTGTTTCACGGAGGTTGACTGATGATTTGATTCCCGACTCTGTTATCTTGAAGTTTATTGAAAAACATTCTCAGCTCTTCTTGCCCATGGTCTAAGCTCTGGATAAGAGCCACCTGGCTATTCATCTGGATTCTCATCTCTTCCATCTCAGCTTGCAGTTGTTCCAACTGATCATCCTCGTTGTCTTCAGGATTCTTCTTCTTCATGTCCTTAGAGAGGAGTGCTTTCAACTCTTCTTGCCCCTTGGAAAAATTCATGATCACCTCTTGAAACTGAGAAATCTGGGCTTGAAGATCTTTGACAGATTGTTCAAGAGCCATTTCTGCTGAAATAAATAGTGAGAAGATGAGAAACCTGTCGTGAGAACCTATCATGCAATGATATGGTATGTAGATGCATATGCAATGTTTTCAAGGACCTCGGGATTTAAATTTGTTAAAACAAACAAAAACAAAACTCTTATTAGTACGTGTTAATATAAATTGCCCCTTGGGCTTACAATGAGAGGAAATAAGAATAAAGTACAAAGAAATAAATATATGGGACTTAGGTCTCCCATGGACGCTTCCTATTAGTGTTGAGGTATATGTTGAGGTTCCGTTCCTTCTGAAGTTGCTTTGTCAGCTCTAAAACTCTTTCTTGACTAGCTCTGAATTGAGTCTCAAAAGTATCCCTTTGCTCCTTCAGTTGGATCCAAGACTTCTGCAGCTCCTCCATATCAATAGGCATATAAGGATGGAGAATAGTGTAAGGAACATCTCCTTCAACAATAGGCTCCATAGCAACTGGTAGGACAACAGGATATGGCATCATAAGAGTATGAGCACGAGATTGCGCCCATCTGAGGTAAGGTTCCATAGGAATGGAGTATTTTGGTTCCAAAGTCTTGCTCTCAACTTTATTCACCTTGCTCCAAGTTCGTATAATCCTTTGACGGTAACCCTGAAGATTGTTGTCATAGTCGAACATAATACCCTGAATAAGCATGTCATAAGTACCATTACTCCGAGCATAACCAAACTGACATAGAGCTAAAGAAGGGTTGTAAGTAATGCCCCCTCTTATGCCGAGGAGTGGCACATTAGAGAACTACCTACAATGGTCAATGATAGTAACATTCTCCATAGATCAAGAGCACCAATGAATATCTGAATGAGAAAGTGATATGATCCTCTTAGACCACCTTAACCCTTGTTCATTCTTCATCACTGATCGAGGAAGGTGAGAAATAAACCACCTAGCCAATAAAGGTATGCAACACATCAGAGTTCCCCTCGCCTTTGTAGTTTGAGTGTGAAGAGAGTGTAAGATATCCACAAGTAATGTAGGCATTGGATTGTGAGTAAGAAATATGGTGATGGCGTGTACGTCTATGAACTGGTCTAGATTAGGGAACAACACTAAGCCATAGATCAACAAGGCTAAGATCTCCTCAAAAGCATCATAGCTCATAGCATCCAAGAACATTTGAGCTTTCTCCATCAATACCTTAGCAAGAATACCATTAACTTCACTCCTCATTTCTAGTACAATGTCTGATTTCTTCAAATGTAAGGCTGCAACAATGAATTCAGGTTTAGGCTCTTTCTCTAAGCCTGTGAAGGGTCTCTGATCAAGGATAGGTATACCTAGTAGTTTGGAGAAATCCTTCATTGTAGGAACCAGCTGATAGTCGGGGAATGTGAAGCAATGATGTTTAGGATCAAAGAACTAAAATGGGAAACTCATCACGTCTTCATTGAACCCTGAAGTAACTAGATCTAGCAGATTCCTATGTCTCTTGATGAATTGGAAGCTTTCAGAAACTTTAGAGACCAATTCCTTAAGCTTAGAAGGTATCCCTACAAAATTGATCAAGATAGTATTCCTACTGGAAGAAGCCATGACCTGCAATAAAGAACAAAGATAAATCCTTTGGTCCTTGAAATGGTTAGTGAAAATGCTATGCTTATGATGTCATGATGTCATGATGTTATGCTCAATCACAAACATGTGGCACATACAAACAAGTCACACAATAGCCCTAGGTTTAGAGGCTTGCATGAGGTCTAAAGGTAAGTACCATCCCCTGAAGTTTAGATGGTTCATCTTGTGCTACAAAAGTAACGAGGTTCTAAGGGATCTCAATATCACTGATCCTTCCCAAGGGTGGTTGTTTAGTAGGCAACTTACTTGCCAACCAAAACCCTCCAAGTTTAGGATCTCAATGAGCGTAGCATCGAGTATCAACCAACTTTAGACTTCTCCAAAGCCGCCTATCTCACTACTTTCTAAAGGCCAATATGGGATAACTAGGGTCCTAAAGGTCAGTTAGTGTATTGACAACATATGGCAACCCCATATTATCCTCAACTTACTTAAGGAACATAAGCACCAACCAAGAAGTCACACTAACGTAGCCACCAGATCAACCATATCGGTATACGCCATACAATTTCCTTGGTTTATTGCTACTTACCTAGGGTACACTAGATCCAGGTTAGGATCTTTCACACGTAAGCCCAACAAGTAATATAAAGCAAACAAAGCAGACATTTTAAGTGATCTAATTCCTAAGGGTACCCCTTTTTTACTTAGTATGTCCCAAGCAGAGTCGCCAGTTCTGTAACACGGTGGGAGAACTGAATTTCTATAAATGTTGCAGATAGCAAGAGTCGCCACCGACTTTTATTTTATCCGCGTGGAAAGGACATAAAAGAACAGGAAAGACCTATTTTTTAAAATACTTGAGTTCGGGGGGTAAGTTATATAAAGGGAAGGTGTTAGCACCCTTTATATCCATGGTTATCCATGGGCTCTTAGTTACTTAGCTCACTTTAATTATTTTTTGAAAAAGTGTAGTGTGTGATTAGAAATTTTCTAAGTACTTTGTAATGATCCTCGTATGGATGTATACAAATCCTTGTTTGAAAATATTTGAAAATATTGTGAGGTGTGAAAAGTATTTTTATTTTTGAAGAGTGAGCAAGTAACTATGAGGTACCTACCCTAGACTAAGTCATTCATGTTCTTATATGTCCTTTCAAGGGTAAGATTGTCCCTATTATTAAGGAATAGGTCGTCATTACCTTGGATTTGTTAAGGTACGGGCGTAGGGTCATCGTAGGGTCAACGAAGGCAACTTTTTTAAGGTGTCTTTAGCAATTGGGAGGGATTATCATCTTTTACTGAAGGGACAAGATCATTATCGTAGGGAACATCGTAGGGACTTGATCTTTTAAATCGGAGGGAGGGACAAGAAGATTTATTTCCTGGAGAGACTTTGCTTAAGACACCCTACTTTCGAGGGACTTGACCATTTTTTAAAGGCAACTTAAAAGAGGTAACCTTAGGAGGTGCAGATGGCGATCAAAGATCGACTTACGTGTGTGAGTGATTATATTTAATTATTTAATCTTTTTATTAATTATCTAAGTCCTTTTTATTTCATATTTCTTTTTGCACCCCCTATTTACTAACCATAAAATAAATAAATAGATACAAATGCGGAAAATAAAAAAAAACTACGCTATTACATAGCTTCGGGGCAATTGCATAATAAGTGGAAAAGAAAATAAATTACAATATAATAGCTTATACATTTTTCTAACATTTAAAATAAAGCAAAGAAAAGAATAATATGTTAAATAATTAAAGAAAAGCAAAATTAAAAAGATAAAAATAAATTAGGGTTAGAATTAGGTTTTAAATAAAAATTAGGGTTTGAATAAATTTATTAAGGAAATACAACCTAATTATTAATTATTAGTTAATTTACAAAAATAGTAAATATTAATTATATACAAAATCATTATTAAAGAAATAATCAAAAACAATTAATTGAAATATAGTTATTAAGAAATGTTTTATAGAAAAACTAACTAAATTATTATTTTATTTACAAATTATATAAAAAACAAATATTAGTATTTTAAAATAAAATTAAATATTTTTGTACAAAAAATAAAATATTAGTGAAATTAAATCTTTTAGGAAAATATTTTTAGGATTTATGAAAATAATTTATTAATTACTTTTTTAAAAAGATGGTGACATTTTTTATTCTAATTTATTTATTGTTAATTTAATATATTAATTAAAAAAGAAAAAAAACAAAGAAAATAGAGAGAAAAGAGGCGGATCACCAAAATAAGGGGGGTTGGGATCGAACCTAGGTACCTTCACTCCCCAACGCTATGCCTTTACCACTGGGCCACCTGTGCCACTTGAAAATTAAACAAAAACAATATTATATAAAAATTAAACTTTTTTTTTAATTTGCAAATCGCGCCAAACAGTCATCTACTTCCTCGGTCCGTCGATTTAGGTTATAGTGACTGTCGTTCGTCACTATAACTTGTAGTGACGGTTTTTACGCGTCACTACAAATCCTGTAAATCAAAAAACAATGTTATTCGATGAATAAATCCTTTATAGTAACACCAATCGATCAAGCAAAGTATACTAAGTCAGATTATCCCTTTAATTTCAAGTAAAATCACGCTTTAGCCATCGTCCCCAATTCGAAGCTTACGAACCCTAAACATGGTGTTTCATGATTCCCGCGGTCAAACTCAAAAACAATAGCCCATAAAGCTTTTATATCATCACGCAAATAATGTTAGATAAACAAAAACAATTGAAACATCAAGAACAGTTGAAATCGAAAAATCGAAATTTTGCTATGAATATGCATTCGGTTTATGTGCTAGATCATGGTTTTGATGATAATAATGGTTGAAACATGTTCAATAATCATCATGGAGTGGATTTCAACCTTTGAAACACCTTGAAATATCCTCAAACCAAAAATCTGAATATGAGTTTTTTGAAGATTTTTGAGGTTTTGAATCCTATGAGTGTGCCTGCAAAATTCGTCCCTTTGCATTGCCTTATACATATATATATATATATATATATATATATATATATATATATATATATATATATATATATATATATATATATGGATGCAATTAGGTCAGAAAAATAGGCTTTCTCTTCATGGATTTTAGTTGCTTAATATGGAAGAAAGCTATCATTCATAATGGTCCAAAAATCAAATATAACCTTACCAATTATACCTTGCACGAATTTGGATGGTCTTCAATTAGTTTAAATGCAATATATTTGCTTCTAGAACAAGAATCACATCCAAATATTGAATTTTATATTTTATTTTGATTTAAATTGAATTTTAATAAATAAAATCCAAATAAATAAATAAATTATAAAAATCATAAATAATTGGAATTGGGTCGTGCTTGATGTTATCTTTGAGATTGGGTTGGAATTTAGTGAGCCCATTTGAAAATTTTTGGATTTTAGACCTTATTTGCTTCATACACCCCTTGATATTTTCCCAACATTGACAAGGCACAACTCCCTCAATTTTAAGATTATGAGAGTGATATTGGACTTTTTTTAGAAATCTTAGAGAGTCCTTTAACAAACCTCTTTGGTCTCATGTCAATATATTTAACCATTTTCAAATTATGCTCTTTGGAAAAAGTTGACTTTTTGTTGACTTTTGAAATGACCTATAATATCTTAGCTCATACCTTCCAAATGAAGCATTTCTGAGCTTGGCTTGTTAGACATAAAGTTGTAGAGAATTCAATTTCCTTAAAAATGAGCTTTGGATGGGAAATTTTTTATGAAGCATGTTAAAGTTATGGCTGGTCAAAGTTCAGTTGACTTTTATTATGAAATCCTAATTTAGAAACTTCTTGATTCTTGATGATCTGAGACTTCCTTAATGAATCATGATCAACCCTTGATCAAATGATGAATTTTACTTCATAACCTTGATGTTGGCAAAACAATCTTGAAGTTTGACTTTAATTTGACCACGGTTGACCTCAGTTTGACTTTTTAATCAACTTGACTGATTTTTGAACATTTGATCATCTGACTGGTCAAACTTATTGGGAAAGCCCTGAAACTTGACATGGGTATTTTTGAATAAATGTGGGATGTTATGAAGCTCACTTGAGGCCTTGGAAGTCCATTTTTCTTGGATAAAACCAAAACCCTAGTTCTGGACCCTTTGCTTAGGAGGAGGCTTTGTCTGAGGAAGCTCTCAAACTTTCTGACCAATTGGGAACCTTGAGAACCTTATGATCATTGAGAAATCTTGAGAGACATTGTCTTGATTCTAGGAGGGAATATTTTGGGGTACAACAGGTCTCAAAGGTAAAAGTCTAATGGGGGACTAATAATCCTAAGAGTTGTCATGCATGGGTGAACCTAGGTTAGTGAGGCTTGAACTCTACCTAATGGAGAGAAAAGAAAAGAAGAAGAAGAAGAAGAAGAAAGAGAGAAGAAGCTAGAAGATAGAAGACAACTTACTTCTCAAGAGAAGTTAAGTTGCTTCTAAGATGGGAAGTGATAAAGTTATACAAGCAAATGACTAGGTGCTAAGACAAACGCAACTTGAAAGAATTAAAAAGAGAAGAAGAAATTAGTATGTGGAGACTTGTCCACACTCCCATTGCTTACCATTATCCCCTGCATGGTTAATACAAACAAACAACACCTATTACAGCGCCCCAGAACTTGTATAAACATGAAATCTAGCAAGCAAACACAAACAACCTTTAACAGCTCACATTCAACACCAAAACAACTATTAAAAGTCAGAACATAACACAAATAGCGCGATTTCTACAGCACACATGCATCATGACATCAATGAAAGGCCAAGCAGATTTGAGTGCTAACATAAAAATGTCGCAATGGCAATGCAACATTTCGTGTATCATGCACAAATTGCACATCAAAATGCATCATAATCATATACTAATAAGCATGGATGAATATCAATCAAACAACATGAATATGCATCAAACAACTTCCAATGCCACGTGAACATGAAAGCTTCTAATTTAGGTGTGTGAGTAGGAAAACATGAGGAACCATGCATACACATTGCATACTGTCGCTCCCGGGATTTTCATCCTAGTACAAACGCGAAAGTGGCGCAGAAAAGGTAGAGTCGCCAGCCAGACATTTTTATCCCGAATGAATGGGAAAGGTAATGTTGCACAAACCTGAGGAAGAAGGAAAGGACAAGGTCCTGCGAACCAAAGATATAGGTTCGGGAGTTGGTTACGACCTGGGAAGGTATTAGCACCCCAGATCGTCCGTCGTACCCGACGGGATCCACGGTTGCTTGTTTGTTTCAAAGGGTGAGAAATAAAGTGTTGTTGAACATATGAACTACTAACTGGAATGAGAATGGAAATGAGAAAGGAACTGAAAAAGAGAACAAAAAGAAAGAAGGAAATGTAGGGAAAATAAAGATGTGAGCAACTCTTTAGTTTTGTATGATAGTAAATTTTATGCTTTTGTGCTTTTAACATACACTTTGTATTGAATTGACATTGCAAGCTTAAATAAACCTACATTATCCATGTATGCATTATTATATGAGTTTTTGTATCAACACATGTCTTGTTTTAAACAAAAATTTGACTTTTGCTTCTGTATGTATCAATTCATTCGCAAGATGTATCGATACATAATTTCCTTGAAGTTCTGAATTAAGTCAAATGCATCGATACATTCTCAATATGCATCGATACATGCTGTAGGTATGCGTCTGTGATATCTGCTATGTATCGATACATTCGCAACATGCATCGATACATGTTGTAGATATGATTCTGGAATATCTGCTATATATCGATACATTCGCAACATGCATCGATACATTATGTCTTCATTTCTCTGTTTCTTTTGCATTGGTTCAGTATGTATCGATTCATTTCATTATGTATTGATACATAACAGTGTAAAAACCATCATGTATCGATACATTCGCACATTGTATCGATGCATTAATCTGTTTCTATTCTAACAGACTTTGTCAAGTATATATATGTTTTTGTTAGTGCCGATCAGAAGGAAGGATAAATCGAAAGTGAATTCAAGGTCAAGAAAATTGAAGAACACAATCAAGAAAAGAAGTTTTTGGGTGTGCATTCAATTGTGAGCAGGGTTGAAACCTAAGAGAAAATTCATCTTCATCATCTTCTCATTTACTTTGATTCAAGAACATCAACACATAATCATTATTGTTCTGTGAATTAGAGGATCAAGAGATAACGTTCAGCGGAACGATCGATGATCTAGCTGAGTTGAAGAGTGAAAGAAGGTTTCAAGGAAAAACCATCTGGTTTGTCCTTCAAGAACGGGTGTGTTCTTGAAGGTTTGTCAGTCACGTTTACAAAACAGATTCAGCCGCAGCGTAAGGTTTGGAAATTGGGAGATTTCGCAAATAGATCATGGAACCGGTGAATTGTTTGTATTACTTGCAAGGGAATCTTGATTTATCTCAGATCAAGTGAAGGTTCATACAATAGGAAGATCTAGGTGTATAGATTTCTGGTTTTTGTATAGCAACCTTGTAAATGAAGATTTCAGCAAATAGATCTTGGAACCGGTGAATTGTTTGTATTACTTGCAAGGGAATCTTGATTTGGCTCAGATCAAGTGAAGGTTCATACAATAGGAAGATCTAGGTGTATAGATTTCTGGTTTTTGTATAGCAACCTTGTAAACGACGATTTCAACAATATCGATATAAAAGTTCTCAATTTCGGTTTGAAATTGAGAGGGAGACATACCCACACGCAAGGACGAACGTGGGGAACTTCCTTACCAAATCTCTGTGTATTGTATTCCTTCTCCATCTCTATTTACGTTTTTAATCGGTTTTGATTCATTGGAAATAGTTTTTGTGATAGGTGCATTCAATACTTTTACAGCTTGTGTGTTTAAGTCTTTAACATCTCAATTGCAAATCCAACACTTTATCACATGTCCGGTTTTCTAGTGACTGGTCCAGAATGGACGGAAGTCGATTAGGAACCGTGTTTTTTCCGCTAATCTTAAAAAACTATGAAAAATCTTTTAAAACCTTGTTAACAAGGAGGTGATCCATTCACCCCCCCTCTAGATCACTAGCCACACCGTCTAACAAGTGGTATCAGAGCACCGGTCCGCTGGTGCTTTGTGGCTGCCTGTAACGATATGGATTCTGAACCAAAGGGGGCGTATAATAGAGCTCCTGTTTTCAATGGTGAAAATTATGGCTACTGGAAAGACTGCATGCGAGTTCACATAAATTTTGTGGATAGGCGCATATGGACTGCCATTCAAAATGGTCCTTTTCAAATCACCATGATGAATGAGGCAGGCGCCATAGTACCTAAACCAGAAGATGATTGGGATGAGAAAGATGAGAAAAAGTGGTCAAGTGATTGGAGAGCTCGAAATATGCTAATTTCAGCGCTTAGTGCTGATTAGTATTATCGAGTATCCCATTGCTCGACAGCTAAAGAAATGTGGGACGCTTTAAAAATTGCACATGAAGGTACAACTGAAGTAAAACAGTCCCGTATTAACACACTTAATCAAGAGTTCGAACTCTTTCGCATGAAACAAGGAGAATCTATCCCCGACATGCAAAAGAGATTTGTTCATCTCATCAAACGTTTGAATGCACTTGGAAAACCTATTTCCAATGAAATTGCTACTAATAAAATTATGAGATGTCTTAGCAGGGAATGGCAACCTAAAGTAACAGCTATCAAGGAAGCCAACGATCTAACGACACTCTCAATGACTACTTTGTTTGGAAAGCTGGAGGAACATCAGCAAGAACTAGAAAGTCTAGAAAAGTTTGAGAACAAGAGTTAAAAGGGAAAGGAGAAGAATAAAGACAAAGAGGGTGAGAAGAGGCCTATAGCTCTTGTGGCTTCTAACTCAAAGTCCTCGTAAAAGGAGCTAAGCAACGATGAGTCAAGTAGTGACGAAGACTCCGGTGACGAAGAAATGGGACTTTTTGTTAGGAGATATAATAGATTCATTCGAAAGAATGGAATCAAGCATTCCGACAAAAATCTCATAAAGTTTAGAAGACAATCTATAGATTCAAAACAGGAAGAGATTAAGAAGAATAGAGAAAGAGGGTCTTGTTTTAATTGTGGTAAGTCCGGACATTATAAGACGGATTGTCCTTTGAAGAAAAAGGATAAAGGAAAAGCTCCACCAAAAAGGTACAATAAGCAAAGAACAGCTTACATTGCTTGGGAAAGTGATAGTGATTCATCAAGTACACAAGGCTCAAGTGATAGCGATGAAACCGCAAATTTGTGTCTTATGGCTCACACCAAAAATCAGTCCCACCACAAGAAGAAAATTGATGATAAAAGGGTAAAACAAGCTTACTATAACAATTTCTCTTCTATGTCCTTTTCTGAAATGAAAATAGCTTTTGAAAAACTGCATAATGAAGCTATAGAAGCGTTTAAACGATTATCTTCCGATAAACAAATTTTTTCATACTTGGAAGGTAAAGTACTCCATGCTGAAAAAGATCTAGAGTACTTGAAAGCTAGCATTGCAGAAAATTCAAAAGCTATTGATATTGATGGTTGTAGTAAAATGAGTTATTGTGAAGCTTGTCACATTTGGCAACAAGAGGTCATTTCTCTTAAGGTCAAATTGGAAAAAGCTTTACAACCTAAGATTACTTATGCCATTGACACTAGGTTGTTTAAAAAGTCATTAAATCCACCATATGCAAGATACTCTTTTATTCCAAAGGATTTAAGGACCAAACATAAACAACAACATTGTCGTAGTGTATGTCATTATTGTTGTCATGCTGGCCATACCATTGAAAAATGCAAATTTAGAAGAATCCTAGTGCCTAAAGGTATTTATCAATGGAAGCCTAAAGACAACCATGTTACCACTTACCCACTTGGACCCAATAAAAATTGGGTACCTACCTCTCTCTTTTGATATTGTAGGATGAGTGTCTTGCATCCGTGGAAAGAAGATGGTTTCTGGATAGCGGGTGTTCAAGGCACATGACGGGTGACATATCACTTTTTATTGACTTCAAAGCAAGAAAGAAGGGGTATGTCACTTATGGAGACAATAACAAAGGAGTTATACTTGGCAAAGGTAGTGTAGGTAATCCCTCTACCACTACTATTTCTGATGTCCATCTTGTAGAGGGACTTAAACACAATTTGTTGAGTATAAGTCAATTATGCGACAAAGGTTATAAAGTTTCTTTCACAAAAACTTGTTGCAAAATTGAACATACTGAACATAATGTTGTGTTTAAAGGTGTAAGAGTAAACAACATATATATGTTTTATCTTTTGGATGTATCTTTAACAAGCACTAAATGTCTAGTTGCCCTAAATGATGATTCATGGCTATGGCATAGACGCTTAGCGCATGTTAATTTCGATTTGCTTAATAAAGTTGTATCTAAGGATCTAGTAGTAGGTCTTCCAAAAATAAAATTTTCAAAAGACCACCTATGTGATGCTTGCCAAATGGGAAAACAAACAAGGGTCTCCTTTAAATCTAAAAACATAATTTCAACTTCAAGACCCCTTGAGCTTCTCCATATGGACCTCTTTGGACTATCTAGGACAAAGAGCTTAGGTGGAAACTATTATGGTTTCGTAATAGTAGATGACTACTCTAGATTCACATGGACTATATTCCTTCATAGCAAAGATGAAACTTTTTCTACTTTTAAAAGTTTTGCAAAACTTTCCCAAAACAAAATGAATTCTAAAATAGTTACAATTCGAAGCGATTATGGAGGTGAATTTCAAAACCATCTCTTTGATAAGTATTGTGACAAGTATGGCATTGAGCACAACTTTTCAGCTCCTTGAACTCCATAACAAAAGGTGTTGTGGAGCGCAAAAATCGAGTTTTAGAGGAATTGGCAAGAACAATGCTCAATGAGGGTGGATTACCAAAATATTTTTGGGCTAATGCAATTAGCACAGCTTGTTATGTTCTGAACATGATTTTAATTCGTCCTATTTTGGATAAAACCCCTTATGAAATTTTAAAAGGTAGAAAGCCAAACTTGTCTCATCTTCACGTGTTCGGTTGTAAGTGTTTTGTTTTAAATAATGGTAAGGAAAACCTTGGGAAGTTTGATGCCAAAGCTGATGAAGGTATTTTCCTTGGATACTCTCAATCAAGTAAAGCATATAGAGTGTATAATAGGCGTTTACTTTCTGTTGAAGAATCTGTCCATGTTTTTTTTGATGAGTCTTATCCAAAAAATGTCGGAAAAGGTATCTCTTTTGATGATGCAGGTGTATCTACAGAAGACATACTCAAAGAAGCTGTTACGGAAATTGATCAATCTGAAACTGCTGAAAATGAGAAGGAGGAAGATACTAGTCATGAAAAAGATAAAGAGAAAGGAACATCTGAAGTGAATGAACTTCCACCAGCTTGGAAATCCTCTAAAGACCACCCTATAGACAATATATTGGGAGATATTTCAAAGGGAGTGTTGGCTCGTTCTAAGATAAGTAACTTTTGTTCTCACTTCGCTTTTGTATCACAAGTAGAGCCTAAAAATGCTAAAGAGGCCTTGATTGATGAATTTTGGCTAATGGCCATGCAAGAAGAGCTTAATCAATTTAAAAGAAATGACGTTTGGGAACTTGTCCCTCGTCCGCGAGATCATCATATCATAAGTACTAAATGGGTGTTTAGGAATAAACTTGATGAAAATGGAGTGATAACTAGGAACAAGGCACGCTTGGTAGCACAAGAGTATAACCAAGAGGAGGGCATAGATTATGAGGAGACTTATGCTCCAGTGGCTCGCCTTGAAGTTATACGTCTCTTGCTTGCTTATGCGTGTTCTATGAATTTCAAGCTTTACCAAATGGATGTAAAGAGTGCATTTTTAAATGGTGTCATAAATGAAGAAGTATATGTTTCACAACCTCCCGGTTTTGAAAATTCTGAATATCTAGATCATGTTTACAAATTAAAGCGTGTTTTATATGGTCTTAAGCAAGCACCTCGTGTGTGGTATGAAAGACTTAGCAAATTTCTAATTGATCATGGATATTCTAGAGGTAAAGTGGATAATACACTCTTCATTAGACATAAAGGAAAGCACATTCTTTTAGTTCAAGTTTATGTAGACGATATAATTTTTGGTTCAACTAACATACACTTGGTCGAAGAGTTTTCTAATGTTATGCAGGGTGAGTTTGAGATGAGTCTTATGGGGGAGTTGAACTACTTCTTAGGCCTCCAAATAAAGCAACTCGATGAAGGTACATCAGTATGTCAAACAAAATACTGCAGAGAACTGCTCAAGCGCTTTGGAATGAATAATTCAAAATCAATCGACACTCTCATGCCTACCAACGGAAACTTGGACAAAGATGAACATGGTAAGTGTGTTGATGTCAAAAGGTATAAAGGTATGATTGGGTCTCTCTTGTATCTCACTGCTTCTAGACCGGACATCATGTTTAGTGTTTGTATGTGTGCACGATATCAATCAAATCCTATGGAATCTCACTTAAAATCAGTCAAGCGTATATTTAGGTATCTTCATGGAACACCTAAATACGGGCTTTGGTATTCCAAAGGGAGCGATTGCAGCTTAGTAGGTTACTCTGATTCTGATTTTGCTGGCTGCAAATCAGATAGGAAAAGCACTAGTGGTACATGTCATCTATTTTCAAATTCTTTAATAAGTTGGCATAGCAAAAAGCAAGTATCTGTGGCATTGTCTACTGCAGAGGCTGAGTATGTTGCAGCCGGTAGCTGTTGCGCTCCAATTTTGTGGCTAAGACAACAACTACAAGATTTTGATATTCAACTTAAACGTATTCCAATAAAGTGTGACAACACTAGTGCCATTAATCTCACTAAGAATCATGTTTTACACTCACGCACCAAACATATAGAGATTAGACATCACTTCCTTCGCGATCATGTTGAAAAAGGAGATGTTGTTTTTGAGCATGTTGATACTAAAAATCAACTTGCTGTCATTTTCACTAAACCATTGGCAACTGAACCATTCTTCAACATTCGTCGTGAATTAGGGATTCTTGATCTCTCCGCATTGGTGTCTTAAGTTTGTTTGATCTAGTTTATATTTATCTCATTGTGTTTACTGAGATTTGAATGTAGACTTCACTCGTACTTCATGAGATTACTACGACAGACGTAATATTGTTCCTCTCTACATCTTGTTGATATTGTGTGATAAATGTATGTTTGAGCAATTATTTCTCGCTTATATGTACTTCTTTACATATGATTGTTTGGGCATTAATAATTAGTTTGTAAAGTATTCTTAAGCATCATTAAAATGTTATGATTCACTCTGCATTCTGCATTAAATTTTTTTTATATAAGTCTCATGTATTGATACATAAGGTCTATGTATCGATGCATATACATCTTCAATTTCTTTTAAAATTGTCAAAATTGTTACAGTATGTATCGATACATTCGTGGTTTGTATAGATACATAGCAACTTGAAAATCCAAAATTTCGCAACATGAATCGATGCATACGGTTATGTATCGATGCATACTGATATAAAATCCTTTTCTTTTTTTTTGTATCGACACATCAACATCAGTTATTGCAACAGTCATAATCTCTATTTTATCTCCTTCTTCATCCCATTTGCATCATTAACGGTTAAATAACCCTAACACCACAAAACCCCTTTTCTTCCAAAACCCTAACTTCATAATCATGCCTCCAAGAATCATGCTTCCTAGAGAAAAAGGTAGAGGTAAAGGGAAAGAACATGTTGAGGCTTCACACCAAGCTCCTCCTGTTCCAGAAATTCCTCCCAATGGGTCATCCATTCTCCATCCTGCCATTGCTGAAGAGTTTGAGGATTCCTTCAAGACAAGGTTAGTCATGAAACCCCATGTCTTCAATACTCAAGATGCTCGTACTCTATACTTAAATGAAGTTGCTGATTTGATTGACGCACAAAAACTTGGGCCTTTTTTAACTGTTAATGATGACTATCATGAGGACTTCATTCGTGCCTTTTATGCGGGTGTGTAATCTGGTAAAGGGTACATGTTCAAGTGCTCTATTGGAACAAGGACTTATTGCTTTGAGGCTGGTGATTGGAACAAGGTGTTCCAAATGCCATCCCTGACGCCTGAGTTGCAGATGTGGCATGATCAGAAATTTGAAACTAAGTTTAATCTGAAGGAATATTGTGAATCTATTTCAAAACTGCAAAGGCCTCTATGTGTTGATGAGCATTTAACTTCTAGAATGATTAAGAGTGTCCCCAGAATTCTGCATTGGATTCTCTCGCATATTTTACGTCCGAGGTACGGTGGGCACTCTAGATTGGATAAGCCAAACATACATCTCTTGTATATTCTGCAGAAGAAGATTCCGTTGAATTGGCCCAATTATTTTGTGAAGCGTATTTTTCTTACAAGGAATAGTTTGAAGAACATCACTCTTGCTTATGCCGCACAAATTATGAAGATCATTAAGTTCTGGAAGGTGGTCGTACCCCCTGTTCCTCTCTTATCTTCATCTACTGTTCAAGAATTCAATAGTGCTACTCTTTCTCATATGGGATATAGGTGGGACACAGAGCGTCGATGCTATTACTTCTTTGAACTCAGCTCTAGAACCAGAATTTATAACTTTGATACACCTTCTGAACAGATTTTTGTTGCTGAAGAACAAAGAGATGAAAATATGGAGGATGTAAATGAAGAAAATCCCCCTGAAGCAAATGTCAACACTGCTTGGGGTGAGTGGGTGCCACAAAGGTGGTCTCCTACTAACTATGAACCGGTTCCTCCATCTGTTCCACCAACATCATCTACTACACCTCCTGCATATCTAACTCAAATGTTTGAGCAAATGGAAATTGCCAATAATGCCCGACATGAAGAAGCCCGTGCGTGGCATGTACAACAAACGGAGTGGCACAAAGAGCACCGGGAGTGGCATGATGAACACACTAGGATGTATCATAACCAACACTCATGGCACACAGACTTGGTCAAGTGGCATCAAGTCTTCTACAATGAGATGTCCGGTTTCATGGATGATTGTCGTGCACATCCGGGTATTATGGACAGATTCAGAAGCACCGAGGTTCAGAATCGGTTCAGGCATTACAACTTCGTGGGGAAAAATCCTGATGAGATGCCTCCTCCACCCCCTCCTCCAAGTTTCAGAGATCCCGATAGAGATGATGCAGAGTCCTGTGGTGGCTACAATCCTCACTAAGGTTGCATTACATCATTTCTTTTTTTTTCCTTGATGCTTAAGTTTCTTTTGATTTTATGTTTAAACATTGTATGTGTTTGGTTTGCTTTTGTAATTCTTAACTCTACTAGTCCAATTAAATGCCTATGCTTGTTTGTTATTTACGATTAATTGGTTTTCCCTTTATGTTTCACTCTTTGTGAGTGATTTCTTCATGATTAGCTTATATATATCTTCTTATTGCTGAATATTGCTTCACCTATACAATTTTTTTTGATGTTGACAAAGGGGGAGAAAGGCTTGAGTGTGAAAAATGACAGCATGCACAAACTCAGGGGGAGTGGTTCTCACACTTCTGCAAAACTTTGCCATCATCAAAAAGGGGGAGTTTGTGAGCAACTCTTTAGTTTTGTATGATAGTAAATTTTATGCTTTTGTGCTTTTAACATACACTTTGTATTGAATTGACATTGCAAGCTTAAATAAACCTACCATATCCATGTATGCATTGATATATGAGTTTTTGTATCAACACATGTCTTGTTTTAAACAAAAATTTGACTTTTGCTTCTGTATGTAACGATTCATTCGCAAGATGTATCGATACATAATTTCCTTGAAGTTCTGAATTAAGTCAAATGCATCGATATATTCTCAATATGCATCGATACATGCTGTAGGTATGCGTCTGTGATATCTTCTATGTATCGATACATTCGCAACATGCATCGATACATGCTGTAGATATGATTCTGGAATATCTACTATGTATCGATACATTCGCAACATGCATCGATACATTATATCTTCATTTCTCTGTTTCTTTTGCATTGGTTCAGTATGTATCGATTCATTCCATTATGTATTGATACATAACAGTGTAAAAACCATCATGTATCGATACATTCGCACTTCGTATCGATGCATTAATCTGTTTCTATTCTAACAGACTTTGTCAAGTATATATATGTTTCTGTTAGTGTAGATAAGAAGGAGGGATAAATCGAAAGTGAATTCAAGGTCAAGAAAATTGAAGAACACAATCAAGAAAAGAAGTTTTTGGGTGTGCATTCAAATGTGATCAGGGTTGAAACCTAAGAGAAAATTCATCTTCATCATCTTCTCATTTACTTTGATTCAAGAACATCAACACATAATCATTGTTGTTCTGTGAATTAGAGGATCAAGAGATAACGTTCAGCGGAACGATCGATGATCTAGCTTAGTTGAAAAGTGAAAGAAGGTTTCAAGGAAAAACCATTTGGTTTGTCCTTCAAGAACGGGTGTGTTCTTGAAGGTTTGTCAGTCACGTTTACAAAACAGATTCAGCTGCAGCGTAAGGTTTGGAAATTGTGAGATTTCGCAAATAGATCCTGGAACCTGTGAATTGTTTGTATTACTTGCAAGGGAATCTTGATTTGGCTCAGATCAAGTGAAGGTTCATATAATAGGAAGATCTAGGTGTATAGATTTCTGGTTTTTGTATAGCAACCTTGTAAACGACGATTTCAGCAATATCGATATAAAATTTCTCAATTTCGGTTTGAAATTGAGAGTGAGACGTACCCACACGCGAGGACGAACGTGGGGAACTTCCTTACCAAATCTCTGTGTATTGTATTCCTTCTCCATCTCTATTTACGTTTTTAATCGGTTTTGATTCATTGGAAATAGTTTTTGTGATAGGTGCATTCAATACTTTTACAGCTTGTGTGTTTAAGTCTTTAACATCTCAATTGCAAATCCAGCACTTTATCACATGCCCGGTTTTCTAGTGGCTGGTCCAGAATAGACGGAAGTCGATTAGGGACCGTGTTTTTTCCGCTAATCTTAAAAAACTCTGAAAAATATTTTAAAATCTTGTTAACAAGGAGGTGATCCATTCACCCCCCCCCCCTCTAGATCACTAGCCACACCGTCTAACAAAAGATTGTGCTCGAACGGGCCCTACACCGCTGCCTACGTACCTCATCGGGAAAATGAGGATCAGAGTCGACGTAGTTCGCCTAACTAAGGCGGGAACTATTTGTTTGTGTTTTTTATAACTGGAACTGCGTATGTCTATGCTCGGGTGTTGCAGGCTCGTCTGGTACGAGTGCGTTTATCGTCTTGCATGCGAGACAAGTCGTCGCGAGTTCGCGTTCAGAATGAATGAGATGAGAAAGAGAAGTTCCCGTAGGATAGTCGCTTATTGTTTATTTTTGTCTTTTATGAGAAGTATTTTTAATTTTTGTGTGAACATTCTCATACTAAGACCTATCCATCGTGGTAAATACTTACACCTCGCCCCGAAACAGGACGTGTATATGCACTCCGCAACAAAGTCTCGTGGCGTATAAGAACGTTTTTATTTTTATTAAGTATTTTTATTATTTTATTTATGAGGTGAGAAAGAAGGACTTAATTTGCAAAAGGCAAAAGCTAAAGGGACTAAGACTCAATCCTAACTTTATTTATTATTCAAAAGTGAGATCCTAATGGTTAGTGTGGGGTTTTCTAAGCCTAATGAATAAAAGGGAACTAGAAAACTACTAGAATTCAACTTACTTCCTAAGGAAGTTAAGTTGATTCTAAGAAACATAAGGAAGCCTATACAAGTGGAAAATTCAAATATTAAGGCAAAAACATTAAAATTGAATTAAGAAATAAATTCCAAAAATTGCATGTTAAAGCCTAAAACTAAAAGTAAGCCTAAACTTCACCTAAACATACTTAGTGAAAATTCTAAGCCTAAGTCCTAAAACTAAGGGAATTTATCTACTATAAATATTCTAAAATCAGTAGCTAAACTATACTAAATAATTCTAAAATCCTAAGATTAAACCTAATTAAGCTAACCCTTAATGAACCATAAAAATCATAAGCTAGACTAGGTTGATTTGCAATGTAACAATGGACTAAAAATTAATGCACTAAAATTAGTAAAAGTCCTGGAAAAAAATATGAAATTAATTCTCTAGGGTCCTTAACCTGACTATAGTATTGTGCTAAAAAATATCCTATAAATTCAGATCCTAACTATGCTTAAAAGTCATTTAAATCTTCCTAGGGACTAATCACAATTTTACATAAATTAAGCTACCAAAATAGTGGATAAGATGGCCTAAAAATCTACCAAAAAATATCCTAGGTCCTATTATTAGTCCTTTAAACATAGCAAAAAGAATGGGCTAAAAATCATACAGGAAGTGGAAAACATAAAATGAACAAAATTATGTGTAACTAAAAGAATTCAATAAAATGTTAATTAAATGGAAAATCGAAATTAAATCGAAAAAAGCCAAAATTCAGAAAGTAAAAATGTCACAAATTTCTAAATTGAATTATAAACCTACTGGAGTATTTGTGGATTTTTATTATGTGTTTTAATATTTTTTTATGGATTTATTTCTAACTATTACTAAAACAAAAAAAATTCTAAATGAACAAAGGGGAGAGGGGGTGCTTTTAGTGCTTTTTTTCTATTTAATATGCTAAATGGGCTTGTTACAGGGGGTATAGGTAGCAAAGTTCTAAGTCCAATCTGCATAGGCTATTAAGGGTGTATCCTATGGAATTTTGGTCAATATGTTTGACTCAATGTGGTTCACATGATTCAGCTGACTCCTAAGGTGTTTCTATCAAACGAATCACCAACGCATGTCCATGAGAACATGGTGTACTAACGCACACACGAATCACCTCACGAAGGGCCAACCAGACGTTGACACGTGTCACCGCCGGTGTGGCTGGAAAATCCAAAAAAAATCCTCCAATCTTATCTCATAGGATCTCTAACGGCTTTTTATGGAAATTAATTGGAATTATCTGCAGATTAATGTGGATTAAAGTCCTCTTTATTGCTTTCATTAACTTAATATTCCTTAATTACTTTACTAAATTAATTTAAAAAGCCAACACAAATGAAATTACACAACTCAGAGAAACAAAAAGATGAACGAAACATATCAAAATAAAACCCTAATCCCTCTTCTCCTCTTCCGCCACCGCCCTCAACTTCTTTGTCTCTTCGCCACCACCATCAACAAACTCCTTCGTCAACCTCTCGCCGCTACCATAGCCCTAACCGCTCTTCACCTACAACAACTAAGACTCTGTCCTGATTATGAATCTAAGCCTAGCCTCACCGGTAACCCAAGGATTCGACGGGATCGAACGGACAACCATCAATTGTATTAGACAAGAAGCAAGCAATAATGGAAGCGGATTCAAACCTGTAATGAAGAGTGATTTCAAGAGGCAAGGATTTCTTTCTTTTCTTTGATCCTATTTTCCGTTCTGGTTCGAGCTATAATTACGTTGTTAAGAGGCATTTTGCATTACTGATGATGCAAATTATTTGTTCTTGAAGCGCTCATCGCCGGTTGATGTTGATGTCATGAAGACGACTATGAAGGTGAATGAAACACCGTGACGGTGACGATGGTTGAAGCGGCGCCGTGAAGGAGACGATGCTCTGAAGCACTCGGCTTCGCATACTTATCGGAGTCGTTTCGAGGGTACTTTGAAGACGAATCTAAATTCGCAATTTCAGGTACTCGTGTTATTCTGCGGATTTCTTTCTTTGTTCGATTCCGTTATTCTTCTATTTCACTTCTAAAACTATTATTGGATTTTGTTCAGAACTCCTCTTCTTGTGGTTCTTGTTTATGCTGTTTGGTTCTGAATTGTTGGATGTCTCGAATTCATTGCAGGATTATCGGTGAGGATTTGCTGATGATAGTGGAGATCGATGAGTGAAGATGGATGATGAATGGTGATTGGTGAAGATATTCATAAATGAAGTTCGAATCCAAAAACCATGGAAACTGATGAGATTTGTTGAATGCAGGTTGCAGAAAACGAAAGTAGAGGAAAGAATCAGGGAGAAGGGTGAAGGATGGGGTTCAGAATGAGGAGAGTAAAAATCATCAATTGGAGGAAAATGGTGATTTAAAATGAGGAAGCAGAAGCTGGATAGTGATGAAGACACGACTTTATAGCAGATGAAGGGTGAGGATGATTTAGTGATTTCACAATGAAATTATGTTACAAGTTAGTTAGAAAGTTAGAATTTTCTGTTAGGATTGCTTTCCCTATGTTGTGAATCTCCCCATTCTCAGTTTTCTTGTTAGCTGATTTTTTTTCAGGCTTTCCTGTTATCACCTGTATTGAAACCTTGCTCTTCTGATTTTTTCCTGTTGTTTTTTTCCATTTTCAGGTTCAGTTGAATTGTATCTATGATGAAAATTGTGGATTATCGACGAAGAATGTTGAGGGAGTATCGATTGATGATGACTGTTTTGGTGGTAATGATGGTTGTTGAGGGTTAATGAAGATCATTAGAGAGAAATTGAAGATGAAGAGTGCGAGAATTTCATGGTGTTGGTTGTAGAGAAACTGAGTTGAAGAACTCAAGGTTGCAGAGAGATCTCTTTGGCGTATGGCTTTGCTGAGTTTTTTTTTGCTAAATTATTCTCCATATTGAATTCTAATAAAAAAATGTATCTCTGAATCTCCTCCTCCTTCTGTTATGTGAATTTTGTTCTTAAAAACTGTCATGGACTTCTTCGAGAATCAATTTCTTTCTTCTGAATCCATTATCCGATTATCGATTAGCTTCTTATTAAACTTAAAAGGCTTTTTGAACAAATGCTTTACTGTTAAACTTTTCCTCATACGCAAAAGCTGCTTTTTACAAATTCCGCTCGTGAAAATGACAAAGCCGCTCTTTACAAATTCCCATGAAAAATTTCCCTTCTTTTTTTATATGAAAATAAAACAGTTTTAAGAGTGATAAGTTGAATCCTCTTCCTTCCAATATTGAAGTAGATTCTTGAAAATTAACTTGGGCCTAGATGGTAAGCACAAATATAAATGGCTCTTTCTGGTTTTATGATATAGACTTTAATAATTAAGAATAAATATTAGACTTATAGAGAAATGGATATGTGGACATGGTGTAGAAATAAGGATGGATATAACAACATGTAACGGGATTAGAATTGGATTACCACAAAAATATGGACATAGATCATAAAAAAAACTTGGAATATAAAGGAAGACTTCGATAATTAGTAAACATGGACTTATAACATGATGAATGATGTTTGAATTTATGAAAAAAATCAAAGAGGGGATTGTTTGAATTTGTGGCTAAATCAAAGAGTGGATTAAGGGATGACATTGCATGGCATTGGGCCAAAATTTGGGATAGATTTAGATAATGGGTATGAATAGGTTTTGATGCACCAAACTCATATCTCTGATTAAATTCCAACTTTAGTCTCAAATCCAGATCACCAAGCAGTAAATGAACAATGATGTTGAAGATTCTTGCATCAAAACACTAATTTCACATTTCACTATCGCAATCTGATGAAAAGAGCAGCCACCAATAATGAAAGGAAATAAACCTTTAATCATATTGATAACATCTTGATCTAGCATTTTTTATGGATCCTCTGAATAGAAAGGATCCTAGAACTTGGTGATCCTCTGAATAGGCACATTCCCATGATGATGTGAATTCAACCTTTGACTCAAACTTGAGTGCAGTAACCAAATATATGACCCATGAACAGGAAAATCCATATCACCAGGAAACGCTTCGATCACATGCCTTAGGAATCGATGAAATGCATGATCGTGAATGCGAACTTATGACCTAGTGAGAAATGCAAATGAATTATGAAGCGCAAGCCAGTTAGTGGTAAAAAGAATGACGGCAAATTTTGAGGTATTACAGCTGCCCCTATTCAATCATCTGCAGGCCTGAATGAATAATTGCAACAACTTTTAGACGTTCAAGGTATGGAGTGATTGAATACTCGAATAAAACCTGGAAATTTGCACACTATAGGTAATAAAATATGCTGGGAAGAATGTCATTCTTGAATGACAAATCAAAATGTGATTTTTGGATCAAACACAAAACCATCCTCGAATGGAAACGCAGTGGTATACCGGCCTCAGTCGATAACCAGAAACACAAAGACTGACCTCAGACAGACTTTGCAAAAGAGACAAACTGGCCTCAATCAATAAGCTCAAAATGGTCTACCATCCTCGAATGATAGCCACAACAAACAAGACCAACCTCAGAAGGCCTTGAAGAAGAGAATTCCATCCTCGAATGACAACTCACAAAAGATCCTCGGATCTAACACGAAACCATCCTTGAATGGAGACGTAATGGTATACCGGCCTCAGTCGATAACTCGAAACACAAAGACTGACCTCAGACAGACTTTGCAAAAAGAGATAAACTGACCTCAATCAATAAGCTCCAAAATGGTCTATCATACTCGAATGATAGCCACAACAACAAGACCAACCTCAGAAGGACTTGAAGAAAAAAATGCCTTCCTCGAATGACAATTATCAAAAGATCCTCGGATCTAAAATGAACCCATCCTCGAATGGAGACGCAATGGTATACCGGCCTCAGTCGATAACCCGAAACACAAAGACTGACCTCAGACATACTTTGCAAAAAGAGACAAACTGACCTCAATCAATAAGCTCCAAAATCTTCTATCATCCTCGAATGATAGCCACAACAAAAAGACCAACCTCAGAAGGACTTGAAGAAAAGAATTCCATCCTCGAATGATAATTCTCAAAAGATCCTCGGATCTAACACGAAACCATCCTCGAATGGAGATGCAATGGTATACCGGCCTCAGTCGATAACTAGAAACACAAAGATTGACCTCAGACAGACTTTGGAAAAGAGACAAACTGACCTCAATCAATAAGCTCCAAAATGGTCTATCATCCTCGAATGATAGCCACAACAACACAAACAAGACCAACCTCAGATGGACTTGAAAAAAAGAATGCCATCCTCGAATGACAATTCTCAAAAGATCCTCGGATATAACACGAAACCATCCTCAAATGGAGACGAGTCTTCTTCAAATAACCTGTTACGCCAGGTGCGACATTAGGATTGGACGAACCCTCTTCACAAATATTGCATAGATAAGTGGTGTCTGAGACAGACGAACCTCCTTCGGATAACCTGTTACGCCAGGACCGGTAACCATTTTGACGTTTAATCCCACTGTCAGGACTTCAAACCTCTTCAACAGACGAGTATTGGATGATCATCAAGAGAACACAAATGAGTGCCATAATTCAATGATACAAACGAATATCAGACGATGATCAAAGAAACGCAGACGAGAGCTTCAGGCGATGATACAGACGAATATCAGCCACTGGTACAAACGAATACCAAAATCCCATCATAGACGAGCATTTGGGGTAGCAATACAGACGAGTATTAGAATGATTATCAATTCAGTACATATGGATATAATCTAACACAGACGAGTGTGAAGGACGATACATACGAGTATCTAAACAATGCAGACGAGCTTCAAACGAACATCAAGAAAATGTGAAGCACAGACGAGCGTCGAGAAATGCAGACGAGCAATATCAAATATCAAACACAGATGAGCGTTGAGGAATGCATATGAGCAACAACAAAGTACCCTGATTGGCAGCAAGTATCTCAATTCTGCAGGGGAGATGAACCACTGTCTGTGCCCTCACATGAGCCAAAAAAAAATTGGCGACTTCTCTGGGGAATATTTTAATGATGGAAAATTCCAAACATGCAACTCTGTGGGGAAATCGAGCGTTCAACTACCTGCTTGGAATACTTCACTTGTGGAAAGATAATCCACTTGGGGATGAAGGCTCTTCAATTAGTCTTGAAAGTCTGCTGGGAATTAACTTCATCTGATTTGTCTCAGCTGGGGAGAAATCTTTCTGCCTGGGAAAATGTAATACCATCCTGCAAAACTTGCAACAACGATATACACGTACGTGCCCCGGGGACTTGCATGGTATGATCTGTTCATCCATTGCCACCCGACACTCAAAGATGGTTTTAAATGTTTCTCTGCAATGTCGTTATTTAGAAAAAATCACCATGTTTCAAATGCAATGTTCTTTTTGCCAAAAATTCAGGACATTTTTGCAAACAAAGTAAAAAAAACACAACACAACTTTTGACTGAATATTCATTTATTGAGAGGCCTCTAAATAGGCAAAGTTTTACATCAGGAAGCAACTACCTGGAAAGAGGTAGCTACCGTAAAATTTAGAAAAGAAACTATCCTAATGGCAATGTGTACGGCATTCCAGTGAGTTTCCTTCTTGCTATGACCAGCATGTCTTCACAACTTTCTGCTCTTGCCTTTGCTTTTTGAAGAAGATGAAGGGAAAGATTCCTACCCTTCTGGTATTGTCAGGCTGTACGAAACGGTGATTGGTTCAGATTACCCGGATCGCAGTTGTTCGCTTATTCCCTTGTTTTGCGTGGATCGCCCTTTCGGGTTTTCAATCCACCGGGATACCCTTTTTTGCCTGAACTGTCCGATGTGGCTTTTCAACTCAGCGGGTGTACATTTTTTTATTTGTTTTCCCTAACTTTTTCCCGAGCTTTTTATTCTTTTTTTGTGTCCAGCGGGTCTCTTTTTTTTTATGCGAAGTATTTTTTAACTGCGTCTGAGTTAATAGGAGATTGGAAATCTTCTCCATCCATAGTGGTGAGCATCAGCGCTCCACCTGAGAACACCTTCTTTACTATGAATGGGCCTTCGTAGTTCGGGGTCCACTTGCCCCTGTGATCTGAACCTGGAGGAACGATCCTCTTGAGCACGAGCTTGCCTACTTGATACTCCCGAGTATGTACTCGTTGGTCGAAAGCTTGCTTCATTCTCCTCTAATAAAGCTGACCATGACAGATAGCTGCTAATCTCTTTTCCTCAATTAGACATAGCTGATTGTATCGAGCACGTACCCACTCAGCCTCATCAAGCTTCACATCCATCATTACACGCAATGAAGGAATTTCCACCTCAACAGGCAAGACTGCCTTCATACCATATACCAATGAGAAAGGAGTTTCCCCGGTTGACGTCCGGATTGAAGTTCGGTACCCATGCAACGCAAACGGTAACATCTCATGCCAATCCTTGTAAGTGACCACCATCTTTTGTACAATCTTCTTAATATTCTTATTTGCTGCCTCTACCGCACCATTCATCTTTGGTCGGTAAGGGGAAGAATTGTGATGTTGAATCTGGAAGTCCCGGCACAGTTCTGCCATCATCTTGTTGTTTAAGTTGGAACCATTATCAGTAATGATTCGCTCAGGCACTCCATATCTACAAATAATGTCTCTTTTCAAAAATCTAGCTACCACTTGACGAGTGATATTAGCATAAGATGCTGCCTCAACCCACTTAGTGAAGTAATCGATCGCAACCAAGATGAAACGATGACCATTTGAATCAGTAGGCTCTATCTTCCTGATCATGTCAATGCCCCACATAGAAAAGGGCCAAGGAGATGACATGACGTTGAGCGGGCTGGGAGGAACATGCACCTTGTCTGCATAAATCTGGCATTTGTGGCACTTACGGGCGTACGAACAACAGTCTGCATCCATTGTTAGCCAATAGTACCCCGATCTCAAAAACTTCTTAGCCATTGCATGTCCTCTTGCATGAGTACCAAAAGATCCCTCGTGGACTTCTTGCATTAACAAGCTTGCTTCGTGTCTATCCACGCATCTGAGCAAGACCATGTCAAAGTTCCTCTTATACAAAACTCCATCTGTATTTAAGAAGAAACTAGCAGCAAGTCGTCTTAAGGTCTTCTTGTCGTTGGATGATGCCCCCGCCGGGTATTCTTGTTTTTCCAGGAAAATCTTAATATCAAAGTACCAAGGTTTCTCATCAGACACTGCATCTACAGAGAAAGCATAAGCTGGTGCGTCAAGCCTGTAAATGTCAATCCTGGGCACATAGTTCAAACAAAAGACTTTGATGGACGAAGAAAGAGTAGCCAATGCATCGGAAAATTGATTCTCATCTCGTGGTATATACTGCAGCTTAAATGTTATGAAGAACGTCAATAGTCTTCTGGCATAATCCCTATAAGGAATTAAATGTTCTTGATATGTATACCACTTGTCGGTGATCTGATTGATAACGAGGGCTGAATCTCCAAATATATCGAGGGTCTTAATCCGAAGATTAATAGCCTCCTCTATTCCCATTATGCACGCCTCGTATTCCGTTTCATTGTTGTTGCAGCCAAAAGTAATTCTGGCAGCGAAGGGAAAATGAACACCTTCAGGAGTAATAAGAACAACATCAACTCCGCGTCCGTTGATATTGACTGCCCCATCAAACATCAACTTCCATTTGGATTCAGGGTCTGACCCCTCCTCCGGAAGTGGTTCCTCGCAATCTTTTTTTTTGAGGTACATGATGTCCTCATCAGGGAAATCAAATTTCATTGGCTGATAGTCGTCTTCCAGTGGCTGCTGTGCAAGGTAATCTGACAACACACTTCCTTTGATGGCTTTCTGGGAAGTATATTGTATGTCATACTCTGTTAAGATCATTTGCCACCTTGCAACCCTTCTGGTTAACGCTGGTTTCTCGAAAATATACTTGACAGGGTCCATTTTTTAGATTAGCAGTGTGGTATGGGCCAACATGTACTGTCTCAGTCGGCGAGCAGCCCATGCCAAAGCGTAGCAAGTTTTCTCGAGCAGTGAATAACGGGATTCACAGTCGGTAAACTTTTTGCTAAGGTAGTAAATTGCATGCTCTTTTCGACCAGACTCGTCATATTGGCCTAGAACACACCCCATCGACCCCTCTAACACAGTCAAGTACATGATAAGTGGCCGTCCTGGAACTGGAGGCATTAGAATCGGAGGTGTCTGCAAATATTCTTTTATCTTTTCAAAGGCTCTTTGACAGTCCTCATTCCACCTGACCGTTTGTTCTTTTCTCAACAATTTGAATATTGGCTCACACGTGGCAGTTAGATGAGATATAAACCGTGAAATGTAGTTCAATCTCCCTAAAAACCCACGCACTTCTTTTTCTGTTTTCGGTGCAGGCATATCTTGTATTGCTTTTACTTTTGCAGGATCCACCTCAATTCCTTTCAGGCTAACAATAAAAACCAGCAATTTTCCGGACCACACTCCGAAAGTGCACTTGTTTAGATTTAACCTCAATTTGTACTTTTTCAATCTACCAAACAGCTTTTTGAGATTGACCAAATGCTCTTCTTCGTCCCTGGACTTGGCAATCATGCCGTCCACATAGCATTCAATTTCTTTGTGTATCATGTCGTGGAACAATGTGACCATAGCCTGCTGGTACGTTGCCCCGACGTTCTTCAATCCAAATGGCATAACCTTGTAACAGAATGTACCCCACGGGGTAATGAACGTTGTTTTCTCCATGTCTTCCGGTGCCATCTTGATCTGATTATACCCGGAGAAGCCATCCATGAAAGAAAATACCGAGAACTGAGCGGTGTTATCTACCGGCACATCAATGTGAGGTAATGGAAAGTCATCCTTTGGACTTGCCCTGTTTAGATCCCGATAATCAACGCACATCCGAACTTTGCCGTCTTTCTTTGTTACGGGCACAATATTAGCTACCCAAGGTGGGTAACTAGTTACGACAAGGAATCTGGAATCCCACTGCTTCTGGACTTCCTCCTTGATCTTCATTGCCATGTCAGGACGAGTTCTTCTCAGCTTTTGTTTTACCGAAGGATAGTCTTCTCTTAGTGGCAGCTTGTGCACAACAATGTCAGTATCTAGCCCTGGCATATCTTGATATGACCAGGCAAAGATATCCACATATTCACGTAGCATACCAATCAACTCCTTCTTTACTTCGGCCTGCAGACTGGCCCCGATCTTTATCTCTCTCTTTACATCTTCAGTCCCGATGTTGATGATCTATATCTCTTCCTGATAAGGCTGAATGACCCTTTCCTCTTGTTTCAACAACCTGGCCAATTCTTCCGGGAGTTCACTGTCTTCCTCAACCCCTTCATCAGCTTGGTAGATAGGATTGTCGAAGTCATGCATGGTCATAGCAGGAACGTTATCACTAAATCCGAATGATCAACACTGCACAGATGATGTGCTTATTTCAGAATCTGCTCTTTTCAAAAGAGACGCAAACACGCAAAACACAAGAAAAAGGAAAAACATAGCCATTTTATTTTTTTGTGAAAAATTTTAAAACGAAAGAAAGAGAACAAAATTTGCTTGAAAAATGTCCTTTATTTCATGGAAAAAGTAAAATGCATTAAAAGAATGGTGGCCCTACAAATGGATCCGTGCACCTTGGGCAGAGTGCAGGATTGACATGCAGCATGATAAAAAGGAAACAAGTAAATTACTTTGATTGCCAAGTAACTTAAACGAAATCTTCGGAAGACCAGTTCCGGAGCTCCTCCCCAGGTGCACATGGGTGAATCCAGCTATCCCAGTCGCAGTCATTATCCCCTTCTTCACTTGTTACACAGATGTTATTGTGATCGAGCATTCTGGCACTTGTGAAAGTTATGGCCTTATTACCCTGAGGCCAATTGGACCCACCAGGCTGGTAACCAAGACCGAACTTGTCATCCTTCTTTTCCAACCCTAGAAACTTGCCCCAGCCCTGGGCACTTCTAGATTGGACCACCTCTTTGGCTTGCTTGTAGGAGTAGATAGAAGTCCATTCCTTCTCGTTGTTCCGGACTGATGGAGATAAAGTACTAACGTTGACTGCTTCAAAAGCTTGACACAACGTTTCATGAATTTCCCCGTCCATTTCCACGTACTTGAATGTTGACAGATGACTTACAAAAATATCCTCTTCTCCACATACAGTGATCACCTGACCATCTACCATATACTTCAGCTTTTGATGCAACGTGGATGTCACTGCGCCTGCGGCATGGATCCAGGGACGTCCTAGCAAGCAACTGTAAGCAGGTTGAATATCCATGACATAGGACGTGCTTTTGAACACTTGAGACCCAATCTTCCCAGGTAGCTCAACCTCCCCGAACACAGACCTCCGGGACCCATCAAAGGCTTTTACAATTAAATCACTAGGTCTTAACACAATGCCATCAATATTCAGCTTCATCAAGGCCTTCTTAGGGAACACATTGAAAGAAGAGCCTGTATCAACTAAGACATGTGATAGGACATCACCTTTACACTCCATGGTGATGTGCAGGGCCTTGTTGTGATTGCGCCCTTCAGAAGTAAGATCTCTATCTATGAAACCCAACCCATGGCTGGCGTTTACACTGCCTACTACAGCCTCCAACTGATTAACCGTTATTTCCTGTGGTACATATGTGTAAACACCCCAAATTTTCCCTCACTAAATTCATACCATGGCTTGTGATCTTTCATCTTTGAATAAGTTCAAGCATATCATATCATATTGCATTTTTGTTTCACTGCATTAGTTCAAGTTCATCTGCATCTAGGGTTTGTGATCTGAGCAATCCAGGATCCATCTGAGCCACTCCAAAGGTCTTCAATCATACCAAGAGGGTCCATGTATGTTAAATCATCATCTTATATCCCTCAAAGATCAAGGAAGTCAAGAAATCACAAGAACTTGAAAAGCATGGAAGCAGAGCCAGGGTTTCACTGCACAGATGACCTGAAATTAGGGTTTTGGTTTCAGAGGCCATAACTCCAAATATTTTGGTCATTCTTGTTTCTAATGGTCTCAATATGTTATAAGGATCATGTATCCCAAGTGATCGTACCTGGAGATCAGGATCCGATACGGCTGGTCTCGAGAGCGGACGGATATGGTCGTTGAGGAGAAAAAAGGGGTGTACCTGCAAGGCACTCTGATGCTAAAGTAAGTACCCGAGAAAGAGTGAGCAAGTACTAGTATTAGGGTTGAGAATTGAATACCTGCCCCTCTCAAATGAGAGAGTTTTTATAAGGGACCAGCTAGAGTACTATTGGTTCGTTAGGTGAGGTGCGGATCGAGGGGTCCGTGAAGATAGGAAACGGTCAATACTAGCCGTTAGAGGATCTCTTTGGGGCCGGACCATTGGTGGTCGACTGAGGACCATTTTTCATGATGGTGCTCGACGTCGAGCAAGGTGATTGGATCAGTCTTTTTGGCCCAATAAGAAGAATTGGGCCGGGTCAGAACAGGAGCCCCCCAAGTCATTGCTCGTGCCGTAGAGCAGTGACTTAAGAGCGATATTGTGCTCGGCGAAGTGTAATATCATGGTCACGGATCTATGCTGTCGGTCTTCCGGGCAAACGATGCGTTGCTCGGTAGAAGAATGTGAAACGAAAAGCTGGAATATCTGAATATTCGCGCCTATTAATGATTTGACGGCTAGCCTAGGGGCTAGCGTATAGGGATCACGCGCGTGCGCACGTGTTTTCCTTTCTATAAATAGGATTCTCAGGGCCCATTTTGACCTTTTCGTTTCATCTTCTCTCTCAAGACTCTGACCGTTCAGCCGCCGTTGTTTCAGCCGTCGACCACCGTCATTTCTTTCCGACCACCCTTTGCAGAAGCTTACTTTCTTCCAAAATGTCTTCTCAAGCTCAAGGTATTGTTCCTTTCCTCTCTTTTAAGTGTATATAGCGTAGGTTTTGTAGAATGCATGCGGTTTAGGGCGATTCTACCGGTAGTTTTAGGATTTAGGATTAGTAAACCTTAAAGTTCTTGCCACCGTAGCTGGTCGGCTGTGAACCCTAACTTTAGGGTCGACGGAAATCTTGGTCGACTTAGACTTTAGATTTTTGGATAGATTTGTCATCTATACTGTTGGGCGTCAGCTGTTGCCTCGAGCAATGGTTAGCCAGGGCTACAGCTCGGAACATAGTTTCTGAGCTAAGGCGCGCCCTTTCACTTGTTGAGCGGTGGAAGGGTGGATTTGATATTCTTAATCGAATTCACTGATGCCTTTCCTCTGCTTTTCAGGTGAAAACTCGCTCGGGAATCCGCTGGACGTGCTTTCTGAGGATACGTCCTCGGGGAATACGGAATCGTCTGCGTCCATACCTTCAGACTCAGGAAGCTCTTCGGATAGTTCAGATACAAGTACCACGGGGCAGTCGACAGAATCGCCTCAGTGTCCTGCCCAGTCGAGGGTCTCGCCCGAAGAGTGGGTGATGGAAGATTTGCTGGACAAAGTGTCTTCCTTCTCGAGACCTCGATCGGAGCCGCTGCCAGTTGTTGGGAATCCCGCTGACTGGGTTGTGACCTGCCCGGGAGACGACGACCGTATCTTCTCAGACTTTCGCGGTCAGGCGTTCTCCATGTATGAATACGCTACTTCGGTTCTGGGGGTGACGTTGCCCTTTAGCGACTTCGTGAGTGCTGTGCTCGGACATCTCTGCATAGCTCCTTCCCAGCTGCACCCCAACTCATACGCATTCCTGAGGGCGTTCGAGATGACGTGCGCCTTTCTGGGCGTTGGGGCCACCCTTCCTCTCTTCTTCCTCCTCTTTTCTTTACGGCGCCAAGTCGGGCGAGGAACCGACCGGAAGGGGTTCGTGTCTTTCAAGCAGCGGACCAAGATCTTCAAGGCCCACTCAGAATCCATCCGGGCCTTCAAAACCGACTACTTCTTGATAAAGCCTGCGAGCGATGCGGCCGTGAGAGCTATGAGTTTTCTCGGAATAGATACTGATGAGAACGACGAGCCCAAGCTTGACGACCAAGGTCAGGTGATTACGAGGAGATTATGGATGTTTCCCTTCTCTTGGAGTCATGTGCATTATGAACGACCAGTGGGGGAATTCGTTCAGGTGGGGGACACCTTGAATGATGACGATGCGGCCAGCTTTGAGGCCTTTAGAAAGTTAATAGCTTCCTTTACTCCGACCCCTCTATTGGACGGAGAAGGGAAGGTTATGGTAGATCAAGATGAGGGAGAAGCTTTGGAGCGTCCCCTGATTAGTGTTACTGAACTGCTGGCCTGTGGTAACGGGCAGGAAGTATCTGATTTTTTTGGTATCCGTTCACTTACGCTCGTTAAATTTTCGATTTAACTTTGTTGCTTGTAACTAATTTTGATTTTATTCTTCTTTTCAGGTTCCTTGACAAATCCTCTGGACAAAATCCACGAGCGTTTGGTCCAGCAGCAGCGGAAACGGTCAAGGGTCGTACAGACCAGGCTGACTGAGGCGAGCGGTTCAGGCCCGGGTCCTTTGGTCCAGGGCTCTCCGGGGGCCTCTACTGGCTCTTTGATGAAGAAGCATAAAGCGACGGCTACTGTGGACCTGACGGCCGGTGCTCCCCCAAAGCCAAAGCATGGGATACCCCCATATTTTGTTGTTCGTAACGTTTTTGAGGGGAACAGTATGGAGGTGGACCGGGCGGACTCTCTGTTCCTGGAGGGGATGGACCGTCCTGCCCGGCGGCTTTCTTTGGCTCAGGACGCGAGCGCGGTTATGCGGGTCCTGACCATGGCTTGGATGACGGCCTAGGGGTCCCCTTTGCTGGAGCGGGAAAATAGCAAACTCAAGGAGCAGTTGGCTGCTTCTGAGGCCAAGTTGATAGCGGCCACAGAGGAGGTAAAAAAGGTCACCACAGAGTCGGCAGAACGAGCAACGGTCATCGCCAAATTGGAGGTCGACAAGAAGAGGTTGCTTGAGCAGAATAAGAAGCTGAAGGATGCCTTTTGCCCCAAGGAGGACGAGGACGAGGATACCAAACATTTGGTGACTGTCGCTCCCGAAGATTAGCATCCAGGTACAAGCGCGAACGGTCGGCGAGAGGGACAATGAGAACACACAGCCGTGAACTCACTGGAGATGAAAAGAGTCGCCAGCTAGGCATTTTTATCCCGGAGGAAAGGCAATGCTGCATAGGCCTAGAAAAAGATGGATAAGACGGTTTGCGAACCAGAGAGACTGAGAAAGGGGGTTGGTTACAACCTGGGAAGGTATTAGCACCCAGATTGTCCGTCGTACTCGACGGGATCCACGCTTAAAAGATTTGTGTTTTAAAGGGGTAGTGTCAGTGCAATCTGTGTGTAAAATAGCTGGAAAAGAATGTACAGGTGTCGGTGTAAAGAAGTGAAGTGTAATGTGAAATATGAAAGTGTCAGTGTAAGGAAAGAGTATGCTCATGATCATGAGGCTAAGAGAATGAAACTAGAAGGAGGGGGGAATGTACAGAGACTTTTGTTCGATAACCGTTAAGTTATGCCTACGTATCCTCTCGTGCAATGAGGAAGTCAGAACACCGTAGTTCGACCCAAAGAGACTGAAAGGATTGACTGGTGAACTGCTTACTTGTCTATGCTCAAGTGTATGACCTGTCTGGCTCAGGTGCGAACTGTCTTGCATTAGACGGAAGAAGCAAGTTCTCGATTGTGAGTGAAGATGATGAGAAAAGAATCCCGGAGGAGACGATTATTGTTTGTTATTGGTGTTTTCAGTCTTTTATTTCTTTTTGGAGTTTGTCATAAGATAATGAGCTTAAACCTAAATCAATGGATTTGGTAAACTCATCACATCATCCCTCTGATTAGGGGTAATGAGAATTACCTTAAGTGTGAAGTCAGATTCTCACACTTAATCACCTTTGATGTAGGGTTAAGATCATTAACCTACTTGTGATTAATTAGATGTTTTTGTGATTTTTGTTTAGTGTTAAGTAATGAGGTTAAGCCATAATCAGGGATTTAACAGGCTCATTACACTATCCTAAAAGAAGGATAATAGATGAGGGTGTTTAAGCTGAGGAAGGATCCTCAGCTTAATCCATGATTAGGGATTAAACCCATGACAGAACAAACCTTTGATTAAGTGGATTTCATTAATGATATGATGATGAAGTGTTTTTTATGATTTGCAAGACAACTTGAGGGGGACTTGTCCATTAACTTTAGGGTTAGTCCTTCTTAACCAATTAAGGAAGAATTAGAACCCTAATGCAAGGCCCAAGTTACAAGTGTAATGTCTTGATGATTATTAGATGGATTAATTAAGAGAGTTCAACACCTTAAGGGTCCAAGACTTAGGATTAAAGTTATACACTCCATCCTAAAAGAAGGATGCAGGCATGATCTTAATCACAAAGTCTTAAAGCCTTGAGGGTTTAGTCCCTGATTATGAGGTGAGAAGAGATGACTCAAGAAGAGACACAAAGGTAAAAACTATGGGGGAGACTAATCAAAACCCTAATTCATTATCATGCTTGGTTGGTCCTAATGTTTGTGAGGTTTTCAAGAAACAAACTTCAGATGAACCACCAGGAAGCAGATGAACAAGATCAAGGGAAGCAAAGCGACTTGCTTCATTCAAGAAGTCAAGTCACTTGAAGAAAGAAAGTGGGAGGAGGAAGAATGAGCAAGCTCAAACTCAAACACATATAAGAATGCAGCAAGGTATGCAAAAGAGATGAAAGGAAAGGATATGAGAAGTGAAGGCAAATTCACTTCTCAAGTTTACTTACCACCTGAAATGTTAGAAAGAAATGCAATGCAATGCAAGATGAGATGTAATGACATGATACAAAGCAAAACCAGGAGCATACACATGATGATTATGATGTTATGAAGTGCTGCAAACATGAGGCAAGACATGGAGATGCTCATACAAAGTCATGGATGCAGATGATGCAAGTTTAGAAGCATGAACAAGCATGAAATGTTATGAAACAAACAAGACAAATGGCATGGCAAATATGTAATGCAATGATCAATGATGCTCCATACATGTCTTAAGATGTCAAATGAATCATAAGAATGCACAAAATGCAATGGCAAGTCAAATTATGCAAGGAAATGCAAGAATGATGCAAAAGGAAAGCCCAAATTAGGGTTCATGGATCAAACATCACACATAAACCAAAAACAGAAGCAAACCTTAACCTAAAAAATGGAAAATGGTACCCAAAGAAACCCTAGACCTATAACAAACCACTGCCCAAAGGGGAGCTCTCAACTCCCAACCAAACTCAAGTTATGAATTTTACAAGTTATTAGGGTTTTTTAAGGGTTTGTAACAAAAGAAATGCCAATCAATTGGAAAATGTAAGATCAAATCTTGGCCTTTTTATCTTTGAAAGTTCATGTCAAATGGAAAACAATGCAAAAAGAATCAATGCCTCAACCTTCACCAATAGGCAGAAATGAATTTTCAAACTTATGATCAAAAAAATGCATCGAAAATGATTTAATTCCATGAAAAATTCTTAAAATGCATCAAGATCAAAAAAGAAATTTGGTTTGAAGGTTGGACAATGTTTCTAAATGTCTTAGAACATTTCATGAATTTTTTTGTAATTTTTAAATACCTAAAAGTATTTTTAATTAATTAATTCTCATTAATCAATTAAAAATAATCTTTTAAATATTTTAAAAATGCTTTTAATGATAAAAAATAAAATAAAAATGTTTTTGTGTCATAAAAATTAATAAAACCTTAAAGAAAAAGTTTCATATTTTTTATGATTTTTTTGCTATTTTAAATAATTGATACAAATTAAATGAAAATAAATGAATTAAAAATTGAATAAAAAGAGAAGTAATCAGATTGGACGCGTGAGATTGGCCCTGGGTTTAAACATGTTGACTGCGCGCGTGATCTGAGGGCCAGGATTGCTTCAGATTAAATTAAATAAAACGTGATTAATTAAAGCCTAACACGTGGATTAGGGCTAATTGCAATGATCTGGGCCATTGGAAAGGGAGGGAAGTCAACTGGTCAGAGGGATCGTACGCTCACAATTCAAACTTGGCTTAATTACACAATTAGGGCATAATTAATCTCAGGTGGCCGGAGAAGACTTCCGGTCGTCTTCTCCGGCCAGAAGCTTGCCTGAAAAAGTTCAAAACCTCTCAAAACGCAAAATAAATGAAAACTAAGCCATGGGAAATGATCCCCAACACCTCACGAATTAAAACCCTCTCTCAAAACAAATTTATCTAACCTAAATCATCTGAATCGAAGGAAAGAAAAACTAGGGTTCGTAAGCTTCAAACAGCAATTAAATTCTCAAAACACATCCATTTCAAAAACTAAAAGCATCAGCATGATCAGGAGAGTATAAGGGACAAGTTTGTAACTAAAAAAGAGATTTCTGGAAAAAATTATTTGGAGCTACCTGAGATTTGCAAACTTTGATTCTGGAACTTTCAGGCCTCTTCTCCTTGCTCAATCTGCTCCTCTTGGTCCCCCAAAGCTGCTTGAATGCTCAAATGGAACTTATATTTGTTGGATGATGAGTTTCGAAGAGAACTGTTTCTGCTCAGTCAACAATGGCAGATGAGTTCTTGGCACTTTCAGGCTGTGAAGAGGGGTTGTTTGTGACCTATGAGGTGTGTTGAGAAGTTTGGCAAAGTTTGTTTTGATGTTTATGGGCTATGGTGAGAGTTGCAAGTGAAACTGCAAACTGAGGTGAGAGATGGCAGTGAAGTGTTTTGGTTGTTTCAAGCTCTGGTTCTTGATGCTTTGTGTTCTATGGATCAAGGTGAGATGAATGGAGGAAAAAGATTTTGTGTTTGCAGGCTGTGTAATGAGATTCGATAGAACTTGCAAGTTGGGAGGTTTTTGTGTAAGTGATGAGTTGTATGTTTTCAGCCTTGGTTGCTATGTGATATGGCCAGCAAAATGAATGAATAAACAAATGCAAGTGGCTGTGAGATGTGACCTGGCCTGCAGGGATAGGTGAGGCTACTTTTGCTAAAAATCCACTTTTGTGTAAGATAGGGCATGGCATGATACTAGGCAAGGACAACTTGGGTTCTGGTGCAGCATGGTGAGTGTGAGAGGTTGGCTTGACCCAAGGCTCAATGCAGCAAGTTGGTTGAAAACTCATGAGTGTTTTGCAACTTGGTTAGCTTTATGGATTTCCATGAGAAAAAATCAAGTTTCATGAACCAAACCATGAGCAAACTTGGTCCATTTCTGATTTTTGTGACTTAGAGGATGTTCACATGCTGGTTTGACATGAATTTGAGGCAGCAATCATGCATTGATTCAAGACTTAGCAAAATTTCCACTTGGTGCATAACTTGAAAAACAATGATTTTTGGCAACTTTGCATGGCCATAACTTTTGATCCATGAAGAGTTAGATCATGTTCTTGTACTTTTTGAAAAGGGAAAGATGAGATCTACAACTTTCATGACCAAAGTTTTTCCATTTGAAGCCTTTTTGGATCATAAATCAAAGCTTGAAAATTGACCTAAAAGGATGCATTCTTGAAAAGTCAACAAAACCCAAAAAGTCAACTTTTGCCAAAACCCTAAATTCTTGATTTCCATGAACTTCAAACTTCTTCCATGATCAAATAAAGATCCTATACACTCAAAATGATGAAGATCACCCATTGGTTGGGTCATTGGGGGCCTCAGATGCCCTGATTTTACACTGACTTGTCTGAAAAGTCAACTCTTGATCAGATGACTTCCCCATGGAATTTCTTCATGAAAATTGATATGCATACTCCCTATACCATATAGAGACCAATGGAAACAAGAATGACCAAAAAATTTGGGGTTATGGCCTCTGAAACCAAAACCCTAATTTTCAGTCAACTGTGCAGTTCATCCTGGCTCTGCATCCACTCAAACCCTAATTCTTGTGATTCCTCTGCATTTTTGACTTTGTGAGGATGTAACATGATATAAGAACACACATGGACCCCTTTGAGTTGATTAGTGGCCTTTGGAATGGCTTAAGATGCCCTGAGGCTGCTCAGATCACAAACCCTAGGTGCAGATGCCTTAGAAACTATCCAGTGAAACCAAATGAGACATGAGATGATGTGATTGTGTTTATGCATATGAGATGATCACAAGTCATGTGTGAATGGGTGAGGGCAAATTTGGGGTGTTTACAGCTGCCCCTATTCAAGCATGAGTTAGCTGTGCAGGTTGTAAGCGGCGGCTTAACTGGCAAACAAGATAACTTGTGGTTGAATACCAAAGACAGTCCAAAATTTGCACTCACTGGGGAGAAGAAAAGGGATATAGATTGTAAAAGAAAAATAAAGTATATTGTAAAGTGTAAGCGACGGAGGACGACCGTCGAGCAGAGGACGACTGCTGGGTAAATAGCAATGCCGGGGACGGCCGACACGCTGGGGAAGGTGCGGAAAATAAAGCAATGACGGGGACGGCCGACATGCTGGGGATAAAAAGGTAAAGCTAAGACGGGGACGGCCGACTAGCTGGGGAAAATAGAATATTATGATGGGGACGGCCATCAAGATAAAGCTATAGCATTCTCTGGGAATCAAATGAAACATGACGGGGACGGCCATCAAGTTCATAAGGTAGGTAAAATAACCAACGATGGGGACGGCCATCGGGCTAAAAGGAAAAGGGACCACGACGGGGACGGCCATCGGGTTAAAGAATGAATGAAATAAACAGATGATGGGGTACGGCCATCAAAGGTGAAGGACGATCACCTAGCAGGGGACGGCTGCTCTGTTGGGGATAAAAGAAATATGATGGGGACGGCCATCAAAGGTGGAGGACGACCACCTGGCAGGGTACGGCTGCCAAAATATCAACGATGGGGACGGCCATCGGATAGAAAAGGTCAACGATGGGGACGGCCATCGGACGAGCATGATGGAGGACGACCATCAAGAAGTGGAGGACGACCACTCAGCAGGGGACGGCTGCTCTCAAAGTTTATCATAACACAGGATGAGTGTTAGACAACTAAAATCAACAATGGGGACGGCCATTGGATAAGGTGATGAAGGACGATCATCAAAAGGTGGAGGACGACCACCTAGCAGGGGACGGCTGCTAAAATCAACGATGGGGACGGCCATCGGATGAGCATGATGGAGGACGACCATCAAGAAGTGGAGGACGACCACTCAGCAGGGGACGGCTGCTCTCAGGGTTTATCATAACACAGGACGAGCGTCAGATAAAAAGGAAAAGATTTGCTTTGTTGGCGATCTACTGGGGATATGGTGAACACGGACGAGCGTTCGCAACCAAGAAAGGAAAGTATAAGTGTTTAGATGTTTGTGTATAGACTAAAGATGCGGACGAGCATCCATAGGACCATGATACGGACGAGTATCGGGTAGAAACAAAAACTGACACGTGTTCAGAGATGATGATACGGACGAGTATCAACTGGTTAACAAAGAACACGAACGAGTGTTGTATCTGAAGGGACTCTTCGGGGGAAATAGTAGACACGGACGAGTATCTATATTCAAGAGGACAAAAGTGTTTGACACGGTGTATGGATTAAAGATGCGGACGAGCATCCTTAGGACTATGATACGGACGAGTATCATGTAGAAACAAACACTAGACGCAATGTTCTGGGATGATGGTACGGACGAGTACCAACTGGTTAACAAAGAACAAGGACTACTGTCGAATCTGCGGGGATATACATGGTGTATACAAGATACGGACGAGTATCTGAGTAGGTGTACCAATGAGTAGTGAGTATATAATGTATAGGTGAGTGTTTATCTGCTGGGGATATGACACGGACGGGTGTCAGGAAAGTGTATATACAAATATAGGCGACCACGCTGGGGATATGACACGGACGGGTGTCAAGAAAGTGTATAGGTATATGTAAAGAGGGTGTCTTTGGCTTTCTGCTGGGAAATGATGATACGGACGGGTATCAAAAAGGAGATATGCACTGGTGTTTGTGATATGGGGCAACTGCTTTTGCTGGGACTCTGATGGGGATGTATTCTGTATGCCGACAGATTGTCAATATTTACAAGTGTTCAAGTCACAACATGACTTATGATTATGCTATGCATTTGATTTTTTTTGCCGTAATGCTCCGTATTAGACGGAATGCTACGCTCTGGGGGTGAATATGATGCGAATGCTATGATTATGCAAAGAGGCACCGATCCGGGATTCGGATCCCGTTGCTGCAAAGATCTCTGATCGATCTGCTTGAAGTGAACATCCCAGCTGGGGATGAGATCATTGATAGATCTGTAGTTGTATCTGCTTGGGGATATACGTCACCGATTGACATATTCTTATAATACGGGACCCAGCTGGGGGTTTGTAGAAGCTTTCTCTCTCTCTGTTGTGACTTCTTCGTGCGCTGCTCTTCTGAATAGAGGCCTGAAGCTCTGTGGGGAGATGATTCCTCGATTCTCGCATCCTGCTGAGGAATAATGGCTACTCGGCTGGGGAATTATGAGAGGCAACTCAACTGGGGGTAGCAACAAGAAACAAACTCAGCTGGGGATAGAGTGTCTCCGATGCTGTACGTTGATTTGGCAACTTTGCTGGGGAAGTGGGCACCTCCCAGTGCCAGGTGAGTTGATAATGATTTTCCAGTTGCTTGAGACGTAACTTGCATGCCCCAGGTCGCGTTCTGGATACCTGCAATCCTGCAAAGATAAGGAAACGTACAAAAGGTCCCGAGGTATCCTTTACCGGATTCCGTCATAGGAGCTAAGTACTCTCAAGAGTAATCACATTCCCTGTAAGCATGTGTTTTATTTTTTCAAAGACAGGCATCTGTACTTATGCAGTTGTGTTTTTAGAGATATCAGACAACTCTTTTGCAAAACTTAAATGTAAAAAACGAGACATGACTGAAAATCTGATTATATTAATTCGTGTGCCCTGAATTGGCAAAATACAGTCAGAGAAACATATCTCCTGAAATGAGGAGATTGTTACGAATTGAGAAATAAAGTGTTGGCAGTGTTGATGACGCTTTGAGGAGCTTCCTCTCCCGCTATGACTCGTATGATAATGACGTTCTTCTCGTCTTGCTTTCTGGAGAAAGTTGATTCTGATCGGAGCTTGATTCTGTCAAAGCTTTCCAAGTTGTAGGTGATACAGACGAATTCAGAATGCAGTTGTTCGCTTATTCCCTTGTTTTGCATGGATCGCCCTTTCGGGTTTTCAATCCATCGGGATACCCATTTTTGCCTGAGCTGTCCAATGCGGCTTTTCAACTCAGCGGGTGTACATTTTTTGCTTATTTCCCTTATTTTTGCCCGAGTCTTTTATTCTGTTTTTGACTCGCCGGGATGCCCTATTTTTGCCTGGACTTACATTCTGTTTTTATGTCCAGCGGGTCATTTTATGCGAAGTATTTTTTAACTGCATCTGAATTCACAGGGGATGGGAAATCCTCACCATCCATGGTGCTGAGCATCAGTGCTCCACCAGAGAAGACTTTCTTCACAACAAATGGTCCTTCGTAATTGGGAGTCCACTTGCCCCTGTGGTCTGTATGAGGGGGAAGGATTCTTTTCAGCACAAGATCTCCTACTTGGTACTCTCGGTGCCTGACTTTCTGATCGAAGGCTTTCTTCATCCTTTTCTGATATAACTGCCCGTGGCAGATTGCAGCCAATCTCTTCTCTTCGATCAGACTCAGTTGTTCGTATCGGGTCCGAACCCATTCTGCTTCGTTTAGCTTAACATCCATCAGTACCCGTAGGGAGGGTAGTTCAACTTCAACAGGTAGGACTGCTTCCATACCATACACAAGCTGATACGGTGTTGCCCCAGTGGATGTTCTGATTGATGTGCGGTACCCATGCAAGGCAAACGGTAGCATTTCATGCCAGTCCTTGTATGTGACTACCATCTTCTGCACAATCTTCTTGATATTCTTATTTGCTGCCTCAACAGCGCCGTTCATCTTTGGCCTGTAAGGAGAAGAATTGTGATGTTGGATCTTGAAGTCCCGGCACAGCTCTGCCATCATTTTGTTGTTCAAGTTGGAACCATTATCAGTAATGATCCGCTCGGGCACTCCATATCTACAGATGATATCTCTTTTCAAAAATCGCGCTACCACTTGCCTTGTGACATTTGCATATGAGGCTGCTTCAACCCACTTTGTAAAATAGTCGATGGCGACCAGGATGAATCTGTGGCCGTTCGAAGCAGTTGGCTCGATCTTGCCAATCATATCAATGCCCCACATAGCAAAGGGCCATGGTGAAGACATGATGTTCAAAGGGTTGGGAGGCACATGCACTTTATCTGCGTAAATCTGGCATTTATGACACTTTCTGGCGTAAGCACAACAGTCGGCATCCATTGTGATCCAGTAATATCCTGATCTTAGCAATTTCTTAGCCATCGCATGTCCTCCAGCATGGGTACCAAAGGATCCTTCGTGCACTTCATGCATTAGTAGGTCTGCTTCCGTCTTGTCGACACATCTGAGGAGTACCATGTCAAAGTTCCTCTTGTATAGAGAACCATCAGTGTTCAGAAAGAAACTTCCAGCGAGCCTCCTCAAAGTCTTCTTATCATTGGAAGATGCCCCAGGTGGGTACGTTTGATCCTCCAAGAAGCACTTGATGTCATGGAACCAAGGCTTATCATCTTCGACAACATCTGCTGCAAATACATATGCTGGTCTATCAAGTCTCGATACTGAAATCTGAGGTACAGAGTTTGCTGCTTGAACTTTGATCATGGATGAAATGGTAGCCAAGGCATCCGCAAACTGATTCTCGTCCCGAGGGATATACTCAAGTTTGACTGTTGTGAAGAAAGTCAGTAACCTTCTTGTATAATCCCTGTAAGGTATCAGATGATCTTGGTGTGTGTACCATTTTCCGTTGGTCTGATTGACTACCAAAGCTGAGTCTCCGAATACGGTCAATGTCTTGATCCTGAGGTCAATGGCTTCCTCAAGACCCATAATGCAAGCTTCGTATTCAGCTTCGTTGTTAGTGCAGTTGAAAGTGAGTTTTGCCGAGAAAGGCATGTGAACTCCTTTGGGTGTAATAAGTACTGCACCAACACCACGACCATTCATGTTAACAGCCCCGTCGAACATCATAGTCCATTCTTCTTCTGGGTCAGGCCCTTCAGTGTGAATAGGCTCTTCGCGATCTTTTGCTTTAATGAACATGATGTCTTCATCAGGGAAGTCAAACCTCATTGGCTGGTAATCATCAATGGGTTGCTCGGCAAGATATTCAGATAGTACACTGCCCTTGATGGCTTTCTGAGATGTGTACTGTATGTCGTATTCTGTAAGAATCATCTGCCATCTTGCAACCCGTCCGGTAAGAGCTGGCTTCTCGAAAATGTATTTGACTGGGTCCATTTTTGAGATTAATAAGGTAGTGTGGGTCAACATATACTGCCTTAGTCGGCGAGCAGCCCACGCTAAAGCACAGCAAGTCTTCTCGAGCAGTGAATAACGTTGTTCACAGTCGGTAAACTTTTTGCTTAGGTAGTAAATTGCATACTCTTTTCGACCAGACTCGTCATGCTGGCCCAGCACACACCCCATTGATTCTTCCAATACTGTCAAATACATAATCAGAGGTCTTCCTTCAACTGGCGGCATAAGGATTGGAGGTTTTTGCAGATACTCTTTGATCTTGTCAAAAGCCCTTTGGCAATCTTCGTTCCACCTGACTGTTTGTTCCTTTCTTAACAGCTTGAACAAGGGTTCACAGGTTGCTGTGAGGTGAGATATGAACCTTGAAATGTAGTTCAATCTACCTAAGAAACCTCGAACCTCTTTCTCAGTTTTCGGTGCAGGCATCTCTTGGATGGCTTTGACTTTATCAGGGTCAACTTCAATCCCTTTCTCACTTACAATAAAGCCCAGCAGCTTACCGGATCGCACCCCGAATGTGCATTTGTTGGGGTTCAACTTTAGTTGGTATTTCCTCAGACGCTTGAATAACTTGAGCAGATTCACCAGGTGATCTTCCTCTGTAAGGGACTTGGCGATCATATCATCCACATAGCACTCGATTTCTTTGTGGATCATATCATGGAATAATGTCACCATAGCCCGTTGATAGGTTGCACCAGCGTTCTTGAGCCCAAATGGCATTACCTTATAGCAGAACGTGCCCCAAGGTGTGATGAATGTTGTCTTCTCCCTGTCTTCAGGTGACATTTTGATCTGGTTGTATCCCGAAAATCCATCCATGAAGGAGAATACCGAGAACTGAGCCGTATTATCTACCAATACGTCAATGTGAGGTAATGGGAAATCATCTTTCGGGCTAGCTCTATTCAGATCCCGGTAATCAACACACATCCTTACCTTACCGTCCTTCTTAGGCACAGGTACTATGTTAGCAACCCACGGCGGGTAACTAGTCACAGCAAGGAACCCGGCGTCCCATTGCTTTTGTACCTCCTCCTTGATCTTCATAGCCATGTCTGGACGAGTACGGCGCAGCTTCTGTTTGACTGGTGGGCATTCTTCCCTCAAAGGCAGCTTGTGCACAACTATATCGGTATCCAACCCCGGCATGTCTTGGTAGGACCAAGCAAACACATCGACATACTCTTGAAGCAGATCTATCAGTTGCTTCTTCACTGAGTCTTGCAGGCAGGCCCCGATCTTGACTTCTTTCACATTTTCCTCTGTACCAAGATTAATCACTTCAACCTCCTCCTGATGAGGGGTAATAACCTTTTCCTCTTGTCTTAACAACCTGGCTAGCTCTTCAGGAAGCTCGTATTCTTCTTCAACCCCTTCGTCAGCTTGATTGATCGGATTGTCAAAGTCATACGATGTCATAGCCGTGCTGTTGTCGGTGCGGTCAGCATGGCACTCTCTGCAAGGGTTAAGTCGGTTCATTTTAGTGATTGATTTTAATCTTGCTTTAGAAAAAAAAGTGAAATGAAGTTATCATTTTGAAAACACCGCCATTTATTTTTGTACAAAAAGAAAAATGGAAAAACAGTGAGCAGAAAAGAAAAAGACTCGTTTGCAAAAAGATTGTCTGATATTTCATTAATTTAATCTTGTTTGCACAAAAGTACAGATGGCCCTGATTACAAAATGAGTCTTGTCATCTTGGGCAAGATGCAAGACTTTGATGCATGCTATAAAAGATACAGGAAATAATAATTACTCTGCTCGAGTAACACTTATAATTCCCTGGGAAGACCAGTTCGAGACACTGCTCCCCGGGATCTTCGGACGAATCCAAATCTCTAGGTTGCGCTCCTCTTCCAGCTCGTCTTCCAGACAGTTGATAGCATCGGGGGTTAGCATTCCCCCACTGACAAAACCAGGCTCTCCAGCAGCCTTTGCTTGATGTTGAGTTGGTCTGTAACCCAACCCAAATTTGTCTTTCTTCTCCTCCACAGCTAAGACCTTGCCCCAGCCTTGGGCAGTTCCTTCTTCAACAACCTTCCGGGCTTGTTGATAAGACGACATCGGGGTACCAGATACAGCAGATGCTTCATTCACATTCAACGCTTCAAACCCCTGGCTCATTGTTTCATGGATCTCTCCATCCATTTCAATGTACTTGTAGGTTGCCAGGTGGCTGACAAAAATGTCTTCCTCTCCGCAGATAGTGACAACTTGACCTTCCCACTCAAATTTTAACTTTTGGTGAAGGGTAGACGTTATAGCGCCAGCGGCGTGAATCCAGGGTCTACCCAACAAACAGCTGTAGGCGGGCTGAATGTCCATCACATAAAAGATAGTTTTAAAAGTCTGCGGGCCAATTGTCACGGGCAGCTCAATCTCTCCCAGAACCGATCTCTTAGAACCATCAAAGGCTCTTACTACCAGGTTGCTGGGTCTCAATGCCAATCCATCATATTCAAGCTTCACCAGAGCCTTCTTTGGTAAGACATTCAGGGAAGAACCTGTGTCCACCAGCACATGAGAAAGGACAGCTCCTTTGCATTCCAGGGTTATGTGCAAGGCTTTGTTGTGGTTGCGGCCATCCGCTGTCAGGTCAGAGTTGGTAAACCCTAGCCCATTGCTAGCAGTAACGTTTCCAACAACGGTTTCCAATTGGTTGACAGTAATCTCCTCGGGCACGTAAGCTGCGTGCAGTACCTTCAGTAGTGCATTCCGATGGGCTTCGGAGCACATAAGCAGAGAGAGGATGGAGATTTTGGATGGCGTCTGGTGAAGTTGATCCACAATTTTGTAATCACTCTTTTTGATGATCCTCATAAACTCATCAACTTCCTGATCGAATGGAGTCTTCAGGGCTTCTTTGGCAGCTGGGTCTTCCTGTACCGGGCTATTTCCTTTTGCCTTGGCAGCAGCCTCTGCTTCGGCAGTAGGTCTTTGAACTTGTGAAGCAAAGAGACGTCCGCTTCGGGTGAAGCCTCCGCCTCCGCCCACATTATCAACTTGTGGTGCAGGTGATGATGTTTCCAGAGTGATTCTTTTCCCTTCACAGTACAAGTCAGAGCCATAGTGCCAAGGGATGGCCCTATTGCTTTCATACGGTACAGGTCCAGGTACTGTGACGGTAACCGGACTGATTGATGCTGCTGAAGGGACTGCAATTGTTTGTGGGTCATAAAAGATAGTAACTGGTGCTCTAGTGGGAGCAGCACCCTCTGAATGGTAGGCGGAGTTATTTTCTGGATCGTAGAAGATAGTAACAGTAGAGACATCTTCATGATCGTTTGCTGGAGTTGTAGGAGGTCCTGATGGAAGGACTGTTGTTGTTGTAGATGGAGAGTCGAAATGGAATGAAGCTGATGTTGTAGCAGGAGAAACTGTTGAAAACTGGTCATTTGGAAGGACAGATGAAGTACTTGCTGATGTGGTTGTTGAATTATTGGGAACAATAGTTGTTGCATTTGTAGGAGGGTCTGAAACCGTTGTTGATGAAGCTGCCGGATGTGCCGGAAATGATGTAGTGATTTGTAAGAGGCCACTCTTGATAAGGCTGTCAATGCCATTCCTCAAGTCTTCACACCCATTCCATGAAATATTGCAATAAGGGCACCCCAGCTCACACCCTGGAAATATTTGATTTTCACGGAGTTGAGCTTTGATTTCCACCAATGGTGTCCTGATCTGATCCACACTAGTTATCAAATAAGACTGTTGGTCTTCTTCAATAGCATTAATCCGGGGACCACCATGGTGTGGCATTGGGTTTTTGTTGACGTTGGGCGGAGGTGCAAAATTCAAAGCCTTGGAGTCTACCAAGTCTTGTACTTTCATATGCAGAGCCCTGCATTTTTCCGTACTGTGACCAGGTGCGTTGGAATGAAAAGCACACCTAGCGTTTGAGTCATAGTTTCTTGGTAGACTGTTTGGATCCGGAGGTGCCAACGTTCTTAGCTCAACTAGGTTGAGTTTCAGAAGTTGTGGCAACAAGGCAGCATATGGCATAGGGATCGGATCGATCACCCTGTTGGCTTGGGATGGCCTTTGTTGGAATGGCCTCTGTTGATTGTTGTTGTTGGAGTTGTTGTTGTAGTTGTTTCTTGGAGGATATTGATTCTGCTGATACTGAGGTTGTTGTTGGAAGTTTTGTTGAGGAGGTTGATAGACTGGCTGAGGATGAGCTGGAGCAGGGATAGTGACTGCTGCTATGGACCTTTGAACATATTGGGGCCTACCCCTGTTGGTATGAATGGCATTGGTCTCGCCAGCTCTTCTAGGGCCTGCAAAAGGCTTCCTTGTACTGCTGGACGAACTAGCACCATTATCAGATATCTTACCCATCTTTAATAGGCTTTCAATTCTCTCCCCGGCTATAACAACATCTGCGAAGCTGGTGGAAGAGAAAGCAGCTAGCCTATCAATATAGGTTCCCTGAAGGGTATTCATGAACATATCAGCCATCTCTCTTTCAGACATAGGTGGCTGGACAGCAGCGGCAAGCTGTCTCCATCTTTGAGCATATTCTCTGAAGCTCTCTCTTGATGATTGTGACATCCCCATTAGGAGGGTCCTATTGGGTGCCATATCCAGATTATACTGATACTGTCTGATGAAGGCCTCTGCCAGGTCCTTCCAGCATCTTACAGTTGCCCTTGTCAGATGGGAATACCATTCCCTTGACGCTCCAGTCAAGCTATCTTCGAAGTAGAACATCCACAATTTCTCGTCCATGGTGTAAGCTTTTAATCTTCCGAGAAAAGATTGCAGATGGGTTCGAGGACAAGAAGTCCCATTATACTTTTCAAAACATGGAGGCTTGAACTTGTGAGGGATCCTGACCCCGTCTACTAAACCCATGTCCATGACATCGAACCCCAAAGAATTTTGGGATTCCAAAGACCTCAACTTCTCAGCCAACTCATCCAATCTCCTATCATAGGTTTCCTCTCCAGCACCCATGACTGTAAACTGATCCTCCTGAGGATCCTCTTGAAGTACTCTGGCTGCAGTAGCTGTTCCTTGAACGTTTGCAGGAATATGAATCTCAGGATGTAGGTGTGGACCAAATACAGGGGGGTTAACATGTGGTTGCACCCTTTCATTGTTACTGGTGCCAGCAGTTCCCACATGGGGGTCATCTTGAGTTCTCCCCTCTACCAGAACTCTAAGCCTCTCCTGGCTTTGAGCTAAATTATTCATCACTTCCATGAACTGAGTTATTTGGGTTCTCATCTCCACCCTTTCATTAGCCATCTGGGTTCTGGCCTCATTGAGGTCTTGCTGCAACTGGTCCATCTGGATGCCCGGAAGGTTGTTTCTTGTAGGGTACCTGTGTGGCCTGTTGAGAGGGAATAGCCTGCGGCGAGCAATAATGCCTGAACATCACAACAGAGGTTAGAAACAACAAAACAAAAACCTACAAAACAAACAAAGGGGTTAGTATGCAATGCAGTTGTGCTTATTTGCTATCAAGGGTATCCGGTTTGGTCTTCAGTTTTGACCCTTCCAGACCCTTGAAGATGATACTGCTTGAGGTTGCTTCTGAAATGAGCTCAGATGGAAACCAACAAATATATTACATAAGATGAAACAAATACAACTTGTTCATTCTTACAACACCAGCCCTCTAGGGGTCAAAATACATAATCAAAAAGAAAAAGTACATGAAAAGAAATAGCAACAAGCAAATGATCAAACTCCGAGGCCAAACTCATCCTCACGAACTTCCTTAAGAAGTGCTTCGGTCACAGGATCAGTCGGACGCTCCGTGAGACTTCGGATGAGAAGGTTCCTTGTTGCAACAGCTGCAGTCAACCTCTTGTTCTGACTTTGATCTTTGGATTTCTTCACTCCAGCTTTGATTCTTAGCTCTGAATTTTCCTCCTGGGCTGCTGCCAGGGCTTTTTCCATCTGCTCCATCTTATCTTGAACTCTCTTGTCTTCTAGAGTACGGGCTTCAGTGATCCGGACCCACCTGGCCTGACTCTCTTTCAAGTACAAGTCTGTCCTTGCTCTTTGGAACTGGGCTTCTTTACAAGCATTTTTCAGAATCTGCTCACCAGCTTTAGACTTGTTGATATAGTCTCCAGACTTCTCAATCTTAGTCAAGTGTTCCACTCTCAGCTTCTCCAATCTTTCAATCTCCCTTACACCTTCACTCCTCTCCCTGAGGGTCTTCTGCAAGGCTTGGGATAACTTCTCATTTCTGTCCTTCAAGCTTTCAAACTCTTCCAGGCTGACTGTTGCTGGAGGTGGTGCTGAAGATGACTCAGGCATGTCTTTGATGGTGAAGGGCAATCCTGAGATTTGGGCCCTAGCATAGGACCACTCATGATATTGGGCTGATGCCACATTATTGCACTTCCCCAGAATGGTGATTCCCTTGGTTTGAACATGATCCCAGGCCCAGGCAGCCTGTCTAACAGTTGCCAGACTAACCTTGTTCTCACAGTAGAGGGTCTCAGCCAAGTCCTTTTCCCTAGGAGCATGAACCAGTGCATAACCCAATTGCCTCTTGAACAGCAGGGGGTTGTAATTGATACTTCCCTTGACTCCTACCAAAGGCACATTAGGAAAATGCCCACAGCTAGTGATTATGTCTCTGCCCTTGGTACTTTGATTGCACCACCTGATATCTGCTGTAGTTAGGACAGAAAGTCTCCTTGCCCAGTTGCTTTGCTGGTGAGGGTTTAGGAATGCATCTGTCTTAGGTAGATGCTTGAGAAGCCAGGCATGGAATAGTGGAGCACAAATCCTCACTAACTTCCCTCTCTGTTTCTCATTCCTCTGATGTACTGAGTAATAGAGATCACCCAACAAGGTAGGCACTGGGTTCTTCAAGATGAACAAATGGATTGCACTCTTGCTGATGAATCTGGGCTCATCTGCAAATAACACAATTCCATACACACTTAAAGCCAACAGAGCACAAACAGCTTTCCACTCCCCCAGGGAGGCCTTCAGACTAGCTTGAGAGATTAGGAAGTCCAGCTGTAATCCAGGGACACTAGATTTAGAGGTCATGTGTTGTTCAATCAAAGCAGGTTCCAGGTGCAAAGCTTTGGCTATCTCCCCACTGCTGGGAAAATCCATTTCAGGATTGAATGGGATCTCCCTCTTGATAGGCAAACCAGTCAAAGATGAGTATTCTTCCAAAAGAGGACCCAACTGGAAGTCTTGAAATGTGAAGCATCTCAATGGGGGGTCATAGAACTGAATGCAGGTATGAATCAGGCTCCTCTGAGACGGGTCCATGTCCATAACTAGGTCAAGTATGTCCCCATAATGTTCCCTGAACAAAGGGATGTAATCTGGTGTAATCAGGGTTTGGATCCTCCTGAGGTCTGACAAATCTGGTTGGAAGAAATGATAGGTGATGTTGTTCTTCTTTGGAGCCATGATGTTGAAGACTGAGCAGAATGCTGAAGCAGGGAGAGCCACTGATTGGCTGGTGCTGAAGCAGACAGATAAAACTGAAACAGATGCTGATGAAGATGGGTCAAAGCTGCAGATGGGGTCAAAACCAAAACCTGATGAACAATGGATACCCTGAAAAACAAATAAGCACATGTTAATATGATGCAATGAGTATGCATGCAAATGAAATGCAAGGGTCTGTGACAGAGCTGGATCTGAATAAATGCCTTGGTATAGATCCATGTGTGTTCAAGAATTCCGGATGGAGGTCTACAAATCCAGTAACCAAGGTGGGGGACTCAAATAAAGAGCCACATGTCCAGGGTTTTAGAATCACAAGAACTATCCAACATGGAGCATTCTTAACAAAGTCAAAGTAACAGGGTATTCTGAGGTCAAGGTACCTGCAAACCTGTAAACAACCCAACCCCCTCACAGGTAGTGATCTAGAACAAGGATCCTCAGACTTGGATCTGTTATGAGAAGTGTAAGCACTTCTAACCCGGAGGTACAGTGTTTACAATTACCATAACAATTCCTCCTCTAATTCACCTCAATTTCTGAAGGTCAATACTAAAAGGTCATCCAGACTTAGCAAGCTTCCCAGATCCCCCTAGCATTGCAGGAAATCTGCAACACAGAGTTCTCAAGAAGAAACCCATATCTGAACCGTGTTTCATATTCCCGCACCAGACTGAAAATTGACTGGGAAAGAATATGATTCACTCTAGCCTAGGTGTCACTCAGGTCCCAGGTATAGGACCTAAACTCTCAATGGAACCCCAACCCACCAAAACAATCCAGATCCAACACAGACAGCATGACAGTATGATATATATGAAAACTGTAAAGAAAGCAATAAATAAAGCTGTACAGAAAGCAGTAAATAAAGCAAATATGCAAACACAAATAACACCTAACACCCCAGTAAACACAAATCAAACAAGCGCTAGGAGGAACCCACAAAAAGGAACCAGAAGCCCTGGTCACAGAAGATACCCTTATCCCCAGCAGAGTCGCCAAGCTGTCGCTCCCGAAGATTAGCATCCAGGTACAAGCGCGAACGGTCGGCGAGAGGGACAATGAGAACACACAGCCGTGAACTCACTGGAGATGAAAAGAGTCGCCAGCTAGGCATTTTTATCCCGGAGGAAAGGCAATGCTGCATAGGCCTAGAAAAAGATGGATAAGACGGTTTGCGAACCAGAGAGACTGAGAAAGGGGGTTGGTTACAACCTGGGAAGGTATTAGCACCCAGATTGTCCGTCGTACTCGACGGGATCCACGCTTAAAAGATTTGTGTTTTAAAGGGGTAGTGTCAGTGCAATCTGTGTGTAAAATAGCTGGAAAAGAATGTACAGGTGTCGGTGTAAAGAAGTGAAGTGTAATGTGAAATATGAAAGTGTCAGTGTAAGGAAAGAGTATGCTCATGATCATGAGGCTAAGAGAATGAAACTAGAAGGAGGGGGGAATGTACAGAGACTTTTGTTCGATAACCGTTAAGTTATGCCTACGTATCCTCTCGTGCAATGAGGAAGTCAGAACACCGTAGTTCGACCCAAAGAGACTGAAAGGATTGACTGGTGAACTGCTTACTTGTCTATGCTCAAGTGTATGACCTGTCTGGCTCAGGTGCGAACTGTCTTGCATTAGACGGAAGAAGCAAGTTCTCGATTGTGAGTGAAGATGATGAGAAAAGAATCCCGGAGGAGACGATTATTGTTTGTTATTGGTGTTTTCAGTCTTTTATTTCTTTTTGGAGTTTGTCATAAGATAATGAGCTTAAACCTAAATCAATGGATTTGGTAAACTCATCACATCATCCCTCTGATTAGGGGTAATGAGAATTACCTTAAGTGTGAAGTCAGATTCTCACACTTAATCACCTTTGATGTAGGGTTAAGATCATTAACCTACTTGTGATTAATTAGATGTTTTTGTGATTTTTGTTTAGTGTTAAGTAATGAGGTTAAGCCATAATCAGGGATTTAACAGGCTCATTACACTATCCTAAAAGAAGGATAATAGATGAGGGTGTTTAAGCTGAGGAAGGATCCTCAGCTTAATCCATGATTAGGGATTAAACCCATGACAGAACAAACCTTTGATTAAGTGGATTTCATTAATGATATGATGATGAAGTGTTTTTTATGATTTGCAAGACAACTTGAGGGGGACTTGTCCATTAACTTTAGGGTTAGTCCTTCTTAACCAATTAAGGAAGAATTAGAACCCTAATGCAAGGCCCAAGTTACAAGTGTAATGTCTTGATGATTATTAGATGGATTAATTAAGAGAGTTCAACACCTTAAGGGTCCAAGACTTAGGATTAAAGTTATACACTCCATCCTAAAAGAAGGATGCAGGCATGATCTTAATCACAAAGTCTTAAAGCCTTGAGGGTTTAGTCCCTGATTATGAGGTGAGAAGAGATGACTCAAGAAGAGACACAAAGGTAAAAACTATGGGGGAGACTAATCAAAACCCTAATTCATTATCATGCTTGGTTGGTCCTAATGTTTGTGAGGTTTTCAAGAAACAAACTTCAGATGAACCACCAGGAAGCAGATGAACAAGATCAAGGGAAGCAAAGCGACTTGCTTCATTCAAGAAGTCAAGTCACTTGAAGAAAGAAAGTGGGAGGAGGAAGAATGAGCAAGCTCAAACTCAAACACATATAAGAATGCAGCAAGGTATGCAAAAGAGATGAAAGGAAAGGATATGAGAAGTGAAGGCAAATTCACTTCTCAAGTTTACTTACCACCTGAAATGTTAGAAAGAAATGCAATGCAATGCAAGATGAGATGTAATGACATGATACAAAGCAAAACCAGGAGCATACACATGATGATTATGATGTTATGAAGTGCTGCAAACATGAGGCAAGACATGGAGATGCTCATACAAAGTCATGGATGCAGATGATGCAAGTTTAGAAGCATGAACAAGCATGAAATGTTATGAAACAAACAAGACAAATGGCATGGCAAATATGTAATGCAATGATCAATGATGCTCCATACATGTCTTAAGATGTCAAATGAATCATAAGAATGCACAAAATGCAATGGCAAGTCAAATTATGCAAGGAAATGCAAGAATGATGCAAAAGGAAAGCCCAAATTAGGGTTCATGGATCAAACATCACACATAAACCAAAAACAGAAGCAAACCTTAACCTAAAAAATGGAAAATGGTACCCAAAGAAACCCTAGACCTATAACAAACCACTGCCCAAAGGGGAGCTCTCAACTCCCAACCAAACTCAAGTTATGAATTTTACAAGTTATTAGGGTTTTTTAAGGGTTTGTAACAAAAGAAATGCCAATCAATTGGAAAATGTAAGATCAAATCTTGGCCTTTTTATCTTTGAAAGTTCATGTCAAATGGAAAACAATGCAAAAAGAATCAATGCCTCAACCTTCACCAATAGGCAGAAATGAATTTTCAAACTTATGATCAAAAAAATGCATCGAAAATGATTTAATTCCATGAAAAATTCTTAAAATGCATCAAGATCAAAAAAGAAATTTGGTTTGAAGGTTGGACAATGTTTCTAAATGTCTTAGAACATTTCATGAATTTTTTTGTAATTTTTAAATACCTAAAAGTATTTTTAATTAATTAATTCTCATTAATCAATTAAAAATAATCTTTTAAATATTTTAAAAATGCTTTTAATGATAAAAAATAAAATAAAAATGTTTTTGTGTCATAAAAATTAATAAAACCTTAAAGAAAAAGTTTCATATTTTTTATGATTTTTTTGCTATTTTAAATAATTGATACAAATTAAATGAAAATAAATGAATTAAAAATTGAATAAAAAGAGAAGTAATCAGATTGGACGCGTGAGATTGGCCCTGGGTTTAAACATGTTGACTGCGCGCGTGATCTGAGGGCCAGGATTGCTTCAGATTAAATTAAATAAAACGTGATTAATTAAAGCCTAACACGTGGATTAGGGCTAATTGCAATGATCTGGGCCATTGGAAAGGGAGGGAAGTCAACTGGTCAGAGGGATCGTACGCTCACAATTCAAACTTGGCTTAATTACACAATTAGGGCATAATTAATCTCAGGTGGCCGGAGAAGACTTCCGGTCGTCTTCTCCGGCCAGAAGCTTGCCTGAAAAAGTTCAAAACCTCTCAAAACGCAAAATAAATGAAAACTAAGCCATGGGAAATGATCCCCAACACCTCACGAATTAAAACCCTCTCTCAAAACAAATTTATCTAACCTAAATCATCTGAATCGAAGGAAAGAAAAACTAGGGTTCGTAAGCTTCAAACAGCAATTAAATTCTCAAAACACATCCATTTCAAAAACTAAAAGCATCAGCATGATCAGGAGAGTATAAGGGACAAGTTTGTAACTAAAAAAGAGATTTCTGGAAAAAATTATTTGGAGCTACCTGAGATTTGCAAACTTTGATTCTGGAACTTTCAGGCCTCTTCTCCTTGCTCAATCTGCTCCTCTTGGTCCCCCAAAGCTGCTTGAATGCTCAAATGGAACTTATATTTGTTGGATGATGAGTTTCAAAGAGAACTGTTTCTGCTCAGTCAACAATGGCAGATGAGTTCTTGGCACTTTCAGGCTGTGAAGAGGGGTTGTTTGTGACCTATGAGGTGTGTTGAGAAGTTTGGCAAAGTTTGTTTTGATGTTTATGGGCTATGGTGAGAGTTGCAAGTGAAACTGCAAACTGAGGTGAGAGATGGCAGTGAAGTGTTTTGGTTGTTTCAAGCTCTGGTTCTTGATGCTTTGTGTTCTATGGATCAAGGTGAGATGAATGGAGGAAAAAGATTTTGTGTTTGCAGGCTGTGTAATGAGATTCGATAGAACTTGCAAGTTGGGAGGTTTTTGTGTAAGTGATGAGTTGTATGTTTTCAGCCTTGGTTGCTATGTGATATGGCCAGCAAAATGAATGAATAAACAAATGCAAGTGGCTGTGAGATGTGACCTGGCCTGCAGGGATAGGTGAGGCTACTTTTGCTAAAAATCCACTTTTGTGTAAGATAGGGCATGGCATGATACTAGGCAAGGACAACTTGGGTTCTGGTGCAGCATGGTGAGTGTGAGAGGTTGGCTTGACCCAAGGCTCAATGCAGCAAGTTGGTTGAAAACTCATGAGTGTTTTGCAACTTGGTTAGCTTTATGGATTTCCATGAGAAAAAATCAAGTTTCATGAACCAAACCATGAGCAAACTTGGTCCATTTCTGATTTTTGTGACTTAGAGGATGTTCACATGCTGGTTTGACATGAATTTGAGGCAGCAATCATGCATTGATTCAAGACTTAGCAAAATTTCCACTTGGTGCATAACTTGAAAAACAATGATTTTTGGCAACTTTGCATGGCCATAACTTTTGATCCATGAAGAGTTAGATCATGTTCTTGTACTTTTTGAAAAGGGAAAGATGAGATCTACAACTTTCATGACCAAAGTTTTTCCATTTGAAGCCTTTTTGGATCATAAATCAAAGCTTGAAAATTGACCTAAAAGGATGCATTCTTGAAAAGTCAACAAAACCCAAAAAGTCAACTTTTGCCAAAACCCTAAATTCTTGATTTCCATGAACTTCAAACTTCTTCCATGATCAAATAAAGATCCTATACACTCAAAATGATGAAGATCACCCATTGGTTGGGTCATTGGGGGCCTCAGATGCCCTGATTTTACACTGACTTGTCTGAAAAGTCAACTCTTGATCAGATGACTTCCCCATGGAATTTCTTCATGAAAATTGATATGCATACTCCCTATACCATATAGAGACCAATGGAAACAAGAATGACCAAAAAATTTGGGGTTATGGCCTCTGAAACCAAAACCCTAATTTTCAGTCAACTGTGCAGTTCATCCTGGCTCTGCATCCACTCAAACCCTAATTCTTGTGATTCCTCTGCATTTTTGACTTTGTGAGGATGTAACATGATATAAGAACACACATGGACCCCTTTGAGTTGATTAGTGGCCTTTGGAATGGCTTAAGATGCCCTGAGGCTGCTCAGATCACAAACCCTAGGTGCAGATGCCTTAGAAACTATCCAGTGAAACCAAATGAGACATGAGATGATGTGATTGTGTTTATGCATATGAGATGATCACAAGTCATGTGTGAATGGGTGAGGGCAAATTTGGGGTGTTTACAGTGACGAGGGCTCAGCTTCTCGCTCGGATCGACCAAGATATGGAAGATCTGAACGCGTCAACTGAGTTCAGCTTCCTGAATGCGGTGGACCAAGTGAAAGCTCTCCACCCTGACCTAGCCTTGGATGTCGATCGCATGAATTATCTCTACAAGGTGGTGAATGGCCAGGTTGTAGTCCCTGCTGACTTGGTGGTGGCCGACTCTCAGCCGGGGACGACTGCTCAGCCTGACCAACCAGAGGAGCAGCTGGGCCAGGAGGAAGCTTGTGCAGAGGAAAGCCGCCCGGTGGGTGAGGATAATTAATTGATGGCCTGCGTGCCTTTGTAATTTATAATGTATTCTATTTTGGGGGGCGTGGCCCCCTTTATTTGTAACTCCGAACAAGTCGGCCTTTTAGTGCCGCATTTCTTTTAAATGTTAAGTGTTTGACCCTAGTGGTCGGTTACATATATTGCTTGCTCGTAATAATGCGTCCGTCGGAGGACATAGTTTATTTGTTATTTTTACTAAGTGTTTGACGCTCGTATTTGCATTAGTTAGAAGCAATTGGATAGATACGGGGGAGTATGGGTGATCTGTTGGTTAGGGGAACCAATCAGTATTGGAGGGTTTTACTCTCGATCGGTGCTCGAGCCAAGATAATGGCCCGGGCTCCGTGGCGTGAACGTCCCATCGCGAGCTGGGGTTCTACCTGGTCGTGGTACTTAGGCGACGTCGGACTCGTTTGAGTATCCGTTCGTGCAACAAGTTTCTCTTTTGCTCGAAAAGAGGTCTTGCTTGATTTGTTATATTTGGGCTGACGTGCTCGTACCTAGGCACGCAGTTTTTCGTTAGTCTCTCTTTCTCTTCGCCTGGGAGTTGAGTAAGGTGACTGACTTAACTATAGTATTGTTTAAGTTTCTCGGCGTTCCAAGGCCGAGCGAGTTCTTCCCCATGTAGATTTTCTAAGTAATAAGCACCGTTCTCGGTTTTTGCTCGAACGCGATATGGGCCTTCCCAGTTGGGCGTTAATTTTCCCTCGCGGGGATCCCTGTGGTTTCTTCTAAGGACAAGGCTGCCTACTTCGAACGTCCGCCTGATGACCTTGGAATCATACCGAGCGGCTATCTTTTGTTTGAGAATAGTTTCTCGAAGAGCGGCTTCCGATCGAATTTCTGCGACCATGTCGAGCTCGTCTCTTAAAGCTTCAGCATTGGTATCTTGTTCCATGGGGAATTCCGTGCGTCTCGATCGGACATGCATTTCTATTGGAATTACCGTTTCGGTCCCATATGGTAATCGAAATGGGGATTCTCCGGTCGTTGAGTGGGGAGTGGTCCTATATGCCCATAATACGCTATGTAACTCCTCGACCCAGTGTTTCTTATGCTCGTCCAACCTTCGTTTCAGACCTCTCAGGATTACCCTGTTTGCGGCCTCTGCTTGCCCGTTAGTTTGAGGGTGCTCGACTGAAGCGAAGTGTTGTTTTGTCCCCATTGACGCAACGAATTCTTTGAAATGTTTATCCGTGAATTGAGTCCCGTTGTCGGTCACAATGGCGAGGGGCACTCCGAATCGGGCGAGGATGTTTCTTTTGAAGAATCGAAGTATATTGAGTGCAGTGATTTTGGCCAGGGCCTCAGCTTCTATCCATTTGGTGAAGTAGTCGACGCCTACAATTAAGTATTTGTTCTGACCAGATCCAATGACGAATGGTCCTAAAATGTCCATTCCCCACCATGCGAACGGCCAGGGCGATGATAACGATTTTAGCTCGGATGGAGGTGCTATGTGCACGTCTCCATGTCGTTGGCATTTGTCGCATCTTCTTACATGCTCCTTTTCATCGTGCTGGAGGGTGGCCCAGTAGTATCCTGCCCTTAGAATTTTTCGAGCTAACGAACGTCCGCCAGGATGCTGCGCATTGATTCCTTCGTGGACTTCCCTTAGTACGTGTGGAATGTTTTCCTCCTCTACGCATCTGAGGAGGGGTGTAGAGAATCCTCGACGATACATACGTCCGCCTACTAAAGAGTATGAGCATGCCCTTCGTCGTATAGTACTAGCCTCTTTTGGGTCGGTTGGTAACTCTCCTTTGGTTAGATAGTTGAACACTGGGGTCATCCAGCAACCCGTGTCGCCCACGACGTTAATGTGTACGCAGGCTGATGAGTGCCCGATACTTGGTCGGGGGAGCAGTTTTTGTATGACGGACTTGTTGTTTCCTTTCCTTTTAGTGCTCGCCAGCTTGGACAGGATATCTGCGCGGGCGTTGTTTTCCCGTGGAACGTGTTTGACTTCTACACTCTTGAACCGTTTTATTTCGTCTTTTACGAGGGCTAGATATTCGGCCATGCTGTCACTTCTGGCCTGGAAATCCCCTCGGACTTGGCTTGCAACCAATTGGGAATCCGTGCAAATTGTGATCTCTTCTGCTTCTAGGTCGGTTGCGAGCCGTATGCCCGCCAGGAAGGCTTCATATTCTGCTTGGTTGTTAGAAGTGGGGAAAGATAAAGTCAATGACACTTCGATGACCTTCCCTTCTTCGTTCTCCAAAATGATACCGGCTCCGCTGCCCGTCGGACCAGATGCGCCGTCCACAAAAATAACCCACTTGGACGAAGCTTTCGGGTCTTGCCCGGTGAAGGCAAGTTCAGCCACGAAGTCGGCCAGCGCTTGAGCTTTGAGGGCCTGTCTTCCTTCAAATTTGATGTTGAACTCAGATAGTTCTAGTGACCATTTTAACATTCGGCCGGCCATGTCTGGTCGACCGAGCAACTGTCTTATGGGTTGATCGGTCCTTACGATGATGGTGTGAGCCAGGAAGTAATGGCGTAGTCTTCTAGCTGCGAGAAGGAGGGCCAATGCGACCTTTTCTATCTGAAGGTACCGAATTTCTGGGTCGTGGAGAGCTTTGCTCGTGAAATACACGGGTTTTTGCCCTTCGGGTCGTTCGCGCACAAGGGCCGCGCTTACTGCTTCGTTCGCGACCGCAAGGTAGAGATACAGAGTCTCCCCCTCTTCCGGTCTGGATAAGACTGGAGGTTCACTTAATGCTTTTTTCAGGTGGGATAGTGCTAACTCGCATTCTGCCGTCCACTCGAAAGTTGCTTCCTTACGGAGGAGCTTGTAAAAGGGAGAGCGTGTTGAGCTGATTTTGCTACGAATCGAGCAAGGGAGGTAATGACCCCGTTTAGTGATTGTATGGACTTCTTGGACGTGGGAGTTGGGAACTCCGCGAATGCTCGACACCTATCGGGATTTGCCTCAATGCCTCGTTCAGTCAAATAGAATCCGAGGAATTTTCCCGCTCGGACACCAAAGGTGTATTTCTCAGGGTTGAAGCGCATTTTGCACTTTCGTGCCTGGTCGAAAACTTTTCGCAAATGGGACGCGTGGTCCATTTCTCGTTGAGATTTGACGATCATGTCGTCCATGTATACTTCGAGCATGTCTCCGATTTCGGTTCGGAAAACTTTATTCATCATGCGCTGATACGTCGCTCCTGCGTTTTTTAGACCGAAGGGCATAACGTTGTAAAAGTAATTGCCCGACTCGGTCATGAAGGTCGTGTATTTTTGTCAGACACGGCCATGGGTATTTGATTGTACCCCGAATATGCGTCCATGAAGGATAATAATTTGTATCCGGACGAATTGTCGACCAACTTGTCGATGTTAGGTAAAGGGTATGCATCCTTCGGGCATGCCAGATTGAGATCGGTATAATCAACGCACATTCTCCATTTTCCACTAGATTTTTTCACAAGTACAACATTTGAGAGCCAGGTCGTATACCTGGCCTCGATTACAAATTTAGCCTCTAGGAGGTCTTTAACAGCAGATTCGGCAGCTTCAGTCTTCTCGCTCGATTGCTTTCTCCTGCGTTGAGCGACCGCTTTATGTGTTGGGTCGATAGAGAGGTGATGACAAGCTGTTTCGGGGTCGAGCCCTGGCATTTCTGCGGCGCTCCATGCAAACAAGTCTGTGTTCCCCTTGAGGAAAGCTTCCAACTGTCGCTTCACTAATTCGGGCATATGTGCCCCGATCTTGACGCACCGGGCAGGGTCCTCTCCCAAGGGAATTAGCTCGAAATCTCCGTCCGGTATTGGTCGGGCTAAGGTCTCTGCTGGTCTCTGGACGCTCTCGCTACTATCTGAGAACCTGCAGTCTAGGTCGATCGAATCGACTTGAGGGAAAGCCTTGGGCACATCTGGTGAATCCAATGTCGGGGGACTTGGTTGGTACGATATCGAGCTGAGACCTTTTGATGCTGCCTCGAAACATCTGCGGGCAGCGTCGACGTCTCGGTGCAATGTGGCGACTCTACCTGAAGTAGTATAGTACTTCATCTTCAGGTGGACGGTGGACGGTACGGCTATCAACTCGGCTAAAGTTGGTCGTCCTAATATGCATTGGTATAGCGACGGGCAATCCACGACAAGGAATTGGACCCTAACCGTCCTGGCTGTCTCGCCCGCCCCGAAGGTGACAAACAGGTCAACATAACCCCACGGTCGGGATACTGCTCCGTTGAAACCTTGCAGGTCTGATCCGACGTATGGAGTCAGATGTGTTTTGTTCAGTTGGAGTGTTGAAAACATTTGGGAGTACATGATGTCGCATGAACTACCTTGGTCCACTAATATCCTCCTTACATCGAAGTTCGCCATGCGCGCTCGGATGAGTAAAGGAATGCTAGCGTTGGGTGCTCCTCCCAGGAGCTCTTCTCGATAGAATGCGAGGGGTATGGAACCCTCCCTCGGTGGATCTAAAGTGGCGTTTTGCGCGGGCCCTTTGGCGATTAACTGGTCGAATTTTCTCTTCACGGAACCGACCGTGATTTTATTGAAGCCTCCCCCTGATATGACCATCGCCGAAGGGAAAGCTTCCCACGGACTGTGGGAGGAGAGGTATCCCGCACCCTTGGTGTGGTCTGGTAAAAAGAAATCTTCCGGGCGATAAATGCTCAGGGCGACTTGCATGTTAGCGTCTGCAGGGATGGGCACGGCTTCCTCGATTTTCTGGGTCTCTTGTGTATCCTGTCGAGGATTGTCTTTGGACTTTGTGAACTGTTTCAGGTGCCCGTCTTTGATGAGGATTTCGATCGCGTCCTTGAGGTGGATGCAATCCTCTGTGTTATGCCCATGACTCTTGTGGAATCTGCAGTATTTCGTTTTATCTGTGCCGGGCTTGCTAGGTTGTTGTCTCGGAAAGCGTACTCCCGCCTGTTTGAATTCTGAATTGGCGCATTCAGACAAAATTTTCTCCCTGGAGGCTAGGAGGGGCGTCTATTCGTGGAAACGACCGATAGGTCCCCGGTGCTCCCGCGGTTCACGGGAGTGCTCATCCTTTCTTTTGTCTCCTCCCCGACGAGATGTCGAGGGTTCATCAACTCGGTGTGGTTTGGCGTCTTCACGGCGTCGAGCGTCTCTTACTGAACTGGCCGCTTGCTTTTCTTCATATTGGATGTAGGCTTGGGATTTTAGCAAGAATGCGTCGAGGGTGGCCGGGGTTTCAATGCCGACCGCCCGATGGAAATCGGTCGAGGGACGTAGCCCTCGTTCCAGCAGGTACTTTTTCATGTCGTCGGTCGTGGACACTTGGACTGCCTCTTTATTGAACCTTTCGATGTAAGTTCGTAAAGGCTCGTCCCTCCCTTGGATTATTGCTTCGAGCGAAGCCTCTGTCTTAGGGTGTCGTCTTGATGCAGTGAAGTGTCTAGAGAACGTGCGCCCAAGTTGTTTCCATGATGTGATGGATTCAGCCTCAAGGCTTTTGTACCACATCATTGCCCCTTTCCTCAGCGTCGTGGGAAAGAGTCGACATTTAATTGCTCCCCGAACACCCCAATAGTCGAGCAAGGCATCGATGTTCTCGATGTGTTCGTCTGGATCGGTAGTCCCGTTGTACGAGCCTAAGGGAGGAGGTTTCTCCAAGCCTCTTGGGAGCTTGACTGCTATAATTTCAGATGACAGGGGACCCCGAGCGTCCTCGTCGTCACTGGAAACGAGCGATGATCTGTGATCGTATTTCTTTGTTCTTCGAGGGGAGGTGGATCTTGATCTGCTCCTTCTTGATTTTCTTTTAGGAGAGGGTCGTGGAGACGACTAACGAAAGCGTTTGTTGCCTGTTGATTCGTCGGTGTTTCCTCTCCTCTTCTTCTTCGCAGGAGACGGAGTGTGCTCCCCTTGGGGTCTCTTTGGAGAATGAGGTCGACGAGAATTATCTTCAAGTTGGGCAATCTTTTCACCATGAGTGAGGAGTAACAAGTTCGTTTGATTTAGGATTTCGGCCAGCGCGGCGAAATCTGACCCCGAAGGAGTCGAAGGAAAAAGAGTTTCCGGGCGACTCTCCAAGGGTTGGTCATGATCGGGTGAAGGTGATGTCGCCTTCCCTTCTGGTCGGTCGTGCACTGTTTCATCGTGTAGGGGAGGCTGGACGTTGCTCTCACGTTGCGTGAGAATCATCCCATCATTCGATCGATTCTCCTGGTTGTCCCGAGCAGCCATGGATCTTGTTAAAACTTTGGTTCTTTGAGGATCTCGAAAGAAGAACGGGGAAATCTTACCTTCCCACAGACGGCGCCACCTGATCGTACCTGGAGATCAGGATCCGATACGGCTGGTCTCGAGAGCGGACGAATATGGTCGTTGAGGAGAAAAAAGGGGTGTACCTGCAAGGCACTCCGATGCTAAAGTAAGTACCCGAGCAAGAGTGAGCAAGTACTAGTATTAGGGTTGAGAATTGAATACCTACCCCTCTCAAATGAGAGAGTTTTTATAAGGGACCAGCTAGAGTACTATTGGTTCGTTAGGTGAGGTGCGGATCGAGGGGTCCGTGAAGATAGGAAACGGTCAATACTAGCCGTTAGAGGATCTCTTTGGGGCCGGACCATTGGTGGTCGACTGAGGACCATTTTTCATGATGGTGCTCGACGTCGAGCAAGGTGATTGGATCAGTCTTTTTGGCCCAATAAGAAGAATTGGGCCGGGTCAGAACACCAAGTTTGATGAAGAAATTCATTGTGGAAGTCATATGTTCACTAGGTAACTTCTTGAGCAAGTCAGAGCAAAATCAGGGCATCTGAGGCCCCCATCCATGGAACCAAAGTGGATTTTTCATCAAATTGGAGTTATATGATCTTTATTTGATCATTGAAGTGCTTGGAAGTTCACAAAATTGAAGAAAAGTGAGCTAAACCAAAAGTTGCCAAAAATGGAAATGACTTGTAATGTAAACTTTCCATTTTGGGAAAATTTTTCAACCTCCTCTTTCTCAACCAAAAATGCTTCAAATGAAAAATTGTTGGTCATGAAAGTTGTAGATTGGATCATTCCCTTTTCAAAAAGTACAAGAACAAGTTCTAATTCATTATGGAACTCAAGTTATGGCTTGTCAAAGTTGGCAAAAATCACATAATTTTCAGGAATGCACCAAAGGGGGATTTTTGCAAAAACCACTTGCCAAGCTATTTTGTGACTTCAAACACACTTCTAAGCATCATACAAACATTGTGCATTGTCTAAAACTCAGAATTGCCCAAAGAATCTCAAGATTCCATGCCTTGCCCATGAAGAAATTACAAAGGGGCCAAACTTTCTCAAAATTGCAAAATGACATGAAACCTTTCACAAACTTGCTGAATTGCCTCAAATCCAATTCTATGGACCTCCTTGATCTCAGCTACACCAAGACAAGCCAAAAAGCCAGCTGAACCATTGCCCATACCTCATGTACAAGTCATGTTGACATTTTGGCAACTTGCCCATACCAATCACCACAGTCCACCACCCACTCTCTGGCCTATCACTACTTGTTATGTGGATCACACACAAGCCATAACACACAACATTGCAGCCTGAAACCTCAGAATCCTCAAGTTCCACAAAATCCCCTCATTTGCAAAATCCTTCGAATCTCTCAGCTCACATACTCAATCTTCAAACTTCTTTCACCATTCATCTCATAATCATCAATAGACCACAAAGCAACCATTAAAATAGCCAAAAACACCCCATAACCAAAACACGATTCTTGGCCAGTTGAAGTGCAATCACACAAACCAGCCAAAACAAACTCCTTCCAAGCCTCAAAGCTTCTTTAGAAGGATCATTGGAGTGAGTTTGCACAAGAGAGGTGACCAGAAAGCTCCAAACTGAGGAAGCTCAAGCTCAGGTAACTTCTTCAAACTTTTTTCCAGAAGTGCTATTTTAAGTGCTTAGATTGTTCTTCATGCTTTGTTGATCACCATGATATGTTTACTTTTGAGAATGGTTGAGAAATAAGCTTGTATGCATGTTCTGAAAGTTTTGCCATTTTTGAATTTCTCTTCGAATCTTGTTTATGAGCCGTGATAAATTTGTTTTGAGGTTGGATTCGTGCTTAGGAAGGTGAGAGGAGTTGATTTGGAGCTTTAGAGCTCCAGAAATGACCTAGGGTTGAAGTTTGGGGTTTGCTCAGGGAGGGTCTGGCCGGAGAAGATGACCGGAGGTCTTCTCCGGCCACCTGAAAGTGATTAAGGTGTTAATTAAGGTTAGGGCAAAGTTTAAACGTGGGCCTTTGGATCTTGTCTTCCCGCGTGTGATGAATGGTTAGGATTAGGTCATTTAACTTAATTCTGGATTAATTAATTAATTAATTAATTAGGTTTTAATAGATTTGAATCTCAGCCTTTAGATGTGGCGCGCAGTCAACCTTAATTTCCCCAGAATCAATAATGTCCACTGAATCAGATTACTTTCCCTTTATTTAATTTTTATTGCATTTTTTTATCATTTTTCTTGAATCATTTATTTAAAATAGTTTAAAAATCCTAAAAATATTTTCCTTTTGAATTTTCACTTCAAATATTTTTCTCAACCAGAAAAAAAAATTATTTTTATTTTTTGCATTAAAAAATCATTTTTAAAATATTTAAATGTTTATTTTAATTAATTAATGGAAATTAATTAATTAAAATATCATTTAGGTTTCTAAAAATCCCAAAAAAATTCACATTGCATCTTAGGACATTTAGAAACATTTTCATGCCATTCATACAAATTTCTTTTTGGTTTTGAATCATCTTTGACATTTTTCTTGAATTTAGGGTTCATAAAATTCCCATTTTTGAACTCTAACTTCAAGAATTCTTTTCTGCCTAACCATGAATGGTATGACATTGATTCTTTTTGCATTGATCTCCATATAGAATGTAGTATCTAGCATAATTTTTTCACAAGTTTATCTTGCATTTTTTATTTGATTTGCATTTTTTCCCATTAGGTGCCTTAAACCCCTAGATAACTTAGAAAAATCACAAATTTCCTTAAGTTAAGAGTTAGGTCTTCTCCTTTGGGGTGTGATATCATATGGGGTTAGGGATCCTTTGAGTTCATTTGCAATTTTTTATCTCATGATTTGCTTTTGTTTTTGACTTTTGCATCTCATGTTGCATTAAAACCCTAATTTCTCATGTTCATTTGCATACATCTTGCATATGCATTCATTCAAGAGCTTGCCATGACATTTCATGCATTCACATGACATCTAAGACATCTTAGGACACATTAGAATCATGCTTGATCATTTCTTCATCCATTTGCCATGTTATGCATTCATTTCATTCCACAAACTTTCATGTGCTTTCATACATCCTACATGCTTCATTTGCATTCTCATCTCTTGTATGATCATCCATTGCACTTGACATACATTTGCATCATCTCTTAGCATCATTTACATCATGAACATGCTTCTGGTTTTGGTTTGCATTCTTGCATACATTTCATTTCCATTTCATTTCTTTCTTCTTTTGCTAACTTTTCAGGTGGTAAATAATTTGAGAAGTGAATTTGCCTTCACTTCTCACTTCTCTTCTCATCTCTTTTATGCATCCTTGCTGCATTTTATCTTTGCTTTAGAGTGAGCTTGCTCATTAATGTTCATCATTCACTTTCTTTCTTCAAGTAACTTATCTTCTTAAGTGAAGTAAGTTAACTTGTTTCTTCTGCTTCTCCTCCTTTCATCTGCTTCTTCCTTGGTGGCTATTCTTGAAGATCTTTCTCAAGCCTCACAAACCATAAGAACACCCAAGCATGAAAATAATTAGGGTTTTGATTAGTCCCCCTTAGTTCTTACCTTTGTGTCTTCTTTGTGTCTCTCTCTCCTCATCTCATAATCAGAGACTAAACCTTTAAGGTTTTAAGGCTTCGTGATTAGGGTTATGCCTGCATCCTTCTCTTAGGATGGAGTGTATAACTTTAATCCTAAGTGTTAAACCTTTAATGTGTTTAAATATCTTAATCAATCCATCTAATAATCACTAAGACAATAGCTTGTAACTTGGGCCTTGCATTAGGGTTCTAATTCTTCCTTAATTGGTTAAGAAGGACTAACCCTAGTGTTAATGGACAAGTCCCCTCCAGTTGTCTTACAAACCATAAAATTCATTTCTTAACCTTACCATTAACTAAAATCCACTTTAATAAAGGTTTTGTTTTGTCATGAGGTTAACCCCTAATCATTGATTAAATTGAGGTATCTTCCTCAGCTTAAATGTTCTCATCTATTATCCTTCTATTAGGATGGTGTAATGAGTCCATTAAATCCTTGATTATGGCTTAAACTCATTACTTAACACTAAACAAAAACTCCAAAAAAAACATCTAAATAATCACAAGTAGGTTAATGATCTTAATCCTACATCATGGTAATTAAGTGTGAGGTGCTTACTTCATTCTTAAGGTATTCTCATTACCCCTAATCAAAGGGAGGATGTGATGAGTTTACTAACCTTTGGTTTAGGCTTAAGCTCATTAACTTATGACAAACACAAAAAGCAATAAAAGATTGAAAACACCCAAAAACAAACAATAATCGCCTCCTTCGGGATTCTTTTCTCATCATCTTCACTCACTAACGAGAACTCGCTTCTTCCGTCTAATGCAAGACAGTTAGCACCTGAGCCAGACAGGTCATACACTTGAGCATAGACAAGCAAGCAGTTCACAATTCAATTCATTTTCAGTCTCTTTGAGTCGAACTACGGTGTTCTGACTTCCTCATTGCACGAGAGGATACGTAGGCATAACTTAACAATTATCTAACAAAAGTCTCTCTGTCTTCCCCCTCTTTCAGCATTCTCTTTTAAGCCTCAGTTCCTGAGCAATTCACTTTTGCACTGACACTTGTACATTTTTTCCAGCTTTTGCACACATATAGCACAGACACTACCCCTTTAAACACAATCTTTCAAGCGTGGATCCCGTCGAGTACGACAGACAATCTGGGTGCTAATACCTTCCCAGGTTGTAACCAACCCCCTTTCTCAGTTTCTCTGGTTCGCAACCGTCTTATCCATATCTTTCTAGGTTTATGTAGCATTACCTTTCCTTCGGGATAAAAATGCCTAGCTGGCGACTCGATTCATCTTCATTTCATTTTCTCCTTTCGCCGACCGTTCGCGCTTGTACCGGGGATGCAAATCTTCGGGAGCGACAATATGCCATTGGTAAAACTTTCAGTGGAGCTTCCCTATGAGCTGGAGAACACATTAACAATGACAGGATATATATCTTGGACGGGGTTTGATTCAGCTTTTCAACTACTTTATATTCGCTTTTCTTTATTATCCTCATAAACTCTTCGACTTCCTTTTCAAAAGTGCCTTGTCCGGCAGCAGGAGTTGTCACCTCTTCGGTTGCTATCTGTTTACCCTTAGCCTTCACAGCAGCTTCAGCTTCAGGATCCCCTCTAAGAACTTGAGGAGCAAAAAGACGTCCGCTTCTTGTAAAACCACCAACTCCTTCGACATTCACCACAGTCAGATCAATTGTTACTGCTTTACTTTCCACCTTCTGACCTTCTACGTACACATCTGAGCCATAGTGCCACGGAATGTCCTTGTCATGAACATAAGGAAATGGTCCTGGAACAGTAATGGTAACAGGGCTTACCTCTGGAACATAGATAGTCATAGGTTCTCTCTGGACTGGAACTTCTGCAGGATCAAAGTAAATTGTTATGTTAGACACACAATTGCTTCTATCATCAACCCTATCGAACTGTAGCGACCCCTCGTCAACCAGACACTGCAGTCCAACTTTCAAATCCCCACAGCCATTAACTGAACTCAAACACCCCTTACAATCATAACCACACCCTGGGAATACCTGCCCTTTCAACAATTTGTCTTTCACCACCAGCAATGAAGTCTTCACTTCTTCCACATTCAAAATCAAGTTTAACTTCTCACCACTATCAACAACATTTATCCTAGCCCCTCCATGGTTTGGAATGGGGTTTGATGTAACATTCGGAGGTGGTGCAAAGTTAATCGCCTTTGAGTCAATCAAGTCTTGGACCTTATGCTGCAATGCCCTGCACTTCTCTGTTGAGTGCCCGGGAGCTCCTGAATGAAATGCGCATCTTGCATTAGCATCATACCCCACTGGAAGCTCTCCAGGTGGAGGTGGTGCTAATGTCCTCAATTGAACCAGATTTAAATCAACAACCTTTGAACTAGTGTCGTGTACATCATTGGGATGGCTTCAAGCACCCTATTAGCTGGACAAGCTTGTCTCGGTTGATAGGGTCTTTGTTGATAATTATTGCGTTGTGGTTGTTGTTGTTGTTGTTGCTATTGTGGTTGCGTTTGTTGCACAGGACTTGATGGAATAGTAACAGTTGCAACTTGCTCATAGGATCCTCTGTATCCCCGGCCCCTGCCTCGGCCGTACACAGCATTCGTTTCTCCCTCTCTTCTTCTTGGAGGTCCATTAAAAGCTTTTCTCACACTGCTTGAGCTACCTACACCAGTGTCTTTAATCTTCCCCATCTTTAAAAGAGTTTCAACCCTCTCTCCTGCTATCACAATATCATTGAACTTTGTTGCTGAACAAGACGCCAGCCTCTCAATAAACACACCCTGTAGTGTTCCCATGAACATGTCCGCCATTTCATTTTCCAACAAGGGAGGTTGTACCCTAGCAGCAAGTTAACGCCACCTCTGAGCGTACTCCTTGAACCCTTCTTTAGCATTCTGAGACATGGTCTGCAATTGGGTACGATTCGGAGCCATATCCAAATTGTACTGATACTGTTTCACAAATGCCTCATCTAAATCCTTCCAACTTCGAACATTAACCCTGCTCAGCTTCATGTACCATTCCAAGGAGGCTCCCACAAGACTATCTTGGAAGTAATACATCCATAGCTTCTCATCGTCCGTATGTGTCACAATCCTTCCCACAAAAGACTGGAGTTGAGTTTTCGGGCAAGTCGTGCCGTTGTACTTATCAAAATTAGGAACCTTGAACTTGTAGGGAATTCTAACCCCTGGCACCAAGCCCAAGTCAGTGATATCAAACCCCAGAGAACTCTGAGATTGAATGGCACGAATCTGCTCAGCCATCTCTTCGAACCTTCTATTCATGTCAATTCTTTGGCCTTTTGCCTCGTCCAGCAAAGTGAATTGTTCATCCTGACCATCCATCTTCACATTATTCACCCCATCATTGACAATAGTAACTCCTCGTTGCACCACAGGGATTTCAACATGACGAGCGCTAGCCCCATTGCGATTACCTCCATCGGTTGTCCCATTGTTCCGGGCCTGATTGTTTTCCACCATTTCACGCAAATGCTCTTGAGTTTGACCCATCCCAACCATGAGGGTCATGAAGTTATCCATTTTTGTCCTTAGGTCATCCAAATTTGCTTGCATCTGATCCATTACTCTCTCTATTTACTTTCGTAGGGTATCTGTGCACCGTTGGCTGTTCACGAACCTTCCTGGGAGCTATAGTGCCTGAAACGACATAAACCTTAGAAAACTGACGAACTACCTGCAAAACAGCAAACACGTTATATGCATGCAATGTAACTGATCATGTTTCCAGGTTCAGACATTAATATGCCCCTAGTTCTGGCTTTTCTTTTAAAAACAATGCTCTAGACAGCCCTTTTCGAGCATTAGTTTTCAAACTCTCTCTTTTGAAGAGTGTTCAGATCCTAGCAGCCTCAAACAAACAAGCTTTGCGTACTCAGAAATGGTAACTGGAATTTAACATTGCATAACATGGATAACCCACTGGCAGCCAAAGTTAGAGCACAAACAAATTCCCCGGAGGGTTACAAGTCAATACATGAACAAAAAGATAAATCAAGACTCCTATAACAAGCCTGTAGGTAGTCTGGACAACAATAAACTAAAACTCTAGGCTAAAGGAAAGACTTGGGTTCTTCTTTTGTAGCTATCACCTCTGTCTGGTTCTTCTTCACGCCTGCTCTCAGCTTAAGCTCTGCAATTTCTTTCATTGCCTCCTCCAAGGCCATCTGGCTCTGTACTAATTGTTGAGTCTTTTCCCTTCGTATTTTGTGAACTTGTTCTACTTCTTCCTTCTTAAAGGCCATCTGTACCTCGAAAAACTCTTCCTTTTCTTTGTACTTCCTCTGCTTTTGTTCCCTTTGGCCCTGCAACCAAGCAATGGACTGGCGAGCTTCTTTAAGAGTCTTCAAAGTCTTCTTACGCTCTGCTTCTCTTTTTGATTCCATTAGACCCAATCTTTGAAAATGGGCTTCTCTCCCAGCAAACTCCTTTTCTTTAGCTTCTAAGGTAACCTGCATCCTCTGTAGTTTTTCCTCTGCTTCATTCTTAGCACGATTGGCAAGGTGATACAAGTTAACCATTTCAGCATTCTCTACCCGGACTTCGTGCAACTGAGCTTCCAACTTCTTATACTTTTCAAGAGAAACAGTGTTCTGACATGGCACTTCTTTGGGATACAATGGAGCTTCCACTGAAAATGGCATGAGCAATTCCTCTACACGCTTCTGCAACCATGTAGCAAAAGGAGGATATGTCTTGGGATCCACCCTTCCAAAATCCTTCTTACCTTTCTTCACCCTGTGAGCCCAAGCCTGAGATGCTTGTATGACTAACTCTTTGTTTCCCTCCACAGGAAAGTACAAAGACTCAACTAATTCTTCCATACTTGGTGGATTCCTCAGAGGATAGCCAAATTGTTTCCTGGATAAAACTGAATTGTAACTGATCTCCCTTTTTCTCCCTAGAAATGGCACATTAGCAAAACTCCCACAACTAACCAGTAACTCCTTTCCCAACAAATCTCTGTTATAACCCCAAGCTATATCCTCAGAAGTTAGTCCCATTATCCTCCTGGACCACCTCCATTCATCTCTCATCTCTTTGAAAGGGTCTGACTTTGGTAATTGCTTAGCAAACCAATCAGCAAATAATGGAGCACAACAACCTACTGGTCCACCCCTGCCTTTCTCATTCCGGTAATGAACATTGTAATAGAAATCTCCCAATATGGTCGGTACAGGGTTACCTTTAGCAAAAATGGAGATCACCTCCAAACTTACAAACTCCTTTTCTCCTGGGAAAAGACTAGATCCATATACCATCAGGGCCACCACAACACCAAAATCTCCCCATTTACCCTCTTTGGCATACCCTTCAGCTTCTGGTATAAGCACCTCCCAAGGAAGTCCTCTGCCCTCACTAACCTGCAGAGCTTTCTTGACCTTAGCAGCTGGTATACGACAGACTCTGGATATGTCTTCTTCCTTGAGAACTATCTCTGATCCATAGTAAGGCAAAGTATCTCTGACAGGAATACCCAAAATACTAGAAATATACTCCAAGGTAGGAACCAAGATATAATCTGGAAATACAAAACACTGCAACAAGGGATCATAGAACTGAAGCAAAGTGTGCAAGCTATCCTTCTGGTCTGCAGTAGGTTTATCCACATACTTCAAAATCTGACCATACCTCTTTCTGATGTTTCCTAAGACTTGATCATTCATCAGCCCTGCTAGTCTCTGAACACTCTTGACTTCTGGTTGAAGAAAAGTGTAATGGACATTTCTTTTTCTTGTGACTTTCTTAACTTCTGCCATCTGGAAAGCTTACAATTACCAGAACTGGGTGCTAAACTATAAACAACAACCTGAAAATGGAAACACAAATAGTTAATGCAAGTATGATGCGATGCAAATGCAATGCAGGCATATGATCAAAATTGAACCATCTGGATACTGGATATTATGGCCCCCAAGTGACTGAAAACCACGATTTTCTGAACCATAACCATCTGATAAGACCCTCAAAACCAAAGATCAAGAAATCCAGAACCATAGTGACCAAATCATAACAGAGAACATATTGATAATGAGGGTATGTGGAAGTCAAGGGTTCCTACAAACCTGTAAACCCCTCCCAATCTCAGGGGTGCGCTCCGGGTCAAACATCACGAACTCTCAAAGCCGAATAGCAATAATACTTTCACCATTTCCGAGAAATGGCTCATGACCAAATCAGGGAATCAGTGTACTACTCAGGGAGGCCTCAGCTGAGTCCGGGAAAACAAGGTCATCATATGTGAGTCCCAGGTGGGCCCTCGGATGCGAATAGGTTTGCCACACAATGTGGTCTGCCATTGTCACCGCTAAAGAGGGATGTTTCCATAAGGTTCCCAATGATCGGTCCCCAGCTTCACATAACTATCAAGGTTATGAAATGAAAGAGGAAGATCCCCAAATCAAGACATTTCCAAGACAGTCGCAAATCTGGACGTGGAACTCACTACTACCCCCATGACAAGATGTCATGAGGCCAAAGTGGAACCACTCTAAGTCCTAAGGTGCACTCGAGCTTTGGTAATGAGCTCATCTCTCAGAAACAGTATCACCTAAGTCCCACCAAACAGAAAATCCAGTCCAGATAGTCCAGTAATAATATATGATGCAGGAAAATAAATACTGAAAACTGTAAATAAAACTGTAAATAAACAACAGCAAAATAAACATGCAACAACAAACGATCAACACCCAGCGAAACAGAAACATGCAAGCGCTAGGAGAGACTCTCAAGGGAACCAGAGATTCTGGGTTACTTCCCCAGCAGAGTCGCCAACTGTCGCTCCCCGGATTTCCATCCTGGTACAAACGCGAAAGTGGAGCGGAAAAGGGTAGAGTCGCCAGCCATGCATTTTTATCCCGAAGGAACGGGAATGGTAATGCTGCACAAACCAGAGGAAAAGAAAAGGAAAGACACGGGTCCTGCGAACCAAAGAGACCTAGTTCGGGAGTCGGTTACGACCTGGGAAGGTATTATCACCCCAGATCGTCCGCCGTACCCGACGGGATCCATGCTTACAAAGAAACTGTTTCAAAGGGTGAAAGAAATGAAAGTTGCTGCAAAGAAAATGAACTGAACTGGATAAAAGAAAAGAAAAGGGAATCGAAAAAAGAAATGAAAAGGAAAAATGTAGGGAAAATAAAGATTGTGCTCGAACGGGCCCTACCCCGCTGCCTACGTACCTCATCGGGAAAAGGAAGATCAGAGTCACCGTAGTTCCCCTAACTAGGGGTGAAAAAGATTGCTTGTGTCTTAAGGCTTAAACTGCCTATGTCAATGCTCAGGTGTTGCAGGCTCGGACGACGAGTGCGTTACCGTCTTGCAAAATGACAAGTAGGAGCAAGTTCGTACGATGAGAGTGAAGGTGATGAGAAAAGAAGTCTCGAAGGAGAGACACTTATTGTTTGTTTGTGTTTTTTATGAGATTTTTATGAGTGTAGCACAAGGAAGTGAACTCAAGCTCTTTTCCATGGAATGTGTACTTGTTACTACATTCTAAGATGGAATAATAGAACAAGCACACTCAAGTAAGGAGAAGATCCCCAAAACTTGATTCCAGAGATTAGGGCCTAAGCTCACTAACTCATTGAATTTATTAAGTGTTTTTGTAATTAAAATGAATAAGTGTGTTTTATGATTTTCTTGATGAAGATGGTCTCATGATCAGACTTGTGCATCATGATAGACAAGCTTGTACTATCCCAAGATGGGAAAACTACAAGTGCTTCATGGAATAAGGCTATTGCACAGGAGACCACTTCAATCCTTATTAAATGCTTTTTATGGTTTTTTATTTTAAGATAAGAAGAGAAAGGAACAAAAGATCTTAAAGGTAAAATCTAATGGGGAAGGCTACTCCTAATGTTAACATGCATAGGATTCCTAAGTTAGTGAGGCTTACTATCCTAAAAAACAAAGAGACAAGGAAAGAAGAAGGGAATAAGATGGAAAGGATGGCCTAAGCCCATCAAACAAAAATAAGAAAGCATAATGAAAGGAGAAGAGAAAAGAATTGGAGATGTGAGAATCTCATCCACATCTCTCACTTACCAAAGCCCCTGAAATGGTTAAAAGAATAAACAAGTAACATGACAAAAGCAAATAATACCAAATGAAATACAAGTGGACAAAAGATCAAGCCAAGACATCACAACCAGAATTGAAACTTCAATCTCAAGCGCTAAGATCAAACATACAACATTAGATGAGAAATGGATCCAACAACTCAACACAAAGCAATACAAATTACTATGACAAGACAAGACACTTATGAGATAACACAAAGCATACAAAGCAGACAATCATCACACACTTCAAGACCAGAACCCTAACATGCCAAGAATGTGCCTAAGCATCACAAGAGACTAAGAAGAGATGCATACAAACTTAAACATTACCAACATGAGAAACATATAAGCATAAGAAGTGAAGTGAACATGCACATAAGTGAATGAACTCCAAAGACAAGCAAACACAAAACTTCTCAAAGCATACACCTCAATACAAGACCAGGGAGATATCCTCATCCTAAAAGTTCTCTAAACAACCTAAGGGAGTTGGCACAAGTGCCCTCCTAGCCTAAGGACTAAGCATATGACCAAAAAGGATGCAACAAGAGAGAAACAAACAATAAAATTCATATTAAATCAAGAGATCATCCAAAAAATCTACATATTAGCATAAAGGATCTTTAAACATTTAATATTAACATGCCAAAAGGATAGGATCAAAATCAAAAGTAAAGTAGGTCAAAGGGATGCCTAAACATGGATTAGGGTTATGAAACTTCCCACACAAGTTAGAGACCAAAAATAATCAAGCAAGCTTCTAAAACTCAGTACAAAAATCATCAACAAACTACATCTCAACGTGAATCCATAGCAAAAAGAACCAACTCAAAAATCAAATTGATGCTCAAGATATAAATTCCACAAGTCAGCATGTATTTAAAATGAATTAAAAATAATTAATAAAAGAAGAAATTAATTCCTACGTGGAAAATGAAAATAAATGGAAAATAAAAATATCAAAAATTAAAGAAAATTAAAAGGATCATCCATGAATTAATTTGAAATTTTTAAGAACCTCTAACTATTTTTAAGAATTAGAAAGCTAACTGAAATAAAATAAAAATAAGAAAAAGAAAGAAATGGGCCAGGGGTGCATATAGCAGGGGATTTAGTTCAAATAATTGGGCTCAGTAAGAGAGGGGGTACGCATAGCAAAGGAGGTCCATGGGCGCTCAGTCAACTTAAATGGTAGTATGCCAATCCAATGGTTACAATCAAAAGTCAGCAGGAAAAGTCCACACAATCAAAGGTATATGCGTAGTCAACCAATCTTCAGTCATCTAATCCACTGGTCAGGATGAGATCAAGTCAGCAAAGGTAATCAGATCCATTGGCCCATACATGAAAGCACAAAGTAAACAAAATCAACGCACCAAATCAAAAGTCCAAACCCTAGGTCAAACTAATGTGTGGTCTGGATCAAAGGTTCATACACATTATCATGCACTAACAAACAAAACAATTAAACAGAAAATAAAAAGTACGTGAGAGAGAGCATGGATTTTTAATGCGCTGGCAACACTGTATCCATCCAGATCAAACAAATCAACGTTGCAAACCTCATCTTCTCCATTCAAACTTGTTTCCAGAATCCGGTGACCGGAGCTAGGGCTCCGGCACCAGAAAACTCATAGCTATGAACATCAAGAACAAAACTCCACAAAAACTAAAACAAATCTCCAGATCCACTCATTCAAGTACGCTGATCACAAATATGAGCTTGGTTTTGGCATTAGATCAATGAATCAATCAAATCGAACACAAACATTTTTGAACATCAAACTTTAATTCAACATAACATACTCATTTCTCACTCAAATTCGAATCTAGACACATCAGAATCATCAGCACAGCAAGCAAAACACAATGCAAGCATCTAATTTCAAATTCAGATCTCAAAATTCCAGAGCATACCTGAGGTTGAAAATCCTTCAAAACACCAAAAGAAGACTCCTCCAGCTGCAGATCTACTCCTTTTAACTTCTAATTGCAAAATAAATGCAAAAGAAGCCTTAAAACCTCCTAGATCTTGAGATTCGACACCAACTGCACTTGAATGGCACTTGATGAAAACCTTACTCTCTGCTTGAATCAACGGTGGGAGAGTGTTCCCTAGGCTTCAGGGATCAAGATTATGCGGTTTGTTTTGGCAATGTGTGAATGTATGAGGAGATTCAAAGAGAAAAGCACAGATGCAAGAAAAATGAAAATGGTGAGATGAGAGTGAGTTAGCTGCCAAATTCGTGTGTGTTGCCTTTATATCATGCCCCTAGAATACTGATTAGGGTTTTTGATCAAATAGAAGCATGGAGAGTGTGATGGGAGTGAAAATGCAATTTGGCAAGAAAAGTGTGATACCCTCATTCATGCGTGCAAATTCTAGCCCATGTGCATACACTAATTCTCTATGATGCCCTCATCACCCTTGGATTAACCTTGCAGTTTAGAAATAAGTGAATCATGTCCTTTGGATGAAGTTGCACAAATTGCATTTTGTGAAATGCACATACATCAAGCCCCGAATTTTCTTTCTCCTTGGGACAAAGGTAGCTCTCATGCCTTGCTTTTGAATATTATGATCATAAATGAACCATAAAATAGCTTGAAAGTAAATTACATGTCAATTTGCAACTTGGTGGAAAGTGATATTTCATGTGAAACCCTAAAAGCAAGTGAACTTCAAATGGCCATAACTTTCAAACCACAAATGCTATGGGTGAGTTCTTGTACTTTTTGAAAATGGGAGAACATACTCTACAACTTTCATGTTTAATGGAAGTTCATTTGAGGTCATCTTCATCATGAAAGAGGGCTTTGAAAATTAGGGCAAAACTTGCCAAAAATGGAAACTTTCATTACAAACCATATGCCAAAAATGGAAAGTTCTTCAAAACCCTTTGATTCTTGATCTTTGACTTTTCCAAACCTCTTCTAAGGTCTTAAGAACATCCCTTGACTTGAAAAATGGTATTGGACCCCTTGAATTCTCACAGTTGACTTTTAAATTGCGTAGTTGCCAATTTCTTCTCATGCAAGCAACTGATGAAATAACTGCCTTCCACATGGAATTTTCTCACCAAATTTCATCCATAGGAACCTCTTATCACATGAAGGACTTTTACCACATGAAATGGCAAAAGTCACAAAGAATTCCTGCTTGAAAGTGAAACCCTAATTTGGGAACCATTGCGTAGGAGTTTGCCTTAGCTTGGCTTCTCTGATGACCTCCCAACCTTATGGGCTCTTGTAAGGGATCTTGAACTTGTGTATGTAATGTAGACCCTTCATGGGACTTGGACAAGTCTACTTGGCCTCTTGCTATAGCTTGTAATGCCTCAAATACACCAATAGTTGATCATATGCCCAATGCTAGAATATGAGAATGTTATGCCTTGTTTTTCTATGCAAAGATGCCAAGGACATGACATGATTATGATGATTATGATATGATGATGATGCTAAAAAGAAGAGGGCAAATTTAGGGTGTTACAGGCTTAAAATAAAAAATCATTGTTTCGTCCATTATTCGATTCATACATTTTTTCTAGTCACCTTGTTTTTATCCCATCCATATTTTCATTATTCGATCCATTCCGATTATTCACCTTTTAAATTTCCATTTTTTTCATTTCCAAATATCAATATTCTACCAATTCCCGATTGTTATTCCAAATCCATTTATTTTTATCAAATTCCTTTTTATCCAATCTCTAAATTCCATAATTCATAAACCTATTTTACTATCCAATTTCCATAAACCATTTTTTTTAATCTCCATTTTTTCTTTCTTCCAATATCTATTATCATTTGTTCATATATTACAAATTAGTTACAAAAAATAATAAAAGAAAAAACAAAGTTCTTTAGCCAAATTAGATACCATAAGCCCACATTATGTTTTTCACACAAAAAAAAACTAAAAAAAAAGTTCATAGAAAGCCCAACCACACAAGCCCATGTTCTAGTTATTTTTACAGCCACTTCCATCAAGCCAAGACCATGATCTCCGAGCTGATACACAAAGCCAAAACTTCATCCAATTCATCACGTGATAAGCTTTTGAAGCTATCCCAAGCCATCTCACAAGCCGTACATCATAAAATTCCAAGCCACAGCTCCTGAACTCAGCCTACCATCACACTTTCAATACACATTTCACATGACCTTTCCCAGCTACACATCAATCACCGAAACTATCAGCTTCACACATTTATCCACGCGACTCCAAGCTCCATACAGTCAGCTATCATCACGCATACAACACACTCACAAAACGCATAGACCTGCATCCAAATGCTGCATAAAACGCAGCAAAATTGTCAACACTAAAACGCTACTTGCAAAGCCCAATACGTAAGCCGCAACGAGAAAACGCAAACATCCTCACGCCGTAAACAACATCCACGCGCATCCAAGCCATAAGCATCACGCCGAGACAGTTCAAAACGCAGATGAGGCGAGAATAAAACGCAAAGAAAAAAGTCAGCTAACACACGCAATATCCATGCATCAAAACGCAGCTGAAGAAGAACACAAAACGCAGAAAATTCTGCGATTGAACACGCTTTCTCCTTGACTTGAAAACACAGGAGAAACAAGAGTAAAACGGCAGCACCAATCCACCTTTTTCCCTCTATAAAAGCAGCTTCATCTTCATTCAAATCTTAAGCTTTGAAAGCCTCTGAAAACCCTGCACAAAACCAATAACAAGCTTCAACAATTCAAATTACCAATTTTCAATTAACCTCCACAACCTTCAACCTCCATAAATCCAAATCCACTGTAATTACACAAATCTCTCTTCATTCCCCAAACTCACCAATCGTGACAATCTCGCTAGTTTCGATTCCGCAAGGACAACAACGTCAATAATAACTTAGATTTCGCGAAAAAAAAGAAGAAGAGGAAGAAGAGCGGTTTTTCGGCGGAAGGCACGCGGAAGAAGAGGAACGGAGGTCTCGGGATTTTGAAGAAAAAGTTCCAAGGTACAACCACGATTTGACGGACACTATGGAGTTGGATGCATTTTTTTTTCATTCTCATTTTTGTGAACAGTAATCGGCGTGGCTCATAGGAAGAAGAAGAAGCAGATTCTTTGACTTTTTCTCATTTTTACTGATTAATTAGCTTTTATTTGTTTGTTTTTTTTTATATTACTTTTGTTGGTTGTATAGTTTGGGCCTTCGAGCCCATTATGTTGCTATCACCACCATTTGATGATGCGCCTCCCCCTTCCTCTTTTATTCTTTTCATTTTTTTTCTTTTCTTCTCATATTTCTCATAACTTCTATTTGTAAATTTCTTCACAATATTTTCTTTATGGCATTTTCTTTAAAATGTGATTTGTTTTTTTAATGGATTTTATTTTAGATCCATTTTTCTTTCATCTCCTTTTATTTTTGGTCGATGAGATCTCCTATTCGGCGATTATTGGTTTTCAAAGATGTTTAATCTTCATTATTTCAAATCTATGGATGAATGATCATTCAAATCATTCTCCATACTTTGGGATCGTGATAGATTACATTCGATAATTCAATGTGAAATCTCGATTAAGATTAGACCGTTACCATTTTTTTTTCTTTTTTTTTCTCTTTTCGTGCGACATGTTTCCGGAGAATGATCCATCATATCATTTCTCTAACATGTATTAGCACAAATATTTTCCACCTTAATTGGTGGTGGCCGGCCTCATTTGTAGGGTAATTACTTCGTAAATTACTCGGCGATTGCTTAACATAGGCCTAAATGTGTCGCGACTTCGGAATAATAATCTAATTGGGTACTTGCACTTTCGTGGACCGGATCTCTTGTTGATCGCGTAATCCCAAAGTGGTTAATCATATTGCATTAAGAATCGAGACTTATGAATGTTTGATGCGTAGGTGCTTTGGGTCTCCTAATCGCCTTTCAAATTTCATTGAATTCGGTTCGATTTGCCTTGATTAATCGGTATAGTGTAAGATGCTAAGCGGATCCGGTTGCCTTTCAATTTTGGTTATACTTTTGGTTGTGGTTGATTAAGTTCACCATACCATTATTATTATGTAAATATTATTATATTACTACTATATTAGTATTTTATATTTTCGCACTTTAATTGTCTTTGTTTTATTCCTTGCACTTTAATTGCTTTTTTTATATGCTTTATTATGCTTTATTCATCCATTGTCATGTTTAAATTTCTTGCTATTATTTTGATTATGTGATTTTCTATTGGTCCATTTGGACATAAAACATTAATAAAGGATAAAACTTCTAAAAAAATTGTGATCTTAATTATGGACTAATGGTTACTATTTTTGGCATTGGAATGGAAGTATTGGACTTAGAATTTAGGATTTCTTTTCCTTGGCCTTAATCTTCATGAAGATTGAAGCTTGCCTTTATTTGGCCATTAGCTAGCTTATAAGGATGAAACTTTTATGCACATATTTGAAAGTATCATCAAATTCGGTTAGATCTTTCTTCCTTCATTTCCTTATTTTCTTTTATTTTTTAGGATAGTCCCTTCATCTCCCCCCATTCTTTAATTTTCAAAATCATCTCTCTTTTTCAAAGGATTCATTCTTTCTAAATCGTCACCTCTTTAATAAACAAAACTTTGACTTTTGTCAAGTGAATTTTAATCTTTCTTTTCCCTTTATAAAAAACGAATTTAATCATTTTGACTTTAATTCAAAAAAATAAAAAGAACCAAACTCATTCAAATTGTTTTGTGCCTTGGTGCACTTTTGTTTGTTTTCTTTAAAAAGTGCTGATTATGAGTCATTATTCTTTAGTCGGGTGCAAGTCTCTCAATCTCCATGGTTGTAGTTTGATGTAATTGAGTATCTTGTCATTTGTGGGGGTTTAGTGGCATACTCGTCGATTTTATCCGAGTTGGCTCCCTCCCCATAATGATGTATGAGTCCATGCCTTCATTCTCATGGTAGATTTGTTAGGCTATCCACTTGAAGATGACAAATTCTCTTCATTTAATAAAATGAATCATAACACACCCTTTTCATTATTTGTACCATGAACTACGGGGTTTTGATCTCGCATTGCACTTTGTGGGTACGTAGGCATGAGGTTGTAAACCTCTCCAAACACAAAAATATTAAAAATAATAATTCTTTTCCCATCCCTCCACTCACATTTTACAAACCATTTTCAAACCAAAAGCAGTAAATTTTTCAAAGGGCTCCCGTGTGTAAACACCCCAAATTTGCCCTCACTCATTTCACCATGGCTTGTGATTCTTTTCATATGCATAAGTTCAATCATATCATCCCATGGTGCATCTTTGCTTCACTGCATTGGTTCAAAGTCATCTGCATCTAGGGTTTGTGATTTGAGCAATTCCTGAGCTATCTGAGCCACTCCAAAGGTCATCAATCATCTCAATAGGGTCCATATATGTTCAAGCATCATATTATATCCTCCCAAGATCAAGGAAGTCAAAAAATAACAAGAACTAAGAAAGGCATGGAAGCAGAGCCAAGCTTAACTACACAGATGACCTAAAATTAGGGTTTTGGTTTCAAAGGCCATAACTCCAATTTTTTTGCTCATTCTTGTTTTTATTGGTCATTATATGTTATAAGGATCATACATACCAATTTTCATGAAGAAATGCAATGGGGAAGGCATCTGATCAATAGATGACTTCTTGAACAAGTCAGTGCAAAATCAGGGCATCTAAGGCCCCCAATCACCCAACCAAAGGGTTTTCTCCATCATTTTGGGTGTATATGATCTTTATTTGATCTTAGAAGAAGTTATAAGTTCACAAAATTGAAGAATTTCAAGCCATTTGCAAAGTTGCCATTTTGGGAAAGTGACTTATAATGCAAACTTGCCATTTTGGGAAAGTTTTTCAACCCCCTCTTTTTGATTCAAAAATGCTTCAAATGAAAAATTCTTGGTCATGAAAGTTGTAGATTGGATCATTCCCTTTTCAAAAATTACAAGAACTTGATCTAATTCATCATAGAACTCAAGTTATGGCTTGTCAAAGTTGGGAAAAAATCACATAAATTTCACTTTTACACCAAAGAGGGAAACTTGCAAATTCTCATGCCAAGCATTTTTGTGACTTCAAATACACTTCTACATGTCTTAACATCATAATGCATTGCCTAAGGATCAGAATTGGCCCAAGAATCATTTCATCCCATGCCTTGAACATCAAGAAATTCAAAAGGGGCCAAACTTCATGGAAATTGCAAAAGGGGACATAACTTTTCACATGCTTGCTGAATCACCTCAATTTCAAATATATGGCTCTCCTTGATCTATGCTGAGCCAGGACAAGCCAAAAGCCATCTGCAAAACCAGCCCATACCTCAAGTACAAAACTTTTGACATTTTGGCAACTTGCCCATACCAATCAACATAGGCCAACACCCACTCTCTGACATATCACAGTTTATTATGTGGATCAAAACCAAGCCAAAGCACACAACATTGCAGCCTAACACTTGAGAATCCCCAGCATACACAAAATCCCCCAAATCTGCAAAAGGCTTCGAAACTCATAGCTCAACCATCAAACCTCCAAACTTTTTCCACCATTCAACTCCATAAACATCACTGATCATTTCCCACCCTTCATTTTGCTTAAAAACTCACCATATCCAAAATACGATTTTTACATTTCATGAACCGAACTTCTGCCAACTTCCTTTTGAGGCCATTTAAGCTCCAACCAAGCATCACAAGCTCTTGAGGGGAATCATTGGAGTGGATTTGAGGCAAAGAACTGGCCAGAAAGCTCCTGTTTTGAAAGCTCAACTTCAGGTAGCCATGGCATTTATTTTTACAGAACTCTCATTTTATGTTATAGAATGATTCTATGTGTTCCCCTGATTGCCATGATGTGTTTGGTTTCGAAAATAGTTGAGAAATAAGCATTTCATGAGCTTCTGAAATTTCTGAGTTGTTTTCCGTTTTGCTTCGATTCGTGCTTTTGATGATGAATAAATGAATTTTGATGGCTGATTCTTGTTGGGGTTGATGTGATGATCATTTCTGGAGAGTTTTAGGGCTTGGGGTTGCGTATTGAGTGAGATAGCTTGAGAGGCTAGCCGGAGAAGATGACCGGAACACTGTTCCGGTCACCTGAAAGTGTTTAGGGTTCAGATTAGGGCTTAATGACGTAATTAGTGAAGTTTGAATTCTGGCCCTTGGATAGCGCGCGAAGTCAATTCCGTCCCTTTTGAGTTTGAACTTGGGCCTTTGGATTGGCTGACTTTCTCATTTTCTCATTTTTATTTAATAATTATTTCATTTGTTTTCTATTTATTTGGACGAATTTTTAAAAATAGCAAATGATATCAAAAAATTCTGAAAATTTTTATCCAAGCTTTTATTAATTTTCAGAAACCAAAAATATTTTTATTTTTATTTTTTGCATCAAAAATTATTTTTAAATCATTTAAATGATTATTTTTAATTAATTAATGAGAGTTAATTAATTAATGAGAGTTAATTAATTAAAAATACATTTAGGTATTTAAAAATTCCAAAAAAATTCAGAGAGCTTTGTAAAACATTTAGAAACATTATCAAACCCTTCACACAAATTTCTTTTTTGGTTCTTGACCTATTTTGACATTTTTCTTTGGATTTAGGGTTCTTAAAAGTCAATATTTTTACCCTAACTTAGAAAAATTCTTTCTGCCTAACCATGAAGAGTTTGATGTTGGTTCTTTTTGCATTGCATTCCTCATATCATGTAGTTTCTAGGATAAAATTGGTTTGAATTTATTCTTCATTTTCAATTTGTTTTGCATTTATCATTGAGAGGTATCTTAAAACCCTAGCCATCTTGAGAAAATCATAACTTCAATTAGGTTAAGAGTTAGGTCTCCTCCTTTGGGCAGTGAACTTGTATAGGGTTAGGGTACCTTTGATTCCATTTTCAATTTTTTATCATGTCATTTGCTTCTGGTTTTGAATTTTGTATTGCATGTTATGTATAAACCCTAATTTTTGCCTTCATTTGCATTCATTCTTCATATGCTTGCATACATGAACTTGCCATGACATTTTGTGCTTTCACATGACTTCTAAACATCTTAGGACACATTAGAATCATGTTTGATCATTGCATTATCCATTTGCCATTCTTTTGCTTTCATTTGATGTCATATGCATTCATGAACTTTCATGCTTACTTTCATATCTCATTTGCATTCCCATCCTTTGTATGATCATCCACATCTCTTGGTTTTCTTTCATACCATCTTATAACATCATTTGAATCATTAATATGCTTCTGACTTTGGCTTTCATCTTTGCATTTCATCTCATTTGCATTTCATTTCATTTCCTTCTACTAACTTTTCAGGTGGTAAGTGTTTGAGAAGTGAATTTGCCTTCACTTCTCATAATCTCTTCTCATTTCTTTTATGCATCATTGCTGCATTTTTGAATTAGAGTGATCTTGCTCACTCATGTTCCCTCCTCACTTTCTTTCTTCAAGCAACTTGTCTTCTTAAGTGAAGCAAGTTGTCTTGCTTCTTCTTGCTTCTCTTCCTTCATCCTGCTTCTTCTTTGATGGCTTTTCCTTGATGATCTCTTGCAAGCCTCATAAACCCTAGGAACCCCAAGCATGATAACAATTAGGGTTTGGTTAGTCCCCCCATTAGTTTTACTTTTGTGTCATCTTTGAGTCTTCTCTTCTCATCTCATAATCAAGGACTAAACCTTACAGGTTTTAAGGCTTTGTGATTAAGATTATGCCTGCATCCTTCTATTAGGATGGAGTGTATAACTTTAATCCTAAGTGTTAAACCCTTAATGTATTTAAACCCTTTAATCAATTCACCTAATAGTCACTAAGACATCAAGCTTGTAACTTGGGCCTTGCATTAGGGTTCTAATTCTTCCTTAATTGGTTAAGAAGGACTAACCCTAGTGTTAATGGACAAGTCCCCCTCAAGTTGCCTTACAAACCATAAAATCCACTTCTTAATCTTGTCATTAACTAAACTCCACTTAATAAAGGCTTTGTTTTGTCATGAGGTTAATCCCTAATCATGGATTAAGTTGAGGAGCCTCTCCCAGCTTAAATGTTCTCATCTATTATCCTTCTATTAGGATGGTGTAATGGGTCCATTAAATCTTTGATTATGGCTTAAACTCATTACTTAACACTAAAAAAAACACCAAAAACATCTAAATAATTACAAGTAGGTTAATGATCTTAATCCTACATCATGGTGATTAAGTGTGAGGTGTTTACTTCATACTTAAGGTATTCTCATTACCCCTAATCAGAGGGAAGATGTGAGGAGTTTACTAACCCTTGGTTTAGGCTTAAGCTCATTTTCTTATGACAAATTCCAAAAAGAAATAAAAGATTAAAAACACAAAAACAAACAATAATCGTCTCCTCCGGGATTCTTTCCTCATCATCTTCACTCATAAACGAGAACTTGCTTCTCCCGTCTAATGCAAGACAGTTTGCACCTGAGCCAGACAGGTCATACACTTGAGCATAGACAAGCAAGCAGTTCACAAGTCAACTTATCTTCCAGTCTCTTTGAGTCGAACTACGATGTTCTGACTTCCTCATTGCACGAGAGGATACGTAGGCATAACTTAACAGTTATCGAACAAAAGTCTCTGTATATTCCCCCTTCTTCCAGCATTATTTTTTTAGCCTCATAGTCTTGAGCTTTGCACTCTTTCCTTGCACTGACACTTCTCTTATCCACTTCACATTTCTTTTGCACTGACACTTGCATTCTTTTCCAGCTTTTGCACACAAAATAGCAAAGACGCTACCCCTTTTTAACACAAATATTTTAAGCGTGGATCCCGTCGAGTACGGCGGACAATCTGGGTGCTAATACCTTCCCAGGTTGTAACCAACCCCCTTTCTCAGTTTCTCTGGTTCGCAACCGTCTTATCCATATCTTCTTAGGTTTATGCAGCATTACTTTTCCTTCAGGGATAAAAATGCCTAGCTGGCGACTCTTTCACTTCTTTTTCCTTCGCCGACCGTTCGCGTCTGTACCCTTTTTGGCCGGGTGTCATTTGGTGGGAGCGACAACTTGGCTACTCTGCTGGGGATCCTTATATTGCAACCAGGGCTTCTGGTTCTTTTAGTGGGTTCCTCCTAGCGCTTGTTTGATTTGTGTTTACTGGGGTGTTATGTGCTATTGTGTGTTTATTTGTTTTTGCTTTATTTACTGCTATGTGTACAGTTATTTATTGCTTTCTTTACAGTTTCATACATCATACTGTCATACTGTCATCTGCTGGATCTGGTTTGCTGTTTTGGTGGGTGGGGTTCCATTGAGAGATTAAGGTCCTATACCTGGGACCTGAGTGACACCTAGGCTAGAGTGGTTCATGTTCTTTCCCATTCCATTTCGGTCTGGTGCGGGAATATGAAACACGGTTCAGATGTGGGTTTCTTCTTGAGAACTCTGTGCTACAGATTTCTTGTAGTTCTAGGGCTATCTGGGAAACCTGCTAAGTCTGGATGAACTTTATTATGACCTTCAGAAACTGGGGTGAATTAGAGGAGGATCTTTTATGGTTATTGTAAACACTGTACCTCCGGGTTAGAAGTGTTTACACTTCTCATAAACTGATCCAAGTCTGAGGATCCTTGTTCTAGAACACTACCTGTGAGGGGGTTGGGCTGTTTACAGGTTTGCAGGAAACCTTAGCCACATCATACCCTGTTATTATATTGTTTAAGAGTACCTCATTTTGGACAGTTCTTGTGATTAAACCCTGGACATGTGACTCTTTATTTGAGTCCCCCACCTTGGTTACTGGATTTCTAAACCTCCATCTGGATTTTTGAACATACATGGACTTATATCAAGACAGATAATCAGATCCAGCTTGATCACAAACCCTTGCATATCATTTGCATATATCATCATTGCATCATTTAACATTTGTTTATTTGCTTTTCAGTGTATCCATATCATATCTGGTTTGGTTTTGACCCCTTCTTCTGCATAGACCTCTGCTTCAGTTGTCTTCATCAGTTATTTGCTTCAGTTATCTCCATCACCACCTGCATCAGTCTGCCAGAGACTTACCTTCAGCATCTCAGTCTGTGATCTTCATCAACATTTATCTTCAGCTTCTTCAACAGCACTCATGGCTACTCCCAGGAAGAACAACATATCCTACCATTTCTTTGAGCCTGTGTTGACTGGTATCAGGCAGGTCTAGTCACTCATCACACCTGATTATATCCCTTTGTTTAGAGAGAATTATGGAGGAATCCTGGATATGGTTATGGACCTTGACCCTTCTCAGAGGAGCATGATCCACACATGCTTGCAGTTTTATGACCCTCCTTTGAGATGCTTCGCATTCCCAGACTTTCAGTTAGGGCCTCTACTGGAAGAGTTTTCTTCATTGATTGGAGTACCTATCAGGGGTGGAATCCCTTTCAACCCAGAGATACCAGCTCCCAGAAATGAAGAGATAGCAAATGCACTGTACCTGGAGCCCGCCTTGATTGAGCAAAGTATGACAACAAAGGCTGGGATCCCTGGTTTGCATTTGGACTTCTTGATTTCTCAGGCCATCCTGAAAGCTTCATTGGGAGAGTGGAGGGCAGTTTGTGCATTGTTAGCCCTCAGCATATATGGGGCTATACTGTTTGCAGATGAGCCCAAATTTGTCAGCAAGAATGCCATCCATCTGTTTCTTCTGAAGAACCCAGTACCTACACTGATAGGAGATTTTTACTACTCCATCCATCAGAGGAATGAGAAACAAAGGGGGAAGTTGGTGAGATGTTGTGCTCCTTTGTTTTACACCTGGCTGCTCAGACACCTACCTAGTTCAGATACTTTCTTGAATCCTCACCAGCAAAAGAATTGGGCCAAGAGGCTCATTGCCTTGACTTCATATGATATTAGATGGTGCACCCAAAGCACCAAAGGCAAGGACATTATCACCAGTTGTGGACGATACCCAAATGTACCTCTGATAGGAGTAAAAGGTTGCATCAACTACAATCCTTTGCTGTTTAAGAGACAACTGGGCTATGCCTTGGTTCACCCTCCCAGAGGACAAGATTTAGCTGAGACCCTGTATTGTGAAGTAAAACCTAATTCAGCTGCTGTCAGACAAGCATCCTGGGCTTGGGACAACATCCAGAAAAAGGGGGTAGCTATCCTTGGAAGGTGTAATAATGTTGCTTCAGCTCAGTACTATGACTAGTCCCGTACTAGAGCTCAGATTACCAGAATGCCTTTCATCTTGGAAGACATACCTGGGCCATCCACAGTACAGTCGGCAACAACTATCAGCCTAGAAGAATTTGAGAAGTTGAAGGAAAGGAATGAGAACCTATCTCAAGCCTTGAATAAGACTCTTTGGGAAAGGAGTGATGGTCGTCTGGACATTGAGAGATTGGAAAAGCTCAGGGTTGAGCACCTTGCCAAAATTGAAAGGACAGAAGACTACATAAGGAAAGCAAGGGTTGGAGAACAGATATTGAAGAATGCTTGCAAAGAGGCCAAAATTCAGAAGGCTAGGACTGAGCTCTATCTGCAAGAGAGTCAGGCTAGGTGGGTCAGGATCACTGAAGCCCGTACACAAGAAGACCAAAAGACTCAAGCCAAGATTGAACAGCTAGAGGCCAATGAGAAGAAGCAGCAGGAAGCTTTGTTGGCAGCCCAGAAAGAGATTTCAGAATTAAAGCTCAGGGCAGGATTGAAGAGATCAAAGGACCAGGACAAATATAAGAAGCTGACTACTGCTATGGCCACCAAGAACCTCCTTATCAGGACCATTACAGAGCACCCAGCTGGTCCAGTGACTGAGGCACTCCTGAAGGAAGTCAGAGAGGATGAGTTTGGACTGGATGTCTGATCCTTTGCTTGTTGTTTGTTTCCATTTGATGTACTTTTCCTCTCTTGCTGTATTTTGACCCTCCATGGGCATGTATTGTAAAACAAACTATGTATTGTTCATCATTTGTAATATATTTTAGTTTGATTGTCATTTGGGTTTCTCTCAACAACATCAAGCATCTTCCTCGAGGTCTGGAAAGGTCAAAACCAAGAACCAAACCGGATACCTTGGAAAACAAATAAGCATACTGCATTGCATACTAACTTTGTTTTTATTTTGTAGGTTTTGTTATTATCTTTGTTTCTAACTTTGTTGTGACTTCAGGAAACATTGCTCGTCGCCGAGTGTTCCCTGTCAACCGCACGCACCGGTACCCGACTCGTAACAACCTTCCCGGTATTCAAATGGAACAAGTACAGCAGGATCTGACTGAGGTCAGGAATCAGATGGCTAATGAGAGAGTAGAGACGAGAAATCAGATGTCTCAATTCATGGCAGTGATGACTGGCTTAGCCCAGAGTCAAGAAAGGTTAAGAGAGCTGGTGGAAAGACAAACTCATGAGGAGCCTCATCTTGGAACAGGAGGAACTAGTAACAATGAACGGGGTCAGCCTTGTATTGACCCACCAGTATTTGGACCTCATCTGGATCCAGAAGTTAATATCCCGAGAAATGTGCAAGGTAATACTACTGGGGGGAGAATCTTGCAAGAGGATCCCCAAGAAGAATAGTTTACTGTTATGGGGGCTGGAGATGAAGTATATGACAGGAGATTGGACGAAATTGCTGAGAAGTTAAGATCTTTGGAGTCTCAGAATTCTTTGGGCTTCGATGTGATGGACATGGGGCTAGTGGATGGGGTGAGAATTCCCCACAAATTCAAACCCCCATGCTTTGAAAAGTACAATGGTACCTCCTGTCCTCGCACTCACCTGCAGTCTTTCTTGGGAAGGCTTAAAGCATATACCATGGATGAAAAGTTGTGGATGTTCTACTTGGAAGACAGTCTGACTGGAGCTTCGAGAGAATGGTATTCACACTTGACCAGAGCTACCATTAGATGCTGGAAGGACTTAGTTGAAGCTTTCATCAGACAATATCAGTACAACCTGGACATGGCTCCCAATAGGACCCTCCTAATGGGAATGTCTCAATCTTCCAGAGAAAGCTTCCGGGAGTATGCTCAAAGATGGAGACAGCTCGCTGCTGTTGTCCAACCACCTATGTTAGAGAGGGAGATGGTTGACATGTTTATGAATACATTGCAAGGGACTTATATTGACAGGCTGGCTGCTTTCTCCTCTACCAGTTTTGCTGACGTAGTCATAGCTGGTGAAAGAATTGAAAGCCTCTTAAAGATGGGCAAAATTTCCGACAGTGGTGCAAGTTCATCCAGCAATCCCCGAAAGCCTTTTATGGGACCCCGAAGGGCAGGTGAAACAAATTCCATCCATGCAAGCAGGGGCAGGCCTCAATATGCTCACCGGTCAGTAGCAGCTGTTACCATCCCAGCCCCATTGCCACAGCAACCATCATATCCTCTACAACAACAACCTCAGTATCAACAACAAGTTCATTATCCGCAACAGAGGTCGTACAACAGCAATAAGAACCAACAACAGCGTCCTTCCAACAAAGGCCATCACAGGCAAACAGGGTGATTGACCCAATCCCAATGCCGTATGCTGCACTCTTGCCACAGCTCCTGAAGCTCAACCTAGTTGAGTTAAGGACATTGGCACCTCCAGATCCCACCAATATGCCAAAGAACTATGATGCAAATGCTAGGTGTGCATTCCACTCAAACGCACCGGGGCATAACACTGAAAAATGCAGGGCCCTACAGATGAAAGTCCAAGATCTGGTGGACTCAAAAGCTCTCAACTTTGAACCTCCTCCGAATGTCACAAGGAATCCAATGCCTAGTCACAACGGGCCCTGGATTAATGCCATTGAGGAGGGAAAACCATCCACATTAATTAGTAGTGTTGCATAGATCCGAACACCTCTGGTTGAAATCAAAGCTCAGCTGTTAGAATGCCAAGTGTTCCCCGGATGTGAGCTTGGCTGTGGATATTGCAATATTGCTGTCAATGGATGTGAGAGACTGAAGAACGGCATAGATGGTCTTATTAAGGATGGCATCCTTCAGATTACAACAACGGCAACTACAACTCCGACAATTCCTTCATCAACGATCACAGATACTCCTACAACGTCAGCAACCATTGTTCCAACCGATTCTAATACAACTCCAACAACTGTTCAATCAATCACTTCAACGAATACCAGTTCAGTCACCATTCCTTCTACAATGACAACACCCATTATTCCATCAGTTCCTGCTACAACATCAGCAACGGTTAACGAAAGCGTCTCAACGGTTACGATTTACTACGATCCCGCAAGTGTTCCTACCAACAATTCACAACAAAGTGCTACTCCTGTCAGAGCACCGGTTACCATATACTATGATCCACACACCATTGTGGTCCCCTCTGTAGCTGCTATCAGTCTGGTCACTATCACAGTGCCTGGGCCAGTTCCTTACGAAAGCAGTAATGCCATCCCTTGGCATTATGGCTCAGATCTATACTGCGAGGGGCAGAAAATCACTTTAGAGTCATCAACTTCTTCACCTCAGATAGACAATGTGGGGGGAGGCGGAGGCTTCACTAGAAGCGGACTTCTCTTTGCCTCGCAAATACCAAGACCCATTGCTGAAGCGGAAGCTGCTGCTAAGGCAAAAGGGAAGAGCATGGTGCAAGAAGAACCGGTTGCTAAAGAAGCTTTGAAGACTCCTTTTGATCAAGAGGTTGATGAATTCATGAGAATCATAAAGAAAAGTGATTACAAGGTGGTAGACCAGCTTCACGAAACACCTTCCAAAATCTCCATACTATCATTGCTAATGTGCTCCGAGGCCCATCGGAACGCACTATTAAAGGTCCTGCACGCAGCTTATGTGCCGGAGGAGATTACCGTCAATCAGTTAGAGGCTGTGGTTGGAAATGTCAACGCTAGTCATGGACTAGGATTTACCAACACTGATCTGACAACGGAGGGTCACAATCACAACAAGGCTTTGCACATTACCTTGGAGTGTAAGGGTGCAGTTCTTTCTCACGTACTGGTAGACACAGGGTCATCCCTCAATGTCCTGCCCAAGAAAGCCCTTGTGAAGCTGGAACATGATGGATTGGCACTACGCCCAAGCAACTTGGTAGTAAGGGCCTTTGACGGTTCTAAGAGATCAGTTCTGGGAGAGATAGAGTTACCAATAATGATTGGCCCACAAGTGTTCAAAACGACCTTCTTTGTGATGGATATACAGCCTGCCTACAGCTGTCTATTGGGTATACCATGGATACACGCCGCTGGCGCCGTGACGTCAACCCTTCACCAGAAGTTAAAATTCAAGTGGGAGGGCCAAGTCATTACCATTTGTGGGGAGGAGGATATTTTTGTCAGCCAGCTGGCAACTTTCAAATACATTGAAATGGATGGGGAGATCCATGAAACCATGAGTCAGGGGTTTGAGGCCCTGAATATCAATGAAACATCTGTTATGCTAGGGACTTCCATCACATCATATCAACAAGCCCGGAAGGTTGTTGAGGAGGGTACCGCTCAAGGCTGGGGCAAGTTGCTGCCAGTTGAGAAGAAAGAAGACCGATTCGGGTTGGGTTACAGACCAACTCGACAAGATCAACCGGAGGCTGCACAGGAACCCAAGTTTGTCAGCGGGGGGATGCTCACCCCGGATGCTGTGAATAGTTTGGAAGATGAGTCAGAAGACGAGCGCAACCTGGAAAGCTGGATACGTCCAAGGATCCCGGGGAGCCATGTCTCGAACTGGTCTTCCCAGGAAATTATAAGGGTTACTCCTGCAGAGTTATTATTATTTCCTGTGTTTTAAAGCATGCATCAAGTCCTGTATCTTGACCAAGATGTTAGGACTCATTTTGTAATCGGGTCATCTTGTATTTTGTGCAAAGATAAATTAATGAATATCAGGACATCTTTTGCAAATGAGTCTTTTTCTTTTTCCGCTCACTGTTTTTCATTTTTTTATTTTTTGTACAAAAATAAAATGGCAATGTTTTTCAAAATAATAACTTCATTTTCACCTTTTTCTAAGCAAGATAAAATTGATCACTAAAATGAACAAATCTAAGCCCTTGCAGAGAGTGCCCTCCAGACTGCACCAACAACAACACTGCTATGACTTCGTATGACTTTGACAATCCGATTAATAAAGCTGATGAAGGGGTTGAAGAAGATTATGAGCTACCTGAAGAACTAGCCAGGTTGTTGAGGCAAGAGGAGAAGGTTATTATTCCTCATCAGGAGGAAGTTGAGACGGTTAATCTTGGTACAAAAGAAGACTTGAAAGAAGTGAAGATCGGGGCCTGTCTCCAAGATTCAGTAAAAGAGCAACTTATTGACATGCTTCGGGAGTATGTGGATGTTTTTGCTTGGTCTTATCAGGATATGCCAGGGTTGGACACCAACATTGTTATGCACAAACTGCCTCTGAAAGAAGATTGTCCGCCAGTAAAATAGAAGTTACGCCGTACTCGCCTAGATATGGCTGTCGCTCCCACCAAAATGACACCTGGTCAGAAGGGGTACAGACGCGAACGGTCGGCGAAAAGAGAGAGGACACACAAGGGTGAACTCAGAAGACAAGAGTCGCCAGCTAGGCATTTTCATCCCGGAGGAAAGGCAATGCTGCATAGACCTAGAAAGATATGGACAAGACGGTTGCGAACCAGAGAGACTGAGAAAGGGGGTTGGTTACAACCTGGGAAGGTATTAGCACCCAGATTGTCCGTCGTACTCGACGGGATCCACGCTTAAAAGATTTGTGTTTTAAAGGGGTAGTGTCAGTGCAGTCTGTGTATCAAAGCCGGAAAGAATGCAAGTGTCAGTGTAAAAGAAATGTGAAGTGTATGAGTGGAGTGTCAGTGTAAGAATAGGAGTATGAAACTCAAGATAATGAGGCTGAAAGAATGATGCTGAAAGGAGGGGGAATATACAGAGACTTTTGTTCGATAACTGTTAAGTTATGCCTACGTATCCTCTCGTGCAATGAGGAAGTCAGAACACCGTAGTTCGACCCAAAGAGACTGAAAGGTGAATTGACTTGTGAACTGCTTACTAGTCTATGCTCAAATGTATGACCTGTCTGGCTCAGGTGCTAACTGTCTTGCATTAGACGGAAGAAGCAAGTTCTCGTTTGTGAGTGAATGAGATGAGAAAAGAATCTCGGAGGAGACGATTATTGTTTGTTTTTTTGTGTTTTCAGTCTTTTATTGCTTTTTGAATTTGTCATAAGAAAATGAGCTTAAGCCTAAACCAAGGGTTAGTAAACTCATCACATCTTCCCTCTGATTAGGGGTAATGAGAATACCTTAAGTGTGAAGTCAGCATCTCACACTTAATCACCATGGTGTAAGATTAAGATCATTAACCTACTTGTGATTATTTAAGTGTTTTTGGTGTTTTTGTTTAGTGTTAAGCAATGAGTTTAAGCCATAATCAAGGATTTAATGGACTCATTACACCATCCTAATAGAAGGATAATAGATGAGAACATTTAAGCTGAGAAAGACTCCTCAACTTAATCCATGATTAGGGATTAACCTCATGACAAAACAAAACCTTTATTAAGTGGATTTTAGTTAATGGTAAGATTAAGAAATGGACTTTTATGGTTGGTAAGACAACTTGAGGGGGACTTGTCCATTAACACTAGGGTTAGTCCTTCTTAACCAATTAAGGAAGAATTAGAACCCTAATGCAAGGCCCAAGTTACAAGCTTGATGTCTTAGTGATTATTAGATGGACTGATTAAAGGATTTAAACACATTAAGGGTTTAACACTTAGGATTAAAGTTAAACACTCCATCCTAATAGAAGGATGCAGGTATAAGCTTAATCACAAAGCCTTAAAACCTTTAGGGTTTAGTCCTTGATTATGAGATGAGGAGAGAAGACTCAAAGAAGACACAAAGGTAAAACTAAATGGGGGACTAATCAAACCCTAATTGTTATCATGCTTGGTTATTCTTAGGGTTAATGAGGCTTGCAAAAGATCTTCAGAGGAACCACCAGGAAGGATGCAGATGAAAGGAGCAAAGAGAAGCAAAACCACTTGCTTCATCTAAGAAGACAAGTTACTTGAAGGAAGAAAGTAAAAGATGAACAAGAATGAGCAAGCTCAATCCAATACAAAGATAAAATGTAGCAAAGATGTAAGAGATATGAAAAGAGATTGTGAGAAGTGAAGGCAAATTCACTTCTCAAATAACTTACCACCTTAAAAGTCAGCAAAAGAAATGAAATGCAATACAAATGGGATGAAATGTCATGATGCAAAACAAATTCAGAAGCATAAACATGATTTTAATGATGCTAAGAGATGATACAAACATGAGGCAAGGCATGAGAATGATCAAACAAACATAAGGATGCAAATGAGGCATGCTTTGAACCATGAAAGTTCATGAAATGTTATGGAATGCAATGGACATATAACATGGCAAATGAAAGATGCAATGATCAAACATGATTCTAAGATGTCCTAAGATGTATTATGAATCATGTGGATGCACAAAATGTCATGGCAAGTCATTGGATGCAAGCAAAAGAAGGATGAATGCAAAGGAAGGCACAAATTAGGGTTACATGCATCATGCAAAGCAAAAATCCAAAACCAGAAGAAAATGACATGATAAAAAATTGAAAATGAAATCAAAGATGCCCTAGACCTATACAAGCTCACTGCCCAAAGGAGAGGATCCAACTCTTAACCTAGTGAAAGTTATGAATTTCCTAAGATTACTAGGGTTTTGGGGTACCTTGCCAAGAAAAATGCTAAACAAATTGAAAATGCAAGATCAAATCAAACCAATGTTATCCTATAAACTACATGCTATGCAAGATGCAATGCAAAAGGAATCATCATTCAACCCTCAATGGTTAGGCAGAAAGAAATTTTTGAAGTTTGACACAAAATATTGCCTTGAAATGAAATTAAATCCAATGAAAATGATCAAAAGGCATCAATAACAAAAAATAAATTTGGTTTGAGGGCTGAACAATGTTTCTAAATGTTTCTAAATGCTATGTGAATTTTTTTGTGATTTTTAAATACTTAAATGCATTTTTAATTAATTAATTTTCATTAACTAATTAAAAATAAACATTTAAATGATTTAAAAATAATTTTTAATGCAAAAAATAAAAATAAAAATATTTTTGTGTTATGAAAATTCATGAAATCCTTGACAAAAGTTTTCATAATTTTTAAATGATTTTAGCTATTTTAAAAAATTCGTACAAATAAATGTGAAACAAATAAAATTAAAATGAATTCTAATGGAAAAAGGGAAAGTCAATGGATCTGAAGGCCAGGATTCAAACTCACAGAGGCGGGAGTTGACTGCGCGCGCGAATGAACGGCCCAAATTCAAACTGGCCTAATTAAGTCATTAGCCCTAATCCTAACCCTAATCACTTTCAGATGACCGGAACAGTGTTCCGGTCATCTTCTCCGGCAAGCAGCTCATGCTATCTCACTCCCTACGCATCAAATCTTCACCAAAATCTCCAGATTCACTCCTTAAACATCATTAAACCTAAACCCCACCCCAAAAATCATTTATTTTCATTGAATCAGAAGAATCAAAACAAAACTCATTTCACGGGCAAAGTTTCAGAATAAGCATACATGGCCATTTCTCACTCATTTTCAAAACAAATCACATCATGATAATCAGTGAAGCATAAGGAAGCATTTAGAAACTAAAAATGGAAGTTCTGGAAAAATAAATGCCATGGCTACCTGAGCTTGAGCTTTCGAAACAGGGACTTTCTGGTTGCTTCTTTGGTTCAAACAAGCTCCAATGATCCTCCTTTGAAGCTTTTGACACTTAGCTAGAGTTTATATGGCCTCCAGAGAAAGTTGGCAGAAGCTCAGGTCAAGGGAGTGTGGAAATCGTATTTTTGATTGTGGTGGTTTCAGGGACAAGTGAGGGGTGGGAAATGATCAGTGGATCATGGTGAGTTGAATGGTGAAGGAATTTTTAAGTTTGAGTGGCTGAGTTGAGAGATTCGATAGAAAATGCAAAGGGGAGGGATTTTTGTGTATGCTGTGTTCTTGGAGCTTCAGGCTTAGTTGTCTTATGTGTTGGGTTGCTTTTGGTACACATTTCAATCCTTGATAGGTCAGAGAGTTGTTGTGGAGCAGTGTGATTGGTATGGAGCAAAATGCATAAAGTCAACTTTTTGTGTAAGAGAGGTATGGGTCATTGGTAGGCCAAGGACAAAGGGGTGTCCTGCGCAGCAAGGAATGAGGAGAGCCATGGGATCAGTCTTGAAGCCAATTAGCAAGTGGATTAGGGTTTGTATGATGTTTTGCAACTTTGTCCAATTTTGCCCCTTTTGTGATTTCTTGATCCACAAGTCATGAAAATGGACAAACTCTTGGTGCATTCTGAATTTTATGCATTGGTTTATGTTTGTACAAAGATTAGAAGTCACTTTGAGGTCTCATTTTAGTTTGGCAAGGAGTTTTGCAACTTTGCCTCTTTGGTACATAACTTGAAATTATGTGATTTTTCCCAACTTTGACAAGCCATAACTTTTGATCCAAAATGAATTATAATGAGTTCTTGTACTTTTTGAAAAGGGAATGATCCATTCTACAACTTTCATGACCAAAGTTTTCTCATTTGAAGCATTTTTGAATCAAAAAGAAAGGGTTGAAAAAGTTTCCCAAAATGGCAAGTTTCCATTACAAGTCATTTTCCCAAAAAGGCAACTTTGCAAATGGCTTGAAATTATTCAATTTTGTGAGCTTCTAACATCTTCTATGATCAAATAAAGATCATAAACATTCAAAATGATGAAGAACACCCTTTGGTTGGGTCATTGGGGCCCTCAGATGCCCTGATTTTACACTGACTTGCTCAAGAAGTTAGCCTTTGATTAGATGCCTTTCCCATTGAATTTCTTCATGAAAATTGATATGCATGATCCCTATGACATATAGAGACCAATAGAAACAAAAATGACCAAAAACTTTGGAGTTATGGCCTTTGAAACCAAAACCCTAATTCTAGGTCATCTGTGCAGTTAAGCCTGGCTCTGCTTCCATGCCTTTCTCAGTTCTTGTGATTCTTTGACTTCTTTGACTTTGTGGGGATATAATATGATGCTTGAACATACATGGACCCCTTTGAAGTGATTGAAAACTTTTGGAGTGGCTCAAATGGTTCTTGGATAGCTCAGATCACAAACCCTAGATGCAGATGACTTAGAAGTAATGCAGTGAATCAAAAATGTGGTATGAGATGCTATGATTGAACTTATGCATATGAAAAGATCACAAGCCATAGTGTGAATGGGTGAGGGCAAATTTGGGGTGTTTACAGCTGCCCCTAATCAAACATGAGTTAGTTGTGCAGGGTGTAAGCAATGGCTTAACAGGCAAACAAGATAACTTGTGGTTGAATACCAAAGACAGTCCAAAATTTGCACTTACAGAATGAAGAAGAAAAGGGATATAGATTGTAAAGGAAAATAAAGCATGTATATAAAGTGCGGGCGACGGAGGACGACCGTCGAGCAGAGGACGACTGCTGGGGAAAGAACAATGACGGGGACGGCCGACACGCTGGGGATATAAGAGATTATGATGGGGACGGTCATCAGGTAAAGCTATAAGATTCTCTGGGGATTATAGGAAAATAAATGATGAGGTACGGTCGTCAAAGGTGAAGGACGATCACCTAGCAGGGGACGGTTGCTCTGTTGGAGATAAGATGAGGGACGGTCATCTAAGGTGAAGGACGATCACCTAGCAGGGGACGGCTGCCAAAAGTATCACGACATAGGACGAATGTCGGATAGAAGAGGTCGACGATGGGGATGGCCATCGGATAAGCATGATGAAGGACGATCATCAAGAGGTGAAGGACGATCACCTAGCAGGGTACGGCTGCTCTCAGGATAAACGACATAACAAGATCAACGATGGGGACGGTCATCGGATAAAATGATGAAGGACGATCATCAAGAGGTGAAGGACGATCACCTAGCAGGGGACGGCTGCTGAGAAAATCACGACATAGGACGAATGTCGGATAGGGAAAGGTTCTAATGTATAGATAACCCACTGAGGGTGATGAAGGACGATCATCAAAAAGGTGAAGGACGATCACCTGGCAGGGTACGGCTGCCTAAAAGGTATCATGACATAGGACGAATGTCAGATAGAAGAGAAGTTTTGCTGGGGACTTCGCTGGGGAAAAGTAAACACGGACGAATGTCTATATCCAAGAAATGAAAGGTATAATTGTTTGGGTACCGTGTATAGACTAGAGATGCGGACGAGCATCCTTAAGACTATGATACGGACGAGTATCGGGCAGAAACAAACACTGACACATGTTTAGAGATGATGATACGGACGAGTATCAACTGGTTAACAAAGAACACGGACGAGTGTCGGATCCGAGGGAACTCTTCTGGGGAACAATAGACACAGGCGAGTGTTTTGACACGGTGTATAGATTAAAGATGCGGACGAGCATTCTTAAGACTGTGATATGGACGAGTATCAGTAGAAACAAACGCTGACACATGTTCAGAGATGATGATACAGACGAGTACCAACTGGTTTAACAAAGAACACGAACGAGTGTTGATTCTGAGGGGATATGAGTGGTGTATACAAGATACGGACGGGTATTTGTATGAGTAAAAAGTATGAGTAACAAGTATGAGTAAGACACGGACGAGTGTCTATCTTGCTGGAGAGAGTGCGACACGGACGAGTGTCGGAAAAAGTGTATTATAAACGAGTATGTGGTTTACCAAGTGTTTAGATAACTGTACTGGGGAAGATGACACGGACGGGTGTCAAGGAAGTTGTATATATATGTATCTGTGAGTGCAAAGGGGACGCTTTGGCTTTCTGCTGGGGATATGACACGGACGGGTGTCAGAAAGTATCTGTATCCTTAGGAAAAGTGCCTTGGCTCTCTGCCGGGGAATCCGGGGAGTTTTCTGTACATCGTTGATGAATTGTCAGCATTTACAAGTGTTTGATTCAGAACATGGCTTATGATTATGCAATATGTTTAATTTTTGCCGTAATGCTCCGTATTAGACGGAATGCTACGCTCTGCGGGGAAAATATGATGCGAATGCTATGTTTATGCAAAGATACCGATCCGAGGTCCGGATCCCATTGCTATGAAGATCTCTGGCTGATCTGCTTGAAGAATATCCCAGCTGGGGAGGAGATCACTGGTAGATCTGTCATGTATGACTTTGCTTGGGGGAATAGGTCATTGATAGACATATCCTTGTAATGGGGGACCCAGCTGGGGGTTTGTAGAAGCTTTCTTCACTCTGTTGTGATTCCTTCGCGCGTTGCTCTTCTGGATAGAGGTTGACACTCTGTGGGGAGATGGTTCCCTGGCTTTTGTACTTGGCTGAGGAGGAATAATAAATGGCAACTCAGCTGGGGAGAAAACACCCCCGGTGTTGTCGGTGAGATAGTCTGAATAGATAGTGATTTGCCAGCTTGCTGGGGTGAAGTTTTCATGCCCCATGTTGTGCTTTGAATACCTGCAATCCTGAAAAGACAGAGAAACGCACAAGTAATCCCGAGGTATCCTTTACCGGATTCCATCCTAAGAGATTAGACACTCCCGGGAGTAAGTATATTTCCTGCAAGCACGTATTTTTTAGAAGAGAAGCATCTGTATTTATGCGATCAGTATCTTAAAGACATCGGACATTTTTGCAAATGAAAAATATAATGTACGAGACGAAACGTGACTGAAAATCTGATTTTATTAATTCGTGTGCCCTGAATTGGCAAGATACAGTTAAAGAAACAAATCCCCTAAAATGAAGAGATTGTTACAAATTGAGAAACAAAAGATATTGGCAATGTTGATGACGCTTCAAAGAGCTTCCCTTTTGCTATGACTCGTATGACATTTGGCGTTCTTCTCGTCTTGCTTTCTGAAAAAGGCTGATTCCGACCGACGTTCGAACCTTTCGAATCTTATCAAGTTGTAAGTGCTACAGATGAATTCAGAATGCAGTTGTTCGCTTATTCCCTTATTTTGCATGGATCGCCCTTTCGGGTTTTCAATCCATCGGGATACCCATTTTTTTTGCCTGAGTTGTCCAATGCGGCTTTTCAACTTAGCGGGTGTACATTTTTATTTATTTCCCTTATTTTTGCCCGAGTCTTTTATTCTGTTTTTGACTCGCCGGGATGCCCTATTTTTGCCTGGACTTGCATTCTGTTTTTATGTCCAGCGGGTCATTTTATGCGAAGTATTTTTTAACTAGATCTGAATTCACAGGGGAGGGGAAGTCTTCACCATCCATAGTACTGAGCATCAGTGCTCCACCAGAGAAAACTTTCTTTACTACGAATGGCCCCTCATAGTTCGGAGTCCACTTGCCCCTGTGGTCTGTATGAGGAGGGAGGAGTCTTTTCAGCACTAGATCTCCTACTTGGTACTCTCGGAGCCTGACTTTCTGATCGAAGGCTTTCTTCATTCTTTTCTGATATAACTGCCCATGACAGATTGCAGCCAATCTCTTCTCTTCAATCTGATTCAGTTGTTCGTATCGGGACCGGACCCATTCTGCTTCATTCAGCTTAACATCCATTAGCACCCGCAGGGAGGGTAATTCAACTTCAACAGGTAGGACTGCTTCCATACCGTATACAAGCTGATACGGTGTTGCCCCCGTGGATGTTCTGATTGATGTACGGTACCCATGCAAGGCAAACGGTAGCATTTCATGCCAGTCTTTATAGGTGACTACCATCTTCTGCACAATCTTCTTGATATTCTTTTTAGCTGCCTCAACAGCGCCATTCATCTTTGGCCTGTAAGGAGAAGAATTGTGGTGTTGGATCTTGAAATCCCGGCATAGTTCTGCCATCATTTTGTTGTTTAAATTGGAACCATTATCAGTAATGATTCGCTCGGGAACTCCGTACCGACAAATGATATCCCTTTTCAGAAATCGGGCTACCACTTGTCTTGTAACATTTGCATAAGAAGCTGCTTCGACCCACTTGGTAAAATAGTCAATAGCGACCAGGATGAATCTGTGGCCATTTGAAGCAGTCGGTTCAATTTTGCCAATCATATCAATGCCCCACATGGCAAAAGGCCAGGGTGAAGACATCACATTCAAAGGATTGGGAGGCACATGCACCTTATCCGCATAGATCTGGCATTTATGGCATTTTCTGGCATAGGCACAACAGTCTGCATCCATTGTGATCCAGTAATAGCCTGATCTCAACAACTTTTTAGCCATTGCATGCCCTCCTGCCTGGGTGTCGCTCCCACTAAATGAAGCCGGGTCAAATAGGGTACAGACGCGAACGGTCGGCGAAAGGAGGATGTGAGAACACACAGGAGTGAACTCACAGGGAATGAAAGAGTCGCCAGCTAGGCATTTTTATCCCGGAGGAAAGGTAATGCTGCATAAACCTAAGAAGATATGGATAAGACGGTTGCGAACCAGAGAGACTGAGAAAGGGGGTTGGTTACAACCTGGGAAGGTATTAGCACCCAGATTGTCCGTCGTACTCGACGGGATCCACGCTTAAGAGATTTGTGTTTTAAAGGGGTAGTGTCAGTGCAATTTGTGTATAAAAGAGCTGGAAAGAAAAAAGAAAAAAAAAAGATGTACAGGTGTCAGTGTGAAGTGTGAAATGTATAAATGATGTGTCAGTGTGAGAACAAGGATGAAATGCTCATGATCATGAGGCTAAAAGAATGGGGCTGGAAAGAGGGGGAATATACAGAGACTTTTGTTCGATAACTGTCAAGTTATGCCTACGTATCCTCTCGTGCAATGAGGAAGTCAGAACACCGTAGTTCGACCCAAAGAGACTGAAAGATAAATTGACTTGTGAACTGCTTACTTGCCTATGCTCAAGTGTATGACCTGTCTGGCTCAGGTGCTAACTGTCTTGCATTAGACGGAAGAAGCAAGTTCTCGTTTGTGAGTGAAGATGATGAGAAAAGAATCCCGGAGGAGACGATTATTGCTTGTTTTTTAAGTTTTCAGTCTTTTATTGCTTTTTTGGATTTTTTCATAAGTTAATGAGCTTAAGCCTAAACCAATGGGTTAGTAAACTCATCACATCTTCCCTCTGATCAGGGGTAATGAGAATGCCTTAAGTGTGAAGTCAGTTTCTCACACTTAATCACCCTGAAGTAGGATTAAGATCATTAACCTACTTGTGATTGTTTAGATGTTTTTTGGTGTTTTTGTTTAGTGTTGAGTAATGAGATTAAGCCATAATCAAAGATTAAACAGACTCATTACACCATCCTAATAGAAGGATAATAGATGAGAATGTTTAAGCTGAGGAAAGCTCCTCAACTTAATCCATGATTAGGGATTAAACTCATGACAAAACAAAGCCTTTGTTAAGTAGATTTTATTTAATGATATGATGAAGAAGTGAGTTTTATGGTTTGTAAGACAACTTGAGGGGGACTTGTCCATTAACACTAGGGTTAGTCCTTCTTAACCAATTAAGGAAGAAATATAACCCTAATGCAAGGCCCAAGTTACAAGCTTGATGTCTTGATGATTATTAGATGGATTGATTAAAGGATTTAAACACATTAAGGGTTTAACACTTAGGATTAAAGTTATACACTCCATCCTAATAGAAGGATGCAGGCATAAGCTTAATCACAAAGCCTTAAAGCCTTTAGGGTTTAGTCCCTGATTATGAGGTGAGAAGAGAAGACTCAAAGAGACACAAAGGTAAAAGCTAAATGGGGGACTAATCAAAACCCTAATTATTGTCATGCTTGGTTGTTCCTAGGGTTTATGAGGTTTGCAAGAAAGATCTTCAAAGAACCACCAGGAAGCAGATGAAAGGAGAAAAGAGAAGCAAAGCAACTTGCTTCACTTAAGAAGTCAAGTTGCTTGAAGAAAGAAAGTAAGATGAACAAGAATGAACAAGCTCAATCCAAAGCACAAGATAAAATGCAGCAATGATGCATAAGAGGGATGAAAAGAGATTGTGAGAAGTGAAGGCAAATTCACTTCTCAAAGTAACTTACCACCTGAAAAGTTAGTGAAAGGAATGAAATGCAATGCAAATTAGATGAAATGGCATGATGCAAACCAAAACCAGAAGCATAAGTATAATGTTAATGATGCTATGAGATGATGCAAACATGAAACAAGGCATGAGGATGATCATACAAACATATGGATGCAAGAGAAGCATGCTTAGAACCATGAACATACATGAAAAGTTATGAAATGCAAATGACATACAACATGGCAAATGTGAGATGCAATGGTCAAACATGATTCTTACATGTCCTAAGATGTGTGATGAATCAAATGGATGCACAAAATGTCATGGCAAGTCATGGTATGTGTGTAAATGCAAGATGAATGCAAAAGGAAGCCCCAAATTAGGGTTTATGATCAATGCAACAAACAAAAATCAAAACCAGAAGCAAACATCAAGATAAAAAATTGAAAATGCATCCAAGGGAACCCTAAACCTATACAAACTCACTGCCCAAAGGAGGGGTTCCAACTCTTAACCTAATTAGGGTTATGAATTTCCTAAGATTTCTAGGGTTTTAGGGTACCTTAGCAAGAAAAATGCCAAACAAATTGAAAATGAAAGATCAAATCATGCCAATTTAATCTCACAAACTACATGCTAAACAAAATGCAATGCAAAAAGAATCAAAGTCCAACTCTCAATGGTTAGGCAGAAATGATTTTTTGAAGTTTGGATCAAAATAATGCCTTGAAATGATTTTAATTCCATGAAAAATTCTCAAAAGACATCAAGATCAAAAAAGAAATTTGGTTTGAGGGTTGGACAATGTTTCTAAATGATTATGAAGGTTTCATGAATTTTTTGGTGATTTTTAAATACCTAAAAGTATTTTTAATTAATTAATTCTCATTAATTAATTAAAAATAAACTTTTAAATGATTTAAAAATATTTTTTAATGCAAAAAATAAAAATAAAAATGTTTTTGGTTTCTGAAAATTAGTAAAAGCTTATACAAAAAATTTCAGAATTTTTAAAATTGTTTTACTATTTTTAAATAAATGTACAAAATAAAATAAAAGAAATGAATTAAAAATGAAATAAAAGGGAAAGTATGCGCAATGGAGAGCCAGGATTGATTCTGGGGAGGGACCTGTTGACTGCGCGCGCAATCCAAAGGCTGAAATTCAAACTGGCCAGATTAATTATAAACTTAATTAATTAAGGTAATGACGTGGATTAGGGTTAAGTGAAGCAATCCAGGCCATTGAACGCACGCGGGAATTGACCAAGTCAGCTCATCCAACGCTCAGAATTCAAACTTTCATTAATTACAGGGATTAGCCCTAATTATTTTCAGGTGGCCGGAGAAGACTTCCGGTCGTCTTCTCCGGTGGGACTCCCACCTGAAAATCTCTAAAATCCTCAAAACTTCACAAAAATGAAAACTAAAAGCCCAGAAATCATCCCCACACATCACTGAATCAAAACCCCTAAACAAAACTCATTTCTCATTCACTAATCATGCGAATCGAAGCCAGACATTTTTAGGTCAGAAAAGTTTCAGAACAAGATTAAATACTTATTTCTCAACCATTTTCAAAACTAAGAACATCAGAGTGATCAGCAAAACATGAGGAACAACTTAGAAACTTAAAAATCCATTTCTGGAAAAAAAGTTCTTGATATACCTGAGCTTTGAACTTTCTCAGTTTGCAACTTTCTGACCCTCTCTCTTCGTGCAAACTACTCCTCTTGGTCCCCTGATGAAGTCCTGATGCTTAGAAGAAGTTTGTAGTGGCTGGTTTGGAAAATGGCAGAGGTTCTGCTCAAGGTGAGGTGAGAATCGTATTTGTGATTCTGGGAGTTTAAAGCAATGGTGATGGGTGCTTTGTGATCAGGAAAGAGTGTTGAGATTGTTTGTGAAGTTGGTTTGTGTGTTTGTGACTTGTATGATGAGTTTCGAATGCTTTTGCCAATGGGGTGGAAAATGAGAATGATGTGCTATGGAGTGTTTCAGGCCTGCCTCCTTGTTGCTTTGGCTTGCTTTTGGCTTGTATAAACAATTGGGATTGGTCAGAAGATGTGATGTGTGCTTTATTGATTGGTATGGGTCCTTTTGCCAAAATGTCAAAGTTGGTGTAAGAGAAGTATGGGCTACTTTCTAGCCAAGTACAAAAGTGTGCTCTGTGCAGCATGATGTGGGGAAAGGCCTAGGATGGTTCAGCAAGCTAGCAAGCAAGTGGGTTGTGTTCTATGATGAGTTTTTCAACTTGCCTTACTTTTGATCTTTGTGAAATATCTTGCTCCATAAGCCATAAAACATGTGATTCTTTGGGTGCAATCTGACTTTTAGGACTTGTATGATCATGTGGTGAAGTTTAGAAGTGCATTTGACAGCCAAATTTGCCTTGACATATGAATTTGCAACTTTGCCTCTTTGGTGCATAACTTGAAATTTAGTGATTTTTGCCAACTTTGACAAGCCATAACTTTTGATCCAAAATGAATTAGGTCATGTTCTTGTACTTTTTGAAAAGGGAATGATCCATTCTACAACTTTCATGACCAAAGTTTTTCCATTTGAAGCTTTTTTTGAATCAAAAAGTAAAGGTTGAAAAAGTTGCCTAAAATGACAATTTCATTAAAAGTCAAACTTGCCCAAAAAGTCAACTTTGCAAAAGACTTGAAATTCTTGAATTTTGTGAACTTCCAACATCTTCCATGACCAAATAAAGATCATATACAATCAAAATTATGAAGAACACCCCTTGGTTGGGTCATTGAGGGCCTCAGATGCCCTGATTTTGCACTGACTTGCTTGAAAAGTCAACTCTTGATCAGATGACTTCCCCATGGAATTTCTTCATGAAAAATGATATGCATACTCCCTATACCATATAGAGACCAATAGAAACAAGAATGACCAAAAAATTGAAGTTATGGCCTTTGAAACCAAAACCCTAATTCTAGGTCATCTGTGCAGTCAACCCTGGCTCTGCTTCCATGCCATTCTCAGTTCTTGTGATTCTTTGACATTCTTGACTTTGAGGAGATATAATATGATGCTTGAGCACACATGGACCCCTTTGAAGTGGTTGATGGCCTTTGGAGTGGCTCAAGAAGCTCCTGGATTTCTCAGATCACAAACCCTAGATGCAGATGACTTTGAATCTATGCAGTGAATCAAAAATGTGATATGAGATGCTATGATTGAGTTTATGCATATGAAGAGATCACAAGCCATGGTGTGAATGGGTGAGGGCAAATTTGGGGTGTTTACACTGGGTACCAAAGGACCCTTCGTGCACTTCGTGCATCAACAAGTCTGCCTCTGTTCTATCAACGCATCTGAGGAGTACCATATCAAAGTTTCTCTTGTACAGGGAACCATCAGCATTCAGGAAGAAGCTACCAGCCAGCCTTCTTAATGTCTTCTTATCATTGGAGGATGCCCCAGGTGGGTATGTTTGATCCTCCAAGAAGCATCTGATATCATGGAACCAAGGCTTATCATCTTTGACAATGTCTGCTGCAAATACATATGCGGATCTGTCAAGTCTGGACACTGATATCCGAGGTACAAAGTTGGCAGCTTGAACTTTGATCATTGATGAAATGGTAGCCAGAGCATCTGCGAACTGATTCTCATCTCTGGGGATATACTCAAGCTTGACTGTTGTGAAGAAAGTCAATAACCTTCTTGTATAGTCCCTATAAGGTATCAGATGATCCTGGTGCGTGTACCATTTGCCGTTGGTTTGATTAACTACTAGAGCTGAATCTCCGAATACAGTCAAAGTCTTGATCCTGAGGTCAATGGCTTCCTCAAGGCCCATAATACAAGCTTCGTATTCAGCTTCGTTGTTAGTGCAGTTGAAGGTGAGCTTTGCCGAGAAAGGCATGTGAACCCCCTTAGGTGTAATGAGTACTACACTAACACCACGACCATTCATGTTAACAGCCCCATCAAACATCATAGTCCATTCTTCTTCTGGGTCAGGCCCTTCAGTGTGAACGGGCTCCTCATGATCTTTTGCTTTAATGAACATGATGTCTTCATCAGGGAAGTCAAATCTCATAGGCTGGTAATCATCAATAGGTTGCTCAGCAAGATAATCAGACAATACACTGCCTTTGATGGCTTTCTGAGATGTGTACTGGATGTCATATTCTGTGAGGATCATTTGCCATCTCGCAACCCGTCCGGTAAGTGCTGGCTTCTCAAATATGTACTTAACTGGATCCATCTTTGAGATCAATAAAGTAGTGTGGGTTAACATATACTGTCTCAGTCGGCGAGCAGCCCACGCTAAAGCACAACAAGTTTTCTCGAGCAGTGAATAACGTTGTTCACAGTCGGTAAACTTTTTGCTTAGGTAGTATATTGCATGCTCTTTTCGACCAGACTCGTCATGCTGGCCCAGCACACACCCCATTGATTCTTCTAATACTGTCAAGTACATTATCAGAGGTCTTCCTTCAACTGGAGGCATAAGGATTGGAGGCTCTTGTAAGTATTCCTTGATTTTGTCAAAAGCCCTCTGGCAGTCTTCATTCCACCTGACCGTTTGTTCTTTTCTTAACAGTTTGAACAAAGGCTCACAGGTTGCTGTAAGGTGAGATATGAACCGCGAAATGTAGTTCAATCTACCTAGAAACCCCCGAACTTCTTTTTCTGACTTCGGTGCAGGCATTTCTTGAATGGCTTTGACTTTATCAGGGTCAACTTCAATCCCTTTCTCACTTACAATAAATCCCAGCAGTTTACCGGATCGTACCCCGAATGTGCATTTGTTGGGGTTTAACTTCAGTTGGTACTTCCTCAGACGCTTGAATAACTTTAGCAGATTTACCAGGTGGTCTTCTTCTGTGAGGGACTTGGCAATCATGTCATCCACATAACATTCAATTTCTTTATGAATCATGTCGTGGAATAATGTTACCATAGCCCGTTGATAAGTTGCACCGGCGTTCTTCAGTCCGAATGGCATCACCTTGTAACAGAACGTGCCCCAGGGTGTGATGAAAGTTGTCTTCTCCATGTCTTCAGGTGACATCTTGATCTGATTATATCCTGAAAATCCGTCCATGAAGGAGAACACCGAGAACTGAGCTGTATTATCAACCAATACATCAATGTGAGGTAATGGGAAGTCATCTTTCGGGCTGGCTCTGTTCAGGTCCCGGTAATCCACACACATTCTTACTTTGCCATCTTTCTTAGGCACAGGTACAATATTAGCAACCCACGGTGGATAGCTAGTTACGGCAAGGAACCCGGCGTCCCACTGTTTTTGCACCTCTTCTTTTATCTTCATTGCCATATCCGGGCGAGTTCGGTGCAGCTTCTGTTTTACCGGTGGGCAATCTTCTTTCAAAGGCAGCTTGTGCATGACAATATCGGTATCTAACCCTGGCATATCCTGATAAGACCAAGCAAAGACATCCACATATTCCCGAAGCATGTCAATCAGTTGCTCTTTCACTGAATCTTGTAAGCAGGCCCCGATCTTAACCTCTTTCACATCTTCTTCCGTACCAAGATTAACCGTTTCAATCTCCTCCTGATGAGGAGTAATAACCTTCTCCTCTTGCCTTAACAACCTGGCTAGCTCTTTAGGCAGCTCATAGTCTTCCTCAACCCCTTTATGAGCTTGATTGATTGGATTGTCAAAGTCATACGAAGCCATAGCAGTGTTGTTGTTGGTGCAGTCTGAAAGGCACTCTCTGCAAGGGTTTAGATTGTTCATTTTAGTGATCAATTTTAATCTTGTTTAGAAAAAAGTGAAATGAGTTTATCATTTTGGAAAACATTGCCATTTTATTTTTGTACATAAAGAAAAATGGAAAACAGTGAGCGGAAAAGGAAAAGACTCGTTTGCAAAAGATGTCCGATATTCATTGATTGATCTGTTTGCACAAAATTACAAGATGGCCCGATTACAAAATGAGTCTTGACATCTTGCACAAGATGCAAGACTTGATGCATGCTTAAATAATACAGGAAATAATAATTACTCTGCAGGAGTAACCCTTATAATTTCCTGGGAAGACCAGTTAAGGACTTGGCTCCCCGGGATCCTTGGACGTATCCAGCTCTCCAGGTTGCGGTCGCTTTCCTCCTCGTCTTCCAAGTTGTTCACTGCATCCGGGGTGAGCATTCCCCCACTGACAAAACTGGGCTTCTTGGCAGCCTCTGATTGACCTTGTTGAGTTGGTCTGTAACCCAACCCAAATCTGTCTTCCTTCTTCTCCACGGGCAACAGTTTGCCCCAACCTTGGGCAGTACCCTCTTCAACAACCTTCTTGGCTTGCTGATAAGACGTCATGGAGGTTCCCAGTACAGCAGATGCTTCATTAATGTTCTGGGCCTCAAACCCCTGGCTCATAGTTTCATGGATCTCCCCATCCATTTCTATGTACTTATACGTAGCCAGATGGCTAACAAAGATGTCTTCTTCACCACAGATGGTGATGATCTGGCCTTCCCACTCGAATTTCAGCTTCTGGTGAAGGGTAGACGTAACAGCGCCAGCGGCATGGATCCAGGGTCTACCCAACAAACAGCTGTAGGCCGGCTGAATGTCCATCACATAGAAGGTAATCTTAAAAGTCTGCGGGCCAATCATCACAGGCAGATCAATCTCTCCAAGCACTGATCTTTTAGAGCCATCAAATGCTCTCACCACCAAATTACTCGGATGCAGTGCCAAGCCATCGTACTCCAGCTTCACCAAGGCTTTCTTTGGTAGAACATTGAGTGAAGACCCAGTGTCCACCAGTACATGGGATAGAACAACACCCTTGCATTCTAGAGTGATGTGTAAGGCCTTGTTGTGGTTACGCCTCTCAGTTTTTAAGTCAGCATTGGTGAAACCTAGTCCATGACTGGTATTGACATTTGCTACCACAGTTTCTAGCTGATTAACAGTGATCTCCTCTGGCACGTACGCTGCGTGCAGGACTTTTAGTAATGCATTCCTGTGAGCTTCAGAACACATCAACAGGGATAATATGGAGATCTTTGAGGGAGTTTGGTGAAGCTGATCCACCACTTTATAATCACTTCTCTTTATAATCCTCATAAACTCGTCTACATCTTGTTCAAAAGATGTCTTCTGAGTTTCTTTGATAATTGGTTCTTCAGATATCACACTCTTCCCTTTTGCTTTGGCAGCAGCTTCTGCTTCGGCATTAGGTCTTTGTAATTGTGAGGCAAAAAGGCGTCCGCTTCTGGTGAAGCCTCCGCCTCCCCCAACATTATCAATTTGTTGAGAAGAAGTTGAAGAGTCCAAAGTGATTTTCTCCCCGTTGCAGTAGAGGTCAGAGCCATAATGCCAAGGTATGGCATTACTGCTTTCATATGGAACTGGTCCAGGCACCGTGATGGTAACTGGACTGACTGCTGCAGAGGAGGGTGTTGTAACAGTGTGCGGATCGTAGTAAATGGTGACTGGTGACCTGGCAGGAGGTGCCACTGTTTGTTGTTGGAAATTGCCGTTTGGAGGAACATCTGATGGATCGTAGTAGATGGTGACTGCTGAGATATCTTCAGTAATTTCTGTTGGCGTTGTAGAAGATTCTGCTGGTAAAAGGGATGCTGATGTTGTAGAAGAAATAGCTGTTGACATTTGATTTGTTGAAGTGATGGATGAAGCCATTGTTGATGATATTGATGAATCGGTTGGAATGATTATTGCTGCTGTTGTAGAAGAATCAGGAATTGTTGTCAAAGGAATTGCTTGATTTGTAGGCTCCGTTATTGAGATCTGAAGGATACCATCCTTGATAAGACCATCTATGCCGCTTCTCAAGTTATCACACCCATTGACCGAAATGTTGCAATACCCACAACCAAGCTCACATTCGGGGAACATCTGATACTCTAGGAGCTGAGCTTTAATTTCGACCAGAGGTGTCCGAATCTGTCCAACACTGGTGATTAAGAAAGATGGCTTGTCTTCCTCAATGGAATTAATTCTTGGTCCTCCATGATTGGGCATGGGATTCTTGGTGACACTTGGAGGGGGTGCAAAGTTGAGGGCTTTAGAATCCACCAGGTCTTGGACTTTCATTTGCAATGCCCTGCACTTCTCCGTATTGTGGCCGGGTGCATTGGAATGGAAAGCACATCTGGCGTTGTCATCATAATTTCTTGGGAGATTAGAGGGATCTGGTGGTGCCAATGTCCTTAATTCAACTAAGTTGAGTTTCAGGAGTTGTGGCAATAAGGCAGCATAAGGCATAGGGATAGGGTCAATCACCCTATTTACCTGTGATGGTCTCTGCTGAAAAGGTCTTTGTTGTTGATTGTTGTTATTGTTGTTGTAGGCTCTCTGTGGCGGATACTGAACTTGCTGTTGATAGTGGGGTTGTTGTGGTTGTTGATATGTTGGTTGCTGAGGAATCGGAGCTGGAATAGTGACAGCTGCTACTGATCTGTGGACGTACTGAGGTCTACCTCTGCTGGCATGAATGGCATTTGTCTCACCGGTTCTTCTAGGTCCCACAAAAGGTTTCCTGGAGTTACTGGACGAACTTGCACCATTATCAGAAATCTTACCCATTTTCAAAAGGCTTTCAATCCTTTCCCCGGCTATAACTACATTTGCGAAGCTGGTGGAAGAAAAGGCAGCTAGCCTATCAATATATGTTCCTTGCAGAGTATTCATAAACATGTCGGCCATTTCTCTTTCCGACATGGGTGGCTGGACAGCAGCAGCAAGCTGTCTCCACCTCTGGGCATATTCCCTGAAGCTTTCTCTGGAGGACTGAGACATTCCCATCAAGAGGGTCCTGTTAGGAGCCATATCCAGATTGTATTGGTATTGTCTGATGAAGGCTTCAGCTAAGTCCTTCCAGCATCTGATAGTAGCTCTAGTCAAATGTGAGTACCACTCCCTTGAAGCCCCAGTCAAACTGTCTTCAAAGTAAAACATCCATAGTTTTTCATCCATAGTGTATGCCTTAAGTCTCCCCAAAAAGGACTGTAAGTGAGTTCGTGGATAGGAAGTTCCATTGTACTTCTCGAAGCACGGGGGTTTAAACTTGTGAGGGATCCTTACCCCATCCACCAACCCCATATCCATGACATCAAAACCTAGGGAATTTTGAGACTCAAGAGATCTCAACTTCTCAGCAATTTCATCAAACCTCCTATCATAGACTTCATCCCCATCTCCCATCACAGTAAACTGCTCTTCTTGGGGGTCTTCTTGCAAGATCCTGCCTGCAGTAGTATTCCCTTGCACATTACCCGGGATGTTGGCTTCCGGATGTAGATGAGGCCCATATACTGGTGGGTTAACATGAGGCTGACCCCTTTCATTGTTACTTGTTCCTCCAGTTCCCAGATGGGGTTCTTCCGGGGTTTGTCTTTCTACCAATGCCCTCAACCTTTCTTGACTTTGGGCCAAGCCATTCATTACTTCCATGAATTGGGTCATTTGGTTTCTCATCTCCAGCCTTTCATTAGCCATCTGAGTTCTGACCTCTGTCAGATCTTGCTGTACTTGATCCATTTGGATACCAGGAAGATTGTTGCGAGTAGGATACTGGTGCGGACGGTTGAGAGGAAACACCCGACGGCGAGCAATAATTCCTGAAGCACAACAGAGTTAGTAACAAACAAAACAAAACCCTACAAAACAAAACAAAAAGTTAGTATGCAATGCAGTATGCTTATTTATTTTCCAAGGTATCCGGCTTGGTGCTTGGTTTTGACCTTTCCAGACCCCGAGGAGGATGCTTTGATGTTGCTTGAGAGAAAGAAACTCAATGAAACAAAACTGACAAATACATTACAAATGGTGGATCATACACAATTTGTTTTTACAACATACGCCCCTGAGGGGTCAAAATACAACATAAAAAGAAAAGTACATGAAATGGAAATAACAACAAGCAAAGAAGTCAAACATCTAATCCAAACTCATCCTCCTTAACCTCCTTCAAAAGTGCTTCAGTTACAGGACCAGCCGGATGCTCTGTAATGTTTCTGATAAGAAGGTTTCTGGTGGCAATAGCAGTGGTCAGCTTTTTGTTCCTGTCTTGGTCCTTTGACCTCTTCAGACCAGCCCTAAGCTTCAACTCTGAAATCTCCTTCTAGGCTGCCAGCAAAGCTTCCTGTTGTTTCTTTTCATTAGCTTCTAACTGCTCAATCCTGGCTTGAGTTCTCTTATCTTCTTGAGTGCGAGCTTCAGTGATCCTGACCCACCTAGCTTGACTTTCTTGCAGATAGAGGTCAGTCCTAGCCTTCTGATGCTTGGCCTCCTTACAGGCATTCTTCAAAATTTGCTCTCCCGCTCTTGATTTCTTGATATAGTCCTCTGTTTTCTCAATCTTGGCCAGATGCTCCACCCTAAGCTTCTCCAACCTCTCAATGTCCAGACGACCATCACTCCTCTCCCAGAGGGTCTTCTTCAGAGCTTGAGACAGATTCTCATTCCTTTCCTTCAGCTTCTCAAATTCTTCCAGGCTGACAGTGGCTGGAGGTGGTACTGTGGATGGTCCAGGTGCATCCTCAATGGTAAAAGGCATCCCAGAAATTTGAGCTCTAGCATGAGACCATTCATAATATTGAGCTGAAGCCACATTATTGCACCTTCCAAGAATGGCCATCCCTTTGGTCTGGATGTTGTCCCAAGCCCAGGATGCTTGCCTGACAGCAGCTAGATTAGGTTTTATCTCACAATACAGGGTTTCAGCCAAGTCTTGTACTCTAGGAGGGTGAACCAAAGCATAGCCCAATTGTCTCTTAAACAGCAAATGATTGTAGTTGATGCAACCCTTCACTCCTACTAGAGGTACATTGGGGTACTGCCCACAGCTAGTAATTATGTCCCTGCCTTTGGTGCTCTGGGTGCACCATCTGATGTCATCTGAAGTCAAAGCAATAAGTATCTTAGCCCAATTCTTCTGTTGGTGAGGATTCAGGAAGGCATCATTCTTGGGTAAGTGTTTAAGCAGCCAGGTATGAAACAAGGGAGCACATCATCTCACCAACTTCCCTCTTTGCTTCTCATTTCTTTGGTGAACAGAATAATAGAAATCTCCCAACAATGTGGGCACTGGGTTCCTTAAAAGGAAGAGATGAATGGCATTCTTGCTGATAAATTTGGGCTCATCTGCAAATAGTATAACCCCATATATACTGAGGGCTAATAATGCACAAACTGCCCTCCATTCTCCTAAGGAGGCCTTCAGGATGGCCTGAGAAATCAGAAAGTCTAAGTGCAAACCAGGGATCCCAACCTTTGTCGTCATGTTCTGCTCAATCAATATAGGCTCTAGGTACAGTGCTTTTGCCACTTCTTCATTGCTGGGAGAAGTCATCTCTGGGTTGAAGGGGATATCACCCCTGACAGGTACTCCAATCAATGATGAGAACTCCTCCAGCAGAGGTCCTAGCTGAAAGTTCTGGAAAGTGAAGCATCTCAAAGGAGGGTCATAAAACTGTAGGCAAGTGTGGATCAAACTCCTCTGAGAAGGGTCCAGGTCCATAACCATATCAAGGATGCCTCCATAATGCTCTCTGAATAATGGGATGTGGTCTGGAGTGATAAGTGCCTGGACCTGCCTGATGCCAGTCAACACAGGCTCAAAGAAATGGTATGAAATGTTGCTCTTCTTGGGTGCCATGACTGCTGATGAAGAGCTGAAAAACAAGTGCTGATGATGAAGACTAATACTGGAGATGAGCCACTGACAGGCTGAGGCTGGTGATAAAAGTAGCTGAAGCAGGCAGCAGATAACTGATGAACAGGGGTCTATGCAGATGAAGGGGTCAAAACCAAGCCAGATGAAATGGATACCCTGAAAAACAAATAAACAAATGTTAAATGATGCAATGATGAGTATGCAAATGATATGCAGGGGTTTGTGATCAAGCTGGATCTGATTACTGCCTTGATATAAGTCCATGTATGTTCCAGAAGTCCAGATGGAGGTTCAGAAATCCAGTAACCAAGGTGGGGGACTCAAATAAAGAGTCACATGTCCAGGGTTAAATCACAAGAACTGTCCAAAGTGGAGTACTCTTAACCAAAACAAAGCAACAGGGTATGATGTGGCCAAAGGTACCTGCAAACCTGCAAACAGCCCAACCCCCTCACAGGTAGTGTTCTAAAACAAGGATCCTCAGACTTGGATCAGTTATGAGAAGTGTAAACACTTCTAACCTGGAGGTACAGTGTTTACAATAACCATAAAAGATCCTCCTCTAATTCACCTCAGTTTCTGAAGGTCATAATAAAGGTCGTCCAGACTTAGCAGGCTTCCCAGATAGCCATAGCACTACAGGAAATCTGTAGCACAGAGTTCTCAAGAAGAAACCCACATCTGAACCGTGTTTCATATTCCCGCACCAGACCGAAATGGAATGGGAAAGAACATGAACCACTCTAGCCTAAGTGTCACTCAGGTCCCAGGTATAGGACCTTAAACTCTCAGTAGAACCCCACCCACCAAAACAAAAACCAGATCCAGCAAGATGACAGTATGACAGTATGATGTATAAAGCTGTAAAGAAAGCAATAAATAACTGTACATAAAGCAGTAAATAAAGCAAATATATAAACACAATTAGCACATAACACCCCAGTAAACACAAATCAAACAAGCGCTAGGAGGAACCCACAAAAAGAAACAGAAGCCCTGGTTACAGTATAAGGGTCCCCAGCAGAGTCGCCAAGCTGTCGCTCCCACCAAAATGACACCTGGTCAGAAGGGGTACAGACGCGAACGGTCGGCGAAAAGAGAGAGGACACACAAGGGTGAACTCAGAAGACAAGAGTCGCCAGCTAGGCATTTTCATCCCGGAGGAAAGCCAATGCTGCATAGACCTAGAAAGATATGGACAAGACGGTTGCGAACCAGAGAGACTGAGAAAGGGGGTTGGTTACAACCTGGGAAGGTATTAGCACCCAGATTGTCCGTCGTACTCGACGGGATCCACGCTTAAAAGATTTGTGTTTTAAAGGGGTAATGTCAGTGTAGTCTGTGTATCAAAGCCGGAAAGAATGCAAGTGTCAGTGTAAAAGAAATGTGAAGTGTATGAGTGGAGTGTCAGTGTAAGAATAGGAGTATGAAACTCAAGATAATGAGGCTGAAAGAATGATGCTGAAAGGAGGGGGAATATACAGAGACTTTTGTTCGATAACTGTTAAGTTATGCCTACGTATCCTCTCGTGCAATGAGGAAGTCAGAACACCGTAGTTCGACCCAAAGAGACTGAAAGGTGAATTGACTTGTGAACTGCTTACTAGTCTATGCTCAAGTGTATGACCTGTCTGGCTCAGGTGCTAACTGTCTTGCATTAGACGGAAGAAGCAAGTTCTCGTTTGTGAGTGAATGAGATGAGAAAAGAATCCCGGAGGAGACGATTATTGTTTGTTTTTTGTGTTTTCAGTCTTTTATTGCTTTTTGAATTTGTCATAAGAAAATGAGCTTAAGCCTAAACCAAGGGTTAGTAAACTCATCACATCTTCCCTCTGATTAGGGGTAATGAGAATACCTTAAGTGTGAAGTCAGCATCTCACACTTAATCACCATGGTGTAAGATTAAGATCATTAACCTACTTGTGATTATTTAAGTGTTTTTGGTGTTTTTGTTTAGTGTTAAGCAATGAGTTTAAGCCATAATCAAGGATTTAATGGACTCATTACACTATCCTAATAGAAGGATAATAGATGAGAACATTTAAGCTGAGAAAGACTCCTCAACTTAATCCATGATTAGGGATTAACCTCATGACAAAACAAAACCTTTATTAAGTGGATTTTAGTTAATGGTAAGATTAAGAAATGGATTTTTATGGTTGGTAAGACAACTTGAGGGGGACTTGTCCATTAACACTAGGGTTAGTCCTTCTTAACCAATTAAGGAAGAATTAGAACCCTAATGCAAGGCCCAAGTTACAAGCTTGATGTCTTAGTGATTATTAGATGGACTGATTAAAGGATTTAAACACATTAAGGGTTTAACACTAAGGATTAAAGTTATACACTCCATCCTAATAGAAGGATGCAGGTATAAGCTTAATCACAAAGCCTTAAAACCTTTAGGGTTTAGTCCTTGATTATGAGATGAGGAGAGAAGACTCAAAGAAGACACAAAGGTAAAAATAAATGGGGGACTAATCAAACCCTAATTGTTATCATGCTTGGTTATTCCTAGGGTTAATGAGGCTTGCAAAAGATCTTCAGAGGAACCACCAGGAAGGATGCAGATGAAAGGAGCAAAGAGAAGCAAAACCACTTGCTTCATCTAAGAAGACAAGTTACTTGAAGGAAGAAAGTAAAAGATGAACAAGAATGAGCAAGCTCAATCCAATACAAAGATAAAATGCAGCAAAGATGTAAGAGATATGAAAAGAGATTGTGAGAAGTGAAGGCAAATTCACTTCTCAAATAACTTACCACCTGAAAAGTCAGCAAAAGAAATGAAATGCAATACAAATGGGATGAAATGTCATGATGCAAAACAAATTCAGAAGCATAAACATGATGTTAATGATGCTAAGAGATGATACAAACATGAGGCAAGGCATGAGAATGATCAAACAAACATAAGGATGCAAATGAGGCATGCTTTGAACCATGAAAGTTCATGAAATGTTATGGAATGCAATGGACATATAACATGGCAAATGAAAGATGCAATGATCAAACATGATTCTAAGATGTCCTAAGATGTATTATGAATCATGTGGATGCACAAAATGTCATGGCAAGTCATTGGATGCAAGCAAAAGAAGGATGAATGCAAAGGAAGGCACAAATTAGGGTTACATGCATCATGCAAAGAAAAAATCCAAAACCAGAAGCAAATGACATGATAAAAAATTGAAAATGAAATCAAAGATGCCCTAGACCTATACAAGCTCACTGCCCAAAGGAGAGGATCCAACTCTTAACCTAGTGAAAGTTATGAATTTCCTAAGATTACTAGGGTTTTGGGGTACCTTGCCAAGAAAAATGCTAAACAAATTGAAAATGCAAGATCAAATCAAACCAATGTTATCCTATAAACTACATGCTATGCAAGATGCAATGCAAAAGGAATCATCATTCAACCCTCAATGGTTAGGCAGAAAGAAATTTTTGAAGTTTGACACAAAATATTGCCTTGAAATGAAATTAAATCCAATGAAAATGATCAAAAGGCATCAAGAACAAAAAAGAAATTTAGTTTGAGGGTTGAACAATGTTTCTAAATGTTTTTAAATGCTATGTGAATTTTTTTGTGATTTTTAAATACTTAAATGCATTTTTAATTAATTAATTTTCATTAACTAATTAAAAATAAACATTTAAATGATTTAAAAATAATTTTTAATGCAAAAAATAAAAATAAAAATATTTTTGTGTTCTGAAAATTCATGAAACCCTTGACAAAAATTTTCATAATTTTTAAATGATTTTAGCTATTTTAAAAAATTCGTACAAATAAATGTGAAACAAATAAAATTAAAATGAATTCTAATGGAAAAAGGGAAAGTCAAAGGATCTGAAGGCCAGGATTCAAACTCACAGAGGCGGGAGTTGACTGCGCGCGCGAATGAACGGCCCAAATTCAAACTGGCCTAATTAAGTCATTAGCCCTAATCCTAACCCTAATCACTTTCAGATGACCGGAACAGTGTTCCGGTCATCTTCTCCGGCAAGCAGCTCATGCTATCTCACTCTCTACGCATCAAATCTTCACCAAAATCTCCAGATTCACTCCTTAAACATCATTAAACCTAAACCCCACCCCAAAAATCATTTATTTTCATTGAATCAAAAGAATCAAAACAAAACTCATTTCACGGGCAAAGTTTCAGAATAAGCATACATGGCCATTTCTCACTCATTTTCAAAACAAATCACATCATGATAATTAGTGAAGCATAAGGAAGCATTTAGAAACTAAAAATGGAAGTTCTGGAAAAATAAATGCCATGGCTACCTGAGCTTGAGCTTTCGAAACAGGGACTTTCTGGCTGCTTCTTTGGTTCAAACAAGCTCCAATGATCCTCCTTTGAAGCTTTTGACACTTAGCTAGAGTTTATATGGCCTCCAGAGAAAGTTGGCAGAAGCTCAGGTCAAGGGAGTGTGGAAATCGTATTTTTGATTGTGGTGGTTTCAGGGACAAGTGAGGGGTGGGAAATGATCAGTGGATCATGGTGAGTTGAATGGTGAAGGAATTTTTAAGTTTGAGTGGCTGAGTTGAGAGATTCGATAGAAAATGCAAAGGGGAGGGATTTTTGTGTATGCTGTGTTCTTGGAGCTTCAGGCTTAGTTGTCTTATGTGTTGGGTTGCTTTTGGTACACATTTCAATCCTTGATAGGTCAGAGAGTTGTTGTGGAGCAGTGTGATTGGTATGGAGCAAAATGCATAAAGTCAACTTTTTGTGTAAGAGAGGTATGGGTCATTGGTAGGCCAAGGACAAAGGGGTGTCCTGCGCAGCAAGGAATGAGGAGAGCCATGGGATCAGTCTTGAAGCCAATTAGCAAGTGGATTAGGGTTTGTATGATGTTTTGCAACTTTGTCCAATTTTGCCCCTTTTGTGATTTCTTGATCCACAAGTCATGAAAATGGACAAACTCTTGGTGCATTCTGAATTTTATGCATTGGTTTATGTTTGTACAAAGATTAGAAGTCACTTTGAGGTCTCATTTTACTTTGGCAAGGAGTTTTGCAACTTTGCCTCTTTGGTACATAACTTGAAATTATGTGATTTTTCCCAACTTTGGCAAGCCATAACTTTTGATCCAAAATGAATTAGAATGAGTTCTTGTACTTTTTGAAAAGGGAATGATCCATTCTACAACTTTCATGACCAAAGTTTTCTCATTTGAAGCATTTTTGAATCAAAAAGAAAGGGTTGAAAAAGTTTCCCAAAATGGCAAGTTTCCATTACAAGTCATTTTCCCAAAAAGGCAACTTTGCAAATGGCTTGAAATTCTTCAATTTTGTGAGCTTCTAAAATCTTCTATGATCAAATAAAGATCATACACATTCAAAATGATGAAGAACACCCTTTGGTTGGGTCATTGGGGGCCTCAGATGCCCTGATTTTACACTAACTTGCTCAAGAAGTCAGCCTTTGATTAGATGCCTTTCCCATTGAATTTCTTCATGAAAATTGATATGCATGATCCCTATGACATATAGAGACCAATAGAAACAAAAATGACAAAAAAATTTGGAGTTATGGCCTTTGAAACCAAAACCCTAATTCTAGGTCATCTGTGTAGTTAAGCCTGGCTCTGCTTCCATGCCTTTCTCAGTTCTTGTGATTCTTTGACTTCTTTGACTTTGTGGGGATATAATATGATGCTTTAACATACATGGACCCCTTTGAAGTGATTGGAAACTTTTGGAGTGGCTCAAATGGTTCTTGGATAGCTCAGATCACAAACCCTAGATGCAGATGACTTAGAAGTAATGCAGTGAATCAAAAATGTGGTATGAGATGCTATGATTGAACTTATGCATATGAAAAGATCACAAGCCATGGTATGAATGGGTGAGGGCAAATTTGGGGTGTTTACAATGGCCATGAAGATAAAAGAAGAGGTACAAAAACAGTGGGACGCCGGTTTCCTTGATGTGACTAGTTACCCGCCGTGGGTTGCTAACATTGTACTTGTGCCTAAAAAAGATGGAAAAGTGAGGATATGTGTGGATTACCGGGATCTGAACAGAGCCAGCCCGAAAGATGACTTCCCATTACCTCACATTGATGTATTGGTCGACAATACGGCTCAGTTCTCGGTGTTCTCCTTCATGGATGGATTTTCAGGATATAATCAGATTAAAATGTCACCTGAAGACATGGAGAAGACAACTTTCATCACACCCTAGGGCACGTTCTGTTATAAGGTGATGCCATTCAGACTGAAGAATGCTGGTGCCACTTATCAACGGGTTATGGTGACATTATTCCATGACATGATCCATAAAGAAATTGAATGTTATGTGGATGACATGATTGCCAAGTCCCTCACAGAAGAAGATCACCTGGTGAATTTGTTGAAGCTATTCAAGTGTCTGAGGAAGTAAAAATTGAAGCTAAACCCCAACAAATGCACATTTGGGGTACGATCCGGTAAGCTGCTGGGATTTATTGTGAGTCAGAAGGGGATTGAAGTTGACCCTGACAAAGTCAAAGCCATCCAAGAAATTCCTGCACCAAAGACTGAAAAGGAAGTTCGAGGGTTTCTAAGTAAATTGAACTACATTTCAAGGTTCATATCTCACCTTACGGCAAACTGTGAGCCCTTATTCAAGTTGTTGAGAAAAGAACAAACAGTCAGGTGGAATGAAGACTGTCAAAGGTCTTTTGACAAAATCAAGGAATACTTACAAGAGCCTCCAATCCTTATGCCTCCAGTTGAAGGAAGACCTCTAATAATGTACTTGACAGTATTAGAAGAGTCAATGGGGTGTGTGCTGGGCCAGCATGACGAGTCTGGTCGAAAAGAGTATGCAATTTACTACCTAAGCAAAAAGTTTACCGACTGTGAACAACGTTATTCACTGCTCGAGAAAACTTGTTGTGCTTTAGCGTGGGCTGCTCGCCGACTAAGGCAGTATATGATGACCCACACCCCTTTATTGATCTCCAAGATGGACCCAGTTAAGTACATTTTTGAGAAGCCAACACTTACCGGACGGGTTGCAAGATGGCAAATGATTCTCACAGAATATGACATTCAATACACATCTCAAAAAGCCATCAAGGGCAGTGTGTTGTCTGATTATCTGGCTGAGCAACCCATTAATGATTACCAGCCTATGCGATTCGACTTCCCTGATGAGGACATCATGTTCATAAAAGCAAAAGATCGTGAAGAGCCTATTCACACTGAAGGGCCTGACCCGAAAGAAGAATGGACTATGATGTTTGATGGGGCTGTTAATATGAATGGTCGTGGTGTTGGTGCAGTACTCATTACACCTAAGGGAGTTCACATGCCTTTCTTGGCAAAACTCACCTTTAACTGCACTAACAACGAAGCTGAATACGAATCTTGCATTATGGGTCTTGAGGAAGTCATTGATCTCAGGATCAAGACTTTGACTGTGTTCGGAGATTCAGCTTTGGTAATTAATCAAACCAACAGCAAATGGTACACTCACCAGGATCATTTGATTCCATACCGGGACTATACAAGGAGATTACTGACTTTCTTCACAACAGTCAAACTTGAGTATATCCCTCGGGATGAAAATCAGTTTGCAGATGCTCTGGCTACCATTTCATCCATGATCAAAGTTAAAGCTGCCAACTTTGTGCCTCGGATTTCAGTATCCAGACTTGACAGACCAGCGTACGTATTCTCAGCAGACCTTGCTAAGGATGATAAGCCTTGGTTCTATGACATCAAATGCTTCTTGGAGGATCAAGCATACCCACCAGGGGCATCATCCAATGACAAGAAGACATTAGGAAGGCTTGCTGGTAGTTTCTTCCTGAATGCTGATGGTTCCCTGTATAAGAGAAACTTTGATATGGTACTCCTCCGATGTGTTGATAAGACAGAAACAGACTTGTTGATGCACGAAGTGCACGAAGGATCTTTTGGTACCCATGCTGGAGGGCATGCTATGGTCAAGAAGTTGTTGAGATCAGGTTACTACTGGCTCACCATGGATGCAGACTGTTGTGCATATGCCAGAAAGTGCCATAAATGCCAGATTTATGCGGATAAAGTGCATGTGCCTCCAAATCCTTTGAATGTGATGTCTTTACCTTGGCCCTTTTCCATGTGGGGCATTGACATGATTAGCAAGATTGAACAGACTGCTTCAAATGGCCACAGATTCATCTTGGTAGCCATTGACTATTTTACCAAGTGGGTTGAAGCAACTTCATATGTGAACGTCACCCGGCAGGTGGTAGCCCGATTCCTGAAGAGAGACATCATCTGTCGGTATGGAGTGCCCGAGCGAATCATTACTGATAATGGTTCCAACTTGAACAACAAAATGATGGCAGAGCTATGCCGGGACTTTAAAATCCAACACCACAATTCTTCACCTTACAGGCCAAAGATGAATGGCGCCGTGGAGGCAGCTAACAAGAATATCAAAAAGATTGTGCAAAAGATGGTGGTCACCTACAAAGACTGGCATGAAATTCTACCATTTTCCTTGCATGGGTACCGTACGTCAATCAGAACATCCACCGGGGCAACACCGTATCAGCTTGTGTATGGTATGGAGGCAGTCCTACTTGTTGAAGTTGAATTACCCTCCTTGCGGGTACTAATGGATGTCAAATTGAATGAAGCAGAATGGGTCTGATCCCGATACGAACAACTGAGTCTGATCGAAGAAAAGAGGCTAGTTGCAATCTGTCATGGGCAGCTATATCAGAAGAGAATGAAGTAGGCCTTCGATCAGAAAGTCAGGCTTCGAGAATACCAAGTGGGGGATTGTGTTCTGAAAAGAATCCTTCCTCCTCATACAGACTACAGGGGCAAGTGGACCCCGAATTACGATGGTCCATTCATAGTGAAGAAAGTATTCTCTGGTGGAGCACTGATGCTCAGTACTATGGATGGTGAAGATTTCCTGTCCCCTGTGAATTCAGATGCAGTTAAAAAATACTTCGCATAAAATGACCCGCTGGACATAAAAACAGAATGAAAGTCCAGGCAAAAATAGGGCATCCCGGCGAGTCAAAAAAAGAATAAAAGACTCGGGCCAAAAATAAGGGAAAATAAATATAAAAAATGTACACCCGCTGAGTTGAAAAGCCACATTGGACAGCTCAGGCAAAAATGGGTATCCCGGTGGATTGAAAACCCGAAAGGGCGATCCACACAAAATTAGGGAATAAGCGAACAACTGCATTCTGAATTTGTCTGTATCACTCACAACATGGCAAACTTCGAAAGTTTAAAGCATCGGTCAGAATCAACCTTCTTCATAAAGCAAGACGAGAAGAGCGTCAAGTGTCATACGGGTCATAGCAAGGGGAAGCACACTGAAGCGTCATCAACATTGCCAGCTCTTTTTGTTTCTCAATTTGTAACAATCTTCTCATTTCAGGGGGCTTGTTTCTTTGACTGTACTTGCCAATTCAGGGCACACAAATTAATAAAATCAGATTTTCAGTCATGTTTCGTCTCGTACATTTTATTTTCATTTGCAAAAATGTCCGATGTCCTTATAAATATTGATTGCATTAATACAAATGCGTCTTTTCTAAATTACGTGCTTACAGGAAATAGATTTGCTCCCGGGAGTGTCTGAACTCCTATGATGGAATCCAGTAAGAAATATCTCGAGATACTTGTATATTTCTTTGTCATAATAGGCTTGCAGGTGCTCATCCTCCCCAGCTGAGTTATCAAAAATCATCATCCTCAGCAGAATCCCCACAGATATCTCTAAGAAGATCGTTCAATGGTCATTCCTCCCCAGCCAAGTATAAAGAAAGGGAACCATCTCCCCGCAGAGTTCCAGCCTCTATCCAGAAGAGCAATGTCTGAAGATCTCACAACAAAGTGACAGAAACTTTCCCAAGACCCCAGCTGGGCTTCTCACCAAAGATAGGTCTATCAGTGACATATTTCCCCAAGCAGTCATACATCTTATCAGATCTGCCAATGATCTTTTCCCCCAGCTGGGACACTCCTTCAGGCAAATCAGCCAGAGATCTTCACAGCAACGGGACCCAAATCCCGGATCGGTATCTTTGCATAAACATAGCATTCGCATCATACTTTCCCCAGAGCGTAGCATTCCGTCTAATACGGAGCATTACGGCAAAAATCAAACATATGGCATAATCGCAAGCCCTGTTTTGAATCAGTCACCTGTGAATATTGACATCCCATCAACAATATGCAAAATACTTCTCAAATTTCCCCAACAGAAAGCCAAAGCGTCGCCTTCACACTCACAAAAAAACACATTAATACACCCTCCTAACACCCGTCCGTGTCACCTATCCCCAGCACAGTTGCCTAAGCACTTGTTTATAACACACTTCTTTCGACACCCGTTCGTGTCATCCCCACAGATTGTCAGAATATCTCTCACATTTATAAGTTCATAACTTATACACTTTCTCTTATGATACTCGTCTGTGTCATATTCTCCTCAGCAAGTTGAACACTCGTCCGAGTCTCACTCATACTTCCTTATTCATACAGATACTCGTCCGTATCTTATATACACCGTCTATTTCCCCTCGGATTCAGCACTCGTCCGTGTTCTTTGTTAACTAGTTGATACTCGTCCGTATCATCATCTCTGAACATGCGTCAGCGTTTGTTTCTACCGATACTCGTCCGTATCATGGTCCTAAGGATGCTCGTCCGCATCTTTAATCTATACACCTTGTCAAACACTTATATCTTCTTAAATTTAGACGCTCGTCTGTGTTTACCACTCCCTAGAGGAGTCCCCCAGCAAATCGCCAGTAAAAAGCAAATTCATATGTCATGATACTTCCGGCAGCCGTACCCTGCCATGTGATCGTCCTTCACCTCTTGATGATAGTCCTTCATCACTTTATCCGATGGCCGTCCCCCATCGTCGATTTTGTTATCTGACATTCGTCCTATATCATGATAAACCCCGAGAGCAGCCGTACCCTGCTAGGTGATCGTCCTTCACCTCTTGATGATCGTCCTTCATCATACTTATCCGATGGCCATCCCCATCGTTGACTCTTTCTATCCGACATCTGTCCTATGTCGTGATACTTTCGGCAGCCGTACCCTGCCAGGTGATCGCCCTTCACCTTTGATGACCGTTCCTCATCATTATCCCCAACAAAGCAGCCGTCCCCTGCTAGGCGATCGTCCTTCACCTTTGATGACCGTCGCTCATCATTTATTTCATTAACCCGATGGCCGTCCCCATCATTTCCTTTACCTGTAATCCCCAGAGAGTCTTATTTCTTTACTTGATGGTCGTCCCCATCATGGTTTCCTTATTTCCCCAGAATGTCGGCCGTCCCCGTCATTGCTTTATCCCCAGCAGTCGTCCTCTGCTCGTCGGTCGTCCTCCGTCGCCTGCACTTTATAATCATACTTTACTTCCTTTTACAATCTATATCCCTTTTCTTCTTCACAGTCAGTGAGTGCAAATTTTGGACTGTCTTTGGTATTCAACCACAAGTTATCTTGCTTGCCTGTTAAGCCGTTGCTTACATCCCGCACAGCTAACTCATGTTTGAATAGGGGAAGCTGTAAACACCCCAAATTTGCCCTCACTCATTTCACCATGGCTTGTGATTCTTTTCATATGCATAAGTTCAATCATATCATCCCATGGTGCATCTTTGCTTCACTGCATTGGTTCAAAGTCATCTGCATCTAGGGTTTGTGATTTGAGCAATTCCTGAGCTATCTGAGCCACTCCAAAGGTCATCAATCATCTCAAGAGGGTCCATATATGTTCATGCATCATATTATATCCTCCCAAGATCAAGGAAGTCAAAAAATCACAAGAACAAAGAAAGGCATGGAAGCAGAGCCAAGCTTAACTGCACAGATGACCTAAAATTAGGGTTTTGGTTTCAAAGGCCATAACTCCAAATTTTTTGCTCATTCTTGTTTCTATTGGTCACTATATGTTATAAGGATCATACATACCAATTTTCATGAAGAAATGCAATGGGGAAGGCATCTGATCAATAGATGACTTCTTGAACAAGTCAGTGCAAAATCAGGGCATCTGAGGCCCCCAATCACCCAACCAAAGGGTTTTCTCCATCATTTTGGGTGTATATGATCTTTATTTGATCTTAGAAGAAGTTATAAGTTCACAAAATTGAAGAATTTCAAGCCATTTGTAAAGTTGTCATTTTGGGAAAGTGACTTATAATGCAAACTTGCCATTTTGGGAAAGTTTTTCAACCCCCTCTTTTTGATTCAAAAATGCTTCAAATGAAAAATTCTTGGTCATGAAAGTTGTAGATTGGATCATTCCCTTTTCAAAAAGTACAAGAACTTGATCTAATTCATCATAGAACTCAAGTTATGGCTTGTCAAAGTTGGGAAAAAATCACATAAAATTTCACTTTTACACCAAAGAGGGAAACTTGCAAATTCTCATGCCAAGCATTTTTGTGACTTCAAACACACTTCTACATGTCTTAACATCATAATGCATTGCCTAAGTATCAGAATTGGCCCAAGAATCATTTCATCCCATGCCTTGAACATCAAGAAATTCAAAAGGGGCCAGACTTCATGGAAATTGCAAAAGGGGACATAACTTTTCACAAGCTTGCTGAATCACCTCAATTTCAAATCTATGGCTCTCCTTGATCTATGCTGAGCCAGGACAAGCCAAAAGCCAGTTTCAAAACCAGCCCATACCTCAAGTACAAAACTTTTGACATTTTGGCAACTTGCCCATACCAATCAACATAGGCCAGCACCCACTCTCTGACCTATCACAGTTTATTATGTGGATCAAAACCAAGCCAAAGCACACAACATTGCAGCCTAACACTTGAGAATCCCCAGCATACACAAAATCCCCCAAATCTGCAAAAGGCTTCGAAACTCATAGCTCAACCATCAAACCTCCAAACTATTTCCACCATTCAACTCCATAAACATCACTGATCATTTCCCACCCTTAATTTTTCTTAAAAACTCACCATATCCAAAATACGATTTTTACATTTCATGAACTGAACTTCTGCCAACTTCCTTTTGAGGCCATTTAAGCTCCAACCAAGCATCACAAGCTCTTGAGGGGAATCATTGGAGTGGATTTGAGGCAAAGAACTGGCCAGAAAGCTCCTGTTTTGAAAGCTCAACATCAGGTAGCCATGGCATTTATTTTTCCAGAACTCTCATTTTATGTTATAGAATTATTCTATGTGTTCCCCTGATTGCCATGATGTGTTTGGTTTCGAAAATAGTTGAGAAATAAGCATTTCATGAGCTTCTGAAATTTCTGAGTTGTTTTCCGTTTTGCTTCGATTCGTGCTTTTGATGATGAATAAATGAATTTTGATGGCTGATTCTTGTTGGGGTTGATGTGAGGATCATTTCTGGAGAGTTTTAGGGCTTGGGGTTGCGTATTGAGTGAGATAGCTTGAGAGGCTAGCCGGAGAAGATGACCGGAACACTGTTCCGGTCACCTGAAAGTGTTTAGGGTTCAGATTAGGGCTTAATGACGTAATTAGTGAAGTTTGAATTCTGGCCCTTAGATAGCGCGCGAAGTCAATTCCCTCCCTTTTGAGTTTGAACTTGGGCGTTTGGATTGACTGACTTTCTCATTTTCTCATTTTTATTTAATAATTATTTCATTTGTTTTCTATTTATTTGGACGAATTTTTAAAAATAGCAAATGATATCAAAAAATTCTGAAAATTTTTATCCAAGCTTTTATTAATTTTCAGAAACCAAAAATATTTTTATTTTTATTTTTTGCATCAAAAATTATTTTTAAATCATTTAAATGATTATTTTTAATTAATTAATGAGAGTTAATTAATTAAAAATACATTTAGGTATTTAAAAATTCCAAAAAAATTCAGAGAGCTTTTTAAAACATTTAGAAACATTATCAAACCCTTCACACAAATTTCTTTTTTGGTTCTTGACCTATTTTGACATTTTTCTTTGGATTTAGGGTTCTTAAAAGTCAATATTTTTACCCTAACTTAGAAAAATCCTTTCTTCCTAACCATGAAGAGTTTGATGTTGGTTCTTTGTGAATTGCATTCCTCATATCATGTAGTTTCTAGGATAAAATTGGTTTGAATTTATTCTTCATTTTCAATTTTTTTTGCATTTACCATTGAGAGGTATCTTAAAACCCTAGCAATCTTGAGAAAATCATAACTTCCATTAGGTTAAGAGTTAGGTCTCCTCCTTTGGGCAGTGAACTTGTATAGGGTTAGGGTACCTTTGATTCCATTTTCATTTTTTTATCATGTCATTTGCTTCTGGTTTTGAATTTTGTATTGCATGTTATGTATAAACCCTAATTTTTGCCTTCATTTGCATTCATTCTTCATATGCTTGCATACATGAACTTGTCATGACATTTTGTGCTTTCACATGACTTCTAAGACATCTTAGGACACATTGGAATCATGTTTGATCATTGCATTATCCATTTGCCATGCTTTTGCTTTCATTTGATGTCATATGCATTCATGAACTTTCATGCTTACTTTCATGTCTCATTTGCATTCCCATCCTTTGTATGATCATCCACATCTCTTGGTTTGCTTTCATACCATCTCATAACATCATTTGCATCATGAATATGCTTCTGACTTTGGATTTCATCTTTGCATTTCATCTCATTTGCATTTCATTTCATTTCCTTCTACTAACTTTTCAGGTGGTAAGTGTTTGAGAAGTGAATTTGCCTTCACTTCTCATAATCTCTTCTCATTTCTTTTATGCATCATTGCTGAATTTTTGAATTAGAGTGAGCTTTCTCACTCATGTTCCCTCCTCACTTTCTTTCTTCAAGAAACTTGTCTTCTTAAGTGAAGCAAGTTGTCTTGCTTCTTCTTGCTTCTCTTCCTTCATCCTGCTTCTTCCTTGATGGCTTTTCCTTGAAGATCTCTTGCAAGCCTCATAAACCCTAGGAACCCCAAGCATGATAAAAATTAGGGTTTGGTTAATCCCCCCATTAGTTTTACTTTTGTGTCATCTTTGAGTCTTCTCTTCTCATCTCTTAATCAAGGACTAAACCTTCAAGGTTTTAAGGCTTTGTGATTAAGATTATGCCTGCATCCTTCTATTAGGATGGAGTGTATAACTTTAATCCTAAGTGTTAAACCCTTAATGTGTTTAAACCCTTTAATCAATTCACCTAATAGTCACTAAGACATCAAGCTTGTAACTTGGGCCTTGCATTAGGGTTCTAATTCTTCCTTAATTGGTTAAGAAGGACTAACCCTAGTGTTAATGGACAAGTCCCCCTCAAGTTGCCTTACAAACCATAAAATCCACTTCTTAATCTTGTCATTAACTAAAATCCACTTAATAAAGGCTTTGTTTTCTCATGAGGTTAATCCCTAATCATGGATTAAGTTGAGGAGCCTCTCCCAGCTTAAATGTTCTCATCTATTATCCTTCTATTAGGATGGTGTAATGGGTCCCTTAAATCTTTGATTATGGCTTAAACTCATTACTTAACACTAAACAAAAACACCAAAAACATCTAAATAATTACAAGTAGGTTAATGATCTTAATCCTACATCATGGTGATTAAGTGTGAGGTGTTTACTTCATACTTAAGGTATTCTCATTACCCCTAATCAGAGGGAAGATCTGAGGAGTTTACTAACCCTTGGTTTAGGCTTAAGCTCATTTTCTTATGACAAATTCCAAAAAGCAATAAAAGATTAAAAACACAAAAACAAACAATAATCGTCTCCTCCGGGATTCTTTCCTCATCATCTTCACTCATAAACGAGAACTTGCTTCTCCCGTCTAATGCAAGACAGTTTGCACCTGAGCCAGACAGTTCATACACTTGAGCATAGACAAGCAAGCAGTTCACAAGTCAACTTATCTTCCAGTCTCTTTGAGTCGAACTACGGTGTTCTGACTTCCTCATTGCACGAGAGGATACGTAGGCATAACTTAACAGTTATCGAACAAAAGTCTCTGTATATTCCCCCTTCTTCCAGCATTATTTTTTTAGCCTCATAGTCTTGAGCTTTGCACTCTTTCCTTGCACTGACACTTCTCTTATCCACTTCACATTTCTTTTGCACTGACACTTGCATTCTTTTCCAGCTTTTGCACACAAAATAGCACAGACACTACCCCTTTTTAACACAAATCTTGTAAGCGTGGATCCCATCGAGTACGGCGGACAATCTGGGTGCTAATACCTTCCCAGGTTGTAACCAACCCCCTTTCTCAGTTTCTCTGGTTCGCAACCGTCTTATCCATATCTTCTTAGGTTTATGCAGCATTACCTTTCCTTCAGGGATAAAAATGCCTAGCTGGCGACTCTTTCACTTCTTTTTCCTTCGCCGACCGTTCGCGTCTGTACCCCTCTTGGCCGGGTGTCATTTGGTGGGAGCGACACCGTGGAGTACCACGGACATTTTGGGTGCATAAAACCTTCCCATTTTGTAACATATCCCCTTACCTGTTTCTCTGTTGTGTTTCTTCAGCTTTTTGCTTTTAGATTCATTAGGATTTATTCGCTCTTTTTTCCTTTTCCTCTTGGAATAAAATAAAAGCGCGGTGGTGACTCTGTTTACTTTGAGTTAAGTTAACCAATAGCTTACACTCATGTTTTTGGCGCTACACGTGCCACTTTTGCGTTTGTACTAGGATGAAAATCACGGGAGCGACAGCTAGGACGACAATATAGTCAAGGCATGCAATCTACTTTTGAAGGGTTGCTAGTTGATTTAGAGATATCCAGTGAATAACTTAAAATTTTGGCACCATACCAAAAATATTTAAAATTTCCGATACCCTGCAAACTTGTGGAAATTTTTCCTGCAATTGAAAATTATGATAACAAAGCTGCAAGTTCAAAAATGCTTGCTTTGTGCAGTTCGGAACCGGGAGGGTCATCTATGGATTCGTGTAGCGATTGCACGCAGTTTTTCACCACAAACAAAGTATGTTTTCTATGTAACAAGTTAAAATTTAATATTTTCATTGTGTTATATGATATTAATACTTGACTTTTATCGAATGTAAATGACATATATTTGAGGGCCGAGTTGAAGTATTAGCATGGGCACAACATATTAGCAAACGACGTGGTATTATAGTTGTAAGTGTTCATTCTGAATCTCCAAATGGTTAGCGGGGTAGGAAGGATAAATTTATTATGGATTATGAGAGAGGAGGAAACTATAAAAGGAAAAAATACATATGATTGAAGATTGTTTGAGGAAGATTGATATTAACATGATGTATAAGAAGATATATGAAGATTCTATCATTATACAACACAATGCATCTAACTTCTCTTCTTGGACGAAGATTAGAGAGGGAGAATTTGAACCAAGTTCTAGCAATAAACAGGAGAGAGAAAGGACTGGCAGGTCCATAGATTTGAAGAGACTCAATGTGAATAACCTTTACCTCTTTAATAAGCTTGATGTCTGACTGAAAGTCCTCAACTGTTACTCCAGAAGCAGAATAATTGATTGCTTCAACAATGGAGGATGGAATGATCTCAAGAGGAATGCCAAAGACCTCAGAACAAATAGATTTACCTTTGTTTCTAATGAATGCATATTTCCAAAATTATTTTACAAGATTTGGAAGAATGAATCCATTCAGAGTGGCAAAGTATCCAGTTCAATCCTGAACATGCATGCTCTTACATATTTCTGACCCATCCACCCTTAGTTTCTCAAACATGGGTTGCTTTTCTAGAATAAGTGTCATACCTCAAATTTTTCATACCTCTATATTTGCTCTCATTTCATTTTTGTTTACTCACTAATATTAAAACAAATCCAAAAATATGTTGATTTTTTTTTTCATTTTTTTATATATCAAGTTTAGGTTCTTATATGTACAGATCAAGGATGTAGGACATGTGTGTATAGTGATGGACGATAGTCATCGGGATCCAACTTTTCTTTCAGTTAGGGTTTTGTGCAATATATTGAAGTTCATGTCTCCATACATAACGTCGCTGATTATAAGGCGTGATCAAAGAGGTCCATAATGAAGTTTTAGTTTTATTAGTATTCGAGTGGCAGAGTTTGGGTGGATTTATTGATTCAAAATACCAGCCCATTCCAAATTCATAATAAAAGATTAATTTTGGTGTTAAGATGTTGCACCCCAAAATTTGCCCTCACCTAGTCAAGGAATGGTGTACCAAGGTATCCCAAGAGGTTCACAAGGCCCACAAGGTTCACAAGGTTCACAAGATTCACAATTAGTCAGAAAGCTTGGAGGTTCCCTCAGACAATGCATCCTCCTAAGCAATGCACCCTAAACTAGGGTTTTGGATTTCATCAGACTAAATGGACTTCCAAGGCCTAAAGTGAGCTTCATAAAATCCTACATGTCTTCAAGAATCCCTATGTCAAGTTTCAAGGCTTTCCCAAAACGTTTGCTCAGTCAGATGATCAGATATGCAAAAATCAGTCAAAGTGGTTAAAAAGTCAAACTGAGGTCAACTATGGTCAAACCAAAGTCAAACTTCATGATTTTTTGCCAACATCAAGTTTATGAATTAAAATTCATCATTTGATCAAGGTTTGATCATGATTCATCAAAGATATTTCAGATCATCAAGAATCAGGAGTTTCTAAGTTAGGGTTTTCATAGGAAAAGTCAACTGAACTTTGACCAGCCATAACTTTCACATGCTTCATCAAAAATTTCCCATCCAAAGCTCATTTTGAAGTAAATTGAATTCTCTACAACTTTGTGTCTCAAAAGCCAATCCCAAAAATGCTTCATTTGGAAGGTATGAGCTAAGACATTATAGGTCATTTTAAAAGTCAACAAAAAGTCAACATCTTCCAAAGGGCATAACTTGAGAATGGTAAAAGATATGGATATGAGACCAAAGAGGTTGGTTAAAGGACTCCCTAAGATTTCCAAAATGTCCAAGAACACCTTCATAGATTTAAAATTGAGAGATTTGTGCCTTTGCAAAGTTGGGAAATTTTTGGGAGGTTTGTGAAGCAAATGAAGTCTTAAAACCAAATTTTGCCAAATGGGCCTACCAAATTCCAATCCAATCTCAAGGATAAGGTCATGCACGACCCATTGATTATTTTTCCATATTTTTATGTTTTATATTTTATTATTTTGGATTTTATTTAATAAAATTCAATTTAAATGAAAATAAAATATAAAAGGTCAATCCAAAAATCTGATTTTTGTTCTAGAAATTCTTAAAGGACAATTAAAGATGATTGAAATCATATAAAATCAGATCAACCAAAAATAGCAAGGAGATATCAAATTTTTTCAATATTTTGAAGCATATCTTTCTTCAATCTCAAGTTATCCAAAAGCCCAAAGGAGAGACAATTTTTCTAACCTAAAATCAATCACTATAAGACCATGAACCTATTACAATACTAGGGGACAAAAATTGCAGCCAAGAACACCTCATTCAAACTCTCAAAAAGTGTTGAAAATGTCACATTTGGATTGTAGAATAGAGGCTATATCAAGACATTTTAAAGGTTGTAATAGGTTCCTGGAACATCACTGAAGTTATCCCAATCATTACCATCATTCAAAACATCATAATTCATTGAAACCGAATCATCATGTTCTTGAGTTTTTGAGTTTTTCGATTTCATTGATTCAAACAAACTAAATGATTTTTGTGCATTAATTCTTGTTTATTGATGTCTCTGGAATGTTTTTGTATATTTGAATTGAGTTTTTGTTGCAGAATCAAGGAGATGCCATTACTAGGGTTTGAAGCTCGAATTTGGGATCTTAGGATTTATGATATATAAATGAATTATAAGAACATGGTTATGATGTATGAACATTGGGTAACTAATCTGGGCTGTGAATTTTTGTTATTCTTACAGTTTGCATGATGTTTCAAAAACCTAGGATTTTCTGGTTAATGTTGCCCGCAGGAAATTTTGCAAGAAATATTACATGAAATTTCGCAGGTAATTCAAATGAGGAAGACGAAGCTTGGCGCGAAATTCTGACTTGAAATTTGGGTTTATTTTATTATGAATTGTTTGTATAATATTTCACGAAAGTAGCGTTGGCTCAGTTGGTTGGTGTGTGTGTGTGTGTGTGTGTGTGTGCGTGTATTGAATGGTCCTGGGTTCGATTCTCCCCCAGGCCATTTTGTTTTGCTTTTATTTTTATGACATTTTGCAGGTAAACCATAAAAGGAATTAAACTCCTGTACTAACACTAGCGCGCGTTTGGCCTGGTGGTGAAGTTGTTGGTCCAAGATGAATGAAGCCTAGGGCCTGGGTTCGAATCCCAGCCCCAGGTATATGTTTTTCTCATTTTTTTTATTATTTTATTATTTGTTTTGTTTATATTATAATTAACTTAATTAATTTCTTTAATCATCAATTTTAAAATAAATGTTTATATTATTTCTTATACCAAAAAAAATTCATATTTTTAAAATTCAAACTTTATTTTCAAAATAACTTAATTATTTATATTTATTCTATTATATGTTCATATTATTAAATATATATATTTTGTAAATAAATGGATTTATTTTGTAAATTAATATTTAAAACCCTATTTTTTCTAACCCTAACCCTAACCCTAATTTTTCTTAAACTTTAAAAATTAACCTAATATTTTCATAAAGTATAATTAATTATTTATTATTTGTTTAATATGTGAATAATTTGATATTTATTTATTATTAAAATTTATTTTTTTATTAAATATTTAAAATCTTTTCTAATATTGAAATATTTTGCAAATCTCTTATTTTCTCCTATTTTTATTTTCTAACCTTTTATCTTCACTCTATTATTATTGTCTATTATTGCTTATTTATTATTATTTATCGTTGTTATATTTCTCGATTATATCGTTATTATTTATCGTGGTTAGTAATTATAGGGTGTGTATAACATGTTTGTAATTAAAAGTTAACTTAGAATAATTAATTTAAAAAGATAAATATTTGAATATGAACACTCACACACGTAAGTCGATCTTTGATCGCCATCTTGCACTTTCTAGGGTTACCTCTCATGTTGCCTATTTTAAAAGGTCAAGTAAGGTGTCTTAAGCAAAGTCCCTTCATAAATATCATCAAGTCCCTTCAGTTTATAAGATCAAGTCCCTTCGAGGTTGCCTACGATAAATGATCTTGTCCCTTCGAATAAAAGATGATAAGTCCCTACGAATTGCTAAAGACACTTTGCAAATGCCTACATTCAGATTGTCCCTATACATGTCCCTTCTTACATCCAAGGTAAGGACTACCTATTCCTTAATAATAGGGATAGTCTTACCATTTGGAAGAACATAATAACAGTAAAGACTTAATATAGGGCAGGTTCCTCTTAATTACTTGCTCACCTTTTCAAAATACTCTATTACACTCCACATTTCAAACAAATTTTCAAAACAAAGTCTTTATATACATCCATACGAGGATCATTATAAAGTACTTAGAAAAAGTTTAATCACACACTACACCTTTCTCAAAACAATTTAAAGTGAGCTAAGTAACTAAGAGCCCATGGATAACCATGGATATAAAGGGTGCTAACACCTTCCCTTTGTATAACCTACCCCCCGAACTCAAAATCTTTTTAAGGTCTTTCCTGTTCTTTTATGTCCTTTCCTTTTGGATAAAATAAAATTCGGTGGCGACTCTTGCTATCCGCAACATTTATAGAAAGTCATTTCTCCCACCGTGTTACAGAACTGGTGACTCTGCTGGGGATTTAATAAAAGAGGGGTACCCTTAGGAATTAGATCACTTAAATTGTTTGCCTTGTTTGCTTTATATTGCTTGTTGGGCTTTATGTGTGAAAGATCCTAACCCGGATCTAGTGTACCTTAGGTAAATGGCAATAGACCAAGGAAACTGTACGGCGTATACCGATATGGTTGATCTGGTGGCCATAGTTAGTGTGACTTCTTGGTTGGTGCTTATGTTCCTTAAGTAAGTTGAGGATAATATGAGGTTGCCATATGTTGTCAATACACTAACTAACTTTTAGAACCTTAGTCATCCCATCTTGGCCTTTAGAAAGTAGTGAGATAGCCGACTTTGGTGAAGACTGAAGTTGGTTGATACTCGATGCTACACTCATTGAGATCCTAAACTCGGGTTTTGGTTGGCAAGTAAGTTGCCTACTGAACAACCCCCCTTGGGAAGGATCTGTGATATTGAGATCCCTTAGAACCTGATTACTTTTGTAGGACAGGATGAACCAACTAAACTTCAAGGGAGGGTACTTACCTTTAAACCTCGTGCAAGCCTTCAAACCTAGGGCTATTGTGTGACTTGTTTGTGTGTACCACATGTTTGTGATTGAGCATAACATCATGACCTCATGCATCATAAGCATAGCATTTTCACTAACCATTTCAAGGACCAAAGGCTTTATCTTTGTTCTTTGTTGCAGGTCATGGCTTCTGCTCGTAGGAATACTATCCGAATCAACTTTGTAGGAATACCACCTAAGCTTAAGGAATTGGTCTCTCAAGTTTCTGAAAACTCCCAATTCATCAAGAGGCATGGTCACCTACTGGATCTAGTCACTTCAGGGTTCAATGAAGACATGATGAGTGTCCTATTTTAGTTCTTTGATCCTAAACATCATTGCTTCATATTCCCCGACTATCAGCTGGTTCCTACAATGGAAGAGTTCTCCAAACTACTGGGTATACCTATCCTTGATCAGAGACTTTTCACAGGCTTAGAAAAAGAGCCTAAGCCTGAAGTTATTGTTGCAGCCTTACATTTGAAGAAATCAGACATTGTCCTAGAGACGAGAAGTGGAGTTAAGGGTATCATTGCTAAGGTATTGATGGAGAAATCTCAAGTGTTCCTGAAGGCTATGAGTTATGATGCTTTTGAGGAGATCTTGGCCTTATTAATCTATGGCCTAGTGTTGTTCCCTAATCCAGACCAGCTCATAGACGTACACACCATCAACATATTTCTGACTCGTAATCCAGTACCTACATTACTTGGAGACATCCTACACTCTCTTTATACCCGTACTACGAAGGCATGAGGAACTCTGATGTGTTGTATACCTCTATTGTCTAGGTGGTTTATTTCTCACCTTGCTCGATCAGTGATGAAGAATAAACAAGGGTTAAGGTGGTCTAAAAGGATCATGTCACTTTCTCATTCAGACATTCATTGGCGTTCTAGATCTATGAAGACTGTTACTATCATTGACCATTGTAGGGAATTCCCCACTATGCCACTCCTTGGCATAAGAAGGGGAATTACCTACAATCCTTTTTTAGCTCTACATCAGTTTGGTTATGCTCGGAGCAATGGTCCTCATGACATGTTTATTCAAGGAATTTTGTTCGACTACGACAACAATCTGCAAGGTTACCGTCAAAGGTTCATACGAGTTTGGGGTAAAGTGAACAAGGTTGACAGCAAGACTCTGGAACCAAAGTACTCCATTCCTATGGAACCTTACCTCAGATGGGTACGATCTCGTGCTCAGACTCTTATGATGCCATATCCTGCTATTCTACCAGTTACTATGGAGCCTGTTGCTGAAGGAGATACTTCTTATATCATTCTTCATCCAGACATGCCTACTGACATGGAAGAGCTACAGAGGTCCTGGATCCAGTTGAAGGAGCAAAAGGATACTTTCGATATGCATTTCAAAGCTAGTCAAGAAAGAATCCTGGAGCTAACAAGACAACTGCACGAGGAGCGGAATCTCAACTCATACCTCAATACAAAGAGGAAACGTCCATGGGAGACTTAAAACCCCATCTTTGTATTCATTTCATTTTTATTGTAAGCCTAAGAGGCAAACAAGTTTATTACTAATAAAAGTTTACTTTCTGTTTGTTTAAAAAAATTTAAATCCTGCAGTCCTTGAAAACATTGCATATGCATTTACATACCATGTCATTACATCACAGGTTTCTTATGAACAGGTATCTTATCTTCTCGCTGTTTATTTCAGCAAAAATGGCTCTTGAACAGACTGTCAAAGATCTCCAGGCTCAGAATGCACAATTCCAAGATTTGATTCTGAACCTGTCTAAGGGACAAGATGAGTTGAAGACACTGCTGGCTAAGAAGAAGAAGAAGACTAGAAGATTAGGAGGCCTTATCAATCTGGGAAGAAGGTTCAGGGGTCCTATCAAGATTAAGGAGCAGATTGAGGATTGAGTCTGAAAATTCTGAGAAAGAGGGAGGTAGTCTCCATGATACTATAGGAGATTCTGATTCTGAAGCGAATTATTATCATGATCATGCTAGTGAGGAGAAGTACAAGATGCTGGTGGACAGAATGAATGTCATGGAATTGCAAAAATCTTCTGGGCTTGATTTTGAAGATCTGAGTTTAGTTTCTGGAGTGGTTATACCTATTGGTTTCAAGGTTCCTGTTTTTGTAGTGTATGATGGTATCTCATGTCCCAAGCTGCATTTAAGGTCCTATGTCCGGAGGATTCAACCACATACTGCTGATAAGAAATTGTGGATCCATTTCTTCCAAGAGAGTTTATCTGGAGCTCAACTGGAATGGTACTACCAACTGGAAAGTGTCAATATTCGTGATTGGAATGATCTTGCTGAGGCCTTCTATAGGAAATACCAATATAATGCTGATTTAGCACCTACTCGCATGCAGATCCAAAGAATGTCTATGGGTGCTAAGGAGAGCTTTAAGGAGTATGCCCAGAAATGGAGAGACCTGGCTGGCAGAGTTCAACCTCCTTTGACTGACAGGGAGCTGGTGGATATGTTTATGAGTACGCTGAATGGTCCTTTCTATAGTCACCTCATTGGAAGCTCATCATCTGGTTTCACTGAGTTGATAATGACTGGAGAACGTGTGGAAAGTGGTATAAGAAGTGGTAAAATACAGGTGGGTGCCTCTTCATCAAGCACTGCTAAGAAGCCCCCTAGTGGAAAGAAGGAGTCTAATGTTGTGTATGGTAAACATAGTCGTAACAGAAGTCATCAATCTGTGGGAGCAGTTCACATCTCTAATCTTGCTCCTGCAGCACTAGAGCCACAACAAAACAATCAACAAAAGCCTAGAAGACAGTTCACCAAGATCAACATGTCACTAGCCCAATCCTTGCAACACATGTTGAAAGGGGAACTCATTACTTTGAAGGACCCTCCTCAGAATCCTAATACTTCCTCTCCTCGATACAATCCTAATGCATGATGTGCCTATCATTCTAATAGTCCGGGACATGACACCAACAACTGCTGGGTGTTGAAAAACAAGATTCAAGACATGATTGAAGCTGGGGAGATTGAATTTGACCCTCCTGGGACCCCAAATGTGATCACTGCTCCTATGCCCAATCATGAGAAGACTGTTAATGCTGTGGATGAGGTTTCCTATGTTTCCTCAGTAGAAGATGTGACCACTCCCTTATCCATTATCAAGAAGAAGCTGGTGCAGGCTGGATTCTTTCCAGGTTGCAGTGAAGACTGTTTTTATTGTGCCTACAAACCCGATAGCTGCTGGAAGTTGAAAGATGGTATTCAACGCCTCATGGACAATTACATTATATTGTTTGAGAGGAAACCTTCTGTGGAAAGTATGTGTGAACATCTAACTCGAAGTACGAAGCTTGAAGATGTGGCTATGGTTGATAAAGTGCCAGTGAAGATTACCTCCAAAGGCCCTGTCAGGATCACCTCTAAGGGTCCTGTCAGGATTACTGCTGAAGGCCTTGTGAAGACTGTTGCTGAAGCTAGGGTGGTTCCCATGATTATTACCACTCCTGGCCCTGTTCCTTATACTTCTGATAAAGCTATACCCTGGAATTATGGTTTTGATGTTTACATCCATGGTGTTAAACAGGAACCTTTGACTGATGCACCTGTTATTGATGATAATCTTGATGTTGATAATATTGCTGGATCTAGTAAGATCACCAGAAGTGGAAGAATTTTCTCTCCTCAGGCTACCTCAAAAAGTGCAGTTACTCCAACCACTGCCTCCAATTCTGGGCCAAGTACTGATGCTCGGGGCAAAGGTCCTGTGGTTGAACCTGTGCAAGCTGAGGCACCGACTGCTGAAAATCTTTCTAAACAGATGGAAGAAGTGTTGAAGATCATTCGCAAGAGTGATTATGATATTGTTGACCAGTTGGGGCATACTCCCTCCAAAATCTCCATGTTATCTTTACTGTTGTGTTTTGAGGCTCATGCTAAAGCCTTAATCAAGTTCCTGAAGACTGCTCACGTACCAAATGAAATTTCTGTGGATCAATTTGAGAATTGCGTTGCACATCTGACTTATGATAATGGGTTAGGCTTTTTTGATGCTGACTTGACTCCTGCCAAGAGAAACCATAATAGAGCTTTGCATATCTCCATTGAATGTAGGGGCACTACCTTGTCTCATGTGCTGGTAGACAATGGTTCTTCATTAAATGTGTTCCCCAAAGAGGTTCTGGACAAGCTCAGTCCTGAAGATGTTGTGTTAAGACCAAGTGATGTGGTGGTGAGGGCCTTTGATGGCTCAAGAAGAGTGGTACATGGAGAAGTAGATCTCCCGATCAAAGTAGGCTCACAAGTCTTCGACTCTACTTTCTATGTAATGGATATTCGTCCTGTGTACTACTGTTTGCTTGGGCGCCCCTGGATCCATGGGGCAGGTGCTGTGACTTCCACTTTACATCAGAAGTTGAAATATCCGGTGAAAGGAAAGATCGTCATTGTTTATGGTGAAGAAGAATACATGGTCAGTCATGTGAATACTTTTAAATATGTTGAGATGGAGGGTGAATTTGTTGAGACTCCTTGCCAGACATTTGAGGTAGTTCCTTGGGTCGTTCCTACTACTAAAGCTTCCCCTGTTGTTAAAATAGTTCTTGTGGTTACCAGAGTACCTCCTACAATGGCCTCCCTCAAAGATGCTAGAGCCGTGGTTGAAGAAGGTGGTTGTACTATTTGGGGTCAGCTTCCTGACATCCCTTACAAGTCTGACAAGTTTGGTTTGGGTTTCACTGCAGAATCCCAGAAGGTTGTTCGTTGTGCTCGTGCTGTTCGTATCACCAATCAAGGGGTCATAAGAAATCAAATCAATGTTGTGGGTGACCGTCATGAAGACTACAACCTGGACGATTGGATCTTTCCTACTGTGGGTGATGGGCTCAACAACTGGAAGACCGAAGACATTATTCATATCTCCTTTAGTCGGGAGTAAATACTATTATTGTGTTTTTATTTTAAGTTTGTAATTTCGAACAATTAAACTTTTAAGCCTTGTGTCTGGCCCGGGGCACAATGGTATGCTTATTTCGGGATGTCATTTCATTTGCATACTTCATTCAATAAAAATCAATGGACGTTTCGTTTTCTTAAATATTGTGCTCCTTGTCTTTCTTTTATTTTTTATTTTTTATTTTAGTTTTATCAGCTATGTGTTCTTACACACACCCACATCACTAAATGCAGATCCTCGTCCACTCTGGATCCTGTTGATAACAGTTCTACTATTGCCCATTATAATTTCGAGAATCCGATCTATCAAGCTGAAGATGGAAAGGAGGAAGATTGTGAAGTACCTGTAGAGCTTGCTAGGTTGTTACAACAAGAAGAGAAAGCTATACAGCCACATGAAGAGCCAATCGAAGTTGTGAATCTGGGAACTGAAGAAAACAGGAAAGAGATCAAGATAGGGGCTGAACTAGAAGATGGTGTTAAGAGCAGACTAATTCAAATGTTACGTGATTATGTGGAGATCTTTGCTTGGTCCTATGAAGATATGCCAGGGCTGGATACAGACATTGTGGTTCACCGTTTACCGGTAAAAGAAGATTGTCGTCCGAAGAAGCAGAAGGTTCGTCGCATGCGTCCCGAAATTTCAGAAAAGATTAAAGCAGAAGTGATGAAACAGTTTGATGCAGGGTTCTTAGCTGTGACTTCTTATCCTCAATGGGTTGCAAATGTGGTACCAGTACCCAAGAAAGATGGTAAAGTACACATGTGTGTGGATTACAGAGATTTGAATAAGGTCAGCCCTAAAGATGACTTTCCACTTCCACATATTGATGTTTTGGTAGACAACACTGCTCAGTACAAGGTATTCTCTTTCATGGATGGTTTCTCTGGTTACAATCAAATCAAGATGGCACCTGAAGATATGGAGAAGACTACATTTGTTACACAGTGGGGCACCTTTTGTTATAAAGTAATGCCATTTGGTTTGAAGAACGTCGGGGCAACATATCAGCGTGCTATGGTGGCTTTGTTTCACGATATGATTCATCATGAGATAGAGGTATATGTGGATGATATGATAGCCAGGTCTCAGAATGAAGAACAACACCTAGATCACCTGCACAAGTTGTTTGAGAGGTTGAAAAAATACAAGTTAAGATTGAATCCAAACAAGTGTACTTTTGGAGTTATATCTGGTAAACTCCTAGGTTTCATTGTCAGTGGAAAAGGTATTGAAGTGGGTCCCGCATAAGTTCAATCATAGCATCTCATATTGCATTTTTGATTCACTGCATTGCTTCTAAGTCATCTGCATCTAGGGTTTGTGATCTGAGCCTTCCCTGAGCAACTTGAACCACTCCAAAGGTCTCCAATCATTCCAAGAGGATCCATGTGTGTTCTAGCATCATATTGTATCCTCACAAAGTCAAGAAAGTCAAAGAATCACAAGAACTGAGAAAGGCATGGAAGCAGAGCCAGGTCTAACTGCACAGATGACCTAAAATTAGGGTTTTGGTTTCAGAGGCCATAACTCCAAATTTCTTGGTCATTCTTGTTTCTATTGGTCTCTATATGTTATAAGGATCATGCATATCAATTTTCATGAAGAAATTCCATGGGGAAGGCATCTAATCAAGAGTTGACTTCTTGAGCAAGTCAGTGCAAAATCAGGGCATCTGAGGCCCCCAGTGACCCAACCAAAGGGGATTCTCCATCATTTTGGATGTGTATGATCTTTATTTGATCATAGAAGATGTTAGGAGTTCACAAAATTGAAGAATGTCAAGCCATTTGCAAAGTTTCCATTTTGGGAAAGTGACTTGTAATGAAAACTTGCTATTTTGGGAAAGTTTTTCAACCTCCTCTTATTGATTCAAAAATGCTCCAAATGAGAAAACTTTGGTCATGAAAGTTGTAGAATGGATCTTCCCATTTTCAAAAAGTACAAGAACTCATTCTAATTCATTTTGGATCAAAAGTTATGGCTTGTCAAAGTTGAGGAAAATCACTAAATTTTCACTTTTGCACAAAAGGGAAAACTTGCAAATTCTCATGCCAAGCATCTATGTGACTTCAAATCAGCCTCTAACCAATACACAAACATCATGTATGGCCCAGAATTCAGATTTGCCCAAGAAGTTTCTCACTTTCATGCTTTGAATTCCAAGCTATCATAAGCCTTTTTCCATAAAGTCCAAAAGAGGAACTCTTGCAAAATTGATCCCCAAAGTTTTGTATGGCCTCTAACTGATTTCAAGACATCACCATAACATCATGTAACATTCCACCACAAGAATTCAACAAGGGATGTCACATGTCCATGGCCAAAAATCACAAGATGCACAAAGTTGGAAATTGGCAAAACACATGCTATCTTGCAATCCAAGTGTTGCAGTCCTTCATAAACCATCCAAGGGTCATCCTCAAACTCAGCTGAGGCAATCCAAACACAGAAATCTTCTCTGCCACAGCCCATGCCTCAAGTACACCAAACCTTGACTTTTTGCAATTTCTCCCATGCTTTTGGAATAGTGATCAGCAGCCTCTACTAACCTGCTCCACAGCCTACTCAAACATTATGGGAGTGATATAGCAACTCATTCAGCATTGAAACAACACACAATCCAACTTGCACAAAATCTGTCCCAAACTTCTTCTCTGAAAATTTCTTCACACAGCCATCAAACTTCACTTTTTCTTTCACCAATAAGTCACAAATCACCCTTAGAACAAGAATCACCCCTTGAAACAGCTTGAAACATCTCACACAAAGACCTTCATTTCTGCAACACCAGAGCAAAACAGCCATAACCAGCCACTCCACAAGTTTTCTAAGCCTCATTCCATCATCGGGAGGATCATTGAAGCTTGTTTGAAGCAAAGGACTGGCCAGAAAGCTCCAAAGTTCAAAGCTCCAGTTCAGGTATCATCAAGAACATTTTTTCCGGAAATGCAATCTCTTGTTATAGGATGATAGAGTTTGTTTCACTGATCATGTTAAGCTTTGAAACACTGAAAATGGTTGAGAAATGAGTGTGTATGCATGTTCTGAAGTTTTTGCAGTTTTCTTGATTTTGCTCGAATCTTGTTGTTGATGCATTGTAAATGTGATTTTGTGATTGATTCATGTTTGGGGTGGGTAGAGGATGAAATCTGGAGAGTTAGAGCACTTGAAACAGCCTAGGGAATAAGTTTGATTATGAATTTTTGGAAAATCACGCATAATGAATCGATTCATTCTAGCTTGAATCGATTCATGCTGTTGAGTGGTTCCTGGATTTCGCAAAATGAATCGATTCATCCTTTGATGAATCGATTCATGCTGTTTAACTAATTCTGTTTTGTCAAAAATTGATCAGTATGAATCGATTCATCCAAGCTTGAATCAATTCATTCTTCTGTTAACCAATTTTAATTCATTTTGTTTGTATTTTATTTGCATGAATTTTAAAAAATAGCAAAACACTTTAAAAAATTCTGAAATTTTTTGTCAAACATTTCATTAATTTTCAGAACCCAAAAATATTTTTATTTTTATCTTTTGCATTAAAAAATTATTTTTAAATCATTTAAATGTTTATTTTTAATTATTTAATGGAAACTAATTAATTAAAAATGCATTTAGGTATTTAAAAATCACAAAAAAATTCACATTGCATTTTAAAACATTTAGAAACATTATCAAACTCTCAAAACAAATTTCTTTTTGGTTCTTGACCTATTTTGACAATTTTCATTGGAATTAAATTTGTTTAAAGGCAATATTTTTGTTCAAACTTAGAAGAATTCATTCTGCCTAACCATGAAGAGTTTGATAATGGTTCTTCTTGCATTGTATCCTTCATAGCATGTAGTTTCTAGGGTAAAATTGGTTTGAATTTATCTTTCATTTTCAATTTGATGAGCATTTTTCCTTTTGAGGTACCTTGAAACCCTAGTTGACTTAGAAAAATCATAACTTCCATTAGGTTTAGATTTAGGTCTCCTCCTTTGGGCAGTGAACTTGTGTAGGGTTAGGGTTCCTTTGATCCCATTTTCAATTTTTTATCATTTCATTTGCTTCTGATTTTTGATTTTGTGTTGCATGTTGTTCATAAACCCTAATTCTTGCCTTCCTTTGCATCCTTCTTTCATTTGCTTGCATACATGAACTTGTCATGACATTTTGTGCATCCATATGACATATAAGACATCTTAGGACATATTAGAATCATGTTTGATCATTGCATCTTTCATTTTCCATGTTATGCATTCATATCATTTCATAAACTTTCATGAACTTTCATGGTTCAAGGCATGCTCCATATGCATCCATTCTCTTGTGTGCTCACATATATGCATCTTGTATGACCTTGCACCATCTCTTGACACCATTTGCATCATGTGTATGTTTCTGACTTTGGCCTTTGCCCATCCATATGCATTGTTTCATCCCATTTCTTTCCTTATGCATCTTGTACTAACTTTTCAGGTTAATGGTAAGTTTGTTTGGGAGGTGAATTTGCCTTCACCTCCTACCTCTTCTCATCTTGTCATCTTACATCCTTGCTGCATTTTTACTTGTCTTTGAGTGAGCTTTCTCACTTGTGCCTCTCTTCCCTCTTTTCTCTTCTCATCTTATCCTTTTTCTATCTTGCTTCTCCTTGGTGGCTTCCTTGAAGATTTCTCCTCTTAAGCCTCACAGACCCTAGGACTTCCAAGCATGATAACATTTTAGGATTGTTTAGTCCCCCTTAGACTCTTTCCTTTGAGTTTTCTTTGAGTCTTCTCTTCTCACCTCACAATCAAGGACTAAACCCTAAAGGTCTTAAGGCTTTGTGATTAAGCTTATGCCTGCATCCTTCTATTAGGATGGAGTGTATAACTTTAATCCCAAGTGTTAAACCCTTAATGTGTTTAAATCCTCTAATCAATTCACTTAATAATCACTAAGACATCAAGCTTGTAACTTGGGCCTTGCATTAGGCTTCTAATTCTTCCTTAATTGGTTAAGAAGGACTAACCCTAGTGTTAATGGACAAGTCCTCCTCAAGTTGTCTTGCAAACCATAAAAATCACTTCTTCATCTTATCATTAACTAAAATCCATCTAATAAAGGCTTTGTTTTGTCATGAGGTTAATCCCTAATCATGGATTAAGTTGAGGAGCCTTCCTCAGCTTAAATGTTCTCATCTATTATCCTTCTATTAGGATGGTGTAATGGGTCCATTAAATCTTTGATTATGGCTTAAACTCATTACTTAACACTAAACAAAACTCCAAAAACATCTAAGTAAATACAAGTAGGTTAATGATCTTAATCCTACATCATGGTGATTAAGTGTGAGGTGCTTACTTCACACTTAAGGTATTCTCATTACCCCTAATCAGAGGGAAGATGTGATGAGTTTACTAACCCTTTGGTTTAGGCTTAAGCTCATTAACTTATGACAAACTCCAAAAAAGGCAATAAAAGACTGAAAACTCAAAAACAAATAATAATCGTCTCCTTCGGGATTCTTTTCTCACCTCATTCACTCACAAACGGGAACTTGCTTCTTCCGTCTAATGCAAGACAGTTTGCACCTGAGCCAGACAGGTCATACACTTGAGCATAGACAAGCAAGCAGTTCACAAGTCAATTTACCTTTCAGTCTCTTTGAGTCGAACTACGGTGTTCTGACTTCCTCATTGCACGAGAGGATACGTAGGCATAACTTAACGGTTATCGAACAAAAGTCTCTGTTTATTCCCCCTCTTTCATCATTATTCTTTAAGCCTCATAGTCTTGAGCATCTCATTCTTGTTCTCACACTGACACTTCCCTTATACACTTCACTTTTCTTTTACACTGACACTTGCATTCTTTTCCAGCTTTGATCCACAAATTGCACTGACACTACCCCTTTAAAACACAAATCTTTTAAGCATGGATCCCGTCGAGTACGACGGACAATCTGGGTGCTAATACCTTCCCAGGTTGTAACCAACCCCCTTTCTCAGTTTCTCTGGTTCGCAACCGTCTTATCCATATTTTCTTAGGTTTATGCAGCATTACCTTTCCTTCGGGATAAGAATGCCTAGCTGGCGACTCTATTCATTCATTCTCTCTTTTCACCGACCGTTCGCGTCTGTACCCCTTCTGACAAAGGTGTCATTTTGGTGGGAGCGACACCCGTACTGAAAAGGAAGTTAGAGGATTCTTGGGAAGACTGAATTACATTGCAAGGTTTATTTCCCAGCTAACTGCTACATGTAAGCCAATCTTCAAGTTGTTGAAGAAAGATCAGATAATGGAATGGAATGATGAGTGCCAAATAACCTTTGATGAAATCAAGAGATATCTTTTGGAACCTCCAATCTTGATGCCACCAGTTGATGGAAGACCCTTGATTATGTACTTAACAGTATTAGACAACTCAATGGGGTGTGTGTTGGGGCAACATGACGAGTCTGGTCAAAAAGAGCAGGCAATATACTACCTTAGCAAAAAGTTTACCGACTGTGAAACAAGATACTCACTGCTCGAGAAAACTTGCTGCGCTTTGGCATGGGCTGCTCGCCGACTAAGACATTATATGTTGACTCATACTACCTTGTTGATTTCAAAGATGGATCCAATCAAGTACATATTCGAGAAACCTGCTCTCTCCGGACGAATAGCAAGATGGCAAATGATCTTAACATAATATGATATACAGTACACTACTCAGAAGGCCATTAAAGGAAGTGTGGTGGCTGATCATTTGGCTCATCAGGCAGTGGATGATTATCAGTCAATGAGTTTTGAATTCCCTGATAAAGACATTATGATTATTACCAAAGAACCTGGACAATATGACGGACCTGAACAAGGATCCCGATGGACTATGGTTTTTGATGGAACTTCTAATGCGCTTGGCAATGGTGTTGGTGTTGTGATCATTTCCCCCGAAGGATGTCATACCCCAATTACTGCAAGACTTTGTTTCCATTGTACTAATAATATGGCTGAGTATGAGGCATATATCATGGGTATCAAGGCTGCCATTGAGATGAAGATTCAGTTCCTGGACGTATATGGGGATTCAGCCCTGGTAGTGAGTCAGATTAAAGGAGATTGGGATACCAAGCATGAAAATCTTATTCCTTACAGAGAGCATGTGTTGTCTTTGATCCCATATTTTGAAGAGATTACCTTTGGACATATTCCACGAGGAGAGAATCAGTTGGCAGATGCATTAGCCACCATGGCATCTATGTTTGAGATTAGCTGGGATGATGAAGCTCCCAAGATTACTATTGACAGATTTGAAAAGCCTGCATACTGCAATGAGATTGACACTAAAGAAATAGAAGGAAAGCCTTGGTTCTATGAAGTGAAAAGATATCTTGAATCTCAGGAGCTCCCTGAAGGGGCATCTGTCAAAGATAAGAAGTTTCTGAGGAGTTTTTCTGCTAAATTCTTCTTGAGTAATGGAATTTTGTACAAGCGCAATCATGATTCGACTTTGCTTCGTTGTGTGGATAAGAAGGAAGCAACAGAGATTATGGAAGACATGCATGATGGGATCTTTGGCACTCATTCTAGTGGTCATACCATGGCAAAGAAGATATTGAGAGCAGGTTACTATTGGTCTACTATGGAAGCTGACTGCTATCATCATTCCAGAACCTGTCACAAGTGTCAAATATATGTTGATAAAGTGCATATACCTCCAGCTCCATTGAATGTGTTGACTGCTCCTTGGCCTTTTGCTATGTGGGGCATAGATATGATTGGTGAGATCAAGCCTACTGCTTCTAATGGGCATCGTTTCATCCTGGTTGCTATTGATTACTTTACAAAGTGGGTGGAGGCAGCTTCATTTGCATCCGTTACTAAGAATGTGGTGGCTCGATTCATTAAGAATAATCTCATATGTAGGTATGGCATCCCTGAAAGGATTATCACAGACAATGGCTCTAATTTGAATAACACCATGATTACTGATCTCTACATACAGTTCAAGATTAAACATCACAACTCTTCTCCGTATCGTCCGAAAATGAATGGGGCAGTAGAAGCTGCTAATAAGAACATTAAGAAGATTCTACAGAAGATGACTGTTACTTACAAAGATTGGCACGAGATGTTACCATTTGCTCTTCATGGTTATCGTACTACAATACGTACTTCAACAGGGGCAACCCCATTCTCCTTAGTCTATGGTATGGAAGCAGTTCTGCCCATTGAAGTTCAGATCCCCTCCTTAAGAATCATGAAGGATGCAGGCTTGGATGAAGATGAGTGGATCCAGACTCGACTTGACCAGATAAATTTGATTGATGAGAAAAGGCTGGTAGCTGTTTGTCACGGTCAGATGTACCAGAAACGGATGATCAAAGCTTTTAATAAGAAGGTTAAGCAAAAGGTATATCAGGCTGGTGATTTGGTAATCAAGCGTATCATACTACCACAGGGGGATCCTAGGGGAAAGTGGACTCCTACACACGAAGGACCATTTCTAGTCAAGAGGGTATTCTCAGGAGGTGCCATGATGCTTACTACTATGGATGGTGAAGACTTCCCACAGCCTGTAAATGCAGACATAGTTAAAAAATACTACGCATAAAAAGAGACCCGCTAGGTTGACTGGCCTAGGCAAAAATAAGGGCATCCCGGCAAACCAAAAGGGTTCGGGCAAAAATTAGGGATATATATAAAATAAAATAAAAGAAAAAATGTACACCCGGCAAGTCGAAAACCTGAAAGGGCGGCTTGGGCAAAAAGGGGTATCCCGGTGGATTGAAAACCTGAAAGGGAAATCCAGGCAAAAGTTAGGGATTAAAGCGTATGACTATGTCTCGTTTGGATCACTCATGTAGCCCCAACCAGTTGTGTTACCTGACTCAAGTTCAAACAGATAAAGTTCAATCCAATCGTTTCCATCTCAACAGCAGAGGATGAGATACTTGAAGATAATGGCAATAGTGGAATTGAAACTCAACAGGACTATTTCTCACATAGTTATCTTTGTTTTGTAAAATGTTTTACGACGAATTCCTCTTACTAGGATTTTTGTCTCCTTGTACAAACTTGCCTGTGTATAGGCCACTTTATAATATAAATAAAATCTCGTCTTTGAATCCAGATTTACTTTTACCCTGTTTACATAAACGAAAACGTCCATTGGTTGTATTTGAATGTATGTATGCTTTTGAATATGATTGATGTTTACCAGAAATGCATAAAATGCAGTAATAGTATCTACTAAAGACGAACGATGGTAGGAATCTAACGAAGCTTCGCCAGTTCATCCCCACAGAATAACTACGAATCCCCAACAGAGCAAATCTATCTTTATAGATACTTCGAGTTACATCTCCCCTTTGACTTATGTCCATCTCTTTTATCCTCAGTCGGGATACTTAGGAATTTATTCCTTCAATAAGAAGCACGACGAACGAAGACGGGAGGTTATAAATACTATACTATCAAACAAGACGAGAACGAGGTCCTCATATTCTTCAGCAGAGAATCGGGATTTATTTTCCCTAGCCAGCAGTTGTTATACAAAGATATCCAGACGTTTCTAGTAACATGATTCATACATACATCATTTACATCACACCATAGCATATCCATAAGTGCATAATACATTTACTTAAGTACATCATGCCATACATGCATACATATTGCATAAACTAACCTTTTCTTTGCAGGATAGTTACATGCAGATAGAACACTATCAACAATTCACAACAGTTCAGAGACGATCTATACGAAGGTCTAGTGCTGATACTTAATTCAGAGATAATCGCTACGAAGATTCATTTCTAATGATCAATACTCAAGTTGTCCTTGGAGGGGTAAATGGTCTATATGAAGATCTATTACCTAATCCAGGATATTTCCAGAAGAGATAATCGTTACGAAGATTTGTTTCTACTGGTCTATTTAACAACCCAAAACAGTTCATAGACGATCTATACGAAGGTCTAGTGCTGATACTTAATTCAGAGATAATCGCTACGAAGATTCATTTCTGATGATCAATACTCAAGTTGTCCTTGGAGGGGTAAATGGTCTATACGAAGATCTATTACCTAATCCAGGATATTTCCAGAAAAGATAATCGTTACGAAGATTTATTTCTACTAGTCTATTAACAATTTATCTTTGGATGGTACATAATGATCGATACGAAGATCTTGTACTTAGCCCAAGATATTATCAAGCAATTCAGAAAAAGATCGCCACGATAATTTGATTCTGATACTTAAATTAAAGTATGTTCTTAGATATGGTTCAGAGATGATCTATACGAAGATCTAAGCCCTGACACTTAATGAAGGATATTCGTTTCCCCAGAGATAATGCAGAGACGATCTATACGAAGATCTAGTGCTAGCATTCAACTCAAACCATGTTGCATAAACGATTCAGAGACGGCCTATACGAAGACCTAGTACTGGTATCCAGTATCAACATAAAGATATTATTACCTCCTGATATTATGGATGGCATCTATAAGCCCATCTCCAGTTCCAAGTGGCATCTTCAAGCCCACTCAAGCATATACAACCAGTCATCAGTGTTACTTTACGCACCGGCGAGTGCAAATTTTTGGGCTTTTGTGTTCAATCCCCTTCAACCTTCCAGGTTACGAATGGCACATATGCCAATCTAACCCCTCCGGTTTCAGAAAATTGAACAGGGGCAGCTGTTGCAACCCAAAATTTTCCCTCACCTAGTCAAGGAATGGTGTACCAAGGTATCCCAAGAGGTTCACAAGGCCCACAAGGTTCACAAGATTCACAATTAGTCAGAAAGCTTGGAAGTTCCCTCAGACAATGCATCCTCCTAAGCAATGCACCCTAAACTAGGGTTTTGGATTTCATCAGACTAAATGGACTTCCAAGGCCTCAATTGAGCTTCATAAAATCCTACATGTCTTCAAGAATCCCTATGTCAAGTTTCAAGGCTTTCCCAAAAAGTTTGCTCAGTCAGATGATCAGATATGCAAATATCAATCAAAGTGGTTAAAAAGTCAAACTGAGGTCAACTATGGTCAAACCAAAGTCAAACTTCATGATTTTTTTGCCAACATCAATTTTATGAAATAAAATTCATCATTTGATCAAGGTTTGATCATGATTCATCAAAGAGATTTCAGATCATCAAGAATCAGGAGTTTCTAAGTTAGGGTTTTGACAGGAAACGTCAACTGAACTTTGACCAGCCATTACTTTCACATGCTTCATCAAAAATTTGCCATCCAAAGCTCATTTTGAAGGAAATTGAATTCTATACAACTTTGTGTCTCACAAGCCAAGCCCAAAAATGCTTCATTTGGAAGGTATGAGCTAAGACATTATAGGTCATTTTAAAAGTCAACATAAAGTCAACATCTTCCAAAGGGCATAACTTGAGAATGGTAAAAGATATGGATATGAGACCAAAGAGGTTGGTTAAAGGACTCCATAAGCTTTCCAAAATGTCCAAGAACACCTTCATATATTTAAAATTGAGATATTTGTGCCTTTGCAAAGTTGGGAAATTTTTGGGAGGTTTGTGAAGCAAATGAAGTCTTAAAACCAAATTTTGCCAAATGGGCCTACCAAATTCCAATCCAATCTCAAGGATAAGGTCATGCATGACCCATTGATTATTTTTCCATATTTTTTTGTTTTATATTTTATTATTTTGGATTTTATTTAATAAAATTCAATTTAAATGAAAATAAAATATAAAAGGTCAATCCAAAAATCTGATTTTTGTTCTAGAAATTCTTAAAGGACAATTAAAGATGATTGAAATCATATAAAATCATATCAACCAAAAATAGCAAGGAGATATCAAATTTTTTCAATATTTTGAAGCATATCTTTCTTCAATCTCAAGTTATCCAAAAGCCCAAAGGAGAGACAATTTTTCTAACCTAAAATCAATCACTATAAGACCATGAACCTATTACAATACTAGGGGACGAAAATTGAAGCCATGAACACCTCATTCAAACTCTCAAAAAGTGTTGAAAAAGTCACATTCGGATTGTAGAATAGAGGTTATATCAAGACATTTTAAAGGTTGTAATAGGTTCCTGGAACATCACTGAAGCTATCCCAATCATTACCATCATTCAAAACATCATAATTCATTGAAACTGAATCATCATGTTCTTGAGTTTTTGAGTTTTTCGATTTCATTGATTCAAACAAACTAAAAGATTTTTGTGCATTAATTCTTGTTTATTGATGTCTCTGGAATGTTTTTGTATATTTGAATTGAGTTTTTGTTGCAGAATCAAGGAGATGCCATTACTAGGGTTTGAAGCTCGAATTTGGGATCTTAGGATTTAGGATATATAAATGAATTATAAGAACATGGCTATGATGTATGAACATTGGGTAACTAATCTGGGCTGTGAATTTTTGTTATTCTTACAGTTTGCATGATGTTTCAAAAACCTAGGATTTTCTGGTTAATGTTGCCCGCAGGAAATTTCGCAAGAAATATTACATGAAATTTCGCAGGTAATTCAAATGAGGAAGACGAAGCTTGGCGCGAAAATCTGACTTGAAATTTGGGTTTATTTTATTATGAATTGTTTGTATAATATTTCACGAAAGTAGCGTTGGCTCAGTTGGTTGGTGTGTGTGTGTGTGTGCGTGAATTAAATGGTCCTGGGTTCGATTCTCCCTCAGGCCATTTTGTTTTGCTTTTATTTTTATGACATTTTGCAGGTAAACCACAAAAGGAATTAAACTCCTATACTAACACCAGCGCGCGCTTGGTCTGGTGGTGATGTTATTGGTCCAAGATGAATGAAGCCTAGGGCCTGGGTTCGAATCCCAGCCCCAGGTATGTGTTTTTCTCATTTTTTATTATTATTTTATTATTTGTTTTGTTTATATTATAATTAACTTAATTAATTTCTTTAATCATCAATTTTAAAATAAATGTTTATATTATTTCTTATACCAAAAAAAATTCATATTTTGTAAATAAATTGATTTATTTTGTAAATTAATATTTAAAACCCTAATTTTTTCTAACCCTAACCCTAACCCTAATTTTTCTTAAACTTTAAAAATTAACCTAATATTTTCATAAAGTATAATTAATTATTTATTATTTGTTTAATATGTGAATAATTTGATATTTATTTATTATTAAAATTTATTTTTTTATTAAATATTTAAAATCTTTTCTAATATTGAAATATTTTGCTAATCTCTTATTTTCTCCTATTTTTATTTTCTAACCTTTTATCTTCACTCTATTATTATTGTCTATTATTGCTTATTTATTATTATTTATCGTTGTTATATTTCTCGATTATATTGTAATTGTTCCAAAGCCTTGTAATAGTTTAGTTTATATTTTTGATTTAATTTTATCATGAATATATTTACTGTGTGGTTAGTAATTATAGGGTGTGTATAACATGTTTGTAATTAAAAGTTAACTTAGAATAATTAATTTAAAAAGATAAATATTTGAATATGAACACTCACACACGTAAGTCGATCTTTGATCGCCATCTTGCACTTTCTAGGGTTACCTCTCATGTTGCCTATTTTAAAAGGTCAAGTAAGGTGTCTTAAGCAAAGTCCCTTCATAAATATCATCAAGTCCCTTCAGTTTATAAGATCAAGTCCCTTCGAGGTTGCCTACAATAAATGATCTTGTCCCTTCGAATAAAAGATGATAAGTCCCTACGAATTGCTAAAGACACTTTGCAGTTGCCTACATTCAGATTGTCCCTATACATGTCCCTTCTTACATCCAAGGTAAGTGTAACACCCTAATTTTTGCCCTAAGACTGTTTTGCATATCATCTGCATTTTGCATACAAACAAGATCGCACAGGTTTCGAGTTTCTCCTCAGATCGGGTCTATGCTTCGCAGGGAATCACCATTATTTTTACTGTTTTATATTTGTTTATATTTACTGACTTCTAACCAAAATACAAAAAAATATGTTGCAGTGTTCTTCTTCTTCTCTGTGTTGCAGGTTTGCGAGGATGAGACAGTAATTTGATTCAGATGCGTTTGTTCAATCACAATGCGTTTTCAAGTGGATATTTGACCTAATCTGGTCAAACTATTAAAAGATTGTGTTGACTGTCAGTTGTGTGTGCCAGTAATTCATTCATCAGGCAATGTGTTTTCAAAGTACCAAGTTGGTTTGTGTGACAGTTGTTTTCTGTACAAAGTTTGGTTTGTTCATCAGTTGTCAGGCGAAGTTTGGCTTAAATCTTCAGTGTTTATCAGTTCATCAGCAATTCATCTGAGGATTTATTTTCCTCAGTTTGGTTTCGAATTATCAGGGCGAATTTCAGACAATATCAGTGACTTTGGTGTTGGCAAGTGGTTCAGTGGTTCTGTGATTGGCTGTATTCATTTCATCAGAGGTTTGTGCAACAGAAATCGAGATTTGTTTGTGGGCTAAAAAAAAATCAAATTCCATCTATCATCCATTTTTTTTTCCGATTAGACAATTATCCATACTTCGATTTTTGTTACCATCCATTTTTTTTTAGAAATTCTCTTATCATTTTCTTTTCCCATATTTTTAATTCCAAATTCAATATCCAAATTATTCAATTTCTATCCATCCTCGATTTTTATTCAAATATCTACTTTTATCAAATTCATTTTTTCAAATTCTAAACTTCTATAATATCCATTTTTTTTCTCTCTCTTTATAATCCCAATATTCCTATTATCACAATAAGACAAAAAAAAGCATTAGTCATTTTTTTTATAATTCTTTTTTATCCATTCTCATTTTATATATATATATATATATACTACAAAAATAATTCCATTTTTTCTTTAATCCCTATATCTAAAAAAATAATTGAAAAATATATAATATGGAATTCATCAAGCCATAGGCCCATTGTTTTCATATGCTAAGCCTATGCCCTTTTGCCTTGTTGCATCCAATACCAGGCCCACCAGCTAGCTACAACATACAGCAGCCGAATCAACAAATCCTAGCCTCACGCCTTTCCACTTGAGCCAAAATAACAAAACTCAAGCCATCTCCCGTAAGCTTCTCGTTCCGTATCACGCCGCATCAGCTAACACCAACAAGCCTCAATTCAAGCCTATCTACAACCAGCCTTTTGCCAAGTACAAGCCAACTTGCACTAACATTCAACTCGCGCCGTACAACAAACCTTCATGCCGCACCTTCAGCTTCATATCACAAGCCAATTTGCTCACTTCATCCTACACCAAGGCTAAGCCACACGCCGTACCCGGCTTACCAAGTCCCAACCACAACTAACAGCAGGCCCATCTTGCTAATATTCTTGCCCAACATCAGCTTTACACCATCCGCACGTGACAACTTCATAACAAGCCTAGGCTTCTCCTTTCAACACAACCGCAAGCCTCACTTCAGCTGCCAAGCCAAAACCTTCGTATCACACCAGCCGTACCAAGCAATTTCCTCACATCAGCAAAACTTCCAACAAGTTGCCCAGCCCAAAACGGCTTCCCGCTAGCGAAAATGAAATATCTTGCGCACGAGCCAAGCACGAGAATGAGACCTGAAACCAAAATAACAAAACGCAATTCATCTCAGCATAAAACGCAACATCAAAAAATGGAAAATGAAGCACGAGATTTTCATGAACCAAAACGCACCGAATCAGAATCAAAACGGCAACGTAACTTGCTCCAATTTCTTCACTGATTTTCCTATAAATTAAGAGCTTTCTTCACTTTCAAAATCAAGCTTCATGAGCCTCTCGAACCTTTGTTGAATTGAACCCTAATACTTGTAACTCTCATCCACTTTCATTTTCGTTTCACAAAATCCCTAAATCCCCAAAGCTTCTTTCAAATCCCCAAATAAAAATCGAATTGAGAGAAGAGAGAGATTGAGATTCCGAGTGAGAGAGAGGAAGAGAACCGAAACGGGTTTGTTTGTGTGATTGAAGCCGGATTCGTGAGAGAGAGAGAGACGTTTCTGTTTGGATATTGAAGGTGAGGATGAAATCCCTCCCTGTTCGCCGCCGTATACCCTTTTCCCCCTGTTTTCGCGTCTCATAGAAAAGGAAGAAGAAGGCTGTCTTCATTTTCTCATTGTTTTCCTTCTTTCATATTATTCTTTATTTATTTATTTTTTAAAAAAAAGAAAATGAGTATGTAAGGATACATTGGGCTTGGTTTAGATCTTTTGGATCTATTTGGTACCTCAACCCGTGACTATCTTCACCCTCCCCTTTGTTTCAATTTTTTTTTAATTTTTGTTTTGTTCTATTTTTGTTTAAAGTTTTTTTAAGATGAAGAGGTATTTTAATAATATTCTCTTTAGGATATTATTAAAATTCTTTAAGAAAAATATTTGGAAAACAATTTAGAAGAAATACGTTAATAAAAAGATTTTTTAGAAAGAGTTTAGAAAATGATTTTAAAAATATTTTGATTCCTTTTTAAATCTATTTTTGGATCCATTATTCTTCATCTATTTTTAATTTTGGTCGATGACAATCTTCCGATTCGGGATTGTTGATTTCCGATTAAGTTTAATCTTCATTATTTCAAATCTATGGGTGAATGATCATTTGGATCATTCTCCATACTTTGAGATTGTGATAGGTTGCTAATCGAGAAATTCAACGATAATCTCGATTAAGATTAGACCTTCCTCTTTCTTTTAGTGTGACATGTTTTCGGAGAACGATCCATTATATCGTTTCTCTAACATGTATTAACACGAATATTTTCCACTTTAATTAGTGGTGGCCGGCCTCATTTGTAGGGTAATTACTTCGTAAATTACTCGGCGATTGCTTAACATAGACCTATATTAGTCCCGATTCGATTAAAGATCCACTTGGATCCGGTTGCCTCGGTTTTTATTTTCATTGTTGTGGTTGTGTTTGATTAAGTTCATCATACCACCTTATATTGTATATAATATAATAATGTGAATATAATTGTTTAAGTTTAATCTCTTGCACCCTATCCTTTTATTTTAATCTCTTGCTCCCTTATCTCCTTATTATATTTTGCCATATTATATCATATATCATTGTTAATATTCATATTGTGCTTATTAATATTCATATTGTGCTTGTTTTTATTTTGTCCATTTGGACATCAAAATACTTAATAAAGGATTAAACTCTTAAAAAAAAAAACTTGTGACTTCTAACATTGGACTTATGGTTACTATCCCGAACTTTTGGAGATTGGACTTAGACCTTTTAGGATTCCTTTTGCTCAAGTTGGAATGGTTAAAACCTTGGCCTCAAATGATGTCATTAACTTTTGAAGATGGAAGTCCGAACTTTGAAGATTTGTACATATTGGTCTTGGTAACTTCTTTCCTTAGCTTTTAATTCAAGCATTAAGATTAGTCTCTTCATCTCCTCCCCATTCTTTAATTTTCAAAACTTCTTCCTTTTTTCAAAACCTTCTTATTTCTTAAACTTCAAACAATTTCATAAACAAACCTTGATTTCGATCAAGAGATTTTTAACCTTTTCCTTTCATTTTCTTAATCAAATATTAATTCATGTAAATATATTAAAACCATCTTTGTACATACTTTAAAAAAATACAAATCCACTCAATTGTTTTGTGCCTTGTGCACCTTTCTTCTTTTCCATATGTTTAGATATGATTCATCCCTTTTAGCGGAATTATTCGCTAAGGGATGACGACTTATCTTTACATCTTAAAATTAATTCAACACACTTATTCTTTTCAAACTTTGTACCACGAACTACGAGGTTTTGATCTCGCATTGCACTTTGTGGGTACGTAGGCATAAGGCTTTAAAACCTTATCAAACACAAAATCATTAAAAAATATTCTTCTTCTCATCTCTTCCATCATTTTAAACAAACCAATTTCAGACCAAAAAGCAATAAGTATTTCAAAGGGCTCCCGTGGAGTACCACGGATGAGTCGGGTGCCTAAAACCTTCCCGGTTCATAACCAATCCCCTTACCCAATCTCTGTTTATTTCTTTTAGCTTTTGCTTATTAGAATCCTAGGTTTTTATTCGTTCTTTTACCTTTTTCCATTCGGAAATAAAGAAAAGCGCGGTGGCGACTCTGTGTTAATCGAGTTAAGTTAATCAATAGCTTACACTCACGATTTTACCGCTACAGAAAAGTGGCGACTCTGCTGGGGAGTAATCTCTAAGCGGATTTAGCCTACTTTGATTTATTTATCGCTTTGGTTTGAATTGTTTGTTATTTGTTTGTTCCGTTTTGGTTTTTGGTGATCCTCTGTGTGAGATAGATTCTAACCCGGATCTGAGTGACACTTATGATAGGACGGCGATATTCGAAGCGATATGCGATGGAGTAGTCCAAAGCAATATCAATTTGATAATCTCCACTCGGTTAGGCTCTCTTGGACTATCAATGTCATGATGAGTAATCGTACGTGGCATTATTTTCCGACCTTGAGCTGATCATACTGAGGACCTTAGAACCCTTAACCCATCTAAGCCAATTTAGGAACGTAGTGCGGAAGCTGTCTGGATGTAAATCTAAGGCGGTTGTCACGCGATACTACACTCGGACGAGGTCTATTTTAAGAATGTTATCGGTTGGGGAGTAATCCAACGTACCGATAAAATTCTAAAGATGGCTGATAACTCCGGGCACCTCTGTTAGCACCCTTTTGGTTTCTTGCAGGTACAATGAAGACAAAACCTTAGTACTTACCTGTGGGGTTGGTGTTTTGTTACCTTGACTTCATGCTCGTGACTCGGAACCTAAGCCCGTGTGCTTTGTGTGATCTTGTTTGTGGTTGTTGCATCTACATATTCATCATGATCATCATCACAACCATTTTTCAAAGAAGACAATTCTGATTATTGCAAATATTGGAAAGAATAAATATTCCTTTTTGCCAAGATTTTTTTTTTTTCATGATAATATTCTCGATGTTGACCATGTTTGCAATAATCGAGTTGTTTTTCTTAAAATGGGAGTGAGCATTGCATATCATTGCATCCTCGCATATTCTTGTGTTCATCCGAGTTGTGTGGGAACTCATCCCGGTTGTTTCTTTCCTCAGTTGTCTGTTGATCCGTCAAGCTGACTCCTCACCATAGATACGGTACTAGAGCTGCTAACAGATTGAGAGTTATTAGATTAAGAATGGAAAATCAAGCCCAACATAACAAGAAAGTTAGGGAAGACCTTGATGAGTTGAAAAGCAATGTGAGTCAGATCATGGAGATGCTACAGGCTTTGATCATTAAGGAAACTCAACCTCAGAGGATTGTCATGCCTCAAGTCAATGTTTCTGCTGATAAAACAAGTGTTGTTGAGATGACTCGTCGCAGACAACAACACCATGAACAATCATACCCTACTGCAGTCGCTCTGATGATCAATGGTCCATCTATTCAAAGGAATGTTGGCCAGAACCAGAATCGTAATGCTAGGAGTAGGCCAAACTTTGATCCTATTCCGATGACTTATGCTGAGTTGTATCCTTACTTGGTCCAGAATGGTTGGATTACTACTAGGCTTGCGCCTCCTGTTCCAAATCCTCTTCCGGTTGGTTATAGATCAAATCTTCGTTGTGAGTTTCATCAAGATGGAACTGGTCATGACCTAGAACACTGTTTTGCATTGAAGGCTAAAGTAAGAGAGCTTGTTAGAAATGGGATGATCACTTTTGAGGACACTAATCCTAATGTTGTCAACAATCCTTTTCCGAATCATGAGAAATGAATCTTCTAGAGGAATTCAACTGTCAAATTTTCTTCAAGGCCAGAATCTCAGACAGGACAGCTCATCCTTTGTTGTTGATGGATCATTAGGCCATTGTTTCTTTATGTTTGAAATTTTTTCTTCAATCATATTAAGTTGTTTGCTTTTAAGCTTGTTTGTACTTTCATGTTGGTTTTAATGAAATGAGCATTGCTTTGTTTTGATTTCATTTATTATTTGCATCTTTATGCTTTACATTTCAAGTTCATTTATCTTGTCTCAAGCTTTCATAATGATTGGAGGGAGGATGATGAAAACGAGATACCCATAACTGTTGATGGTATGCTTTCAATTGAGACTTGGTTGATGATATACAGGCATTGTTTCAAATCCTAAACACTGGAGAAATAAGGAAGTTAATCCTTTGTTAACCCCTTTGAACCTTGAAGTTTGGAGTTTCTTTCTATTCGAAAAAACCTCAGTTTTAACCCGGGGATGGGTAGTTCTCAATTAATTCGAATGTGCATTCAAGTACAAGAGAATCATTCAAGACACCTTGCAATAAAGGTTGCAATCTCAAGTGTTCCTTCATACACATCAAGAGGTGTTGAAGATGTTTCTCATTTCAAAAGCCAATGATGATTCGTCGTAATCATTAAGCCATGCAGTCATTATCTTTCAAAAAAAATGATAGTGAAAAATTATTGAAGAAAAAAAAATCAAAGCCCGCTAAGTCAAAACCTATGAAGGAGACTTAGGCAAAAAACTGGGGCATCCCGCTGGCTGTAAGTTGAAATGACGCAGTTCAGGCAAAAATTAGGGATAATAAAAAGAAAGATTTACCCAGAGGTCATCAAAATCCTCAGCAAAAATAAGTTGAGTTGACCAAAGTCCTCACTAGAAATAACAAAAGGAAAGATGTGACTGTTATCTCAAAATCCTTTGGCTTATGAACCATCTTCATCTGTGCAATCCTAAATGTCCGGGAACTTGAATGCATAGGCTGAATTAATTGAATGTAGGACTGGAGTTCATCACGAAGAGGGGTTGGGTATAAATAAACTTTGAGCCTATATCCTTTGATTCATAAACCGTGAACCAGACCACGTTACAACCTTCAAAAGTCCTAATTGAATTCAGGGTTCTTTTGAAAAGCATACTACAACGAGGTTGCGTAAACTGACTCCCAAGTTCTTTACCAATCATTTGTTTTCTTACCTTTGCTTTATCTTTAATGTTGTCTCAACCGCCGTGTTTTGACAATGTTTTTTTTTTTAATTACTTTACATCAATAAATTTCATTCCAAAAATGATCCTTGATTTCAAACTTTGCATTGAACTTTGCATTAAAATTACCAGGTTTGTACAAACATTTTTTATTTGCAAATAAACTTTCCTCATCAAGGAATTTTCAAACAGTTGAGAGACTTGGTCGGTGATCTTATCAGGGGCAATTTCTCCTTAGGTCCTATGGTTCAAGAGTTGTTGATTAGTGCAAGTTATTCTCAGATATGGTTCTCTGCAAGATTCATCTCTGGGTTATTTTCTCAACAATCATTTCAAGAACTGAATCCATTATCAGTTTACCTTCATTAGTCATTGAACTTGGGGCAATTTTTCTTCAAGAATCTCCAAGCAGCTTTGCATGATTTCTCTCAAAAGATTTTCAACTTGATGCAGTTTACTGGTGGGACAGAGATTTGTTCAACAATAGCATTTCTAATTTCTGAGCAGACTGGCATGAGATGCTCCCTTTTGCTTTGCATGGGTATCGTACATATGTCCGCACTTCAACAGGGGCAACCCCTTTCTCACTTGTTTATGGTACAGAAGCAGTGCTCCCTGTCGAAGTTGAGATCCCATCAATGAGAATTCTGATGGAAGCCAAGTTGACTGAGGCTGAATGGTGTCAAAGTAAATTTGATCAGTTGAACTTGATTGAAGAAAAGAGAATTAAAGCGTTGTGTCATGGTCGGTTGTACCAACAAAGAATGAAGAAAGCTTTTGATAAGAAGGTCAAACCTCGTGTATTCAGAGAAGGCGACCTCGTGCTCAAAAAGATTCAGTCTTTCCTTAAAGATTCTCGGGGCAAGTGGACTCCGAACTATGATGGCCCATATGTTGTTAAGAAAGCCTTCTCTGGCGGTTCATTAATTCTTGCAACTATGGATGGTGAGGAGATCACTCGTCCTGTGAAGGTGGGTGCAGTCAAGAAATACTTCGCCTAAAAAAATAAAAAAAAAATAATAATAATAATAATAAAAGAACAGCTCGCTAAGTTGAAAACCCGAAAGGGCGGCTTAGGCAAAAATGAGCGTCTCGGTGGATTGAAAACCCGAAAGGGCGGTCCAGGCAAAAATTAGAGACAAAAACAGAAATAATTATCCCGGTAGATTGAAAATCCGAAAGGGCAATCTAGGCAAAAGTTAGGGATCATGGCAAGTAACTGCGTCGACAAACTGAATCACTTGTAGTAACCGAGGATTTCAGATTCTATCCCTCAGAAGAATTGTTCATCAAAGATTCTTATTCACTCATCCTGGACTGAAGTTTCGGACACAGTGGAGTTCAAAGTTGATAGGGAGAATAGTGATCATTGTATCTCAATGTAGTCCTTTCCATGTATTTACCATTTTTCAAACTTGTAATGATCCATGGAGTCACGCCATTTGCTGTAAATTTAATCTTTGAAGATTTCAAAAACTTTTTTTTCTTTTGATATATGAACAAAGAAAGGTTATCAACAGTGATTCCAAGAATGGTAAAGTCTGGATGTGTGTAACTCGTCTCTCCCAAAGCAGGGTTTGATTCGGTTGTTCCTGGATAGTCTTGACAGATTGATGTTAATGATGTTTTGTTCCCCAACCATGATGTTGAATGGAGATTGTATGTGTTCCCCAGAAGAATTGTTGGAAGGGAGGTTTCAAGAGAATCCCTAGCTGAGTTTTGATCTTTTCCTCAACATGTTATCTTTGAATTGAGAAGTATTGGGAATCCCCAGCTGAACTCATGTTCCTCAGCTTGATTTGTTTGCATCTTTGAATATAGAAGTATTGATATAGCAGTCAGTTTAGAGGTTTTCTTTTACCCTATGTTGGGTATTGATTTAAAATCCCTTGTAACTGTGTTGTGGCTATGATGTTAACTTCTGATATCCCCATATGGATCCCCAGTAGGCCTGCATGTGTTGATCTCCAGCAGGTTCCTATGTGATTTTTAGCAAGTTTGGCACTCTATCCCCAAGCGGAGCAGGAGTTGTATGACGGTTATTCTTTGTGAAGTTTGATTTTTATCAAGAATATTTTCATCCTCAGCAGATTATACCCTTTGCCTCAGCAAGATGATATTCCTAGCAGATGCTGTTTTATCATGATTTAAGCCTTGTAGTAGGATTGTATTCCTTTGATGGCTTGTGATATTCCCCTGCATATTTCAAGTTGAATCTCCAGTTGTTCCCTGCATTGTTGCCTTGGGGTTAGCCGAGTATCCGGTTGTTGTGGTGTTCACGTCACCTGTTTATTTATCTTTATGTCTGTTTTGTCAGCATATTCACAAGCATATTCATACGCATAAGCATAGCATTGTTTGCTTGCATTCTTGCGTTTATCATTGTTATCTGCTCTTGGGTGTGGATTTTCCCCACAGAGTGTGTGTGTCGTATTTCCTCTCAAGTTTAGAGTGTCGACCATTAAGCAGAAAGAGTTAATCCTTTCTAATTCCCCACTGAGTTTGTTTCTCATGGAAGATATTGATTTAGTTTCCTCCCCAGTTTATTATCTGGATGGATTTTCCCCAGTTGAGATATTTCCTCCTTGGGATGAGTCTTGTTTGACCGTTTCTCTCCAATTTGTTCTTGGATTGAACTTTGGTCCCCCTTTTGTGGATATATTTGCTTTGGAATTAAGCTGTCATTATTTGATAGTGGGCAATATTTTCCCCAGCTTGAGTATTGTTACTTTGGAATTAAGCTATCAGTAAATCGATAGTTCTTTTACTTGTACTCCTACCCAGTAAATCAGGTAGTCGTGATGTGTTCTACCCAGTAAATCCGGTAGTCAAGTTATTTTTTCCTCTTACCCAATAAAAAGGTAATGTAATCAGATATTTTCCTCTTACCCAGTAAAAAGGTAATTTGATTGAGTTCCTACTCAGTAAATCAGGTAGTTGAAAATTTCTTACCCAGTAAAAAGGTAATAGAAGTTGTTTCCCTTTGATTGAGTTCCTACCCAGTAAATCAGGTAGTTGATGATTTCTTATCTAACTCAGTATTTTTCCATTTTTTGGATTCAAATACAGTGTTTGATTGACATTTCTGACAGGGTGTTTATTTCTCCCTGGTTGAATTTTGTTCCTTGATTATTTCATATCTTTTCCCAAGTGGAGTCTGTTATCCAGTGATTTATTTTCCTGGTAACTCTTTGTTTGTCTGTTGTGTCCCCAGCGGGATTTTCTTCTGTGTCCCCAAGTTTTTGCTTTTCTCTGGTGGTCATGTTTTCCCCACAGAGATCTTGGGTTTGCATATCATATTCATATCATATCATTTGTTCTCTTAGGACAAAAATTGGGTTTTCTGTATTTAAGTCTCTCCCATCTTGTAGAGACGAAGATGTCAATCTTCATATCTCCGGATTGAAGAAACTTAAATAGGGGCAGCTGTAACACCCTAATTTTTGCCCTAAGACTGTTTTGCATATCATCTGCATTTTGCATACAAACAAGATCGCACAGGTTTCGAGTTTCTCCTCAGATCGGGTCTATGCTTCGCAGGGAATCACCATTATTTTTACTGTTTTATATTTGTTTATATTTACTGACTTCTAACCAAAATACAAAAAAATATGTTGCAGTGTTCTTCTTCTTCTCTGTGTTGCAGGTTTGCGAGGATGAGACAGTAATTTGATTCAGATGCGTTTGTTCAATCACAATGCGTTTTCAAGTGGATATTTGACCTAATCTGGTCAAACTATTAAAAGATTGTGTTGACTGTCAGTTGTGTGTGCCAGTAATTCATTCATCAGGCAATGTGTTTTCAAAGTACCAAGTTGGTTTGTGTGACAGTTGTTTTCTGTACAAAGTTTGGTTTGTTCATCAGTTGTCAGGCGAAGTTTGGCTTAAATCTTCAGTGTTTATCAGTTCATCAGCAATTCATCTGAGGATTTATTTTCCTCAGTTTGGTTTCGAATTATCAGGGCGAATTTCAGACAATATCAGTGACTTTGGTGTTGGCAAGTGGTTCAGTGGTTCTGTGATTGGCTGTATTCATTTCATCAGAGGTTTGTGCAACAGAAATCGAGATTTGTTTGTGGGCTAAAAAAAAATCAAATTCCATCTATCATCCATTTTTTTTTCCGATTAGACAATTATCCATACTTCGATTTTTGTTACCATCCATTTTTTTTTAGAAATTCTCTTATCATTTTCTTTTCCCATATTTTTAATTCCAAATTCAATATCCAAATTATTCAATTTCTATCCATCCTCGATTTTTATTCAAATATCTACTTTTATCAAATTCATTTTTTCAAATTCTAAACTTCTATAATATCCATTTTTTTTCTCTCTCTTTATAATCCCAATATTCCTATTATCACAATAAGACAAAAAAAAGCATTAGTCATTTTTTTTATAATTCTTTTTTATCCATTCTCATTTTATATATATATATATATATACTACAAAAATAATTCCATTTTTTCTTTAATCCCTATATCTAAAAAAATAATTGAAAAATATATAATATGGAATTCATCAAGCCATAGGCCCATTGTTTTCATATGCTAAGCCTATGCCCTTTTGCCTTGTTGCATCCAATACCAGGCCCACCAGCTAGCTACAACATACAGCAGCCGAATCAACAAATCCTAGCCTCACGCCTTTCCACTTGAGCCAAAATAACAAAACTCAAGCCATCTCCCGTAAGCTTCTCGTTCCGTATCACGCCGCATCAGCTAACACCAACAAGCCTCAATTCAAGCCTATCTACAACCAGCCTTTTGCCAAGTACAAGCCAACTTGCACTAACATTCAACTCGCGCCGTACAACAAACCTTCATGCCGCACCTTCAGCTTCATATCACAAGCCAATTTGCTCACTTCATCCTACACCAAGGCTAAGCCACACGCCGTACCCGGCTTACCAAGTCCCAACCACAACTAACAGCAGGCCCATCTTGCTAATATTCTTGCCCAACATCAGCTTTACACCATCCGCACGTGACAACTTCATAACAAGCCTAGGCTTCTCCTTTCAACACAACCGCAAGCCTCACTTCAGCTGCCAAGCCAAAACCTTCGTATCACACCAGCCGTACCAAGCAATTTCCTCACATCAGCAAAACTTCCAACAAGTTGCCCAGCCCAAAACGGCTTCCCGCTAGCGAAAATGAAATATCTTGCGCACGAGCCAAGCACGAGAATGAGACCTGAAACCAAAATAACAAAACGCAATTCATCTCAGCATAAAACGCAACATCAAAAAATGGAAAATGAAGCACGAGATTTTCATGAACCAAAACGCACCGAATCAGAATCAAAACGGCAACGTAACTTGCTCCAATTTCTTCACTGATTTTCCTATAAATTAAGAGCTTTCTTCACTTTCAAAATCAAGCTTCATGAGCCTCTCGAACCTTTGTTGAATTGAACCCTAATACTTGTAACTCTCATCCACTTTCATTTTCGTTTCACAAAATCCCTAAATCCCCAAAGCTTCTTTCAAATCCCCAAATAAAAATCGAATTGAGAGAAGAGAGAGATTGAGATTCCGAGTGAGAGAGAGGAAGAGAACCGAAACGGGTTTGTTTGTGTGATTGAAGCCGGATTCGTGAGAGAGAGAGAGACGTTTCTGTTTGGATATTGAAGGTGAGGATGAAATCCCTCCCTGTTCGCCGCCGTATACCCTTTTCCCCCTGTTTTCGCGTCTCATAGAAAAGGAAGAAGAAGGCTGTCTTCATTTTCTCATTGTTTTCCTTCTTTCATATTATTCTTTATTTATTTATTTTTAAAAAAAAAGAAAATGAGTATGTAAGGATACATTGGGCTTGGTTTAGATCTTTTGGATCTATTTGGTACCTCAACCCGTGACTATCTTCACCCTCCCCTTTGTTTCAATTTTTTTTTAATTTTTGTTTTGTTCTATTTTTGTTTAAAGTTTTTTTAAGATGAAGAGGTATTTTAATAATATTCTCTTTAGGATATTATTAAAATTCTTTAAGAAAAATATTTGGAAAACAATTTAGAAGAAATACGTTAATAAAAAGATTTTTTAGAAAGAGTTTAGAAAATGATTTTAAAAATATTTTGATTCCTTTTTAAATCTATTTTTGGATCCATTATTCTTCATCTATTTTTAATTTTGGTCGATGACAATCTTCCGATTCGGGATTGTTGATTTCCGATTAAGTTTAATCTTCATTATTTCAAATCTATGGGTGAATGATCATTTGGATCATTCTCCATACTTTGAGATTGTGATAGGTTGCTAATCGAGAAATTCAACGATAATCTCGATTAAGATTAGACCTTCCTCTTTCTTTTAGTGTGACATGTTTTCGGAGAACGATCCATTATATCGTTTCTCTAACATGTATTAACACGAATATTTTCCACTTTAATTAGTGGTGGCCGGCCTCATTTGTAGGGTAATTACTTCGTAAATTACTCGGCGATTGCTTAACATAGACCTATATTAGTCCCGATTCGATTAAAGATCCACTTGGATCCGGTTGCCTCGGTTTTTATTTTCATTGTTGTGGTTGTGTTTGATTAAGTTCATCATACCACCTTATATTGTATATAATATAATAATGTGAATATAATTGTTTAAGTTTAATCTCTTGCACCCTATCCTTTTATTTTAATCTCTTGCTCCCTTATCTCCTTATTATATTTTGCCATATTATATCATATATCATTGTTAATATTCATATTGTGCTTATTAATATTCATATTGTGCTTGTTTTTATTTTGTCCATTTGGACATCAAAATACTTAATAAAGGATTAAACTCTTAAAAAAAAAACTTGTGACTTCTAACATTGGACTTATGGTTACTATCCCGAACTTTTGGAGATTGGACTTAGACCTTTTAGGATTCCTTTTGCTCAAGTTGGAATGGTTAAAACCTTGGCCTCAAATGATGTCATTAACTTTTGAAGATGGAAGTCCGAACTTTGAAGATTTGTACATATTGGTCTTGGTAACTTCTTTCCTTAGCTTTTAATTCAAGCATTAAGATTAGTCTCTTCATCTCCTCCCCATTCTTTAATTTTCAAAACTTCTTCCTTTTTTCAAAACCTTCTTATTTCTTAAACTTCAAACAATTTCATAAACAAACCTTGATTTCGATCAAGAGATTTTTAACCTTTTCCTTTCATTTTCTTAATCAAATATTAATTCATGTAAATATATTAAAACCATCTTTGTACATACTTTAAAAAAATACAAATCCACTCAATTGTTTTGTGCCTTGTGCACCTTTCTTCTTTTCCATATGTTTAGATATGATTCATCCCTTTTAGCGGAATTATTCGCTAAGGGATGACGACTTATCTTTACATCTTAAAATTAATTCAACACACTTATTCTTTTCAAACTTTGTACCACGAACTACGAGGTTTTGATCTCGCATTGCACTTTGTGGGTACGTAGGCATAAGGCTTTAAAACCTTATCAAACACAAAATCATTAAAAAATATTCTTCTTCTCATCTCTTCCATCATTTTAAACAAACCAATTTCAGACCAAAAAGCAATAAGTATTTCAAAGGGCTCCCGTGGAGTACCACGGATGAGTCGGGTGCCTAAAACCTTCCCGGTTCATAACCAATCCCCTTACCCAATCTCTGTTTATTTCTTTTAGCTTTTGCTTATTAGAATCCTAGGTTTTTATTCGTTCTTTTACCTTTTTCCATTCGGAAATAAAGAAAAGCGCGGTGGCGACTCTGTGTTAATCGAGTTAAGTTAATCAATAGCTTACACTCACGATTTTACCGCTACAGTAAGGACTACCTATTCCTTAATAATAGGGATAGTCTTACCGTTTGAAAGAACATAAGAACAGTAAAGACTTAATATAGGGAAGGTTCCTCTTAATTACTTGCTCACCTTTTCAAAATACTCTATTACACTCCATATTTCAAACAAATTTTCAAAACAAAGTCTTTATATACATCCATACGAGGATCATTATAAAGTACTTAGAAAATTTTTAATCACACACTACACCTTTCTCAAAACAATTTAAAGTGAGCTAAGTAACTAAGAGCCAATGGATAACCATGGATATAAAGGGTGCTAACACCTTCCCTTTGTATAACCTACCCCCCGAACTCAAAATCTTTTTAAGGTCTTTCCTGTTCTTTTATGTCCTTTCCTTTTGGATAAAATAAAAGTCGGTGGCGACTCTTGCTATCCGCAACATTTATAGAAAGTAATTTCTCCCACCGTGTTACATAAGGTTATGATGTATTCAAAGTTAAAAGAATTGATTCATTAGTGGATTATTTTCAAAGGTCTCATTAATTTCAAATGAAGAAGTTAAGAATGTTGAAGCTTGGTCTCATTTGGAATTTAAATTTTATAGTTTTAATCAAGAATCAAGAGCTCATTATTCTCATTTCATGGTTTGTTCAAGTCTGAAGCAAATGGAAAAGAGAGATGCAACATGACAAGATACACACAAGTTCTGAAGTTCCAAAAATGGCGTATTGGTCACAAAATATTTGATTCCATGAGTTATTTACAACAAAACTGTCATAAAAACATGCAATAAGCCCATGACATTACAAAGTATATACATAATACTCTTGACTTAAAGTATGTGAACTCATTCACTAAAGTTGCTACATGGCCCATATTCCAAATGGTTACAAGTCTGAGCCAGTTTACTTCAATGTGACCCACAGAATTACCAAATACACACAGCTAGGGATTCGACGGAAATTTACAACAACTCCAAACCCAACGTTCCATGGGCTATATGCCACTATATGAGCCCCCACTTCTTTTACCTACAAGGACAATAATGAAAGCAATTCAAAGGCAAGATAAACTAATGGTAAACGCAAGTTACTGCAGTAACTCATATGTTGAATAAAAGAGGAGTAAAAATCAACATACTCATAATTATGTTAACAAAGAAATCCAAATCAGGGCATAAATAATCCATGATTGTAGCCAAACCTATCATGTGTATGACTTTGCCGTCAAGCATTTGCAGCAGCCAATAACTTCATCTATAACTTCATCTATGAACCAAGTCGAAATAATAACTTTCTCAAAGCCAGCTGCTACCAACGTGAAGCTTTCGTCAGCATCTGAAGCCGTTTCGGGATTCTCCCATAGCACCCATAAGCCTCCTCATGTTGCTAACCACAATTGCATTCTCCCAATTTTCCAAGTCGTTCTCATAATGGACACGCAACATACACCATGTCGCTCCCCCGAAAAGACACCTGGTCAGACAGGGTACAGACGCGAACGGTCGGCGAAAGGAGAAAAGAAGGTGAAGATGAATAGAGTCGACAGCTAGGCATTTTTATCCCGAAGGAAAGGTAATGCTGCATAAATCTGGAAAGATATGGATAAGACAGTTGCGAACCAGAGAAACTGAGAAAGGGGGTTGGTTACAATCTGGGAAGGTATTAGCACCCAGATTGTCTGTCGTACTCGATGGGATCCACGCTTAAAATATTGTGTTAAAAGGGGTAGCGTCTGTGCTATCTGTGTGCAAAAGCTGGAAAAGAAATATACAAGTGTCGGTGTAAAAAGGTGAATGCTCAGGAACTGAGGCTTAAAGGATAATGCTGGAAGAGGGGGAAAGAGGCATAGACTTTTATTCGATAACAGTTAAGTTATGCCTACGTATCCTCTCGTGCAATGAGGAAGTCAGAACACCGTAGTTTGACTCAAAGAGACTGAAAGATAAATTGACTGATGAACTGCTTGCTTGTCTATGCTCAAGTGAATGACTTGTCTGGCTCAAGTGCTAATTGTCTTGCATTAGACAGAAGAAGCAAGTTCTCGTTTGTGAGTGAAGATGATGAGAAAAGAATCCCGGAGGAGACGATTATTGTTTGTTTTTGGTGTTTTCAATCTTTTATTGCTTTTTGTGTTTGTCATAAGTTAATGAGCTTAATCCTAAACCAAGGGTTAGTAAACTCATCATATCCTCCCTTTGATTAGGGATAATGAGAATACCTTAAGTATGAGATAAACATCTCAACTTAATTGCCATGATGGTGTAGGACTAAGATCATTAACCTACTTGTGATTATTTAGGTGTTTTTGAGTTTTTGTTTAGTGTTAAGTAATGAGTTTAAGCCATAATCAAGGATTAGTGAACCCATTACACCATCCTAACAGAAGGATAATAGATGAGCACACTTAAGCTGAGGAAGATACCTCAACTTAATCCATGATTAGGGAATAACCTCATGACAAAACAAGCCTTTATTAAAGTGGATTTTAATTAAGGGTGAGATTAAGAAGTGAGTTTTATGATTTGTAAGACAACTTGAGGAGGACTTGTCCATTAACACTAGGGTTAGTCCTTCTTAACCAATAAAGGAAGAATTAGAACCCTAATGCAAGGCCCAAGTTACAAGTTAATGTCTTGGTGATTATTAAGATGGATTGATTAAGAGGTTTAAACAAATTAAGGGTTTAACACTTAGGATTAAAGTTATACACTTCATCCTAAGAGAAGGATGCAGGCATAACCCTAATTCCAAAGTCCTAAAGCCTTAAAGGTTTAGTCTCTAATGATGAGGTGAGAAGAGAGACACAAAGAAGACTCAAAGGTAAAAGCTAAAGGGGGACTACTTAAAACCCTAATTATTATCATGCTTGGATGTTCCTATGGTTTGTAAGGCATGAGAAAGATCTTAAAAGAAGCCACCAATGGAAGAAGCGGAGGAGAGGAGGAGAAGCAGAAGAAACAAGTTACTTACTTCACTGAAGAAGATAAGTAACTTGGGGAAAGAAAGTGAATGATGAACATAAATGAGCAAGCTCACTCTAAGGCAAAGAAAAATGCAGCAATGATGCATATGAAGAATGAGAAGAGAAATGAGAAGTGAAGCCAAATTCACTTCTCAAGTTACTTACCACCTGAAAAGATTAGTATAAGGAAAGAAATGAAATGAAATGAAGCATATGCAAAGGCAAATATCAGAACCAGAAGCATACACAAGATGAAAATGATGCTATGAGATGATGCAAAGGCAAACCAAGTGCTATGAATGTTCATACAAAAAATAGAATGCAAATGAAGCATGTGGGAAGCATGAAAACACATGGATATTTATGAAATGAAATGAATGCAAAGAATAGAAAATGTATGGGGTTCCAAAAAAGAAAAGAATTTTCAAAGTTAGGGTTCCAAAAAGGGAATTTTATGAACCCTAAATTCAAGAAAAATGTCAAAGTTGGATCAAAACCAAAAAGAAATTTGTATGAATGGTTTGACAATGTTTCTAAATATCCTAAGATGCAATGTGAATTTTTTTTGGAATTTTTAGAAACTTAAATGGTATTTTAATTAATTAATTTCCATTAATTAATTAAAATAAACATTTAAATATTTTTTAAATGATTTTTTAAGGCAAAAAATAAAAATAAAAATGTTTTTGGGTGAAGAAAAATATTTGGAATTAAAATGCAGAAGGAAAATGTTTTAGGATTTTTCTAAGTATTTTAAATAAAATGCACAAAATAAAGGCTATTTAAATGAAATAAAATTAAAATAAGGGAAAGTATGACAATCCAAGGGATCGGGTTCAAATTGGGGGGGATGCATTGACCAGCGCGCAATCTAAAGGTCCAGATTCAATCTGGCCTAATTCTAATTAATTAAATAAATTAAAATGATTAGGGTTAAGTGAAATGATCTCAGCCCTCCACACACGCGCGAAACTCAGATCCTACGCTCCAGATTCAAACTCAGCTAATCACCTGAGATTAGCCCTAATCCAACTCAGACGGCCGAAACAGTACTCCGGTCGTCTTCTCCGACAGGGTAGTTTCTCAAACTCTCTGTCGCTCCCGATAAATGGGAAACGGGCCCAGATAAAGGTACAGACGCGAACGGTCGGCGAAGGGAACAGTGAGAACACACAGCCGTGAACTCACTGGAGAATGAATAGAGTCGCCAGCTAGGCATTTTTATCCCGGAGGAAAGGCAATGCTGCATAGACCTAGAAAAAGATGGATAAGACGGTTGCGAACCAGAGAGACTGAGAAAGGGGGTTGGTTACAACCTGGGAAGGTATTAGCACCCAGATTGTCCGTCGTACTCGACGGGATCCACGCTTAAAAGATTTGTGTTTTAAAGGGGTAGTGTCAGTGCAATCTGTGTATAAAAAGCTGGAAAAGAATGTACATGTGTTAGTGTAAAGGAAGTGTGAAGTGTATAAATGATGTGTCAGTGTAAGAACAAAAAATGAGGTGCTCAAGATCATGAGGCTTAAAGAATGAAGCTGGAAGGAGGGGGAATATACAGAGACTTTTGTTCGATAACCGTTAAGTTATGCCTACGTATCCTCTCGTGCAATGAGGAAGTCAGAACACCGTAGTTCGACCCAAAGAGACTGAAAGATAAATTGACTGGTGAACTGCTTACTTGTCTATGCTCAAGTGTATGACCTGTCTGGCTCAGGTGCGAACTGTCTTGCATTAGACGGGAGAAGCAAGTTCTCGTTTATGAGTGAAAGTGATGAGAAAAGAATCCCGGAGGAGACGATTATTGTTTGTTTTTTTGAGTTTTCAGTCTTTTATTGTTTTTTGGATTTTGTCATAAGTTAATGAGCTTAAGCCTAAACCAATGGATTTAGTAAACTCATCACATCTTCCCTCTGATTAGGGGTAATGAGAATACCTTAAGTGTGAAGTCAGATTCTCACACTTAATCACCTTTGGTGTAGGATTAAGATCATTAACCTACTTGTGATTATTTAGATGTTTTTGGTGTTTTTGTTTAGTGTTGAGTAATGAGGTTAAGCCATAATCAAGGATTAAACAGACTCATTACACCATCCTAATAGAAGGATAATAGATGAGAATGTTTAAGCTGAGGAATGCTCCTCAACTTAATCCATGGTTAGGGATTAAACTCATGACAAAACAAGCCTTTATTGAGTGGATTTTAGTTAATGATATGATGATGAAGTGAGTTTTAGGGTTTATAAGACAACTTGAGGGGGACTTGTCCATTAACACTAGGGTTAGTCCTTCTTAACCAGTTAAGGAAGAATTAGAACCCTAATGCAAGGCCCAAGTTACAAGTGTGATGTCTTGATGATTATTAAGTGAATTGATTAAGAGATTTAAACACATTAAGGGTTTAACACTTAGGATTAAAGTTATACACTCCATCCTAAGAGAAGGATGCAGGCATAAGCTTAATCACAAAGCCTTAAAGCCTTTAGGGTTTAGTCCCTGATTATGAGATGAGGAGAGATGACTCAAAAGAGACACAAAGGTAAAACTAAGAGGGGGGACTAATCCAAACCCTAATCATTGTCATGCTTGGTTGTTCCTAAGGTTTGTGAGGTTTACAAGAGAAGATCTTCAAAGGAACCACCAGGAAGCAAATGAAAGGATCAAGAGAAACAAAGTAACTTGCTTCATTCAAGAAGTCAAGTCACTTGAGGAAAGAAAGTGGGGAGAAGAAGAATGAGCAAGCTCAAACTCAAACACATATAGAAAATGCAGCAATGGATGCAAGAGAGATGAAAAGAAAGGTTATGAGAAGTGAAGGCAAATTCACTTCCCAAAATCACTTACCACCTGAAAGGTTAGAAAAGGAATGCAATGCAATGCAAAATGGGATGAGATGACATGATGAGAAACAAAACCAGAAGCATATACATGATGCTAATGATGCTATGAGATGCTGCAAACATGAGGCAGCACATGGAAATGATCATACAAGTTCATGAATGCAAATGAAGCAAGTTGAGACACATGAACATACATGAAAAGTTATGAAGTGCAAAGGGCATACAATATGGCAAATACATGGTACAATGATCAAACATGCTTGCAATATGTCTTATGATGTCAAATGAATCACATGGATGCTTGAAATGTCATGGCAAGTCATATTATGCAAGAGAATGCAAGATGGATGCATATGGAAGCCCAAATTAGGGTTTATGAACCAAACATCAAACACAAACCAAAATCAGAAGCAAACCCTAAGATAAAAAATGGAAAATGCCACCCAAAGGACCCCTAATCCTATACTAAACCAATGCCCAAAGGAGAGGTCTCAACTCTTAACCAATCTCAAGTTATGATTTTTACAAGATTCCAGGGTTTTTAGGGTTCCTAAACAAAAGAAATGTCAAACAAATTAAAAATGCAAGATCAAATCATGGCCATTTAATCTCACAAACTACATGCTAAACATAATGCAATGCAAGAAGAATCAATGTCCAACTCTTCATAGATAGGCAGAAATGATTTTTTGAACTATGGATCAAATTAATGCATAAAAATGATTTTAATTCAATGAGAAATTCTTAAAATGCATCAAGATCAAAAAATAAATTTGGTTTGAAGGTTGGACAATGTTTCTAAATGTCTTAGAACACTTCATGAATTTTTTGGTGATTTTTAAATACTTAAAAGTATTTTTAATAGATTAATTTCCATTAATCAATTAAAAATAATCTTTTAAATATTTAAAAATACTTTTTTAATGCTAAAAATAAAAACAAAAATATTTTTGTGTCCTAAAAATTAATAAAACTCTCAAGAAAAAGTTTCATAATTTTTAGACATTTTTTACTATTTTAAATAAATTAGGCAAATTAAATGAAAGAAAAAGAAATAAAAATGAATTTAAACTGAATTAAGTGAAAGTATGCTGATCCAACGCGTGAGATTTAAAGTGGCCAGGGCGGGAATTGACTTGGCGCCAGATCTCACGGTCCAAATTCAAAAATGACTAATTAATGCTTAAACCCTAATTACGCCGTTAATCACTCTCAGATGACCGGAACAGTGTTCCGGTCATCTTCTCCGTTCACCCCAAAAATCAATCCCCCTCCCCAGGCCATTTTAGGAGCCCTAACTCTCCAGAAACCATCTACCAACTATCCTAAACACGAATCCAGCATCAAGTCATGTTAAAACTCAAACACAAACAAGAATCGAAGCAAAGAAAATTCTAGGTCAAACTTTCAGAACACCATAAGATACTCATTTCTTGCTCATTTTCAAAAGTAAATAGATCCCAATGATCAGTGCAACATACACAACAAGATTCTAACAAGAAAAAGGAGTTCTGGAAAAAAAGTTCATGGTGTCACCTGAGATGGAGCTTTTGATTCAGGAGCTTTCTGGATGGTTCTTTGGCTCAAACAGGTCCCAATGATCCCCCTTTGAAGCTTTAGAAGCTTAGTTGGAGTTTAAACAGCCTCTTGAGTGAGTTTGCAGGAGCTCTGACCAAGGGAGTGTGAAAATCGTGTTTGTGATATGGAGGGTCTCAGGCCAAAACAAGGGTTGGTTTCTGGTCCATGAAGCAAGGTGAGTTGATTGGTGAAACTTGTTTGGATGTTTGTGAGTTGAGCAGAGAGATTCGAATGGTTTTGCTCTTGGGAGTGAAAATGGGGAAATGGTGTTCTTGTGTGTTTCTGGCTTGTTTCTTTGTTGGTTTTATGTTCAGTGTGACAAGGTGAGGATGATGGTGAGACTTGCTTGAATGTTTGTGAGGGAAAGGGGCAGATTCGAAGGAAAATGCAAATGAGGGTGATTTGGTGAATGTGATGCTATGGTGTGTTTCAGCTTGGCCTGGTATATGAAATGGCCTGCATTTGGATAGTATAAACAATTGCAAGTGGCCAGAGGATGTGACATGGCCTGTGGTGATTGGGATGTTTGCTTTTGCCAAAAGTCAACTTTTTTGTAAGAGAAGCATGGGCTTGGTTCTAGCTTGGTACAAAGGCTAGGGCTGGCGCAGCATGATGTGTGTGTGATGTTGGGAAGGTCCAGCAGCCAAGGTAACTAGTTGGTGAAGTGTGATCATGAGTTTTGCAAGTTGATCACTTTTGAAACTTCATGAAAAAGTCTTGCCATACAAACCATGAACATGAGGAACTTTGGTCCAATTCTGATTTTTAGAGCTCATGGAATGTTTGTGTCATGGTTTGATGTCAACTAGAGGTTACAAACAGCCTTGGTTCATGATCTTGCAAACTTTCCATTTGGTGCACATCTTGAAAATCAATGATTTTGGCCAACTTTGTCACACCATAACTTTTGATCCAAGAAGAATTAGATCATGTTCTTGTACTTTTTGAAAAGGGAAAAATGTGATCTACAACTTTCATGACCAAGGTTTTTCCATTTGAAGCTTTCTTGGATCCAAAATCAAGGCTTGAAAAGTGACCTAAAATGAAGCATTCTTGAAAAGTCAACTATGCCCAAAAAGTCAACACTTGCAAAAACTCCAAATTCTTGATTTTTGTGAACCTCAATCTTCTTCCATGATCAAATAAAGACCATATACACTCAAAATGATGAAGATCACCCCTTGGTTGGGTCATTGGGGGCCTCAGATGCCCTGATTTTACACTGACTTGTCTGAAAAGTCAACTCTTGATCAGATGACTTCCCCATGGAATTTCTTCATGAAAATTGATATGCATACTCTCTATACCATATAGAGACCAATGGAAACAAGAATGACCAAAAAATTTGGAGTTATGGCCTCTGAAACCAAAACCCTAATTTTAGGTCAACTGTGCAGTCAAGCTTGGCTCTGCTTCCATACCAATCCCAGTTCTTGTGATTCTTTGGCATTCTTGACTTGGAGAGGATATAATATGATATAAGAACACATATGGATCCCTTTGAAGTGATTGGTGTCCTTTGGAGTGGCCCAAGAAGCTCTTGGATTGCTCAGATCACAAACCCTAGATGCAGATGACTTAGAACCAATGCAGTGAATCAAAATTGTGATATGAGATGATATGATTGTGTTTATGCATATGAAATGACCACAAGCCATGGTGTGAAAGGGTGAGGGCAAATTTGGGGTGTTTACAGCTGCCCCTATTCAAACATGAGTTAGCTGTGCAGGATGTAAGCAACGGCTTAACAGGCAAACAAGATAACTTGTGGTTGAATACCAAAGACAGTCCAAAATTTGCACTCACAGAATGAAGAAGAAAGGGATATAGATTGTAAAAGAAAACAAAGTATATTGTAAAGTGTGGGCGACGGAGGACGACCGTCGAGCAGAGGACGACTGCTGGGTAAAGAGCAATGACGGGGACGGCCGACATGCTGGGGAAAGTGCTGAAAATAAAGCAATGACGGGGACGGCCGACATGCTGGGGATAAAAGGTAAAGCCAAGACGGGGACGGCCGACTGGCTGGGGAAAATAAGATATTATGATGGGGACAGCCATCACGATAAAGCTGTAAAGTTTTCTGGGGATAAATGAAACATGACGGGGACGGCCATCAAGTTCATAAAGCAGGGTAACCGACGATGGGGACGGCCATCGGGCTAAAAGAAAAGGAAAAGGGACCACGACGGGGACGGCCATCGGGTTAAAGAATAAATGAAATAAACAGATGATGGGGTACGGCCATCAAAGGTGAAGGACGATCACCTAGCAGGGGACGGCTGCTCTGTTGGGAATAAAAGGAACATGATGGGGACGGCCATCAAAGGTGGAGGACGACCACCTGGCAGGGTACGGCTGCCGAAAATATCAACGATGGGGACGGCCATCGGATGAGCATGATGGAGGACGACCATCAAGAGGTGGAGGACGACCACCTAGCAGGGGACGGCTGCTCTCAGGGTTCATCATGACATAGGACGAATGCCAGGTAACCAAAATCAACAATGGGGACGGCCATTGGATAAAATTGATGAAGGACGATCATCAAGAGGTGGAGGACGACCACCTAGCAGGGGACGGCTGCTAAAAAAATCAACGATGGGGACGGCCATCGGATGAGCATGATGGAGGACGACCATCAAGAGGTGGAGGACGACCACCTAGCAGGGTACGGTTGCTCTCAAGGTTTATCATGACACAGGACGAGTGTCAGATAAAAAGGAAAATTTGCTTTGTTGGTGATCTACTGGGGAATAGTAAACACGGACGAGTGTTTATATCCAAGAAACAAAAGGTATAAGTGTTTAGATGTTTGTGTATAGATTAAAGATGCGGACGAGCATCCTTAAGACTATGATACGGACGAGTATCAGGTAGAAACAAATACTGACGCGTGTTCAGAGATGACGATACGGACGAGTATCACCGGGTTAACAAAGAACACGGACGAGTGTTGAATCTGAGGGGACTTTCTGGGGAATAGTAGACACAGACGAGTGTCTATATTCAAGAAGACATAAGTGTTTGACACGGTGCATGGATTTAAAGATGCGGACGAGCATCCTTAAGACTAAGATACGGACGAGTATCATGTAGAAACAAACACTTGACGCATATTCTGAGATGATGGTACGGACGAGTACCAACTGGTTAACAAAGAACATGAACCAATGTTGAATCTGTGGGGATATGAATGGTATATACAAGATACGGACGAGCATCTGTATAAGTGTAACATGAGTAGTGAGTATGAGTATTGTATAGATGAGTGTTTATCTGCTGGGGAGGGTGACACGGACGAGTGTCAAAAGGAGAAGAGTATAGTATCCACAAGTATATGGGTTGTAAAAAGTGTAAACGACTGCGCTGGGGATATGACACGGACGGGTGTCAAGAAAATGTATAAGTATATGTGAGTGCAAAGAGGATGTCTTTGGCTTTCTGCTGGGGTATGACACGGACGGGTGTCAGGATGTATCTGTAATACGGGTGATCTTGTTTGTAAAGGAGTATTCAGGTGACTTTACTGGGGAAGGATGACACGGACGGGTGTCAACAATGAGTATATACTGGTGTTTGATTGAGAGGCAGCTGTTTTTGCTGGGACTCTGGTGGGGACAGTTTCTGTGTATTGATGAATGGTTATTATTCGCAAGTGCTGGTTTAGAACATGGCTTATGATTATGCTATGTGTTGGATTTTTGCCGTAATGCTCCGTACTAGACGGAATGCTACGCTTTATGGGTGAATATGATGTGAATGCTATGATTATGCAAAGATACCAAACTGGGATCCGGAACCCGTTGCTGCGGAGATCTCCTGGTCGATCTGTTGAAATGGACATCCCAGCTGGGGATGAGATCATCGGTAGATCTAATGATATTTGCTTGGGGATTTGGGTCACTGATAGACCTATCTCGGTAATGAGGGACCCAGCTGGGGTTTGTAGAAGCTTTCTTCACTCTGTTGTGATCTTCTATGCGTTGCTCTTCTGGATAGAGGCTGGAACTCTGTGGGGAAGTGGTTCCCTGGCTTTTGTGCTCGGCCGAGGGTGAGATGGCAACTCGGCTGGGGAGAAAGAGAGGAATCACTGAAAGACCTCCCTAGGGATTCTACTGAAGTGAATTCTTGACTCCGCCGGGGATATGGGCATTTCCTGTGATACCTGCCCATTCTGATGGGGATAAGTAATAAGTGGCCAACTCAGCTGGGAGAAGTCATGGGAGGCAACTCAGCTGGGGAGAGAGCACTTCGGGTGCTAAAATTGAGTGCTGATTTGCCAGCTTGTTGGGATGAAGCTTACATGCCCCAAGTTGCATTCTGGATACCTGCAATCCTGAAAAAGATAGAGAAACGCACAAGGTAATCCCGAGGTATCCTTTACTGGATTCCGTCATAGGAGTTAGGCACTTCTGAGAGTAAGTACATTTCCTGCAAGCACGCTTTTATTTGAAGATAAGCATTTGTATTCTTGTGCAATCAGTTTTTTCTTTTAAGACATCAGACATTTTTTGCAAACAAAAATGTACAAAACGAGACATGACTGAAAATCTGATTTTATTAATTCATATGCCCTGAATTGGCGAGATACAGTCAAAGGAACATATCCCCTGAAATGAGGAGATCGTTACAAATTGAGAAACAAAATGTTGGCAGTGTTGATGACGCTTTAAAGAGCTTCCTCTCTACTATGACCCGTATGACTTTTGACGTTCTTCTCATCTTGCTTTTCGAAGAATGTTGATTCTGATTGAAGCTTAATCCTTTCGAAGCTTACCAAGTTGTAGGTGATACAGACGAATTCAGAATGCAGTTGTTCGCTTATTCCCTCATTTTTGCATGGACCGCCCTTTCGGGTTTTCAATCCATCGGGATACCCATTTTTGCCTGAGCTGTCCAATGCGGCTTTTCAACTCAGCGGGTGTACATTTCTTTTGTTTATTTTCCCTTATTTTTGCCCGAGTCTTTTATTCTGTTTTTGACTCGTCGGGATGCCCTATTTTTGCCTGGACTTACATTCTGTTTTTATGTCCAGCGGGTCATTTTACGCGAAGTATTTTTTAACTGCATCTGAATTCACAGGGGACGGGAAATCTTCGCCATCCATGGTGCTGAGCATCAGTGCTCCACCAGAGAAAACTTTCTTTACCACAAATGGTCCTTCATAATTTGGAGTCCATTTGCCCCTGTGGTCTGTATGAGGAGGGAGGATTCTTTTCAACACAAGATCTCCTACTTGGTACTCTCGGTGCCTGACTTTCTGATCGAAGGCTTTCTTCATCCTTTTCTGATACAGCTGCCCATGACAGATTGCAGCCAATCTTTTCTCTTCAATCAGACTCAGTTGCTCGTATCGGGACCTAACCCACTCTGCTTCGTTCAGTTTAACATCCATCAATACTCGTAGGGAGGGTAATTCAACTTCAACCGGTAGGACTGCCTCCATACCATACACAAGCTGATACGGTGTTGCCCCAGTGGATGTCCTGATTGACGTACGGTACCCATGCAAGGCAAACGGTAGCATTTCATGCCAGTCTTTGTAGGTGACTACCATCTTCTGCACAATCTTCTTGATATTCTTATTTGCCGCCTCAACAGCGCCATTCATCTTTGGCCTGTAAGGAGAAGAATTGTGATGTTGAATCTCGAAGTCCCGGCATAGCTCTGCCATCATCTTGTTGTTTAGATTGGAACCATTATCAGTAATGATTCGCTCGGGCACTCCATACCGACAGATGATATCTCTTTTCAGAAATCTGGCTACCACTTGTCTTGTAACATTTGCATATGATGCTGCTTCAACCCACTTGGTGAAATAGTCAATGGCGACCAGGATGAATCGGTGGCCGTTTGAAGCAGTTGGCTCAATCTTACCAATCATGTCAATGCCCCACATAGCAAAGGGCCAGGGTGAAGACATGATGTTCAGAGGATTGGGAGGCACATGCACCTTATCTGCGTAGATCTGGCATTTGTGGCATTTTCTGGCGTAGGCACAACAGTCTGCATCCATCGTGATCCAGTAATAGCCTGATCTTAGCAACTTTTTAGCCATGGCATGCCCTCCAGCATGGGTACCAAAGGATCCCTCGTGCACTTCATGCATTAACAACTCCGCTTCCGTCTTATCAACACATCTGAGGAGTACCATATCAAAGTTCCTTTTGTATAAAGACCCATCAGTGTTCAGGAAGAAACTACCAGCAAGCCTTCTCAAAGTCTTCTTATCATTGGAAGATGCCCCAGGTGGGTATGTTTGATTCTCCAAGAAGCACTTAATGTCATGGAACCAAGGCTTATCATCTTTAACAACATCTGCTGCGAACACATATGCTGGTTTATCAAGTCTGGACATTGAAATCCGAGGTACAAAGTTAACAGCTTGAACTTTGATCATGGATGAAATGGTAGCCAGAGCATCTGCAAACTGATTCTCGTCCCGAGGGATATACTCAAGTTTGACTGTTGTGAAGAAAGTCAATAACCTCCTTGTATAATCCCTGTAAGGTATCAGATGATCCTGATGGGTGTACCATTTGCCATTGGTCTGATTGATTACCAAAGCTGAATCTCCGAACACGGTCAATGTCTTGATCCTGAGGTCAATGGCTTCCTCAAGACCCATAATGCAAGCTTCGTATTCAGCTTCGTTGTTAGTGCATTTGAAAGTGAGTTTTGCCGAGAAAGGCATGTGAACTCCTTTAGGTGTAATGAGTACTGCACCAACGCCACGACCATTCATGTTGACAGCCCCATCAAACATCATAGTCCATTCCTCTTCCGGGTCAGGCCCTTCAGTGTGAATAGGCTCTTCGTGATCTTTTGCTTTTATGAACATGATGTCTTCATCAGGGAAGTCAAATCTCATAGGCTGGTAATCATCAATAGGTTGCTCGGCAAGATATTCAGATAGTACACTGCCCTTGATGGCTTTCTGAGATGTGTACTGGATGTCATATTCTGTGAGAATCATTTGCCATCTTGCAACCCGTCCGGTAAGAGCTGGTTTCTCGAAAATGTACTTGACTGGGTCCATCTTTGAGATCAACAAAGTAGTGTGGGTCAACATATACTGTCTCAGTCGGCGAGCAGCCCACGCTAAAGCACAGCACGTTTTCTCGAGCAGTGAATAACATTGTTCACAGTCGGTAAACTTTTTGCTTAGGTAGTATATTGCATACTCTTTTCGACCAGACTCGTCATGCTGGCCCAGCACACACCCCATTGACTCTTCTAATACTGTCAGGTACATTATCAGAGGTCTTCCTTCAACTGGAGGCATAAGGATTGGAGGTTCTTGCAGATATTCTTTGATCTTGTCGAAAGCCTTCTGGCAGTCTTCGTTCCATCTGACCGTCTGTTCTTTTCTTAACAGCTTGAACAAGGGTTCACAGGTTGCTGTAAGGTGAGATATGAATCGTGAGATGTAGTTCAATCGACCTAAGAACCCCCGAACCTCCTTCTCTGTCCTCGGTGCAGGCATCTCTTGAATAGCTTTGACTTTATCATGGTCAACTTCAATCCCTTTCTCGCTTACAATAAAGCCCAGCAGCTTACCGGATCGCACCCCAAATGTGCATTTGTTGGGGTTCAGCTTCAGTTGGTACTTCCTCAGACGCCTGAACAACTTCAGCAGATTCACCAGGTGATCTTCCTCTGTAAGGGACTTGGCAATCATGTCATCCACATAACATTCTATTACTTTATGGATCATATCGTGGAATAATGTCACCATAGCCCGTTGATATGTTGCACCAGCATTCTTCAGTCCGAATGGCATTACCTTGTAACAGAACGTGCCCCAAGGTGTAATGAATGTTGTCTTCTCCATGTCTTCAGGTGACATCTTGATCTGATTATATCCTGAAAATCCGTCCATGAAGGAGAATACCGAGAACTGAGCCGTGTTATCCACCAATACATCAATGTGAGGTAATGGGAAGTCATCCTTCGGGCTGGCTCTGTTCAGATCCCGGTAGTCAACACACATCCTTACTTTGCCGTCTTTCTTAGGCACAGATACTATGTTAGCAACCCACGGTGGATAGCTAGTCACAGCAAGGAAACCGGCGTCCCATTGCTTTCGTACCTCTTCTTTGATTTTCATTGCCATGTCTGGACGAGTACGGCGCAGCTTCTGTTTAACTGGCGGGAATTCTTCTCTCAAAGGCAGCTTGTGCACGACAATATCGGTATCCAACCCTGGCATATCTTGATAAGACCAAGCAAACACATCCACATATTCTTGAAGCAGATCAATCAGTTGTCTCTTCACTGAGTCTTGCAGGCAGGCCCCGATTCTAACTTCTTTCACGTCTTCATCTGTACCAAGATTGATCACTTCGACCTCCTCCTGGTGAGGAGTAATAACCTTTTCCTCTTGTCTCAACAACCTGGCTAGCTCTTCAGGAAGCTCATATTCTTCATCAACCCCTTCATCAGCTTGATTGATTGGATTGTCAAAGTCATACGAAGTCATAGCCGTGCTGTTGTCGGTGCAGTCTGGAAGGCACTCTCTGCAAGGGTTCAGTTGGTTCATTTTAGTGTTTTGATTTTAATCTTGTTTTAGAAAAGTGAAATAAAGTTGTCATTTTGAAAACACTGCCATTTATTTTTTGTACAAAAAGAAAAATGGAAAAACAGTGAACGAAAAAGACTCATTTGCAAAAAGATGTCTGATATTTCATTGATTAATCTTGTTTGCACAAAAAGTACAGATGGCCCGATTACAAAATGAGTCTTGTCACCTTGGGCAAGATGCAAGACTTTGATGCATGCTATAAAAATACAGGAAATAATAATTACTCTGCTTGAGTAACTCTTATAATTTCCTGGGAAGACCAGTTTGAGATACTGCTCCCCGGGATCTTTGGACGAATCCAGCTTTCCAGGTTACATTCTCCTTCCAGCTCGTCTTCCAGACAGTTGATAGCATCAGGGGTGAGCATCCCCCCACTCACAAAGTTGGGCTCCTTTGCAGCCTCTGCTTGATCTTGTTGAGTCGGTTTGTAACCCAACCCAAATCTGTCCTCTTTCTTCTCTACCGATAGCAGTTTGCCCCAGCCTTGGGCGTTTCCTCCCTCAACAACCTTCCGGGCTTGTTGGTATGATGATATTGAAGTACCGGGTACAGCAGATGTTTCATTGATATTCAGGGCCTCAAAACCTTGGCTCATTGTTTCATGGATCTCCCCATCCATCTCAATGTACTTATAGGTAGCCAGGTGGCTGACAAAAATATCCTCTTCTCCACATATCGTAACGATTTGACCCTCCCACTCATATTTTAACTTCTGGTGAAGGGTAGAGGTCACGGCGCCAGCGGCGTGAATCCATGGCCTACCTAATAGACAGCTGTAGGCGGGCTGTATATCCATCACGTAGAAGGTCGTTTTGAAGGTCTGTGGGCCAATCGTTATGGGCAATTCAATCTCTCCCAGAACCGATCTCTTTGAGCCATCAAAGGCTCTCACCACCAGGTTGCTGGGTCTCAACGCCAATCCATCATATTCTAGCTTCACCAGGGCCTTTTTAGGTAAGACATTGAGGGATGACCCCGTGTCTACCAGCACATGAGAAAGGACAGCACCTTTGCATTCCATGGTTATGTGCAAGGCTTTGTTGTGGTTGCGGCCTTCCGTTGTCAAATCAGTATTGGTGAACCCTAGTCCGTGACTAGTATTAACATTTCCAACTACAGCTTCCAGCTGATTGACAGTGATCTCTTCAGGCACGTAAGCTGCGTGCAAGACTTTGAGTAATGCATTCCGATGGGCTTCGGAGCACATAAGCAATGATAGTATTGAGATCTTGGATGGCGTCTGGTGAAGCTGATCCACTATTTTGTAATCACTCTTTTTGATGATTCTCATGAACTCATCAACTTCTTGATCGAATGGTGTTTTCAAAGCTTCCTTAACAGCTTGATCTTCCTGCACCGGGTTCTTTCCTTTTGCCTTGGCAGCAGCTTCTGCTTCGGCAGTGGGTCTTTGAATTTGTGGAGCAAAGAGACGTCCGCTTCGAGTGAAGCCTCCGCCTCCTCCCACATTGTCTATTTGTGGTGCAGGTGTTGATGTATCAAGAGTGATTCTCTTTCCTTCGCAGTATACGTCAGAGCCGTAGTGCCAAGGGATGGCCCTACTGCTTTCATAAGGTACTGGTCCAGGTACTGTGATAGTGACTGGACTGATGACAGCTGCAGAAGGAACTGTGATAGTTTGTGGATCATAATAAATTGTGACTGGTGCTCTGATGGGAGCAGCACTTTCTGAGTTGTAGGCAGAGTTGTTTTCAGGATCATAGAATGTGGTGACAGTTGAGACATCTTCATGATTTGTTGCTGGTGTTGTAGGAGACATTGTTGGAAGGATGGATGTTATTGTTGTAGGAGTTTCAAAATGGAGTGGTGCTGGAGTTGTAGAAGGAACATTCATTGATAACTGATCAGTTGAGACAAAAGATGAAGTACTTGTTGATGAAACCGAAGAATTGTCAGGAACAATGGTTGCTGCAGTTGTAGGAGGTTCTGGAGTTGTTGCTGATGAGGTTGCCGGATTTGTTGGAAATGATGTGGTGATCTGAAGTTGGCCACTCTGAATGAGACCATCTATGCCATTCCTCAAATTATCGCACCCATTTACTGAAATATTGCAGTAGGCACACCCTAACTCACACCCTGGGAACATTTGACATTCGAGGAGTTGAGCCTTGATTTCTACCAATGGTGTCCGGATCTGACCCACACTGGTTATTAAATAAGACGGTTTGTCTTCTTCAATAGCGTTAATTCTGGGACCACCGTGGTTTGGCATTGGGTTCTTATTGACATTGGGTGGTGGTGCGAAATTCAGAGCTTTTGAGTCTACCAGGTCTTGTACCTTCATGTGCAAGGCTCTGCACTTTTCTGTACTATGGCCAGGTGCATTCGAATGAAAAGCACATCTGGCGTTGGAGTCATAATTCCTGGGTAGACTATTGGGATCTGGAGGTGCCAATGTCCTTAGCTCAACTAGGTTGAGTTTCAGGAGTTGTGGCAGTAATGTAGCATATGGCATGGGGATCGGATCGATCACCCTATTAGCTTGAGATGGCCTCTGCTGGAATGGCCTTTGCTGGTTGTTGTTGGTGGTGTTGCTGTAATTCCTTGGAGGATACTGAGGTTGCTGGTGGTACTGAGGTTGCTGCTGATAGTTTTGCTGCGGAGGTTGATAAACTGGTTGAGGATGAGCTGGAGCGGGAATGGTGACTGCTGCCACTGATCTGTGAACATATTGGGGCCTGCCCCTGTTGGTGTGGATGGCATTGGTCTCGCCAGTTCTTCTTGGGCCTGCAAAAGGCTTTCTTGCATTACTGGATGAGCTTGCACCGTTGTCTGAGATCCTACCCATCTTCAATAGGCTTTCAATTCTCTCCCCGGCTATGACAACATCTGCAAAGCTAGTGGAAGAGAAAGCAGCCAGCCTGTCAATATAAGTCCCCTGAAGGGTGTTCATAAACATATCTGCCATTTCCCTCTCAGACATAGGTGGCTGAACAGCAGCAGCCAATTGCCTCCATCTCTGGGCATACTCTCGGAAACTTTCCCTTGACGACTGTGACATTCCCATTAGGAGAGTCCTGTTGGGTGCCATATCTAAGTTGTACTGATACTGTCTGATAAAGGCCTCTGCCAGGTCTTTCCAGCATCTGATAGTTGCCCTTGTCAAGTGAGAGTACCATTCTCTTGACGCTCCAGTTAAGCTATCCTCGAAATAGAACATCCAGAGCTTCTCATCCATTGTATAGGCCTTCAGCCTTCCCAGAAATGACTGTAAGTGAGTCCGGGGGCATGAAGTCCCGTTGTATTTTTCAAAACAAGGAGGCTTAAACTTATGGGGGATCCTGACCCCGTCTACCAAGCCCATGTCCATGACGTCGAAACCCAGAGAGTTTTGAGACTCTAAGGACCTCAATTTCTCAGCTATCTCATCCAACCTTCTATCATAAGCTTCTTCCCCGGCACCCATTACTGTGAACTGATCTTCCTGGGGGTCTTCTTGCAGCACTCTGCCTGCAGTGGCAGTCCCTTGAACATTTGCAGGGATGTTGACCTCTGGATGAAGGTGGGGTCCAAATACAGGGGGATTAACATGAGGTTGGACCCTCTCATTGTTGCTTGTTCCAGCAGTCCCTACATGGGGTTCTTCTTGGTTTTGCCTTTCCACCATGGCCCTCAATCTTTCCTGGCTCTGAGCCATGTTGTTCATCACTTCCATAAACTGCGTCATCTGAGTTCTCATTTCCAATCTTTCGTTTGCCATTTGATTTCTGACCTCTGCAAGGTCCTGCTGTACCTGATCCATTTGTATGCCCGGAAGATTGTTACGGGTTGGATATCTGTGCGGACGGTTGAGGGGAAATACTCGGCGTCGAGCAATAGTTCCTGAACATCACAACAGAGTTAGTGGCAATAAAACAAAACCCTACAAAACAAACAAAAGCGTTAGCATGCAATGCAGTATGCTTATTTGTTTTCAAGGTATCCGGCTTGGCATTCAGTTTTGACCCTTCCAGACCCTTGAAGATGCTTGTTGATGTTGCTTTCGAAGTAAACCCGGATGGAACAAACTAATACATATATTACAAAAAAGCAAAATGGTACATAGTTTGTTTACAAATACAAGCCCTCTGAGGGGTCAAAATACATCACAAGAAAGAAAAAATAAAAGTACATGGAATGAAAGCAACAACAAACAAATGGTCAAACACCAAGACCAAACTCATCCTCACGAACTTCCTTGAGAAGTGCTTCGGTCACAGGATCAGCCGGACGTTCCGTGAGATTCCTGATGAGGAGATTCCGGGTTGTAACAGCTGTTGTTAACTTCTTGTGCTGACTTTGGTCCTTTGACCTCTTCACTCCTGCTCTGATCTTCAGCTCTGATATCTCCCTCTGGGCTGCTGCCAGGGCTTCTTGCTGTTCTTTTACACTAGCTTCCAGTTGCTCCATCTTGTCTTGAACTCTCTTGTCTTCCAGAGTACGAGCCTCGGTGATCCTGACCCACCGGGCCTGACTCTCCTTCAGGTACAAGTCTGTCCTTGCTCTCTGGAACTGGGCTTCCTTGCAAGCGTTCTTCAGAATTTGTTCTCCAGCTTTAGACTTTTTGATATAATCCCCAGACTTCTCAATTTTAACCAGATGCTCCACTCTCAACTTCTCTAACCTCTCAATCTCCCTCATACCATCACTCCTCTCCCGGAGGGTTTTCTGCAAAGCTTGGGTTAACTTCTCATTTCTTTCTTTCAAACTCTCAAACTCCTCCAAACTGACAGTGGCAGGGGGTGGTGCTGAAGATGATTCAGGCATATCTTCTATGGTAAAGGGCATCCCAGAGAATTGAGCCCTGGCACGGGACCATTCATAATATTGTGCTGATGCCACATTGTTGCACTTCCCCAAAATGGTTATTCCCTTGGTCTGAACATTATCCCAGGCCCAAGCAGCCTGCCTAACAATAGCCGGATTAATCTTGTTCTCACAATAAAGAGTTTCAACCAAGTCCTGTGCCTTGGGAGTGTGGACCAGTGCATAGCCCAGTTGCCTTTTGAACAGCAGAGGATTGTAATTAATACTCCCCTTAACTCCTATTAGGGGCACATTGGGAAAATGCCCACAGCTGGTGATGACATCCCTGCCCTTGGTACTTTGGGTGCACCATCTGATATCGGCTGAAGTTAGAGCAGTGAGTCTCTTAGCCCAGTTTCTCTGCTGATGAGGGTTCAAAAATGCATCTGTCCTGGGTAGATGCCTGAGAAGCCAAGTATGGAACAATGGAGCACAACACCTCACTAATCTTCCCCTCTGCTTTTCATTCCTCTGATGCACTGAATAGTAGAGATCCCCCAACAAAGTGGGCACTGGATTCTTCAGGATGAAAATATGGATTGCATTCTTGCTGATGAATCGAGGCTCATCTGCAAACAACACAATTCCATATATACTCAAGGCCAATAAAGCACAGACAGCTTTCCATTCTCCTAGAGAAGCTTTCAGGGTAGCTTGAGAGATCAAGAAATCCAGATGGAAGCCAGGGATTCCAGCTTTAGAAGTCATATGCTGCTCAATCAGAACAGGTTCCAGATGCAAAGCCTTTGCTACTTCTCCATTACCAGGAAAGACCATCTCAGGGTTGAAAGGGATTCCACCCCTGATAGGCAGGCCAACCAATGATGAGTATTCTTCTAATAGAGGGCCCAACTGAAAGTCTTGGAAAGTGAAACACCTCAATGGGGGATCATAAAACTGAATGCACGTGTGGATTAGGCTTCTCTGTGAAGGGTCCAGATCCATAACCATATCAAGTATATCTCCATAGTGTTCCCTGAACAATGGTATGTGATCTGGAGTGATCAGGGTCTGAATCCTCCTGATGTCAGATAGCTCTGGCTGGAAGAAGTGATAGGTGATGTTGCTCTTTTTAGGAGTCATGATGCTGAGACTGAGTAGAGACAAGTGCTGATGATGATACTGAAGAAAGGGCCACTGATTGGCTGGTGCAGGTGATAGCTGAAGCAGATGCTGATGAAAATGGGTCAATGCTGAAGATGGGGTCAAAACCAAAACCAAAGATGAAGGTGGATACCCTGAAACACAAATAAGCAAATGTCAATATGATGTAGTATGTATGCAAATGATATGCAAGGGTTTGTGACTGAGCTGGATCTGATCAAGTGCCCTGATATAGGTCCAGGTATGTTCAAGAATTCCAGTTGGAGGTCTATAGATCCAGTAACCAAGGTAGGGGACTCGAATAAAGAGTCACATGTCCAGGGTTTAGAATCACAAGAACTGTTCCAACATGAAGTACTCTTAACAAACAAAGTAACAGGGTATTCTGAGGTCAAGGTACCTGCAAACCTGTAAACAAACCAACCCCCTCATAGGTGGTGTTCTAAAACAAGGATCCTCAGACTTGGATCAGTTATGAGAAGTGTAAACACTTCTAACCCGGAGGTACAGTGTTTACAATAACCATAAAAGTTCCTCCTCTAATTCACCTCAGTTTCTGAAGGTCAATACTAAAAGGTCATCCAGACTTAGCAGGCTTCCCAGATAGCCCTAGCATTGCAGGAAATCTGCAACACAGAGTTCTCAAGAAGAAACCCATATCTGAACCGTGTTTCATATTCCCGCACCAGACCGAGATGGAATGGGAAAGAATATGATTCACTCTAGCCTAGGTGTCACTCAGGTCCCAGGTATAGGACCTTAACTCTCAATAGAACCCCACCCACCAAAACAAAAACCAGATCCAGCCAGCAGCATGACAGTATGATATATACAAAAGCAATAAAGAAAGCAGTAAACAACTGTACATAAAGCAAAAATAAAACATATACAAACACAAATAAACACATAACCCCCAATAAACACAAATCAATCAAGCGCTAGGAGGAACCCACAAAAAGAACCAGAAACCCTGGTTGCAGTATAAGGTTCCCCAGCAGAGTCGCCAAGCTGTCGCTCCCGATAAATGGGAAACGGGCCCAGATAAAGGTACAGACGCGAACGGTCGGCGAAGGGAACAGTGAGAACACACAGCCGTGAACTCACTGGAGAATGAATAGAGTCGCCAGCTAGGCATTTTTATCCCGGAGGAAAGGCAATGCTGCATAGACCTAGAAAAAGATGGATAAGACGGTTGCGAACCAGAGAGACTGAGAAAGGGGGTTGGTTACAACCTGGGAAGGTATTAGCACCCAGATTGTCCGTCGTACTCGACGGGATCCACGCTTAAAAGATTTGTGTTTTAAAGGGGTAGTGTCAGTGCAATCTGTGTATAAAAAGCTGGAAAAGAATGTACAGGTGTTAGTGTAAAGGAAGTGTGAAGTGTATAAATGATGTGTCAGTGTAAGAACAAAAAATGAGGTGCTCAAGATCATGAGGCTTAAAGAATGAAGCTGGAAGGAGGGGGAATATACAGAGACTTTTGTTCGATAACCGTTAAGTTATGCCTACGTATCCTCTCGTGCAATGAGGAAGTCAGAACACCGTAGTTCGACCCAAAGAGACTGAAAGATAAATTGACTGGTGAACTGCTTACTTGTCTATGCTCAAGTGTATGACCTGTCTGGCTCAGGTGCGAACTGTCTTGCATTAGACGGGAGAAGCAAGTTCTCGTTTATGAGTGAAAGTGATGAGAAAAGAATCCCGGAGGAGACGATTATTGTTTGTTTTTTTGAGTTTTCAGTCTTTTATTGTTTTTTGGATTTTGTCATAAGTTAATGAGCTTAAGCCTAAACCAATGGATTTAGTAAACTCATCACATCTTCCCTCTGATTAGGGGTAATGAGAATACCTTAAGTGTGAAGTCAGATTCTCACACTTAATCACCTTTGGTGTAGGATTAAGATCATTAACCTACTTGTGATTATTTAGATGTTTTTGGTGTTTTTGTTTAGTGTTGAGTAATGAGGTTAAGCCATAATCAAGGATTAAACAGACTCATTACACCATCCTAATAGAAGGATAATAGATGAGAATGTTTAAGCTGAGGAATGCTCCTCAACTTAATCCATGGTTAGGGATTAAACTCATGACAAAACAAGCCTTTATTGAGTGGATTTTAGTTAATGATATGATGATGAAGTGAGTTTTAGGGTTTATAAGACAACTTGAGGGGGACTTGTCCATTAACACTAGGGTTAGTCCTTCTTAACCAGTTAAGGAAGAATTAGAACCCTAATGCAAGGCCCAAGTTACAAGTGTGATGTCTTGATGATTATTAAGTGAATTGATTAAGATATTTAAACACATTAAGGGTTTAACACTTAGGATTAAAGTTATACACTCCATCCTAAGAGAAGGATGCAGGCATAAGCTTAATCACAAAGCCTTAAAGCCTTTAGGGTTTAGTCCCTGATTATGAGATGAGGAGAGATGACTCAAAAGAGACACAAAGGTAAAACTAAGAGGGGGGACTAATCCAAACCCTAATCATTGTCATGCTTGGTTGTTCCTAAGGTTTGTGAGGTTTACAAGAGAAGATCTTCAAAGGAACCACCAGGAAGCAGATGAAAGGATCAAGAGAAACAAAGTAACTTGCTTCATTCAAGAAGTCAAGTCACTTGAGGAAAGAAAGTGGGGAGAAGAAGAATGAGCAAGCTCAAACTCAAACACATATAGAAAATGCAGCAATGGATGCAAGAGAGATGAAAAGAAAGGTTATGAGAAGTGAAGGCAAATTCACTTCCCAAAATCACTTACCACCTGAAAGGTTAGAAAAGGAATGCAATGCAATGCAAAATGGGATGAGATGACATGATGAGAAACAAAACCAGAAGCATATACATGATGCTAATGATGCTATGAGATGCTGCAAACATGAGGCAGCACATGGAAATGATCATACAAGTTCATGAATGCAAATGAAGCAAGTTGAGACACATGAACATACATGAAAAGTTATGAAGTGCAAAGGGCATACAATATGGCAAATACATGGTACAATGATCAAACATGCTTGCAATATGTCTTATGATGTCAAATGAATCACATGGATGCTTGAAATGTCATGGCAAGTCATATTATGCAAGAGAATGCAAGATGGATGCATATGGAAGCCCAAATTAGGGTTTATGAACCAAACATCAAACACAAACCAAAATCAGAAGCAAACCCTAAGATAAAAAATGGAAAATGCCACACAAAGGACCCCTAATCCTATACTAAACCAATGCCCAAAGGAGAGGTCTCAACTCTTAACCAATCTCAAGTTATGATTTTTACAAGATTCCAGGGTTTTTAGGGTTCCTAAACAAAAGAAATGTCAAACAAATTAAAAATGCAAGATCAAATCATGGCCATTTAATCTCACAAACTACATGCTAAACATAATGCAATGCAAGAAGAATCAATGTCCAACTCTTCATAGATAGGCAGAAATGATTTTTTGAACTATGGATCAAATTAATGCATAAAAATGATTTTAATTCAATGAGAAATTCTTAAAATGCATCAAGATCAAAAAATAAATTTGGTTTGAAGGTTGGACAATGTTTCTAAATGTCTTAGAACACTTCATGAATTTTTTGGTGATTTTTAAATACTTAAAAGTATTTTTAATAGATTAATTTCCATTAATCAATTAAAAATAATCTTTTAAATATTTAAAAATACTTTTTTAATGCTAAAAATAAAAACAAAAATATTTTTGTGTCCTAAAAATTAATAAAACTCTCAAGAAAAAGTTTCATAATTTTTAGACATTTTTTACTATTTTAAATAAATTAGGCAAATTAAATGAAAGAAAAAGAAATAAAAATGAATTTAAACTGAATTAAGTGAAAGTATGCTGATCCAACGCGTGAGATTTAAAGTGGCCAGGGCGGGAATTGACTTGGCGCCAGATCTCACGGTCCAAATTCAAAAATGACTAATTAATGCTTAAACCCTAATTACGCCGTTAATCACTCTCAGATGACCGGAACAGTGTTCCGGTCATCTTCTCCGTTCACCCCAAAAATCAATCCCCCTCCCCAGGCCATTTTAGGAGCCCTAACTCTCCAGAAACCATCTACCAACTATCCTAAACACGAATCCAGCATCAAGTCATGTTAAAACTCAAACACAAACAAGAATCGAAGCAAAGAAAATTCTAGGTCAAACTTTCAGAACACCATAAGATACTCATTTCTTGCTCATTTTCAAAAGTAAATAGATCCCAATGATCAGTGCAACATACACAACAAGATTCTAACAAGAAAAAGGAGTTCTGGAAAAAAAGTTCATGGTGTCACCTGAGATGGAGCTTTTGATTCAGGAGCTTTCTGGATGGTTCTTTGGCTCAAACAGGTCCCAATGATCCCCCTTTGAAGCTTTAGAAGCTTAGTTGGAGTTTAAACAGCCTCTTGAGTGAGTTTGCAGGAGCTCTGACCAAGGGAGTGTGAAAATCGTGTTTGTGATATGGAGGGTCTCAGGCCAAAACAAGGGTTGGTTTCTGGTCCATGAAGCAAGGTGAGTTGATTGGTGAAACTTGTTTGGATGTTTGTGAGTTGAGCAGAGAGATTCGAATGGTTTTGCTCTTGGGAGTGAAAATGGGGAAATGGTGTTCTTGTGTGTTTCTGGCTTGTTTCTTTGTTGGTTTTATGTTCAGTGTGACAAGGTGAGGATGATGGTGAGACTTGCTTGAATGTTTGTGAGGGAAAGGGGCAGATTCGAAGGAAAATGCAAATGAGGGTGATTTGGTGAATGTGATGCTATGGTGTGTTTCAGCTTGGCCTGGTATATGAAATGGCCTGCATTTGGATAGTATAAACAATTGCAAGTGGCCAGAGGATGTGACATGGCCTGTGGTGATTGGGATGTTTGCTTTTGCCAAAAGTCAACTTTTTTGTAAGAGAAGCATGGGCTTGGTTCTAGCTTGGTACAAAGGCTAGGGCTGGCGCAGCATGATGTGTGTGTGATGTTGGGAAGGTCCAGCAGCCAAGGTAACTAGTTGGTGAAGTGTGATCATGAGTTTTGCAAGTTGATCACTTTTGAAACTTCATGAAAAAGTCTTGCCATACAAACCATGAACATGAGGAACTTTGGTCCAATTCTGATTTTTAGAGCTCATGGAATGTTTGTGTCATGGTTTGATGTCAACTAGAGGTTACAAACAGCCTTGGTTCATGATCTTGCAAACTTTCCATTTGGTGCACATCTTGAAAATCAATGATTTTGGCCAACTTTGTCACACCATAACTTTTGATCCAAGAAGAATTAGATCATGTTCTTGTACTTTTTGAAAAGGGAAAAATGTGATCTACAACTTTCATGACCAAGGTTTTTCCATTTGAAGCTTTCTTGGATCCAAAATCAAGGCTTGAAAAGTGACCTAAAATGAAGCATTCTTGAAAAGTCAACTATGCCCAAAAAGTCAACACTTGCAAAAACTCCAAATTCTTGATTTTTGTGAACCTCAATCTTCTTCCATGATCAAATAAAGACCATATACACTCAAAATGATTAAGATCACCCCTTGGTTGGGTCATTGGGGGCCTCAGATGCCCTGATTTTACACTGACTTGTCTGAAAAGTCAACTCTTGATCAGATGACTTCCCCATGGAATTTCTTCATGAAAATTGATATGCATACTCTCTATACCATATAGAGACCAATGGAAACAAGAATGACCAAAAAATTTGGAGTTATGGCCTCTGAAACCAAAACCCTAATTTTAGGTCAACTGTGCAGTCAAGCTTGGCTCTGCTTCCATACCAATCCCAGTTCTTGTGATTCTTTGGCATTCTTGACTTGGAGAGGATATAATATGATATAAGAACACATATGGATCCCTTTGAAGTGATTGGTGTCCTTTGGAGTGGCCCAAGAAGCTCTTGGATTGCTCAGATCACAAACCCTAGATGCAGATGACTTAGAACCAATGCAGTGAATCAAAATTGTGATATGAGATGATATGATTGTGTTTATGCATATGAAATGACCACAAGCCATGGTGTGAAAGGGTGAGGGCAAATTTGGGGTGTTTACACTCTCTCCCTAGGTCATTTCAGGAGCTCTAAAGCTCTAGATCAACTCCCCACCTCACCCTAAACACGAATCCACCCTCAAAACAAATTTATTTTGCATCAATCATGAGAATCAAACAAGAACATGTTTCACGGGCAAAATTTCAGAAGTCAAATACAAGCTTATTTTCAACTCATTTTCAAAACAAATTACATCATGGTGATCAACATAACATGTAGAACAATTTAGAAACTTAAAATCATGCTTCTGGAAAAAGTTTGAAGATTGATACCTGAGCTGGAGCTTTCACCTCAGCAGCTTTTGGACCTCTTCTTTTGTGCAAATCCTCTTTACTTGACCCCCTGATGAAATTGCAATGCTTGGAAGGAGCTGAGAATGGCTGGATTGAGTGGTTGCACTTCAACTGGCCTGAAATCGTGTTTGTGTTTGGCTGGATTTCAGGCTTGTTTGATGGTTGGGAAATGTTCTAATGATGATGGTGAGTTGAATGATGAAGTTTGTTTTGAGTTTTAGTGGCTGGACAGAAAGTTTCGAAGGTTTTTGCTTGAAGGTGATTTTTGTAAAGCTTGGTGTGTGAACTGATTCAGGCTTGTGTGTGTTATGGATTGGCTTGCTTTTGGTTCACATAATATAACCCTATTGGCCAGAAAGTGGTTGTGGCTGTAGCTGATTGGTATGGGCTCTCTTGAAAAAAGTCAACAAATTGTGTACTTGAGGTATGGGCTCATATTGCAGCTGTTCTATGCCATATCCTGGCTCAACATTGATCAAGGAGAGCCATGGAAAATGTTTTGGGGTGATGCAGCAAGTGTATGAGAAGATTCATCCCCTTTTGCAAATTTGAAGAATTTGGCCCCCTTTTGAATTACTTGAAGTTCAAGGCATGAAATAGAATGATTCTTTGGGAAATTTTGGTCACAATGCATTGTATTATGTTGGCATGATGCTTAGAGAGTGATTAGAGGTCACAAAATGGCTTGGTATGTGAAATTGCAAAAACTCCTCTTTGGTGTGAAAGTGAAAATTATAGGATTTTTGCCAACTTTGCAAAGCCATAAATTGTGTTCCATAATGAATTAGGACTTTTTCTTGTACTTTTTGAAAAGGGAATGATCCAATCTACAACTTTCATGACCAACAATTTTTCATTTGAAGCATTTTTGGTTGAGAAAGAGGAGGTTGAAAAACTTTCCCAAAATGGAAAGTTTCCATTACAAGTCATTTCCATTTTTGGAAACTTTGGTTTAGCTCAAATTTCTTAAATTTTGTGAACTTCTAAGCACTTCAATGATCAAATAAAGATCATATAACTTCAATTTGATGAAAAATCCACTTTGGTTCCATTGTTGGGGGCCTCAGATGCCCTGATTTTGCTCTGACTTGCTCAAGAAGTTACCCAGTGAACAGATGACTTCCACAATGAATTGCTTCATAAAACTTGGTACACATGATCCTTATAACATATTGAGACTATTAGAAACAAGAATGACCAAAAACTTTGGAGTTATGGCCTCTGAAACCAAAACCTTAATTTCAGGTCATCTGTGTAGTGAAACCCTAGCTCTGCTTCCATGCTTTTCAAGTTCTTGTGATTTCTTGACTTCCTTGATTTTTGAGGGATATAACATGATGATAGAACACACATGGACCCTCTTGGAATGATTGGAGACCTTTGGAGTGGCTCAGATGGATCCTTGGATTGCTCAAATCACAAACCCTAGATGCAGATGAACTTGAACTAATGCAGTGAAGCAAAAATGCCATATGATATGATATGCTTAAACTTATGCAAAGATGAAATATCACAAGCTATGGTGAAATTAGTGAGGGAAAATTTGGGGTGTTTACAGCTGCCCCTATTCAAACATGAGTTAGTTGGGCAGGATGTAAGCGCCTGGCTTAACAGACAAACAAGATAACTTGTGATTGAATACCAAAGACAGTCCGAAATTTGCACTCACTGGGTAGAAGAAGAAAAGGGATATAAATTGTAAAAGGCAGTACGGTATGATTTAAATGAAGGCGATGGAGGACGACTACCGAGCAGAGGAAAACTGTTATGGATAAAGCAATGACGGGGACGACCGACAAGCTGGGGAAATAAAGAGACCATGATGGGGACGACCATCAAGTAAGGAAATAAGTCTCTCTAGGGATTTAAAGGTAAAGTCAATGACGGGGACGACCATCAGGTTTGCAAAGTAAAGTAAACAACAATGGGGACGGCCATCGGTTTAAAGAAAAAATGAAATATTGATGAGGGACGGTCATCAAAGGTGAAAGACGATCACCTAGCAGGGGACGGCTGCTCTTTATCACGACATAGGACGAATGTCGGATAGAAAAAGTCGACGATGGGGACGGCCATCGGATAAGCATGATAAAGGACGATCATCAAGAGGTGAAAGACGATCACCTAACAGGGTACGGCTGCTCTCGGGGTTTTATCACGACATAGGATGAATGTCAGATAACAAGATCGACGATGGGGACGGCCATCGGATAAAAATGATGAAGGACGATCATCAAAAGGTAAAGGACGATCACCTAGAAGGGGAAGGCTGCTAAATATCACGACATAGGATGAATGCCGGATAGAAAAGGGTTCCAATAATGGAGACTCTGCTGGGGAAAGGATGAGGGACGGTCATCCAAAGGTGAAGGACGATCACCTGGCAGGGTACGGCTGCCGAAAGTATCACGACATAGGACGAATGTCGGATAGAAGAAAGGTTACTTTGCTGGTGACTTACTGGGGAGTGGTAAGCACGGACGAGTGCTTACACTTAAGATATAAAAGGTATAAGTGTTTGACAATGTGTATAGATTAAAGATGCGGACGAGCATCCTTAAGACCGTGATACGGACGAGTATCGGTAGAAACTAATGCTGACGCATGTTCAGAGATGATGGTACGGACGAGTACCAACTGGTTAACAAAGAACACGGACGAGTGTCAAATCTGTGGGGAGATGAATATATATACAAGATACGGACGAGTATCTGTATAGGTATGAACAAGTGTTATGAAGGATGAGCAAGACACGGACGAGTGTTCAACTTGCTGGGAAACGTTTGACACGGACGGGTGTCAGAAGAGAAAGTGTATAACTTATGAACTTATGAGTGTAAAAGGTATTATGGCGACCTGTGGGGATAGGATGACACGGACGGGTGTCAATGAGAGTGTATTATAAACAAGTGTTTGGTTTGCAACAAGTGTTTAGGCAACTATGCTGGGGAAGGGTGACACGGACGAGTGTCTAAAGAGTACATAGGTATCCGTATTTGTGAAGATGTTTTGGCTTATATCTGCAGGGGAATAGTATGACACGGACGAGTGTTGAAAAGGTATATATGAATAGGAATTTGTGTTGGAGATTGCAAAGGGGACACTTTGGCTTTTTAAGGGATGCGAGCTTTTATATACATTGCTGGTGGAATATTGGCGATATTTGCAGGTGACTGGTTCGAACCTGACTTGTGATCATGCAGATGTTTGATTTTTTGCCGTAATGCTCCGTATTAGACAGAATGCTACGCTTTGTGGGGAAAGATGATGCGAATGCTATGATTATGCAAAGTAACCGATCCGGGATTCGGATTCTGCTGTTGTGGAGATCTCTGGCTGATCTGCTTGGAAGGATATCCCATCCGGGGAAGATCATTGGTAAATCTGATAAGATGTATGGCTCTGCTTGGGGGAATAGATCACTGATAGATCTATCCGGTAAGGTGAAAACCCAGTTGGGGAAGAGAAAGCTTCTGTCACTTTGTTGCGTGGGAAATTCAGGCATTGCTCTTCTGGGTAGAGGTTGGAACTCTGCGGGGAGATGGTTCTTTTGTCTTTGAGAGACCTGGTACTCTGTTTGGGGGAGGAAATATCACTGAACGATCTTCCTAGAGATATCTGTGGGGATCCCGGCCGGGGATGAGGAGGCTTTAACAACTCCGCTGGGAAAAGCTTTCCAGATACTACTTGGAGGAGGTATGCTGGGGGAAGTGATGCTTGGTATGCCCCATGTTGCGTATTTGAATACCTGCAATCCTATTAAGACAAAGAAACGCACAAGTATCCCGAGGTGTCCCTTACCAGATTTCGTCGTAGGAGTTAGATATTCCTGAGAGTAAATACATTTCTTGTAAGCATTTATTAAGAATGGCACATTTGTTTTATGCAAATACTATCATGGATATTGGACATTTTGCAAACGAAACAAAAATGTATGAAACGAGGTGTGGCTGAAAATCTGATTTTATTAATCTGGGTGCCCTGAATTGGTGAATACAATCAAAGAAACAAATCCCCTGGAATGAGGAGATTGTTACAAATTGAAAAAAAGTAAAAGTGCTGGCAATGTTGACGATGCTCCGGTGAGCTTCCTTTGCTATGACCTGTATGACCTTGACGCTCTTCTCATCTTGCTTTCTGAAGAAGGTTGATTCCGACCGATGCTTTATCCTTTCGAAGTTTGTTGTGTTGTAAATGATACAGACGAATTCAGAATGCAGTTGTTCGCTTATTCCCTGATTTTGCGTGGATCGCCCTTTCGGGTTTTCAATCCACCGGGATACCCATTTTTGCCTGAGCTGTCCAATGCGGCTTTTCAACTCAGCGGGTGTACATTTTTTTTTTAATTTTCCCTTATTATTGCCCGAGTCTTTTATTCTGTTTTTGACTCGCCGGGATGCCCTATTTTTGCCTGGACCTACATTTTGTTTTTATGTCCAGCGGTTCTTTTATGCGAAGTATTTTTTAACTGCATCTGAATTCACAGGGGATAAGAAATCTTCGCCATCCATAGTAGTGAGCATCAGTGCCCCACCAGAGAAGACCTTTTTTACTATGAATGGACCATCGTAATTTGGAGTCCATTTGCCCCTGTGGTCTGTATGAGGAGGGAGAAGTCTTTTCAGCACAAGATCTCCCACATGGTATTCCCGAAGTATGACTTTCTGACCGAAGGCTTTCTTCATCCTTTTCTGACATAACTACCCATGACAGATTGCAGCTAATCTCTTTTCTTCGATCAAGTTTAGTTGATTGTACCGAGATCGGACCCATTCTGCTTCATTCAGCTTGACATCCATTAGTACCCGTAAGGAGGGCAACTCAAATTCAACAGGTAGGACTGCCTCCATACCATACACAAGTTTATACGGTGTTGCCCTAGTAGATGTTCTGATTGAGGTACGATACCCATGCAAGGCAAATGGTAGCATTTCATGCCAGTCTTTGTAAGTAACCACCATCTTTTGCACAATCTTCTTGATGTTTTTGTTAGCTGCCTCAACAACGTCGTTCATCTTTGGCTTGTAAGGAGAAGAGTTGTGATGTTGGATTTTGAAGTCCCGACACAGTTCTGCCATCATTTTGTTGTTCAAATTGGAACCATTATCAGTCATGATTCGCTCGGGAACTCCGCATCGACAGATGATGTCTCTCTTCAGGAATCTGGCTACCACTTGTTTGGTGACATTTGCATAAGAAGCTGCTTCAACCCATTTGGTGAAGTAATCAATGGCTACCAGGATGAATCTATGGCCATTTGAAGCAGTCGGTTCGATCTTTCCATCATGTCAATGCCCCACATTGCAAAGGGCCAAGGTGAAGACATCACATTCAAAGGATTTGGAGGCACATGCACTTTGTCTGCGTAAATCTGGCATTTATGACACTTCCTGGCATAGGCACAACAGTCTACATCCATTGTGATCCAGTAGTAACCTGATCTTAATAATTTCTTAGCCATTGCATGGCCTCCAGCATGGGTACCGAAAGATCCTTCATGCACCTCGTGCATCAGCAAGTCTGCTTCTTTCTTGTCAACACATCTGAGAAGAACCATGTCAAAGTTTCTCTTGTATAATGAACCATCAGCATTAAGGAAGAAACTATCGGCCAACCTTCTTAATGTCTTCTTATCATTGGATGATGCCCCAGGTGGGTATGTTTGGTCCTCAAAGAAGCATTTGATGTCATGGAACCAAGGTTTGTCATATTTAGCAATGTCCACGGAGAATACGTATGCTGGTCGGTCCAGTCTGGATACAGAAATCCGAGGCACAAAGTTTGCAGTTTAAACTTTGATCATGGAGGAAATGGTGGCTAAAGCATCCGCGAACTGATTTTCGTCTCGAGGGATATACTCAAGCTTAACTGTTATGAAGAAAGTCAATAATATTCTCGTGTAGTCACGGTATGGAATCAGATGCTCTTGGTGAGTGTACCATTTTCCGTTGGTCTGATTGATTACCAAAGCTGAATCTCCGAATATAGTTAAAGTCTTGATCCTGAGGTCAATGGCTTCCTCAAGACCCATGATACAGGCTTCGTATTCAGCTTCGTTGTTAGTGCATGCAAAGGTGAGTTTTGCCGAAAAAGGCATGTGAACTCCTTTAGGTGTAATGAGCACTGCACCAACTCCACGACCATTCATATTGACAGCCCCATCAAACATCATTGTCCATTCTTCTTCTGGGTCAGGCCCTTCAGTGTGAATAGGCTCTTCATGATCTTTTGCTTTCAGGAACATGATATCTTCATCAAGGAAGTCAAATCTCATGGGCCGGTAATCATCAATGGGTTGCTCAGCTAGATAGTCAGACAGTGCACTGCCCTTGATGGCCTTATGAGATGTGTACTGTATGTCATACTCTGTCAGAATCATTTTCCATCTTGCAACCCTTCCAGTAAGTGTTGGCTTCTCAAATATGTACTTGACTGGATCCATTTTTGAGATCAACAAAGTAGTGTGAGTCAACATATACTGTCTTAGTCGGCGAGCAGCCCACGCTAAAGCACAACAAGTTTTCTCGAGTAGTGAATAACGTTGTTCACAGTCGGTAAACTTTTTGCTTAGGTAGTATATTGCATACTCTTTTCGACCAGACTCGTCATGTTGGCCCAACACACACCTCATTGATCCTTCTGATACTGTCAGGTACATTATTAGAGGTCTTCCTTCAACTGGAGGCATAAGAATTGGAGGTTCTTGTAGGTACTCCTTGATTTTGTCAAAAGCCTTCTGACAGTCTTCATTCCACTTGACCGTTTGTTCCTTTCTTAATAGTTTGAACAGGGGTTCACAGGTTGTAGTAAGATGAAATATGAACCTTGAAATGTAGTTCAATCTACCTAAGAACCCCTGAACTTCCTTTTCATTCCTAGGTGCAGGCATCTCCTGAATGGCTTTGACTTTGTCAGGATCAACTTCGATTCCTTTTTCACTTACAATGAATCCCAGCAGTTTACCGGAACGTACCCCGAATGTGCATTTGTTGGGGTTTAGCTTTAAATGATACTTTCTCAGATGCTTGAACAACTTCAGCATATTTACCAGATGATCTTCTTCAGTGAGGGACTTGGCAATCATGTCATCCACGTAACATTCAAATTCTTTGTGGATCATATCGTGGAATAATGTCACCATAGCCCGTTGATAAGTAGCACCGGCATTCCTCAGTCCAAAAGGCATTACCTTATAACAAAATGTACCCCAAGGTGTGATGAAGGTAGTCTTTTCCATGTCTTCGGGTGACATTCTAATCTGATTATATCCGGAAAATCCATCCATGAAAGAGAATACCGAGAACTGAGTCGTGTTGTCGACCAATACATCAATGTGAGGTAATAGGAAATCATCCTTCGGGCTAGCTCTGTTCAGATCCTGGTAATCCACACACATCCGTACTTTTCTATCCTTCTTAGGTACTGGTACAATATTAGCGACCCACGGTGGGTAACTATTTACAGCAAGGAAATCGGCATCCCACTATTTTTGTACCTCTTCTTTAATCTTCATGGTCATATCTGGACGAGTACGGCGTAGCTTCTGCTTTACTGAGGGCAATCTTTTTTCAAAGGCAGCGTGTGCATAACAATGTCAGTATCCAGACCCGGCATGTCTTGATAGGACCAAGCAAAGACGTCAACGTATTCTCGAAGCATGTCAATAAGTTGTTCCTTCATTGAATCTTGCAGCCCAGCCCCAATTTTCACTTCTTTCAAGTCTTCTTCGCTACCAAGATTAACTGTTTCAACCTCCTCCTGATGAGGAGTGATCACTTTCTCTTCTTGTCTCAACAACCTGGCTAGCTCTTCAGGTAACTCATAGTCTTCTTCAACCCCTTCATCAGCTTGATTAATTGGATTTTCGAAGTCATACAAGGTCATAGCAGTGTTGTTGTCGGTGCGATCTGGAGGATAATCTCTGCAAGGGTTGAGATCGGTTCGTTTTAGTGATCAGTTTTAATCTTGTTTAGAAAAAGTGAAAATGGAGTCATTATTTTGAAAACATTGCCATTTTATTGTTTTGTACAAAAGTGAAAAATGAAAAGACAGTGAGCGAAAAAAGAGACTCGTTTGCAAAAGATGTTCGATATTCATTGATTAATCATTTGCACAAAATTACAATATGGACCTATTACAAAATGAGTCCTGACACCTTGGGCAAGATGCAGGACTTGATGCATGCTAAAAAGACAGGAAATAATAATTACTCTGCAGGAACTTGCCCAAGCCTTGAGCATTACCGCCTTCAACAACCTTCCGGGCTTGCTGATAGGAGACAATTGAAGTACCTGTCTTGTCTTCCTGGGATGCAGCAAATACTTCAGTAGCCTCATTGACATTCAGGGCCTCGAACCCTTGGTTCATTGTCTCATGGATTTCACCATCCATATCAATATATTTATATGTATCCAGGTGGCTAACAAATATGTCTTCCTCACCACAGATGGTGATAATCTGTCCTTCCCACTCGTATTTCAGTTTTTGGTGAAGGGTCGACGTTAATGCGCCTGCGGCGTGAATCCATGGTCGACCTAGCAAACAGCTGTAAGCAGGCTGTATGTCCATCACATAGAAAATGGTCTTAAAGATTTGTGGACCGATTATCACTGGCAGCTCCACCTCTTCAAGAACAGATCTCTTGGAGCCATCAAAAGCTCTGACCCCAAGGTTACTTGGCCGGAGAGCTATCCCATCATATTCGAGCTTGACAAAAGCTTTCTTTGGTAAGACGTTGAGTGAGGACCCAGTGTCTACAAGAACATGAGAGAGTACTGCTCCTTTGCACTCCAGGGTTATGTGCAAAGCTTTGTTGTGGAGACGTCCTTCTGTTGTTAAATCAGCATTAGTGAAACCTAGCCCATGGCTAGTATTGACATTTGACACTACTGTTTCCAGCTGATTTACTGTGATCTCTTCTGGCACGTAGGCAGCGTGCAAAACTTTGAGTAGTGCATCCCGATGGGCTTCGAAACACAACAACAATGATAATATAGAGATCTTTGAAGGGGTCTGGTGGAGCTGGTCCACAACTTTATAGTCACTTCTTTTAATAATTCTCATAAACTCATCCACATCTTGATCAAAGGATGATTTATGAGTTTCTTTGGGTGCAGATTCTTCAGGTATCACACTCTTCCCCTTGGCTCTGGCAGCAGCCTCTGCCTCAGTGTTGGTTCTAGGGACTTGTGATGCAAAGAGACGTCCGCTTCGGGTGAAGCCTCCGCCTCCCCCAACATTATCCACTTGGGGAGTGAGAGCTGGAGAATCAAGAAGGACTTTCTCTCCATTGCAGAACAGGTCAGCACCATAATGCCATGGTATAGCACTGTCTTTATCATATGGGATTGGCCCGGGCACCGTGATAGTGACTGGGCTCACTGCAGCAGATGTTGGGACTGTAATAGCCTGTGGATCATAGAAAATAGTAACAGGACCTCTGGTGGATGTTGGTGGAGGTGAATTGAAGCTTTATTGAGACTGTTGTTGAGATTGTTGGAAGTTTCTGGAATTTGGGACCGTTGTCGGGTCATAATAGATTGTGACAGTGGAAACATCATTATTGGTAGTTGCTGAAGTTGTAGTAGCCGGTGCAAATGAATTGTTATGTGTTGAAGTGACAGATGAAATGATTGCTGAAGTTGTAGCTGAATCAGTTGGAACAATGGTTGCTGCAGTTATAGAAGAATCACTAAGAAGGATGGTTGTTGCATTTGTAGAAGATTCACTTGCTGTTGACAAAAGGGTTGTTGGTGTTGTAGAAGTTGTGGTTGTAATTTGCATAATGCCCTCTCTGATCAAACTATTGATGCCACCCCTCAAGCTAGCACACCCATTCTCAGAGAGTTTGCATAATTCACAACAGGCCTCACAACCTGGAAACACTTGGCATTTCAAAAGTTGGGCTTTAACCTCTGCCAGAGGTGTCTGAATACTTGCAATATCTTCTATTAAACTCATGGGTGAGCCTTCCTCTATAGCATTAATCCTTGGCCCACTGTGGCTTGGCATAGGACTTTTCATTACATTGGGAGGAGGTGCAAAGTTCAGGGCTTTTGAATCTACCAGATCCTGAACCTTCATATGCAGAGCTCTGCATTTTTCCGTAGAGTGACCAGGTTCGTTGGAATGAAAAGCACACCTAGCGTTGACATCATAGTTTCTTGGAAGGTTTTGAGGATCAGGTAGAGCCAATGTCCTCAACTCAACAAGATTGAGCTTTAGGAGTTGTGGCAGCAGTGTGGCATATGGCATTGGAATAGGGTCAATCACCCTGTTGACCTGAGATGGCCACTGTTGAAACGGGCGTTGTTGTTGATTGTTGTTGTTATTGTTGTATGATCTCTGTTGCGGAAACTGTTGTTGTTGCGGAAAGTGTTGTGGTTGTTGGGTGTACTGAGGAGGTGGAGCAGGGATAGTAACAACAACAACTGTTATGGGAAGATATTGGGGTCTCCCTCTTTCCATGTGCACAGAGTTTGTCTTACCAGATCTACGGGGCCCAGCAAATAGTTTTCTTGTACTGCTTGAACTGGAACCGTTATCATAGATCTTTCCCATCTTCAATAGGCTTTCTATTCTTTCCCCAACTATCACCACATCTGCAAAGTTGGTAGAAGAAAATGCAGCCAGTCTGTCAATGTAGGTCCCTTGGAGAGTATTCATGAACATGTCTGCCATTTCCCTCTCAGACATAGGGGGTTGAACTGCACCAACCAGTTGCCTCCACCTTTGGGCATATTCCCTGAAGCTTTCACGGGAAGATTGAGACATTCCCATTAAAAGGGTCCTGTTTGGAGCCATGTCCAAGTTATACTGATACTGACGGATAAAAGATTCAGCCAAGTCTTTCCAGTTTCTTACTGTGGCTCTGGTCAAATGGGAATACCATTCTCGGGATGCCCCTGTCAGACTATCCTCGAAGTAAAACATCCACAACTTCTCGTCCATGGTGTATGCTTTTAATCTTCCCAAGAATGATTGAAGGTGGGTGCGTGGGCCGGATGTGCCATTATACCTTTCAAAACACGGGGGTTTGAACTTGTGAGGAATTCTCACCACTTCCACTAGTCCCATGTCCATGACATCAAACCCTAGGGAATTCTGGGATTCAAGAGACCTCAGCTTCTCTGCAATTTCATCCAGCCTACGGTCGTAAACTTCGTCCCCAACCCCAACAACTGTAAACTGCTCTTCTTGAGGATCCTCTTGCAAGACCCTTCCTTCAGCAGTGTTATCCTGAGTATTCCTTATGGCATTGATTTATGGGTTTAGATGAGGCCCAAACTCTGGTGGATCAGTGCGAGGCTGCACGTGATTGTTGTTACTGGTACCTCCTGTACCTGGATGGTGTTCTTTAGGAGTTTGTCTCTCAACCAACTCCCTTAGTCTTTCCTGGCTTTGAGTTAAACCAGTCATTACAGTCATGAATTGGGTCATGTGATTCCTCATCTCAACCCTCTCATTGGCCATTTGGGTCCTTACTTCATTCAAGTCTTGCTGAACTTGATCCATCTAGAGTCCCGGAAGGTTGTTTCTTGTCGGGTACCGGTGTATTCTGTTGACAGGGAACACTCTTCTGCGAGCAATGTTTCCTGAAACCACAACAAAGTGAGAAACAATAACAAACAAAAACCTACAAAACAAAAAGAAATGTTAGTATGCAATGCAGGATGCCTATTTGTCTTCCAAGGGTATCCGGTTTGGTTCTTTGGTTTTGACCTTTCCAGACCTCGAGGAAATGCTGATGATGTTGTAGAGATAGATAAAGCCCACCAATAATACAAACTGATATATTACAAATAGTAAAAATACATAGTTTGATTACAATAACATCCCCGTGGTGGGTCGAAATACAACAACAAAATCAAAAGTACAACAAAAGAAAAGTACAAGCAAAAGAGTCAAACATCTAATCCAAAGTCGTCCTCTCTGACTTCCTTCAGGAGGGCCTCAGGCACTGGACCTACTGGGTGCTCTGTGATAGTCCTGATGAGGAGGTTCCTCGTAGCAATGGCACTAGTTAACTTCTTATGCTTATCCTGATCCTTTGACCTCTTCAACCCCGCCCGGGGTTTTAATTCAGATATCTCCTACTGAGCTGCTAATAAAGCCTCCTGGTGCTTCTTCTCACTAGCCTCCAGTTGCTCTATCTTAGCTTGAGTTCTCTGATCTTCTTGTGCACGGGCTTCAGTGATCCTGATCCACCTAGCCTGGCTCTCCTCTAGATAATGCTTTGCCCTAGCCTTCTGAGTCTTTGCTTCCTTGCAAGCATTCTTCAGTACTAACTCCCCTGCTTTTGCCTTCCTGATGTAGTCATCTGTCTTCTCAATCTTGGTCAAGTGCTCAATCCTGAGCCTTTCCAATCTCTCATTATCTACGCGACTGTCATTTCTTTCCCATAGAGTCTTCTTTAAGGCTTCAGCTAGCTGAGTGTTTCTCTCTTTCAGTTTCTCAAACTCTTCCAAACTGACAATAGTTGCAGTTTGTACTGTAGAAGGTCCAGGTACATCTTCTAAAGTAAATGGCATCCGGGTGATCTAAGCTCTGGTACGAGACCAATCAGAATATTGTGCTGAAGCAATGTTGTTGCACTTACCAAGGATGGTTGTTCCCTTGGTCTGAATGTTATCCCAAGCCCAGGCAGCTTGTCTGACAACAGCAGAGTTGGGTTGGATTTCACAGTAGAGGGTCTCAGCCAAATCTTTCCCTCTTGGAGGATGAACCAAAGCATATCCTAATTGTCTCTTGAAGAGCAAAGGGTTGTAGTTGATGCAACCTTTTACTCCTATCAAAGGAACATTAGGGTATTGCCCACAGCTAGTAATGATGTCCTTGCCTTTGGTGCTCTGAGTGCACCATCTGATGTCCTCTGATGTCAAAGCAATAAATCTCTTAGCCCAGTTCTTCTGCTGATGGGGATTCAGGAAAGTATCTGACTTTGGCAAGTGTCTTGGCAGCCAAGAGTAATAAAGAGGAGCACAGCATCTGACCAGTCTTCCTTTTTGCTTCTCATTCCTCTGATGTACTGAGTAGTAGAAGTCTCCCAGCAAGGTAGGAACTGGATTCCTCAATAAGAACAGGTAAATGGCATTCTTGCTCACAAACTTTGGCTCATCTGCAAATAAGATAACCCCATATATAATGAGGGCTAGAAGTGCATAGACATCCTTCCATTCTCCTATTGCAGCATGCAGGGTAGCCCGGGAGATCAAGAAGTCTAGGTGAAGTCCTGGAACCCTTGCCTTTATTGTCATGTTCTGATCAATGAGGGCAGGCTCCAAATGCAATGCCCTGTCTATGTCTTCATTTCTGGTAGCAACCATCTCAGGGTTGAAAGGAATCCCTCTCCTGATAGGAACTCCTAACAACATGGAAAATTCTTCTAATAGAGGTCCCAGCTGGAAATCAGGAAATGTGAAACATCTGAGTGGAGGATCATAAAACTGCAAGCAAGTATGGATCATGCTCCTCTGAGATGCATCTAAATCCATGACCATGTCCAATATGCCTCCATAATGCTCTCTGAATAATGGGACATGATCAGGAGTAATGAGGGACTGGATCTACCTAATGCCAGTCAGGGTGGGCTCAAAGAAGTGGTATGTGATGTTGCTCTTTCTTGAGGTGTCCATGTATGCTGGTAAAGAAGCTGAGAGCAACTGCTGATGAAGGTCACTGAATGAGATGCTAGAGAGGGGTCTCTAATGAAGGTAGCTGGAGGAGAATCACTGACAAACTGATGAAGGTACTGGAGAATATAACTGAAGTAGTCTGAGCAGCAGAAGCGGCCAAAACCAAACCAAAGATAATATGGTGGATACCCTGTAAAGCAAATAAGAAAATGTTAAATGATGCAGAAATGATGTATGCAAAATGATATGCAAAGGGTTTGTGATCAGGTGCTGGATCTATTTATCTGCCCTGGTAAAAGTCCATGTATGTTCATAAGTCCAGATGGAGGCTTAGAAAATCAGTAACCAGGTGGGGGACTCAAATAAAGAGTCACAAGTCCAGGGTATCACAAGAACTGTCCAAATAATACAACCTTAACAAATCTAGTAACAAGGTATGATGAGGCCAAGGGTTCCTGTAAACCTGTAAACATCCCAACCCCCTCACATGTAATGTTCTAGAACAAGGATCCTCAGACTTGGATCAATTATGAGAAGTGTAAACACTTCTAACCCGGAGATACAGTGTTTACAATAACCATAAAAGATCCTCCTCTAATTCACCTCAGATGCTGAAGGTCATAAAAAGGTCATCCAGACTTAGCAGGCTTCCCAGATAGCCCTAGTACTACAGGAAATCTGTAGCACAGAGTTCTCAAGAAGAAACCCATGTCTGAATCGTGTTTCATATTCCCGCACCAGACCGAAATGGAATGGGAAAGAATATGAAGCCACTCTAGCCTATGTGTCACTCAGGTCCCTGGTATAGGACCTTAATCACTCAATGAACCCCACCCACCAAAACAGACAAGAGATTCAGCACATGATAATGACAGTATGAAATGCATAAAACTGTAAATGAAAGCAGTAAATAAAGTTGTACAGAAAGCAATAAATAAAGCAAATAAATAAGCACAAGTAGCACATAACACCCCCGTAAATACAAATCAAACAAGCGCTAGGAGGAACCCACAAAAAGAACCAGAAGCCCTGGTTGCAATATAAGGGTCCCCAGCAGAGTCGCCAAGTTGTCGCTCCCCCGAAAAGACACCTGGTCAGACAGGGTACAGACGCGAACGGTCAGTGAAAGGAGAAAAGAAGGTGAAGATGAATAGAGTCGCCAGCTAGGCATTTTTATCTAGAAGGAAAGGTAATGCTGCATAAACCTGGAAAGATATGGATAAAACGGTTGTGAACCAGAGAAACTGAGAAAGGGGGTTGGTTACAATCTGGGAAGGTATTAGCACCCAGATTGTCCGTCGTACTCGACGGGATCCACGCTTAAAAGATTGTGTTTAAAGGGGTAGTGTCTGTGCTATCTGTGTGCAAAAGCTGGAAAAGAAATATACAAGTGTCGGTGTAAAAATGTGAATGCTCAGGAACTGAGGCTTAAAGGATAATGCTGGAAGAGGGTGAAAGAGACAGAGACTTTTATTCGATAACAGTTAAGTTATGCCTACGTATCCTCTCGTGCAATAAGGAAGTCAGAACACCGTAGTTCGACTCAAAGAGACTGAAAGATAAATTGACTGATGAACTGTTTGCTTGTCTATGCTCAAGTGTATGACTTGTCTGGCTCAAGTGCTAACTGTCTTGCATTAGACGGAAGAAGCAAGTTCTCGTTTGTGAGTGAAGATGATGAGAAAAGAATCCCGGAGGAGACGATTATTGTTTGTTTTTGGTGTTTTCAATCTTTTATTGCTTTTTGTGTTTGTCATATGTTAATGAGCTTAATCCTAAACCAAGGGTTAGTAAACTCATCATATCCTCCCTTTGATTAGGGATAATGAGAATACCTTAAGTATGAGATAAACATCTCAACTTAATTGCCATGATGGTGTAGGACTAAGATCATTAACCTACTTGTGATTATTTAGATGTTTTTGAGTTTTTGTTTAGTGTTAAGTAATGAGTTTAAACCATAATCAAGGATTGGTGAACCCATTACACCATCCTAACAGAAGCATAATAGATGAGCACACTTAAGCTGAGGAAGATACCTCAACTTAATCCATGATTAGGGATTAACCTCATGACAAAACAAGCCTTTATTAAAGTGGATTTTAATTAAGGGTGAGATTAAGAAGTGAGTTTTATGATTTGTAAGACAACTTGAGGAGGACTTGTCCATTAACACTAGGGTTAGTCCTTCTTAACCAATAAAGGAAGAATTAGAACCCTAATGCAAGGCCCAAGTTACAAGTTAATGTCTTGGTGATTATTAAGATGGATTGATTAAGAGGTTTAAACAAATTAAGGGTTTAACACTTAGGATTAAAGTTATACACTCCATCCTAAGAGAAGGATGCAGGCATAACCCTAATTCCAAAGTCCTAAAGCCTTAAAGGTTTAGTCTCTAATGATGAGGTGAGAAGAGAGACACAAAGAAGACTCAAAGGTAAAAGCTAAAGGTGGACTACATACAACCCTAATTATTACCATGCTTGGATGTTCCTATGGTTTGTAAGGCTTGAGAAAGATCTTCAAAGAAGCCACCAATGGAAGAAGCGGATGAGAGGAGGAGAAGCAGAAGAAACAAGTTACTTACTTTACTGAAGAAGATAAGTAACTTGGGGAAAGAAAGTGAATGATGAACATGAATGAGCAAGCTCACTCTAAGGCAAAGAAAATTGCAGCAATGATGCATATGAAGAATGAGAAGAGAAATGAGAAGTGAAGGCAAATTCACTTCTCAAGTTACTTACCACCTGAAAAGATTAGCATAAGGAAAGAAATGAAATGAAATGAAGCATATGCAAAGGCAAAGATCAGAACCAAAAGCATACACAAGATGCAAATGATGCTATGAGATGATGCCAAAGCAAACCAAGTGTTATGAATGTTCATACAAAAAATAGAATGCAAATGAAGCATGTGGGAAGCATGAAAACACATGGATATTTATGAAATGAAATGAATGCAAAGCATAGCAAATGTATAAAGAAATGACCTAGCAATGTTCAAGCAATGTCTTAAGATGTCTAAGATGGCATACAAGTTCTTAGAATGTCATGGCAAGTTCACATGTTCATGCAATGAAATGTAAGATGCAAGTATGGATGCAAGATTAGGGTTACATGAAAGGATGAGATGCAAATGACAAAAACAGAAGCAAATCACATGATAAAAAATTGCAAATGAACTCAAAGGAACCTAAACCATATATGATATCACACCCCAAAGGAGAAGGTCTAACTCTTAACCTAAAGAAAGTTGTGATTTTTCTAAGTTAACTAGGGTTTTTGGGTACCTTAAGAGGAAAAATGAAAATCAAATTGAAAATGCAAGATAAATTCTTGGCAAAAATACCCTAGAAACTACATGCTATATGGAAAACAATGCAAAAATAATCATTGTCAAACCCTTCATGGTTAGGCAGAAAAGAATTTTCAAAGTTAGGGTACCAAAAAGGGAATTTTATGAACCCTAAATTCAAGAAAAATGTCAAAGTTGGATCAAAACCAAAAAGAAATTTGTATGAATAGTTTGACAATGTTTCTAAATGTCCTAATATGCAATCTGAATTTTTTTGGAATTTTTAGAAACTTAAATGGTATTTTAATTAATTAATTTCAATTAATTAATTAAAATAAACATTTAAATATTTTTAAAATGATTTTTTAATGCAAAAAATAAAAATAAAAATGTTTTTGGGTGAAGAAAAATATTTGGAATTAAAATGCAAAAGGAAAAGTTTTTAGGATTTTTCTAAGTATTTTAAATAAAATGCACAAAATAAATGCTATTTGAATGAAATAAAATTAAAATAAGGGAAAGTATGACAATCCAAGGGATCATGTTCAAACTGGGGGGGGGATGCATTGACCAGTGCGCAATCTAAAGGTCCAGATTCAATCTGGCCTAATTCTAATTAATTAAATAAATTAAAATGATTAGGGTTAAGTGAAATGATCTCAGCCCTCCACACACGCGCGAAACTCAGATCCTACGCTCCATATTCAAACTCAGCTAATCACCTGAGATTACCCCTAATCCAACTCAGACGGCCGGAACAGTGCTCCGGTCGTCTTCTCCGGCAGGGTAGTTTCTCAAACTCTCTCCCTAGGTCATTTCAGGAGCTCTAAAGCTCCAGATCAACTCCCCACCTCACCCTAAACACGAATCCACCCTCAAAACTAATTTATTTTGCATCAATCATGAGAATCAAACAAGAACATGTTTCACGGGCAAAATTTCAGAAGTCAAATACAAGCTTATTTTCAACTCATTTTCAAAACAAATTACATCATGGTGATCAACATAACATGTAGGACAATTTAGAAACTTAAAATCATGCTTCTGGAAAAAAGTTTGAAGATTGATACCTGAGTTGGAGCTTTCACCTCTGCAGCTTTTGGACCTTTTATTTTGTGCAAATCCTCTTTACTTGACCCCCTGATGAAATTGCAATGCTTGGAAGGAGCTTAGAATGGCTGGATTGAGTGGTTGCACTTCAACTGGCCTAAAATCGTGTTTGTGTTTGGCTGGCTTTCAGGTTTGTTTGATGGTTGGGAAGTGTTCTAATGATGATGGTGAGTTGAATGATGAAGTTTGTTTTGAGTTTTAGTGGCTGGACAGAAAGTTTCGAAGGTTTTTGCTTGAAGGTGATTTTTGTGAAGCTTGGTGTGTGAACTGATTCAGGCTTGTGTGTGTTATGGATTGGCTTGCTTTTGGTTCACATAACATAACCATATTGGCCAGAGAGTGGTTGTGGCTGCAGCTGATTGGTATGGGCTCTCTTGAAAAAAGTCAACAAATTGTGTACTTGAGGTATGGGCTCATATTGCAGCTGTTCTATGGCATATCATGACTTAGCATTGATCAAGGAGAGCCATGGAAAATGTTTTGGGGTGATGCAGCAAGTGTATGAGAAGATTCATCCCCTTTTTCAAATTTGAAGAATTTTGCCCCCTTTTGAATTACTTGAAGTTCAAGGCATGAAATAGAATGATTCTTTGGGCAATTTTGGTCACAATGCATTGTATTATGTTGGCATGATGCTTAGAGAGTGATTAGAGGTCACAAAATGGCTTGGTATGTGAAATTGCAAAAAATCCTCTTTGGTGTGAAAGTGAAAATTATAGGATTTTTGCCAACTTTGCAAAGCCATAACTTGAGTTCTATAATGAATTAGGACTTTTTCTTGTACTTTTTAAAAAGGGAATGATCCAATCTACAACTTTCATGACCAACAATTTTTCATTTGAAGCATTTTTGGTTGAGAAAGAGGAGGTTGAAAAACTTTCCCAAAATGGAAAGTTTCCATTACAAGTCATTTCCATTTTTGGCAACTTTGGTTTAACTCAAATTTCTTCAATTTTGTGAACTTATAAGCACTTCAATGATCAAATAAAGATCATATAACTTCAATTTGATGAAAAATCCACTTTTGTTCCATTGTTGGGGGCCTCAGATGCCCTGATTTTGCTCTGACTTGCTCAAGAAGTTACATAGTGAACAGATGACTTCCACAATGAATTTCTTCATCAAACTTGGTACACATGATCCTTATAACATATTGAGACTATTAGAAACAAGAATGACCAAAAAATTTGGAGTTATGGCCTCTGAAACCAAAACCCTAATTTCAGGTCATCTGTGCAGTGAAACCCTAGCTCTGCTTCCATGCTTTTCAAGTTCTTGTGATTTCTTGACTTTCTTGATTTTTGAGGGATATAATATGATGATATAACACACATGTACCCTCTTGGAATTATTGGAGACCTTTGGAGTGGCTCAGATGGATCCTTGGATTGCTCAGATCACAAACCCTAGAGCAGATGAACTTGAACTAATGCAGTGAAGCAAAAATGCCATATGATATGATATGCTTAAACTTATGCAAAGATGAAAGATCACAAGCCATGGTGAAATTAGTGAGGGCAAATTTGGGGTGTTTACACACCAGTTAAAACCCTGTTCCACAACCAGCCACAAAACTTGTCATATCAATGTTCATAAAAGCAATTGAAATACCAAAGTCCATCGTCAAAGCATCCTCGGTAATCCATGTCAAAACCTGTAACAAAAATCACCAACATCGTGTTATTGTAAACTTCATAGTTTCGTCGTCACGATGCCAATCTTACTCCATATGGACCTCACCATCAGTCGGGTGTACATGAAAAAGAAGGAAATGCAATATGTGATCAATATAAGCAGAAACACTGAGCATTCAGAGGAAAATATCAAAAGAAGTAAGTTACAGTTCTCGCATTTTAAGGATTCTCAAAAACACAAATGGTCAAAAGCCGAAGAAAATGCTAAGGGGGTTTTATTCCAACCAATTTTCAAGCTTATAACATTATTCAGATTGATTCTACCAGTTTCCTAAAGTTTAATGCCACAAAGAGCCTTGATCACTTTCATAATGGTCTTTGTAAATACTAGTTGTGAAGCCAAGCCATGGAGGATTTATGTTCAATTTAAGTGCAGGTTATAAGAATCAATACAGAGGAACCAAACCATAATGCTATCTATCAATCCATTCATGATATCAATACAAGGTTTTTTTTATCATTGAGTTTTCATCAATCTTACCGTTGGTTCTAAATTTTTCATAAGTGCAAGCCTTAAACTCCAAGATTCATCCATCATCAAGTTGTCACAGGTTCCTCAGGTCTCACTCGAGCTTCCCACTTCTTCTAAATTTCGCTCCACACTGAAGCAATCCAAGTCTCAAGCCAAGTCGCAAAATCACGCCTTGCTCCATGTTTCTTCAAACCTGCAAGACAAGATGATCATGTCCAATTAAAAGACCAATTGATTAAAATAGCTGCAGAGAAGCCAACTTGTTATGGCCATAATATCCACTTACTCATGTGTTAACAAATCAATTCAGAGTTCAAAATTCAGCTAGAAATATTGAACCATCAAGTCTCCATGGGCACCTGTTGAGATATATTATGCACCAAAAGACCTACAGACAAGCAAAAAAAAAATACTGAGTTATTAACTGCAGTGAAAATGGTATCAGTAAGATTCAAAGGTCATGGGACCACTATAACAGCCCGAGCCTTCTGCGCTCCAGACACTATTACCTCATGATCTTCTCTACCCCCCCCCCCCTCTCTAGTAGAGTTTTTGCCTTCCTTGAGAATCGAACCATGTACCCTGGGGTTCAAGTACATGTTCATTCCATTCCCACTACCAATTGAGCTAGTAGCTCAATTGGTAGTGGGAATGGAATGAACATGTACTTGAACCCCAGGGTACATGGTTCGATTCTCACGGAAGGCAAAAACTCTACTAGAGAGGGGGGTAGAGAAGATCATGAGGTAATAGTGTCGGGAGCGCAGAAGGCTCGGGCTGTTATACTAGCTCAATTGGTAGTGGGAATGGAATGAACATGTACTTGAACCCCAGGGTACAGGGTTCGATTCCTACGGAAGGCAAAAACTCTACTAGAGTGGGGGGTAGAGAAGATCGTGAGGTAATAGTGTCGGGAGCGCAGAAGGCTCGGGTTGTTACAACCACCTCTTCTAGAAGAATTTCCAGCTAGCACTACAAATAGAAAAAGAGTGAGTCACTATCAGCTGGTCCCCACACAATCTCACACAAAATATCCCTCAAACGGATTCTTATATCAGCACCATTCTTCACACCAATTCCTCAAATGCCCTCACCATTCACCTATATAAGAAGCCTCTTACCACTCTCAAAGGGGGGCTCTACTTCCTTCATTAAGAAAAGTTTTGAAGAACCATCAAATAGCCTGCAAAAAATCGTAAACCAAAAAAACCCTTATTAACATTCCCTTCAATCCTTTACTCAAACCACACCAATTTTCCATTGTTAAACCAAACTGAAACGTTTTACCTTGAGAGTATGAGAGGTCTGAATCAGAAATAGAACGACAACAAACCTCAACCTTCGTTAACACCAAAATGCCTTCAACCTAACCACCTCCACCCTCAATGAAATCATTAAGCACCCTTCATTAACCAAAGATTGAACCAGAAATAATTCCAGTAAACACAAAACTGACCCGTTAAGCACAGAAACCAGAAAACGAGTGAAAGATGAAAATCGCGTGAAAGAACTCACAGCCGCCGAGACACCGAGTGAATCGAACGAACGTGTTGCACAAACGTAGGCCAAAATCACTGATTCGAAATAGCGAGAGAGCTGAGAGAACGCTGTGAGTAAATGAAACCCGATCGATTTGAGAAATGCGTGAGATCAAGAGTAGGACACGAGGGTGACGATGGAGGTTATTTGGTTTTTCACGGCGAAAAAAAAGGTTGACCCATTTACTTTTGCTTTTGAGACTGAGTTATTCCTTCGTTTTTTAAAAAAAACTAATAAGTTTATGCTTCTGCTTGCTGAGAACGGGCTTTTAAAGGAAGGCATTTGTTAATTCGTTTTTATTTTTTATATAATTTTGTTCTTGTGTTTGGTTTTATTTCTAATGAATTTAATTCACATTTATGGGTCCTGAGCCCATGTTCATACTGTTTCCTAGACTACAGCCTACCGAGTCACTCATGTTTTATTATTTATTTTTGCTTTTTTTATATAAAATTATTTTTTAGTGTTAGATCATGTACATGGGCTTGGCCCATTTGTTTGTGTTGTAGACACCTCTGTGTTTCACACTTGTACCTCTTTGTATAAGATTGTTCTTGGGAGGTTGTAGTAGATTTTATTTTATTTTTAAGGGCCTATGATAAAAATATGGTTTATTGACATTCCACTTAGCGACGTTGTCTAAACCAATTTGAGGCCGACTTTTTCTTCATTTATTATTTTATCGATTTATTGGTTTATTTATATTTATTATTTGGTCTATGATATTATTATCCAATTCGTGACATTCAATTTATCGACGTTGTCCGAATCGATATGAGACCGTTTTCTATTATCTCTTATGGTTTCTAATTAATTTAGATCCATTATTTATCGACTTTATTATTTAATCGGCCTATGATAAATGGTGATATTCGATTTCTAATAAATCGACTTTATCCCCTAATTTGAGGCCCCGCCTTTATTTTTCTTATTATTTCACATTGTCCCGATTTATTATTATTTTGGCCGATGAATAAATATTTAAATATTTGATTTCGAATAAATCGACGTTATTTAAATTAAATATGAGGCCAATTCTTTTATTTACTATTATTTTTCTACTTTAATTTATTTTTATGGTCGATGATATAACAAACGATTTAAATATTCGATTTCAACAAATCGACGTTATTTAAATCAATATGAGACCGCTTTATACCTTTCTTGAAAATTCAATTTTGTTTTATTTATTCTATTTGATTTATTTTATTTCTGCATTTATCACTCTTATTTCGTCCGTGAATCAACCTTTAAATAATTAACCTCCATTTTGCATTTACCCTTATAAGTCGGTTGCATCGTGCGCCGCCATCGAACAAATCAAATATTTTTAATCCGAATACTCAAACTATTTTTTAATTAAATAACGGAAGAACTGATTTCCGGAGTCTAGCATTCCTCGAATTCTTGAATGAACGCTCCTGAGGCTCGCCCCACGTGACGTGGTTCATTCGCCCTTCCGTTCCTAAAACACTTAACTTATCAAACATTTTTTCTTCAAACGAACCTTGTTTAGATCCCTTCAATCTCGCAAATAAGCTAGCGCTTTGATAACGAGAAATCGTATCGTATTATTACTATGTTTTTAGCCGTTTTTATCGTACATTGATCCTTTTAACTCCCGATTGTTCGAGTTTTTATGCCACATTGCAGGTACAATATGTCTAGAGCCAAATTTATGAGAAAAAGATCAAAGGAACAAAAATTAGCATGAAAAGAAAAGAGAGAAATCAATTCTGCTAAAGTCTGCATATTTTGTTGCTCTCACGGTCGTCACAACTGCCTCACGACCGTGACACGCAAATTTGAGGTCTCACGATCGTCACCATGGTCTAACGACCGTGACGCGCTAATATGAGGAAATCTGCCCGTTACACCATGTCACGAACGTGACAAGCAAAAGTTATTTAATTTGTTTGAATATAATTAAGAACGTGCAACAAGTCTTCAGAGACTCCTACTTTCTCTCAACTTCAGCAACGCCCAGTAAACCATGTCTCCTGGATTTTCTCAAAACAGAAGCACCAAAGCCCACGCTACTACTCTTCAACTGCCAAAGTTCTCTCCTATAAATACCAAAGATGCAGATGAAGAAAGTACAGAGTTTTATATTGAATTTTTATGCGGAAGCTCTGCCGTTTTTACAACCCAATTTATTTTCCAGCTTTTGTTCTTGCTGTTTTTTCCTTTTAATTTCCAAACCCTTTAATAACAATTTCCAACATTAGGAAATTGTTATCTTAATTAAATTTCTTTAAGCCTCAAAACTTAGTATTTTATTTTTTCGATTCCGACACTCCGAGATTGCCAATTTGTGGAAGAAGGAGTCTAAGAATTCATTTGTTCAGGTTTTTTATTTTACAAATTATATTAAGTTGATTTATTTATTTATGTTAAGTTTCTATTATCATTATATAATGAATGTTTCAATATTTATTAATTTCATTTTGTATCTGTCTGTTGTTTTAATTAGTATGAGTAGCTAAGTTAATTGAGTCGGTATGTAATAAAGAAACCAAAACGGATAAATCGAATCTAAGCTAAAACAATTACGAACTTATATTCTGGCTGTGACTTTTTATAATTAAAATCAAGCTTTTTGTTACGAGAGTAAGAGAAGTGAAATAGGTTAGGTCGAGACCACGAGAGTGTGAGATTTTAACCGGATAGCTAAAGTTAGGCATTCGATTTAAATACAGCGAGAGCGCTTTAAAACGAATTAGACTTATTAAGTTTTCAAAAATTATTTCCTAAACACTTATGGGCTAGCGAGAGCAGACATAGGGCTTTAGGAGTAAGATCTGAGATAAGACCACGAGAGTGTGAGTCGAGGGTTTTTAAACTGGTAATCTCTACAGAATTATTTAAGTGAAACATCTTTATAAGCTTAGGCTAGATTGACCTGCATAGGTTAATATAATTACATACCGACCGCCTTATCATTATTTCCTTAATTAAGTTTAGTTCCCGTTTTTAATCCTTAAAACCATAATCGTGACAAATTTCCACCTTAGCTAAACTAGCAGACCTTCTAGCACTAGAGTGATTACAAAGTCCCTGTGGGTTCGACATCTTTTTATTACTATTGCGATAGGCTGTGCACTTGCAGTTCAGATACCGTTAGACACATCACGTCTTCGCACCATCAAGTTTTTGGCGCCGTTGCCGGGGACCTTGATTTAGTCACTAGTACACTATTAGAGTAGCACTGTCTAGACTAAGGTAACAATTTATTTTCCCTAATCTAATTTACCGAGTGTATGCCAAGTACTCGCTCTCAAGGCGAAGACTTGCAACCTCCAGTCCTTGAATTAGAACGCTTCTTACATTTAAGAAGACGAATATTCGAATACCAACGAAAATACAACATTCCAGATCTTCAAGTTGATCCACCTAAACCAGTTGGAACATCGAAGGACGCAGAAATGGCTGAAGAACCAAATCATCCACTAAAGTATTACGCTAGTCCTTCACAAGTTGAGCCGCATTCCAGCATTGCTGCGTCGGCTATCAACCGAAACGATTTCGAGTTAAAACCTTCGCTTATATCGGTCGTGCAACAAAACCAATTCGCCGAAAATTCTACCGAGGATCCGAACCTTCATCTTTCGATATTTGTGCAGTACGCAGATACAGTAAAAGCTAATGGAGTTACCCAAGAAGCAATCAGATTACGCCTTTTTCCTTTCTCACTTCGAGACAGAGCAAGAGCCTGGCTTCAATCTCTACCCTCGAATTCAGTAACTACGTGGGAGGAGTTGAAGAGAGTCTTCTTGACAAGATATTTTCCACCTAGCAAGACAGCTATGCTAAGAGCTCAAATCAACGGATTTAAGCAAAAGGAAAACGAGTCACTTTTCGAAGCTTGGGAACGCTACAAAGATATGCTGAGACTTTGTCCACATCACGGATTAGTAGAATGGATGGTCATCCATACTTTCTACAATGGACTCTTGTACAACACAAGAATGACGATTGATGTTGCCGCAGGCGGCGCACTAATGGACAAAGAATATAATGATGCTTATGCACTTATCGAGAGTATGGCTCAGAATCATTACCAATGGGGAAGCGAGAGAGTCGCAACTGAGAAACCAACAAAAGGAGGTATGTACGAAGTGAGTAGTATGGACCAAGTCAATGCAAAGTTTGACCAACTTAACCAAAAGATCGACAACTTGGCCATAACACCAACAGCCATCGTGGTTGCGGTAACACCTAACTGTGAGTTATGTGGAGTTCCAGGACATGCTGTCCCTGATTGTCAACTATTAGCAGGAATTCCCACAGATCAAGTGAATTATGCTCAAGGAAACCCGTACTCGAACACATACAACCCAGGTTGGAAGAATCATCCGAAATTCTCTTATAAGAACAACAATGCTTTATATGCACCAGGTCAAGTGCCAGCTACACCACCAGGATATCAAAAGACTGCTCCTAATGTTCCTAGAAAATCAAACCTTGAACTAATGATGGAGAACTTCATAGCTACCCAATCTCAAACAAACAAGGAATTCTTGAACCAAAACATACACACTAGTGAGCAGATTAAGCAATTAGTGAGCAAGGTAGATGCGTTAGCTACACATAACAAAATGCTTGAAACTCAGATTTCACAAGTAGCTCAACAACAAGCACCTACCGCTGCCCCAGCTGGAGTATTTCCTGGACAACCCCAACCAAACCCAAAAGGACAGGCCAATGATGTGATACTAAGAAGTGGCAAGGAACTTGACGGACCTGTCGATCCAAGACTTGACAATCCATCCATGTGCCAAAAGCAGGATAAGCCGACTGAAAAGGAGAATGAACCAGAAGAAAAGGAAGATAATAATCAAGAGGCAGTGGAGAAAGAGAAGCCTTATGTGCCTCCACCACCTTATAAACCACCAATTCCGTACCCTCAGAGATTAACCAATTCCAAGACGATGGGCCAGTTTAAGAAATTTTTTGAACTTCTGAAACAGTTGAATATTACTATTCCGTTTACAGAAGCTATCACTCAAATGCCCTCGTATGCTAAATTTCTAAAGGAAATCTTATCCAATAAGAAGAAGATAGAGGATAACGGAACCGTTACACTTACTGCTGAGTGTAGCGCAATAATTCAAAACAATATGCCTCCTAAGTTAAAAGATCCAGGTAGTTTCTCTATACCCTGTGTAATTGGAAAATTCGTCATTGACAAAGCTCTATGCGATTTAGGAGCCAGTATCAGTGTTATTCCCTTAACAATTTGCAAAAGGCTAGATATGGGAGAATTAAGACCCACTAAAATGTCTGTTCAACTAGCCGACCGCTCTATAAAATATCCTGTAGGCATACTAGAGAATGTCCCAGTACGGATAGGTCAATTCTACATTCCTACTGATTTTATAATCATGGACATCACTGAAGACTCCACTACACCTATCATACTAGGAAGACCATTCTTAGCTACCGCCGGAGCTATTATAGACGTAAAGAAAGGAAAGCTAACCTTTGAAGTAGGTGAAGAGAAAGTTGAATTTATTTTAACACAATTCTTACAATCACCAGCTATAGAGGACACATGCTATTTATTGGACGTCATTGACGAGTGTGTAAGAGAGATGGAAATGAAAGAAACTACTTATTCTGAAATTATGAAAATTGAAATCCCTCCAATTTTCGAAGATGACAATTGGCGTGAACCCTATCAGGATGATAGTCTAAGCGAAAGTTTAGCACTTACACCGGATCCCATGCCAAGTAAGAAGAAACCTAAATTAGAGTTAAAAACCTTACCTAAGAACCTAAGATACGAATTCCTAGACACTGAATGTACGCGACCAGTTATAATCAATTCCAGTTTAGGAACAATCGAAACGAAGAAACTTTTAGATGTCTTAAAGAAATACCCAACTGCATTAGGATATAACATATCTGATCTCAAAGGAATATGTCCTTCAATCTGTATGCATCGTATTATGCTAGAAGAAGATTGCAAAACCTCTAGAGAATCTCAAAGAAGAATTAACCCAATCCTTAGCACTGTAGTAAAAGAAGAAGTTAAGAAACTACTAGACGCTGGAATAATATATCCAATCTCTGATAGTCAATGGGTTAGTCCAGTACATGTAGTACCAAAGAAAGGAGGTATCACTGTTGTGAAAAACGCTAAAGGCGAATCGATAACACAAAGAGTAGTGACCGGACATAGAGTGTGCATCGATTATCGAAAACTAAACAAAGCCACTCAAAAAGATCATTTCCCACTACCCTTTATAGATCAAATGTTAGAACGATTAGCAAAACACTCGTATTTCTGTTATCTAGATGGTTACTCAGGATTTTTCCAAATCCCGATTCACCCAGATGATTAAGAGAAGACTACATTCACATGTCCTTATGGAACGTTCGCTTATAGACGAATGCCCTTTGGATTATGTAACGCTCCTGCAACCTTTCAAAGATGTATGATGTCAATCTTCGCAGATTTCATAGATAACATCATGGAAGTGTTCATGGACGACTTCTCTGTATGCGGGCAAAGTTTTGAAGGATGTCTATCGAATTTAGAAATGGTGTTAGAAAGATGTGTAAAAGTAAACCTCGTACTTAACTGGGAAAAATGCCATTTTATGGTCAGAGATGGAATCGTACTAGGACACGTTATATCTGATAAGGTGTAACACGGTGGGAGAACTGACTTTAGTTATGTTGCGGATAGCAAGAGTCGCCACCGACTTTTATTTTATCCAAAGGAAAGGCATAAAAGAACAGGAAAGACCTTTAAAAGATTTTTGGGTCCGGGGGGTAGGTTATGTAAAGGGAAGGTATTAGCACCCTTTACATCCATGGTTATCCATGGGCTCTTAGTTACTTAGCTCACTTTAAAATGTTTTTGAAATGTGAAGTGTGTGAATAGAAATTTTCTTAAGTATTTTATAATGATCCATGTACGGATGTATATAAAACCTTTGTTTTGAAAATTGTTTGAAAAGTATGAAGTGTTTGAAATGTTTTGAAGAGTGAGCAAGTATCTAAGAGGAACCTACCCTAAGTTTAAGTCTTTTCTGTTCTTGAATCCCTTAAATGGTAAGACTATCCCTATTATTAAGGAATAGGTAGTCATTACCTTGGATGTGAGGGACAAGTGAAGGGACATCTGTTATTTAGGCAACTGTGGGGTGTATAAGTAATTCGAAGGGACTTATCATCTTTATTCGAAAGGGACAAGATCATTACGAAGGCAACACTCGAAGGGACTTGATCTTTTTATCTGTTTAAGGGACTAGATGATATAAGATGAGGGACTTTGCTTTATACACCCTACTTGACCTTTTGTTTAGGCAACATGAGAGGCAACCTTAGGAAGTGAGATGGCGATCAAAGATCGACTTACGTGTGTGAGTGTACATTTTTAAATATTTATTTTTTAAATTAGTGATCTAAATTGATTTTAAAATACAAACATGTTTCACTCCCTATTTTACTAACCATAGCATTTAAAAATAAATATTACTATTAAAATATTACATAAAGGAGACAATTACATAATGATAATAATAATTAAAACAAATTAAATAAATAAGCAAAATAAGTAATAATAAAATAATTGGGTTAGTAACAATAATAATAAATCACAATATATATATGGGGTTAGTAATAATAAAAATAAATATCATATAATAAAAAATAGCATTAATAATAAAATAAATAAGAATATTAGCATAATAATTAAAAATTCAATTTTTTATAAACAATTATTATTTTTAAGATTAAAAAGAAAATATAAACAATTATATACTAATTATCATAAAGTTTTAAATTATATACAAATTATAAAAATTAGGTTAATTATAAACATATTATGAAAATAAATTATATTTACAAAATTAAATTAGCAAATTTTAATTATTTTTAAGCATATACTAAAAGTTATTTACATACAAGAATTAAATTATAAACAAATTATAAAATATATACATATTATGAAAATAAGGTTAATTATAATTGAATAATCATATTATTATATTTACAAAATTAAATTATCAAGTTTTAATTAATTATCTAAAATTATCTATATACAAGAATTATATCAAATAATAAAAATATGGACATAATTAACATTTATATGAAATAATTAGGGTTTAAAAGTACTATTAGGGTTTATAAAAATTAATTAGGTTTTTACAAAATATTTTAGGGTTTTAGAAAATTATTTTTTAGAATAACAAATTAGGATTAACTATTTAATATAAATTAATTACACAAAATTATTAATAATATACAACAATATAAATTTTAAATAATCTTTACTAATAAATTTTATTTTTGAAAATATGAATTTTAATAATACAACTATTTTATTCTTATCATTTTTTAGATTTATCTAATTATAATAATATAAATTAATTGAAAACAATGAGAAAAAAAGAATGAAAAAAACTTACCTGGGCTGGGATTCGAACCCAGCCCCTGAGCTTTCACAACTTCAAGCCAACCCAGCCAACCACTGGGCCAGCTGCGCGCTGGTGATAATCCATGGCATACAATTGCTTTTATTTTAAACCTTCAAATAATGATGAATATTGATAAAAAATTATGCACAAGCCAGGGATCGAACCCTTGTGCTAAGCCCTTACGCGCGCGTTCAAAACCAATTGAGCTGCGTGCTCATTATGATATACGTATGGAACAAATTCGTTTTAACCCTTGTATCAAATTCAAATAAGGTTTTCGCGCGCAGCTGGTCTTCTCCTACCTCTGGACCTGCGCGATTTGCTGCGAATTTTTCCACGACGGTTCCTGCGAATTTTCCCCTGTCTACAACCTGCGAATCTCATACAGCAAGCAAACGATACGATTTCATCAAATTAAGCATGTCAATGAATTCCTTAAGGTTCACACAGTCTATTCACGTTTTTCAAATTCATTTATGTTTGGTTTCTTGGAGAACCCTAATTTAGCAACCGAAACCCTAACAATGGCAGGTTCGGTTATAGGCTATGCTTCTTCATGAAAATGTCCAGAAATCATCTACAAGTTATGACTAACACAAATCAAACAACAAAATCAATTGATATTAGCTAAATAGACGAAATCGAAAAATTCAAATTCAAAGGCAAGAGAGGTTCGGTTTGTGCAATATAGGATGCTTTGGATGCAAATGAGTATTGAGAACGATTCAAGGATGTCCAATAAACATGTTTACACCTTCAAAACTCTTTGGAATGGCCTCTATGGAAGAATCCGAATTTGAGATTTTGTGATGAATTTTTGAATGTGCAAACTTACTCTTGAGGCTGTGAATTCGTGGCCTTTGCATTGGGTTATCTTGTATACTTATGGTACAATGAAATTAGGTCAAAAGATTTGATTGTTGTATGGACTTTTTGATCTTTTAAGATTGAAAAAGATTAGAACTTAAATTTCAAATATTTGTGCATGAGACCTTTCTATTTCAAGCCAATCTTCATCAATTGTGAATCAATCCAATCCAAATCATCTTAATGACCTTCTAGAACAAAAATATATTTTAAATTTTCACATTTGATATTTTATTTAAATTTAAAATGATTTTTAATATAAAAAATCATAATAAATAAATTAAATAAAATAAAATTATGAAAATATCAAATAAATTTCGTGCATGATGTCATGGAACACTTTGGGTCACAAAAAGTTCAACCCATTTAGAAAAATTTGGTTTTAAGACCCTATTTTCTTCATAAACCACCCAAAAATTTCCCAACTTTGCAAGGGCACACATCCTTCAATTTTAATGCTATGAGGGTGTTATTGGACATTTTGGAAAGCTTGAAGTGTCCTCTAACTAACCCCATTGGTTTCATGTCCATATCATTTACCATTCTCAAGTTATGCCCTTTTGAAGTTGTTGACTTTTTGTTGACTTTCAAAAGGACCTATAATGTCTTAGCTCATACCTTCCAAATGAAGCATTTTTGGGCTTGGCTTGTGAGACACAAAGTTGTAGAGAATTTAATTTCCTTCAAAATGAGCTTTGGATGGAAAAAATGTGATGAAGCATGTGAAAGTTATGGCTGGTCAAAGTTCAGTTGACTTTTCCTGAGGAAACCCTAATTTAGAAACTCCTGATTCTTGATGATCTGGAATCTCCTTGATGAATCATGATCAACCCTTGATAAAATGATGAAATTTACTTCATATACTTGATGTTGGCAAAAAATCATGAATTTTGACTTTGGTTTGACCACAGTTGACCTCAGTTTGACTTTTTAACTACTTTGACTGATTTTGACTTATCTGATCATTTGACTGAGCAAACCTCTGAGAAAAGTTCTGAAATTTGTCATGGGGATTCTTAGACATATATAAGATGTTATTAAGCTCACTTGAAGTCTTGGAAATCCATTTAGCCTGATTAAAGTCAAAACCCTAGTTTTGGATGCACTGCTTAGGAGAATGCCTTGCCTGAGGGATTTGTCAAATCTTCTGACCCATGATGAACTTTGTGAACCTTGTGAACCTCATAAGATGTCTTGTGAATCTTGTGAACCTTGTGAACCTCTTAGCACACAAAGCCTTGTATTGTGAGGGCAAATTTTGGGGTGCAACAGCTTCCCCTGTTCAATTTTCTGAAACCTGAGGGGTTAGATTGGTATATTTGCCAGTCGTGACCTGGAAGGTTGAAGGGGATTGAACACAAAAGCCCAAAAATTTTCACTCACCGGTGCGTAGAGTGATACTGATGACTTGTTGTATATGCTTTGAGTGGGCTTAAAGATGCCACTTGGAGAAAAGTTCTTCACATATATCTCTTGGAGGATAAAGCAGTCCAAAGTATGAAGATATAGCTTTTTGGGAAGATAAACAACGGCCCAAAGTAATGATAGCTTTCAGGAGGATAAACAACGTCCTGAGGTATAAACATAACTTTTGGGAGGATAAACAACGGCCCAATAGTCATGATAGCTTTCAGGAGGATAAACAATGTCCTGAGGTATAAACATAACTTTTGGGAGGATAAACAACGGCCCAATAGTCATGATATGCTTTCAGGAGGATAAACAACGTCCTGAGGAAATGGTGTAACCTTTGGGAAGATAAACAACGGCCTAAGAGTCATGATATGCTTTCAGGAGGATAAACAACGTCCTGAGGTATGATGATAGCTTTCAGGAAGATAAACAACGTCCTGAGGTATAAACATAACTTTTGGGAGGATAAACAACGGCCCAAAGTAATGATAGCTTTCAGGAGGATAAACAACGTCCTGAGGTATAAACATAACTTTTGGGAAGATAAACAACGGCCCAAGAGTCATGATATGCTTTTAGGAGGATAAACAACATCCTGAGGAAATGGTGTAACCTTTGGGAAGATAAACAACGGCCCAAGAGTCATGATATGCCTTCAGGAGGATAAACAACGTCCTGAGGAAATGGTAGCTTTCAGGAGGATAAACAACGTCCTGAGGTATAACATAACTTTTGGGAGGATAAACAACGGCCCAATAGTCACGAATTGTTGATGAAGTTTGTCTGCTGGAGAGTTAATCTGAAAAACAAGATTATAACATTCTGTATGATAATATTAGTTTATGCATTATGTATGCAGGTATAGTATGATGCATTTAAGTACTGTATTATGTATCTATGTATATGTATGTTATGATGTAAATGATGTATGTATGCATCATGAGTCTGAAACGTCTGGATATCTTCGTATAACAACTGCTGGCCAGGGAAAATAAATCCTGATTCGTTGCTGAAGAATATGAAGAACTTGTTCCCGTCTTGTTTGATACTATAGTATATATAACCTCCCGTCTTCGTTCGATAGTAAGGTATCCATAACCTTCCGTCTTCGTTCGGTAGTAAAGTATACACAACCTCCCGTCTTCGTTCGTCGTACTTCTATTGGAAGAATAAATTCCCGATTATCCGTATGAGGATAAAAGAGATGGATATAAATTCCAGGGGAGATGTGACTAGAAGTACTTATGAAGATGGATTTGTCCTACTGGGGATTTGTAACTGTCTTGTAGAGATGAACTGGTGAAGCTTCGTTGAAATCCTTCCCTCGTTCGTCCTTAGTAAATACTATTACTGCATTTTCATGCATTTCTGGTAAATATCAATCATATTAAGCATCTTATGCATTTCTGGTAAACATCAATCATATTCAAAAGCATACATATATTCAAACACAACCAATGGACGTTTCGCTTATGTAAATAGGGTAAAAGTAAATCAGGACTCAAAGATGGAATTTTATTTATATCAAAAAGTGACCTATACATAGGTAGGTTTGTACAAGGAGACAGAAATCCTAGTAAGAGGAATTTGTCATAAAGTTTTACAAAACAAAGAAAATCAGCTATGTGAGAAATAATCCTATTGAGTTTCAATTCTACTATTGCCTTTATCTTCAAGTATCTCATCTTCTGTTGTTGAGACGGAAACAATTAGATTGAGCTTTATCTGTGCAAACTTGAGTAAGTAACACAACTGGTTGCAGTTTCATAGGTAATCCAAACGAGACATAGTCATACGCTTTAATCCCTAACTTTTGCCTGGATTTCCCTTTCAGGTTTTCAATCCACCGGGATACCCTTTTTTGCCCAAGCCGCCTTTTCAGGTTTTCGACTTGCCGGGTGTACATTTTTTTTTTATATATATCCCTAATTTTTGCCCGAACCCTTTTGGTTCGCCGGGATGCCCTTATTTTTGCCTAGGCCAGTCAACCTAGCGGGTCTCTTTTTATGCGTAGTATTTTTTAACTATGTCTGCGTTTACAGGCTGTGGGAAGTCTTCACCATCCATAGTAGTAAGTATCATGGCACCTCCTGAGAATATTGTCTTGACTACAAATGGTCCTTCATATGTAGGAGTCCACGTGCCCCTAGGATCACCCTGTGGTAATATGATACGCTTGATTACCAAATCACCAGCCTGATATACCTTTGGCTTAACCTTCTTATTAAAAGCTTTGATCATTCGTTTCTGGTACATCTGGCCATGACAAACTGCTGCTAGCCTCTTCTCATCAATCAAATTTATCTGGTCAAGTCGAGTCTGAATCCACTCATCTTCATCCAAGCCTTCATCCTTCATAATTCTTAAGGAGGGAATCTGAACTTCAATGGGCAGAACCGCTTCCATACCATAGACTAAGGAGAATGGGGTTGCCCCTGTTGAAGTACGTATTGTAGTACGATAACCATGAAGAGCAAATGGTAACATCTCATGCCAATCCTTATAAGTAACAGTCATCTTCTGTATAATCTTCTTGATATTCTTATTAGCAGCTTCAACTGCCCCATTCATCTTCGGACGATACGGAGAAGAGTTGTGATGCTTAATCTTGAACTGCGTGCAGAGATCAGTAATCATAGTGTTGTTCAGATTAGAGCCATTGTCAGTAATAATCCTTTCAGGGATGTCATACCTACATATGAGATTATTCTTAATGAATCGAGCCACAACATTCCTGGTAACAGATGCAAATGAAGCTGCCTCTACCCACTTCGTAAAGTAATCAATAGCAACCAGGATGAAACGATGCCCATTAGAAGCAGTAGGCTTGATCTCGCCAATCATATCAATGCCCCACATGGCAAAAGGCTAAGGAGCAGTCAACACATTTAATGGTGATGGAGGTATATGCACTTTATCAGCATAGATTTGACACTTGTGACATGTTCTGGAGTGTTGATAGCAATCAGCTTCCATGGTAGACCAATAGTAACCTGCTCTCAATATCTTCTTGGCCATAGTATGACCACTAGAATGAGTGCCAAAGATCCCATCATGCATGTCTTCCATAATCTATGTTGCTTCCTTCTTATCCACACAACGAAGCATAGTTGAATCATGATTGCGCTTGTACAAAATTCCATTACTCAAAAAGAACTTAGCAGAAAACCTTCTCAGAAACTTCCTATCTTTGACAGATGCCCCTTCAGGGAACTCCTGAGCTTCAAGATATCTTTTCACTTCATAGAACCAAGGCTTCTCTTCTGCTTCTTCAGTGTCAATCTTATTACAGTACGCAGGCTTCTCAAATCTATCAATAGTAATCTTCGGAGCCTCATCATCCCAGCTAATCTCAAACATGGATGCCATGGTAGCTAATGCATCTGCCAACTGATTTTCTCTTCGTGGAATATGTCCAAAGGTAATCTCTTTGAAATGTGGGATTAAAGACAACGCATGCTCTCTGTATGGAATGAGATTATCATGCTTAGTATCCCAATCTCCTTTGATCTGACTTACTACTAGGGCTGAATCTCCATACACATCAAGGAACTGAATCTTCATATCAATAGCAGCTTTAATACCCAGGATACATGCCTCATACTCAGCCATGTTATTAGTACAATAGAAACAAAGTCTGGTAGTAATCAGGGTATGACAACCTTCAGAGGAACTGATCACAACACCAACACCATTACCAAGTGCATTAGAAGCTCCATCAAAAACCATAGTCCATCGGGATCCTTGTTCAGGTCCGTCATATTGTCCAGGTTCTTTGGTAATAATCATAATGTCTTCATCAGGGAACTCAAAACTCATTGACTGGTAATCATCCACTGCTTGATGAGCCAAATGATCAGCTACAACACTTCCTTTAATGGCCCTCTGAGTAGTATACTGTATATCATATTCTGTCAAGATCATTTTCCATCTTGCAATTCTTCCGGAGAGAGCAGGTTTCTCGAATATGTATTTGATTGGATCCATCTTTGAAATCAATAAGGTAGTATGAGTCAACATATACTGTCTTAGTCGGCGAGCAGCCCATGCCAAAGCGCAGCAAGTTTTCTCGAGCAGTGAGTATCTTGTTTCACAGTCGGTAAACTTTTTGCTAAGGTAGTATATTGCCTTCTCTTTTCGACCAGACTCGTCATGTTGCCCCAACACACACCCCATTGAGTTGTCTAACACTGTCAAGTACATGATCAAGGGTCTTCCATCAACTGGTGGCATCAAAATTGGAGGTTCTAGCAGATACTTCTTGATTTCATCAAAGGCAGTCTGGCACTCATCATTCCATTCCATTACTTGATCTTTCTTCAATAACTTGAAAATTGGCTCACAGGTAGTAGTTAATTGGGAAATAAATCTTGCAATGTAATTCAATCGTCCCAAGAAGCCTCTTACTTCCTTCTCAGTTCGGGGAGCTGGCATCTCTCGTATAGCTTTCACTTTTGCAGGATCCACTTCAATACCTTTTCCACTGACAATGAAACCCAGGGGCTTACCAGATCTAACTCCAAAAGTACACTTGTTTGGGTTCAATCTTAACTTGTATTTCTTCAACCTCTCAAACAACTTATGCAAATGATCAAGATGTTGTTCTTCATTCTGCGACCTGGCTATCATATCATCCACATATACCTCTATCTCATGATGTATCATATCATGAAACAAAGCCACCATAGCACGCTGATATGTTGCCCCTGAATTCTTCAAACCAAATGGCATCACCTTATAGCAAAAGGTGCCCCACTGTGTAACAAATGTTGTCTTCTCCATATCTTCAGGTGCCATCTTGATTTGATTGTAACCAGAGAAACCATCCATAAACGAGAATACCCTATGCTGAGCAGTGTTGTCTACCAGAACATCAATATGAGGAAGTGGAAAGTCATCTTTGGGGCTAGCCTTGTTCAAATCCCTGTAGTCTACACACATACGTACCTTACCATCTTTCTTAGGTACCGGTACCACATTTGCAACCCACTGAGGATAAGAAGTCACTGCTAAGAACCCTGCATCAAACTGTTTCATTACCTCAGCTTTAATCTTCTCTGACATTTCAGGACGCATGCGACGAACCTTCTGCTTCTTTGGACGACAATCTTCTTTCACTGGTAAACGGTGAACCACAATGTCTGTATCCAACCCTGGCATATCTTCATAGGACCAAGAAAAGATTTCCACATAGTCATGTAACATCTGAATCAATCTGCTTTTGACATTATCCTCTAATTCAGCCCCTATCTTGACTTCTTTCCTGTTTTCTTCAGTTCCCAGATTCACAACTTCGATTGGCTCTTCATGTGGCTGTATAGCTTTCTCTTCTTGTTGTAACAACCTAGCAAGCTCTACAGGTACTTCACAATCGTCCTCATTTCCATCTTCAGCTTGATAGATCGGATTCTCGAAATTATAATTGGCAATAGTAGAACTGTTATCAACAGGATCCATAGTGGATGAGGATCTGCATTTTAGTGATGTGGGTGTGTGTAAGAACACATAGCTGATAAAGGTAAAAAATAAAATAAAAGAAAGACAAGGAACACAATATTTACTAAAACGAAACGTCCACTGATTTTTATTGAATGAAGTATGCAAATGAAATGACAGCCCGTAACAAGCACACCATTGTGCCCCGGGTAAGGCACAAGGCTTAAGAGTTTAAATTGTTCAAAAATTACAAACTTTAAAAGTAACAACACAGTAATAGTATTTACTCCTGATTAAAGGAGATAGGAATAACATCTTCAGCCTTCCAGTTATTGAGCCCAGCACCCACAGTAGGAAAAATCCAAGCATCCAAGTTGTAGTCTTCATCATAGTCACCCACAGCATTGATCTGATCTTTCATAATCCCCTGATTGGTGATACGAACAGCACGAGCACGACGAACAGCCTTCTGGGACTCTGCAGTGAAACCCAAACCAAACTTGTCAGACTTGTATGGAATATCAAGAAGCTGACCCCAAATAGTACAACCACCTTCATCCACCACAGCTCTAGCATCTTTAAGGGAGGCCATTGTTGGAGGTACTCTGGTGACCACAGGAACTTTCTTGACAACAGGAGGAGCTTCATAATCATTAACAATCCAAGGAACCACTTCAAATGTCTGACACGGAGTTTCAATGTATTCACCTTCCACTTCAAGATATTTAAAGGTGTTCACATGGCTAATCATATATCCTTCCTCTCCGTAGACAGTGACAACCTTCCCTTCTACTGGATACCTCAACTTTTGATGTAATGTGGAAGTTACAGCACCTGCCCCATGTATCCAGGGACGCCCAAGCAAACAAGAATACGACAGACGAATATCCATGACATAAAAGGTAGTATTGAAGACCTGAGAACCAACTTTGATTGGGAGATCAATTTCTCCATGCACCACTCTTCTTGAACCATCAAAAGCTTTCACCACTATATTACTGGGCTTCAACACAGCATCTTCAGGACTAAGCTTATTCAGGACTTCTTTGGGCAACACATTCAGAGAAGAACCATTGTCTATCAATACATGTGACAGGGTAGTGCCCCTGCATTCAATAGAGATATGTAGAGCCCTGTTATGATCTCTCTTGGCAGGAGTCAAATCAGCATCGGAGAAACCTAACCCATTATCATAGGTCCAGTGTGCCACACAATTTTCAAACTGATCAATAGAAATTTCATTTGGTACATGAGCAGTCTTCAGAAACTTAATCAAGGCCTTGGCATGAGCCTCAGAACACAATAGTAAAGACAACATAGAAATCTTGGAGGGAGTATGCCCCAATTGATCAACAATGTCATAATCACTCTTGCGAATGATTTTCAATACTTCTTCCATCTGCTTAGAAAGATCATCAGCAGCTGGCACATCAGTTGGTATAGGTTCAATAACAGGACCTTTGCCCCGAGCATCCGTGGTGGAGGTAGCAGCTGAAGTAACTGCATTCTTGGAGGTAACTGGAGGAGAGAAAATTCTTCCACTTCGTGTGATCTTACTAGATCCAGCAATATTGTCAACATCAACCGGCATATCAGCCAAGGGTTCCTGCTTAACACCATGGATATAAACATCAGACCCATAATGCCAAGGCACAGCTTTATCAGAAGTATACGGAATAGGACCAGGAGTGGTAATGATCATAGGAGCCACTCTAGCTTCAGCAACAATCTTCACAGGGCCTTCAGCAGTAATCTTAATTGGACCCTTATGAGTGATTTTGACAGGTCCCTTGGAAGTAATCCTTACCGGCACTTTATCAACCATATCCACCTCTTCAACTTTCGCACTTTTAGTTATATGATCCACCATACTCTCCAAAGAAGGTGGTGTCCTCTCAAATACTATGGTGTAATTATTCATGAGGCGTTGAATTCCGTCCTTCAACCTCCAGCAACTATCCGGCTTATAGGCACAATAGACACAATCTTCATGACAACCTGGAAAGAACCCAGCTTGTACCAACTTCTTCTTAATGACAGACAATGGTGTAGTCAAATTTGCAACTGAGGAAATATGTGAATCTTCCTCAATGGCATTGACAGTCTTCTCATGATTTGGCATGAGAGCAGTAATCACATTTGGAGTACCCGGAGGGTCAAACTCAATCTCTCCAGCCTCAATCATATCTTGAATTTTGTTCTTCAATACCCAGCAACTATTGGTATCATGTCCCTGATAATTCGAATGATATGCACATCGTGCATTAGGATTGTACCTGGGAGAGGTAACATTAGGATTCTGAGGAGGATCTTTCAGGGTGATAAGTTCAGCTTTCAACAAGTGTTGCAAGGCTTGGGCCGTTGACATGTTGATCTTAGTGAACTGCCTTCTAGCCCTCTGTTGATTTCCCTGTGGCTGCTCTGGCGTTGCAGGAGTTGGATTTGAGATGTGAACTGCACTCACAGACTGATGCCTTCTATTACGATCAGGTTGACCATAAACAGCATTTGCCTCTTTCTTCCCACTGGGAGGCTTCTTTGCAGCACCAGATGAAGAAGCACCCACTTGAATCTTGCCACTCCTGATACCACTTTCTACGCGCTCTCCTGTCATTATCAACTCAGTGAAACCAGATGATGAGCTTCCAATGAGATGACTGTAAAAAGGACCATTCAACGTGCACATGAACATATCAACTAACTCCCTGTCAGTTAGAGGGGGTTGCACTCTTCCAGCCAAGTCTCTCCACTTCTGGGCATACTCCTTGAAATTTTCTTTAGCACCCATAGACATGCTCTGTAGTTGCATGCGGGTAGGGGCTAGATCAGCATTGTATTGATATTGCTTATAAAAGGCTTCAGCAAGATCATTCCAATCACGGATGTTAACACTTTCCAACTGATAGTACCATTCCAATTGAGCTCCAGATAAGCTATCTTGGAATAAATGGATCCACAACTTCTTATCAGCAGTATGGGGTTGGATTCTCCGGACATAGGACCTCAAATGCAGCTTGGGACAAGAAACACCATCATAAACTACGAAGGTAGGAACCTTGAAACCAATGGGTATGACTACCCCAGATATCAAACTTAGGTCTTCAAAATCCAGCCCAGAAGACTTTTGCAATTCCATAGCATCCATTCTATCCACTAGCATCTTGAACTTATCTTCATTAGGCTCATGATAGTAGTTAGCTTCAGAATCAGAATCCCCCATTGTGTTGTGGAGACTGCCTCCCTCTTTCTCAGACTCTTCAGACTCATAATCTTCAACCTGTTCTTTGGTCTTGATAGGACCTCTGAACCTTCTTCCCATGTTGATCAGACCCCCTGACCTTCTAGTCTTCTTAGTCTTCTTGGCCAGCAGTGTCTTCAATTTGTCCTGCCCCTTGGACAAGTTCAGGATCAGCTCTTGGAACTGTGCATTTTGTGCCTGGAGATCCTTAACTGTTTGTTCAAGAGCCATTGCTGAAATAAACAGCGAGAAGATGAGAAACCTGTGCACAATAAACCTGTGATGCAATGATATGATGTATTAATGCGTATGCAATGTTTTCAAGGACCGCAGGATTTTAAATTTGCTTAAACAAACAAGAAGGTAAACTTTTATTAGTAATAAATTTGTTTTGCCTCTTGGGCTTACAGAAAATGAAATGCAATAAATACAAGAGATGGGGTTTTAAGTCTCCCATGGACGTTTCCTTTTTGTGTTGAGGTATGAGTTGAGGTTCCGCTCCTCATGAAGTTGCTTTGTTAGCTCTAGGATTCTTTCTTGACTTGCTTTGTAATGAGTCTCAAAAGTATCCCTTTGCTCCTTCAACTGGATCCAGGACCTCTGTAAGTCTTCCATGTCATTAGGCATGTCTGGGTGAAGGATGGTATAAGAAGTATCTCCTTCAGCAACAGGTTCCATGGTAACTGGCAGGATAGCAGGATATGGCATCATGAGAGTCTGAGCACGAGATCGCACCCATCTGAGGTAAGCTTCCATAGGAATAGTGTACTTGGGCTCTAGAGTCTTGCTGTCAACCTTGTTCACTTTTCCCCATGCTCGTATGAACCTCTGACGGTAACCTTGCAGATCGTTGTCGTAGTCAAACACAATACCCTGAATCAACATGTCATGTGGACCATCACTCCGAGCGTAACCAAACTGTCGTAAAGCTAGTGAAGGGTTGTAGGTAATGCCTCCTCTTATGCCTAGAAGTGGCACATTAGGAAATTCCCCACAACGGTCAATGATGGTGACATTCTCCATAGATCTGGAGCACCAATGAATATCTGAATGAGAGAGTGACATAATCCTCTTGGACCACCTGAACCCTTGTTCATTCTTCATTACTGAGCGAGGGAGGTGAGAAATAAACCACCTAGATAGCAAAGGTATGCAACACATCAAAGTTCCTCTTGCCCTTGTAGTACGGGTGTGAAGAGAATGTAGGATGTCTCCAAGCAATGTAGGCACTGGATTGTGACTCAGGAATATGTTGATGGCATGAACGTCTATGAACTGATCAGGATTGGGGAACAATACTAAGCCATAAATCAACAAGGCTAAAACCTCCTCAAAGGCATCATAGCTCATAGCTTTCAAGAACACTTGAGCCTTTTCTATCAACACCTTAGCAAGAATACCCTTAACTCCGCTTCTCGTTTCTAGAACAATGTCAGACTTCTTCATATGTAGATCTGCAGCAATAACCTCAGGTTTAGGCTCTTTTCCAAGCCTGAGAATGGTTTCTGATCAAGTACAGGTATACCCAGAAGTTTAGAGAACTCTTCCATTGTAGGAACCAGCTGGTAGTCGGGGAATGTGAAGCAATGGTGCTTAGGATCAAAGAATTGAAACAGAACACTCATCATGTCTTCATTGAACCCTGAAGTGACTAGATCCAGTAGGTGACCATGTCTCTTGATGAACTGGGAGTGTTCAGATACTTGAGAAACCAACTCTTTCAGCTTAGCAGGTATCCCTACAAAGTTTATCCTGATAGTGTTTCTACGAGCTGAAGCCATGACCTGCAACAAAGAACAAAGATAAATCCCTTGGTCCTTGAAATGGTTAGTGAAAATGCTATGCTTATGATGCATGATGATGTCATGATGTTATGCTCAATCACAAACATGTGGCACACACAAACAAGTCACACAATAGCCCTAGGTTTAAAGGCCTGCATGAGGTTCAAAGGTAAGTACCCTCCCCTGAAGTTAGTTGGTTCATCCTGTCCTACAAAAGTAACCAGGTTCTAAGGGATCTCAATATCATTGATCCTTCACAAGGGTGGTTGTTCAGTAGGCAACTTACTTTCCAACCAAAACCCTCCAAGTTTAGGATCGCAATGAGTGTAGTATCGAGTATCAACCAACTTCAGTCTTCACCAAAGCCGGTTATCTCACTACTTTCTAAAGGCCAAGATGGGATAACTATGGTTCTAAAAGTTAGTTAGTGCATTGACAACATATGGCAGCCTCATATTATCCTCAACTTGACTTAAGGAACATAAGCACCAACCAAGAAGTCACACTAACTATGGCCACCAGATCAACCATATCGGTATACGCCGTACAGTTTCCTTGGTCTATTGCCATTTACCTAAGGTACACTAGATCCGGGTTAGGATCTTTCACACATAAGAGCACCCAACAAGTAAAGTAAAGCAAACAAGGCAAACAAGTTTAAAGTGATCTAATTCCTAAGGGTACCCCTCTTTTATTAAATCCCCAGCAGAGTCGCCAGTTCTGTAACATGGTGGGAGAACTGACTTTAGTTATGTTGCGGATAGCAAGAGTTGCCACCGACTTTTATTTTATCCAAAGGAAAGGCATAAAAGAACAGGAAAGACCTTTAAAAGATTTTTGGGTCCGGGGGGTAGGTTATGTAAAGGGAAGGTATTAGCACCCTTTACATCCATGGTTATCCATGGGCTCTTAGTTACTTAGCTCACTTTAAAATGTTTTTGAAATGTGAAGTGTGTGAATAGAAATTTTCTTAAGTATTTTATAATGATCCATGTACGGATGTATATAAAACCTTTGTTTTGAAAATTGTTTGAAAAGTATGAAGTGTTTGAAATGTTTTGAAGAGTGAGCAAGTATCTAAGAGGAACCTACCCTAAGTTTAAGTCTTTTCTGTTCTTGAATCCCTTAAATGGTAAGACTATCCCTATTATTAAGGAATAGGTAGTCATTACCTTGGATGTGAGGGACAAGTGAAGGGACATTTGTTATTTAGGCAACTGTGGGGTGTATAAGTAATTCGAAGGGACTTATCATCTTTATTCGAAAGGGACAAGATCATTACGAAGGCAACACTCGAAGGGACTTGATCTTTTTATCTGTTTAAGGGACTAGATGATATAAGATGAGGGACTTTGCTTTATACACCCTACTTGACCTTTTGTTTAGGCAACATGAGAGGCAACCTTAGGAAGTGAGATGGCGATCAAAGATCGACTTACGTGTGTGAGTGTACATTTTTAAATATTTATTTTTTAAATTAGTGATCTAAATTGATTTTAAAATACAAACATGTTTCACTCCCTATTTTACTAACCATAGCATTTAAAAATAAATATTACTATTAAAATATTACATAAAGGAGACAATTACATAATGATAATAATAATTAAAACAAATTAAATAAATAAGCAAAATAAGTAATAATAAAATAATTGGGTTAGTAACAATAATAATAAATCACAATATATATATATGGGGTTAGTAATAATAAAAATAAATATCATATAATAAAAAATAGCATTAATAATAAAATAAATAAGAATATTAGCATAATAATTAAAAATTCAATTTTTTATAAACAATTATTATTTTTAAGATTAAAAAGAAAATATAAACAATTATATACTAATTATCATAAAGTTTTAAATTATATACAAATTATAAAAATTAGGTTAATTATAAACATATTATGAAAATAAATTATATTTACAAAATTAAATTAGCAAATTTTAATTATTTTTAAGCATATACTAAAAGTTATTTACATACAAGAATTAAATTATAAACAAATTATAAAATATATACATATTATGAAAATAAGGTTAATTATAATTGAATAATCATATTATTATATTTACAAAATTAAATTATCAAGTTTTAATTAATTATCTAAAATTATCTATATACAAGAATTATATCAAATAATAAAAATATGGACATAATTAACATTTATATGAAATAATTAGGGTTTAAAAGTACTATTAGGGTTTATAAAAATTAATTAGGTTTTTACAAAATATTTTAGGGTTTTAGAAAATTATTTTTTAGAATAACAAATTAGGATTAACTATTTAATATAAATTAATTACACAAAATTATTAATAATATACAACAATATAAATTTTAAATAATCTTTACTAATAAATTTTATTTTTGAAAATATGAATTTTAATAATACAACTATTTTATTCTTATCATTTTTTAGATTTATCTAATTATAATAATATAAATTAATTGAAAACAATGAGAAAAAAAGAATGAAAAAAACTTACCTGGGCTGGGATTCGAACCCAGCCCCAGAGCTTTCACAACTTCAAGCCAACCCAGCCAACCACTGGGCCAGCTGCGCGCTGGTGATAATCCATGGCATACAATTGCTTTTATTTTAAACCTGCAAATAATGATGAATATTGATAAAAAATTATGCACAAGCCAGGGATCGAACCCTTGTGCTAAGCCCTTACGCGCGCGTTCAAAACCAACTGAGCTGCGTGCTCATTATGATATACGTATGGAACAAATTAGTTTTAACCCTTGTATCAAATTCAAATAAGGTTTTCGCGCGCAGCTGGTCTTCTCCTACCTCTGGACCTACGCGATTTGCTGCGAATTTTTCCACGACGGTTCCTGCGAATTTTCCCCTGTCTACAACCTGCGAATCTCATACAGCAAGCAAACGATACGATTTCATCAAATTAAGCATGTCAATGAATTCCTTAAGGTTCACACAGTCTATTCACGTTTTTCAAATTCATTTATGTTTGGTTTCTTGGAGAACCCTAATTTAGCAACCGAAACCCTAACAATGGCAGGTTCGGTTATAGGCTATGCTTCTTCATGAAAATGTCCAGAAATCATCTACAAGTTATGACTAACACAAATCAAACAACAAAATCAATTGATATTAGCTAAATAGACGAAATCAAAAAATTCAAATTCAAAGGCAAGAGAGGTTCGGTTTATGCAATATAGGATGCTTTGGATGCAAATGAGTATTGAGAACGATTCAAGGATGTCCAATAAACATGTTTACACCTTCAAAACTCTTTGGAATGGCCTCTATGGAAGAATCCGAATTTGAGATTTTGTGATGAATTTTTGAATGTGCAAACTTACTCTTGAGGCTGTGAATTCGTGGCCTTTGCATTGGGTTATCTTGTATACTTATAGTACAATGAAATTAGGTCAAAAGATTTGATTGTTGTATGGACTTTTTGATCTTTTAAGATTGAAAAAGATTAGAACTTAAATTTCAAATATTTGTGCATGAGACCTTTCTATTTCAAGCCAATCTTCAGCAATTGTGAATCAATCCAATCCAAATCATCTTAATGACCTTCTAGAACAAAAATATATTTTAAATTTTCACATTTGATATTTTATTTAAATTTAAAATGATTTTTAATATAAAAAATCATAATAAATAAATTAAATAAAATAAAATTATGAAAATATCAAATAAATTTCGTGCATGATGTCATGGAACACTTTGGGTCACAAAAAGTTCAGCCCATTTAGAAAAATTTGGTTTTAAGACCCTATTTTCTTCATAAACCACCCAAAAATTTCCCAACTTTGCAAGGGCACACATCCTTCAATTTTAATGCTATGAGGGTGTTCTTGGACATTTTGGAAATCTTGAAGAGTACTCTAACTAACCCCATTGGTTTCATGTCCATATCATTTACCATTCTCAAGTTATGCCCTTTTGAAGTTGTTGACTTTTTGTTGACTTTCAAAAGGACCTATAATGTCTTAGCTCATACCTTCCAAATGAAGCATTTTTGGGCTTGGCTTGTGAGACACAAAGTTGTAGAGAATTTAATTTCCTTCAAAATGAGCTTTGGATGGAAAAAATGTGATGAAGCATGTAAAAGTTATGGCTGGTCAAAGTTCAGTTGACTTTTCCTGAGGAAACCCTAATTTAGAAACTCCTGATTCTTGATGATCTGGAATCTCCTTGATGAATCATGATCAACCCTTGATCAAATGATGAAATTTACTTCATATACTTGATGTTGGCAAAAAATCATGAAGTTTGACTTTGGTTTGACCACAGTTGACCTCAGATTGACTTTTTAACTACTTTGACTGATTTTGACTTATCTGATCATTTGACTGAGCAAACCTCTGAGAAAAGTTCTGAAATTTGTCATGGGGATTCTTAGACATATATAAGATGTTATGAAGCTCACTTGAAGTCTTAGAAATCCATTTAGCCTGATTAAAGTCAAAACCCTAGTTTTGGATGCACTGCTTAGGAGAATGCCTTGCCTGAGGGATTTGTCAAATCTTCTGACCCATGATGAACTTTGTGAACCTTGTGAACCTCATAAGATGTCTTGTGAATCTTGTGAACCTTGTGAACCTCTTAGCACACAAAGCCTTGTATTGTGAGGGCAAATTTTGGGGTGCAACATAAGGGAATTGAAGTTGATAAAGCTAAGATAGAAGCCATAAAAGATCTTCAACCCCCTAAGACCGTTCGAGAAATACGAAGCTTTTTAGGACACGCCAGTTTCTACCGACGATTCATCAAAGATTTCTCGAAAATCACTAAACCTCTTACCGGTTTATTGATGAAAGACGTTGAGTTCATATTCGATAAAGATTGTCTTAAAGCATTCGAAACTCTAAAAACAGCCCTCATCACCGCACCAATGATGCAACCACCTGACTAGAGATTACCTTTCGAAATCATGTGCGATGCGAGTGACTATGTTGTAGGTGCAGTTCTAGGACAAAGGAAGGACAAGAAACTTCACGCAATTTACTATGCCAGTAGAACTTTAGATTCTTCTCAAATGAACTACGCCACTACTGAAAAGGAGTTGTTAGCAGTTGTCTTTGCGCTTGATAAATTTCGTTCCTACCTAGTAGGAGCAAAAATAATCATCTACACAGACCACGCTGCTATCAGATATTTACTAACCAAGAAAGATGCTAAACCAAGACTCTTGGGATGGATCTTACTCTTACAAGAGTTTGATCTCGAAATCAAAGATAAGAAAGGTACTGAAAATGTCGTAGCGGACCATTTATCTAGAATAGAAGGTATGAAACCCGAACAAGTGCCGATTAACGACGATTTTCTGTATGAACAGCTGATAGCACAAATAAGAAGCGACCCAGCTCAGTTAGACATAAATGAACCAAAGGCCGTGGAAACAATCCAAACAACCGTAGAACTTCCATGGTACGCTGACATTGTCAACTACTTAGCTGCAGGAGCACTTCCACCGGACTTAACCTATCAGCAGAAAAAGAAATTCTTCCACAATCTCAAGTATTACTATTGGGACGAACCATTACTGTTTAAGAGAGGACCTGATGGAATCTTCCGTCGGTGCATTCCCGAAGAAGAAATAGAAGATGTCATTGCTCATTGTCATTCATCTCCTTATGGTGGACATGCAAGCACTTCCAAGACTTGTGCAAAAATCTTACAAGCCGGCCTATTTTGGCCTAATCTATGGAAAGATGTCCACATCGCTGTTATAAATTGCGATCGGTGTCAACGCACCGGTAACATTTCAAGACGAGATGAAATGCCTCAAAGAGGAATATTAGAAGTAGAAGTCTTTGATGTTTGGGGAATAGATTTCATGGGACCATTTCCATCATCTTTCGGTAACAAGTACATACTCGTAGCTGTCGATTATGTTTCAAAATGGATCGAGGCTATAGCTTCTCCTACAAATGACACACGAGTAGTAATTAAGCTTTTCAAGAATATAATCTTTCCAAGATTTGGTGTGCCTAGACTTGTCATTAGTGACGGTGGCTCGCATTTCATTTCGAAAATATTCGACAAATTACTATCTAAGTATGGAGTCAGACATCGTGTAGTAACACCATATCATCCGCAAACAAGTGGACAGGTCGAAGTCTCGAACAGAGAAATAAAACAAATTCTAGAAAAGACTGTATCCATATCTAGGAAGGATTGGTCATCTAAACTTAATGAAGCTTTATGGGCTTATAGGACCGCCTACAAGACACCCATAGGAACTACACCCTTCAAACTAGTGTATGGGAAGGCTTGTCATCTCCCGGTTGAACTAGAACACAAAGCATATTGGGTGATTAAAACACTCAATATAAACTACACTGCCGCTGGAGAAAAGCGAATCCTCGATATTAATGAATTAGAAGAATTAAGGTTGGACGCATACGAGAATGCTAAGATATACAAAGAAAGAACGAAGCGTTGGCACGATAAGCGCCTGTCTAGGAAAGAATTTAGTGTGAGAGACGTTGTGCTCCTCTTCAATTCAAGACTTAGGCTCTTTCCTGAAAAATTAAAATCTAGATGGTCAGGACCCTTTGAAATTACTAAAGTGTTCCCAAGCGGAGCAATAGAAATTAAGGGTAGGAATAGTGAACCGTTCACAGTAAACGGACAACGATTAAAACATTACCATAATATTGAAAACAAAGATTATGCGAATAATTTAAAACTTTTAGAGTTGTCCACTAACTTCCCTGATTAATCTACCACTAAGCACTGCGTCAGGCTTATGACGATAAAAACAGCGCTTAGTGGGAGGCAACCCATTTTATTGTTTTTATTTCATTTTTTATTACAGACTTTATTTATGTATTTCTTTCCTTATTTCCTTTATTTTTAACTTTCATTTTCTAAATCATTTTTTAATTTACATTGCTACAGATTTCCTAAAGTCTTTTCTACCTTACCTCTTTCTCCCCTGATTTGTTTCTCCCGCTTTAACACTAACTATCTATGGCTAACCAACCAAGAAACTTCATGGAAACCATATTTAGAGGTAGGAACCAAAGAAGGAAATTTAAGGAATTATCACAGAGACACATGGATTTGACTCTGTATTATGATGAATAAACTATGGAAACCTTAGGTATAAATGATAGCATCCTATACATGTTTAACCAGCTTGGATGGGAGAAAGCTCTCATAAAATATAAGTTTGTCACTTACCGCGAGCTAACCCTTGAATTTTTAAGCTCCCTAGTTTACCTACCTGAGCGCGGATTTGGACTAAGGAAAGGATTTATTAGTTTCCGACTATTCGGTATTGAATATGTCTATAACCACAAGGAACTAGCTGACCTACTAGGATTTCCTAGCGGACCTTTTGCCTTTACTACCACCCAGGTAGAATTAATGGATATTGAGCTAGATTTATTTTGGGGAACTTTAACCGGAAACTACCACCCTGAGCCGGATAACATGGAAAATGATGAAATACACAACCCCACTATCCGCTATTTTCACAAAATCCTTGCCCACACCTTCTTAGGAAAGGAAGAGAACCTTACTAAAGTATCTAAGGACGAGATATTCATTATGTCCTGTTTGACCGAAGGCAAACCCGTAAATGTTGTACCCTTCATGATGCAGACCTTTACCCGCATCCAGGAGGAACCTAATCTACCAATAATGGTAGGAGGCCTGGTCACCATGATTACTAATGCCCTCGGACTTAGATATCAGTTACACAAGTGCACCCGTTTTGGTACCATTCGCCCTATGAATTTGAATTTCTACTTTAACCGCCGAATAATAGGAAACATAGGACAACCACCATTCAAGTACCTAATTAGAAATGAAATCGTAACCCTGTTCACATTGCCGAACCATGCTAAAGTCAGCGTTCACAATAGAGATAATTGGCTTTATGAGCTTACTCCTCCTGACTATCCAACAACACCTGAAACACCGCAATCCTACCAAATTAGGGATGACATGATGACTGATGTAGAAAGTGACCCTGAGACCCCTCCTGGTTACCATGACATCAACCATATAGATGAAGATATTGAGACCCCTGAAATCAACCAAGTAGGATATGCTGACAGCTTAAAGAAAATTTTGACGACTCTTGAAATATACCAAGCTGACATTAATGTTGTTAAGGATGAAGTTAAGAGCATGAGATTGGACATTATAGGCTTAACTAATATAACATGTGAACAGTTCTACCATATAAATTCCGCACTTGAAGACTTGAAGAAACGATTTTGATGAGCCGTAGTAATTTGATTAATTTTACTTTTTGCTTTCTTGTTTCTAGTTAGTTTTCAATTTTTGCAACATTTCATAGTTCATTTTTATCACTGTAATTTCTTTCTGTTATGTCAAAAACAAAGTATTTCCATTTATGCAATTTTCCATTCAATCTATTTACATGTTTTCATCATATACTGATACTTTTGATTGCTGGATATTTTGATGAATTTTTGTGTGATGAAATCTAATGCTTATATATATTGATCCATTGCTATGTGTTATGTTGGAATTAATTATTGAATGTGATAAGAATTATAATTGGATTGAACTGAGGTAAACATTCTGGAAATTCCAAATTTTGTGAACCTCACGGTCGTAACCATCCCCTCACGATCGTAACGGGCAATTAAGCGCGTCACGACCGTAACATCCCCCTCACGACCGTGACATTCTGAATGCACGACCTCTAAGTTACAGAGGCCGTTCTTCTTTGCAAACTCCACTTCTATTTTCACAAAACATTCTAACCTCCCATTACCTATTCTTCTCCCGTAACCACCCATAATCACCCATTATTCACCATTACTCCGTTCCACTTCCTCATTTAACCCCAACTCCACATATTCCCTTCACTCCTCTATAAATCAATCAATTTCTTCACACTTTCATCACAAAACCTCAAACATCTATCTCATGATAAACCTCATTTGCATGCAATGGCAAACATTCAGTTTAGAGAAGGAGAACAAGGAGCAAACCAGAGAGCGAAGTTTGAAAAGTTTCAAACCCGTGGCATCCAACCGACTCGGTACGTCGACCTCGACTGTCTGAGAGAGTTAGGATTGTTCGACGGAGTCAAGCTACTTCTTGAAAAAGTTGGCTTATGGGACTAATGCAGTCAACCGCAACCAACATTTGCAAACCTCACTTTGGAGTTCCTGAGTTCCTTCCAATACATCACACCATCTGGATCAACGAACCAACTCACAGGCATTGCAAAATTCCGAATGCTTGGCAGAGAGTTCGAGCTAACTCAAACCAGAGTCGCTGAACTTTTAGGCTTCAGTCATGGTGACGGTGCCCACCTTCGTGTGCCCGACAACTTTAATGAAGCAGCTTTCACTTTGTGGCACAACATCACAAACAGCTGTGCTTCGGCCTACCAAAGTCTCAACGCCAAGCACATCCATAATCCAGCAATACGGTACTTCCATCGTATCATCTGCAACACAATCTTCGCCCGAGAGAGCAACCATAAGCTAAATTCCAAAGAGCTCTTATTCTTGCATTGTGCTTTGAATGAAGAACGCATCAACGCCGCTCCGTTCCTTCTGGCCCACATTCAGTCTGTAGCACAAAGAGGTGCCACTCCCTTCTACATTGGCGAGATTGTCACCTCCCTAGCCATACAGCTGAATCTTGGTGACCATCTCTCTCATTTGCCTCATAGAGCACCGGAGTTGCTTACCTTGAACTACTGCAAGTCCGCTCACATGATCTCTCAGCGTGAGGATGGCAGGTTCAACCCTGTAATACAAGGCACCATCTATTATAATATAGTTTTTCCTTGCAGGAACCGGATTGATCCATCAAACAGAGCCAATTGGCTATTTGATTTACCGGCTCCCACAGGCCATGTTCCGATTGTTGACGAGCAGCCTGATGCACCTGTGGATGAGATGCAGGATGCGATGGATGCTGCTGAGCCAGTTCAGGACATACCTGAGTCTTCCACCATGCAACCACCTTCTTCTGAGATCACACTTGAAGAAATCCTTCGTGCCATTCACCAGCAAAACCAGATGAATGCCGCACTTGAGAGGAAGCAGAAGGAGAAGTATGATGCACTCCTTGCCACTGTTGTCAGAAACCAGGAAGCAACAGATGAAAAGTTAGGTGAGATCTTCAGCGAGTTGGAAGCTTTGCGTATGGACGTCACCGCTCTTAGTGTCACTGGTTCTGATGAGGAAGCCACTCCTTCCAGACGCTCCCGCACCAGAAGTCGAGGCCGTGGTCGTCAGTAGCTTTAGATTATCTTTTTGTTTTTTCTGTTCTTGTAATGTATTTCCCTGCTATTATATCACAACATTGAGGACAATGTCTGATATAGTGTGGGAGAGGTACCTTTCCCGTTTTCCATTCATTGTATTTTCCCTTTTCGCATTTTCAATTGAACAAGTAATATTTATGCTATTTCTTAAGTTTCAATTCTTCCCCGCTTTATTTAGCCATACCGAAAATTTTTTGCTTTATCTTCGCATTACTCGACATACCTATGAAATCGTAGTTAGAAAGCTGAGAAAGATCCAACAAGATCAATACAGTCTTGACACCTTAGACTTCCTACTTAAGCATTCCATTTCGATAATTGTTATGACTATACCTTAAGTCTTAGTTCTAAAGTAACCCCTAGTAGTTTATACTAGCAGTCAGCACCGTCTGGACACAAACCACGTGGGGAGCCGATGAACATAAGTGTTTGATGCCTAATCTATAAACGATCATTCATATCTCGCTGCCATTAAAAGAGAAATTGCACCAAAGTACACGGTCGCATATAAGAGATGAGTAATATAAGAAGGAGTCCATTGTTGGTTGGTTCAGAGGTACCTGGTTCTGAACTTGGTAGGGCGTGCTACGGCTCGATCCCCCACAACTTCCAATTTGGATAACATGTAAAGGGTTGCCACATTCGTGTACCAGACCCCGTGCTAATAAAGGATCAAAGTCACTAACCGGTTACTCCACTACGTGCGTGCTAAGACAAAGGGCTTAATATGATTGCGCTAGAACGAAACCGGGTGAAATAAGAACGAAGGACTCTAGGTAGAATCATAACGGAATTACTGAATGTTTCGTTTAAAGGGAAGTCGACGACTTAGCTTGTTGCTTGTGTCATTAGTGTATCGTTAGTGTTCTACTCTAGTATCGGTCTATCTAACTAAATGACTTCTCGTATGGTATGTTATGCGTCTGATAAAAATGTCCGATCATTTTTCAACTGATTATTTGCTTGAGGAGAAGCAAAGGTTTAAGTTTGGGGGAGTTTGATAACGAGAAATCGTATCGTATTATTACTATGTTTTTAGCCGTTTTTATCGTACATTGATCCTTTTAACTCCCGATTGTTCGAGTTTTTATGCCACATTGCAGGTACAATATGTCTAGAGCCAAATTTATGAGAAAAAGATCAAATGAACAAAAATTAGCATGAAAAGAAAAGAGAGAAATCAATTCTGCTAAAGTCTGCATATTTTGTTGCTCTCACGGTCGTCGCAACTGCCTCACGACTGTGACACGCAAATTTGAGGTCTCACGATCGTCACCATGGTCTAACGATCGTGACGCGCTAATATGAGGAAATCTGCCCGTTACACCATGTCACGAACGTGACAAGCAAAAGTTATTTAATTTGTTTGAATATAATTGAGAACGTGCAACGAGTCTTCAGAGACTCTTACTTTCTCTCAACTTCAGCAACGCCCAGTAAACCATGTCTCCTGGATTTTCTCAAAACGGAAGCACCAAAGCCCACGCTACTACTCTTCAACTGCCAAAGTTCTCTCCTATAAATACCAAATATGCAGATGAAGAAAGTACAGAGTTTTATATTGAATTTTTATGCGGAAGCTCTGCCGTTTTTACAACCCAATTTATTTTCCAGCTTTTGTTCTTGCTGTTTTTTCCTTTTAATTTCCAAACCCTTTAATAACAATTTCCAACATTAGGAAATTGTTATCTTAATTAAATTTCTTTAAGCCTCAGAACTTAGTATTTTATTTTTTCGATTCCGATACTCCGAGCTTGCCAATTTGTGGAAGAAGGAGTCTAAGAATTCATTTGTTCAGGTTTTTTATTTTACAATTTATATTAAGTTGATTTATTTATTTATGTTAAGTTTCTATTATCATTATATAATGAATGTTTCAATATTTATTAATTTCATTTTGTATCTGTCTGTTGTTTTAATTAGTATGAGTAGCTAAGTTAATTGAGTCAGTATGTAATAAAGCAACCAAAACGGATAAATCGAATCTAAGCTAAAACAATTACGAACTTATATTCTGGCTGTGACTTTTTATAATTAAAATCAAGCTTTTTGTTACGAGAGTAAGAGAAGTGAAATAGGTTAGGTCGAGACCACGAGAGTGTGAGATTTTAACCGGATAGCTAAAGTTAGGCATTCGATTTAAATACAGCGAGAGCGCTTTAAAACGAATTAGACTTATTAAGTTTTCAAAAATTATTTTCTAAACACTTATGGGCTAGCGAGAGCAGACATAGGGCTTTAGGAGTAAGATCTGAGATAAGACCACGAGAGTGTGAGTCGAGGGTTTTTAAACTGGTAATCTCTACAGAATTATTTAAGTGAAACATCTTTATAAGCTTAGGCTAGATTGACCCGCATAGGTTAATATAATTGCATACCGACCGCCTTATCATTATTTCCTTAATTAAGTTTAGTTCCCGTTTTTAATCCTTAAAACCATAATCGTGACAAATTTCCACCTTAGCTAAACTAGCAGACCTTCTAGCACTAGAGTGATTACAAAGCCCCTGTGGGTTCGACATCTTTTTATTACTATTGCGATAGGCTGTGCACTTGCAGTTCAGATACCGCTAGACACATCACGTCTTTGCACCATCACGCTTCCGCCTCCTATCGCGAGCAGACAAGCCAACACTTAGCAGTTAGAATGCGGTCTAAACAATCATTCTTTAAAACAAACCAATCAACAAACCTTAGTACCACGAACTACGAGGCTCTGACTTTCCCATTGCACAAGGGAATACGTAGGCACACGGATCTTACTCCCTGCCGAGCACCCTAGGAATAAAACCACCCATTTCTCGTAACCTTAAATTAGAATCGTTCACATTTATTTTAGTCGAAGAAAACAGAAAGCATAAGTTAACATTTAATCGCAAGTTAAACTAAGAGGTTCTCGTTGAGTACAACAGACGTAAGGGGTGTTAATACCTTCCCCTTATGTAACCGACTCCCGAACATAGAATTTGGTTTTGATGACCTTGTTCTATCCATCTTTCTTTATTAGGTTTTATCTATATCTTCCTTTTCTTTCATTAGAATAAATAGAATTAGGTGGCGACTCTGTAGTTCCATTTGTTCCGCGGTCGGCGCGAGGATCGTATTTTTCGAGGTACGACAATAAGCTCTAGAAGAGATTCATCTCTAAGGAAAGTTTTTGAAGACACGTCGAGAAAACACTATGTAGAACCCTTAACCCATCCAAGCCAATTTAGGAACATAGTGCGGAAACCATTTGGGTGTAAACCTAAGGTCGTTGTCACGCGATACTACACTCGGACAAGGTCTATTTTAAGAATGTTATCGGTTAGGGAGTAATCCAACGTACCTGTAATATTCTAAAGATGGTTGTTAAGTCCGGGCACCTCTGTTAGCACCCTTTTTGTTTTATGTAGGTACAATGAAGACAAAACCTTAGTACTTACCTATGTGGGTTGGTGTTCTGTTACCTTGACTTCATGTTTGTGACTCGGAACCTAAACCCGTGTGCTTTGTGTGATCTTGTTTGTGGTTGTTGCATACATGCACTCATGCATTCATGAGTTTTGTTTTTGAGATTTCAAGGGACTCATAAGGAACTTTTGCAAAATTTCAGATGTCTATGGTTATGAATTTTGAAAGGAGGAACACAAAGAAGTACACCTTCAAGAATCCTAATATAGTAGAGCTGAGAAAGCTAGGAGCATTGGTGGTTGACACCCAGAAGTTCCAGAAGTGTTATGGAAAACTCTTTTTTATTTTGGATACCGATGTACCATAGGGGATTCTCCCTACCTTAGCTCAATTTTATGATTTGTTGCATCATTGTTTCACCTTTCCTGATTATCAGCTTGTGCCGACCTTGGAGGAGTACTCTCATTGGATGCATCTACCTATTTTGGACAAGGAATTTCTTTTCAGTGGTTTAGAGAAGGAGCTTACTACCAAAGTCATCGCCAAAGCCCTTTTTCTCAAGGAGTCCGATCTGAATGGGAATTTTCTTCCAAAAGGGAGTGTCTGTGGTATTAATGCTAAGTTCTTGATGGGGAAAGCTTTTACTTCACTTACTTTGGGTCATAAGGATGCATTTGAGGCTATTCTTGCTTTGCTCATTTATGGGATTGTTTTGTTTCCTAACTTAGATGGTATTGTGGATGAGAATGCCATTCAGATTTTCTTGAAGAAGAATCTGGTACCTACTTTGCTTGGAGACATGTATTATGCTTTTCATTATAGGACCTCCAAAGGTGATGGAGAGATTGTGTGTTGTGCGCCTCTTCTCTATAGGTGGTTTATTTCGCACCTACCAAAGTTCGATGTCTTCAAGGATAATAGAGAGAAGCAAAGATTGTCTTAAAGCATTATGTCTCTTTCTCATAAGGATATGACTTGGTATTGTTCCCATTATGATACTGGAGTGCTTATTGACAGTTGTGGAGAGTTTCCTAACGTACCTCTTCTTGGTACACGTGGGGGAATTAGTTACAACCCTATTCTTGCTAGGCGACAGTTGGGATATTGTTTGAAGGACATACCAAACAACCTTTCCTTATCCCGTTTCTTCTTTCTTAATGGTGCGGATCTTGTAGAAATGAAGAAAAGGATTGCTCATTCTTGGCATGCGGTTCATCGGAAAAAGAAGGTTCAATTGGGAAGACAGCATCTTGCTCCCTCCGAGTGTTACATCCAGTGGGTTCGATCTAGGGCTTCCAAGCTCAAGATGCCTTATCCACCTGAGGAGCCTTTGTTTCCTATACTACCATTGTCCGCTTTTCTTCCTCCTGTTGATGAGAAGGTTGCTCTTCAAGAAGTGTTGGACAAGATGAAGAAAGAGAAAGAAGAATGGCTACTTGAGAAGACTACGATGCAAAAGCAGCTGAAGGAGAAGGATGATCTCATTGAGTTACTTGAGCGGCGTGTTACGAAGAGGCCAAGAGAGGATTTATCTTCCTCTAGTACTTCATCTACCATTCCTCCTACATTCGGTGCTTGGAAGACCATTGTTGACCAGTTGGTGAAGGATAAGGAAGACATGGAGGATCGGTACAAGAAGTAGATTAAGAGGATTTGCATGAAGTACCAGTCGGGATTTGGATCTTCTTCAGACGTGATCCCCTAGGCCTAGTTTACTTTTTCTCTCATGTATTAGGATTGTTGAGGCTTGTACTTCACTTGTACTCCTTACTTTGATTTTAATGAGAATGAGTTTTTAAGTACTTCAAAAAGTGTTTCTTTATAAATATTGCAAGTTATCTTATAGTCCTTTGAAATCTTTGCATTTGCATACGCATACCATGCATCATGCCTGCATTGGTCTTGTTTTTTTAGGGTTCTCTGAGGATCTTATGTTGTTTCTTGGTCTTCATTCAGTTCTCCTGTCAAGCTGACTCACAAAGTTGATACTCGAGTTAATCGGAAGAAGATGTCGGAAACCTTACAACAAGAGAACCGCGAGCTGCATGAAGAAGTTGCATATCTGAGGGAAAGTTTGGAAAGAGTTACTGCCATGATGGAAAGCTTGGTGGCTGCTCAGAATCAACCACCTCCTTCTAATTCTCCGGTACAGAATACAGTCATCTTTGAGATTGTTACTGCATCAATTCCTGCTGAAATTGTCCTTTCTCCTAGCTATCACATGCCTGCTACCACACCGTGACTGCTGCATTTAATACTCTTCCGCCAGTGATGACTACTCTTCCGCCAGTGATGACTACTCTTCCGCTAGTGATGACTACTGCATCGCCTGTGATGCACACTATTTCGCACCATGATGAAGTGATTTACCATGTTTTGCACCCCAAAATTTTCCCTCACCTAGACCATACATTGTGTACTAAGGTGTCCCAAAGGGTTCACAAGGTTCACAATTGGTCAGAAAGTTTGACAATTCCCTCAGACAAAGCTTCCTCCTAAGCAATGCACCCTAAACTAGGGTTTTGAGTTTTATTAGGCTAAATGAACTTCCAAGTCTCCAAGTGAGCTTCATAGCACCCTATATGTCTTTAAGAATCCCTATGTCAAGTTTCAAGGCATTCCCAAAAGGTTTGCTCAGTCAAATGATCAGATATGTAAAAATCAGTCAAAGTGGTTAAAACGTCAAACTGAGGTCAACTGTGGTCAAATCAAAGTCAAACTTCATGATTTTTTGCCAAAATCAATTATGTGAAGTAAACTTCATCATTTGATCAAGGTTTGATCATGATTCATCAAGGAGATTTCAGATCATCAAGAATCAGGAGTTTCTAAATTAGGGTTTTCATAGGAAAAGTCAACTGAACTTTGACCAACCATAACTTTCACATGCTTCATCAAAAATTTCCCATATAAAGCTAATTTTGAAGGAAATTGAATTCTCTACAACTTTGTGTCTCACAAGCCAAGCCCAAAAATGCTTCATTTGGAAGGTATGAGCTAAGACATTATAGGTCATTTTAAAAGTCAACAAAAAGTCAACATCTTCCAAAGGGCATAATTTGAAAATGGTAAAGGATATGGACATGAGACCAAAGAGGTTGGTTAGAGGACTCTTTAAGCTTTCTAAAATGTCCAAGAACACCCTTATAGATTTAAAATTGAGGGAGATATGTCTTTGCAAAGTTAGGAAATTTTTGGGAGGTTTATGAAGCAAATGGGCTTGCATTTTTATGACCCAATCTCTACCATGACATCATGCATGAATCAAATATCATTTATTCAGATTTTTATTAGTTTATTTTGATTTATTTTGATTTTATACATTAAAAATCATTTTAAATCAAAATAAAATATGAAAACTCAATATTTGAATGTGATTCTTCTTCTAGAAAATCTTGAAAATTATTTAAAGTTGATTGGAATCAAAAAAATTCGTGCTAGCCTAAATTAGAAAGGTTTGATGAGATTTTTTCAATATTTGAAAGTGGTGAAACTTCATGATCAAGCAATCAAGACAAAGCCCAAAAATTCATTATATTTTGACCTAATGACACTTCATACATATACACAAGCTGATCACAAGCATAAGGGGACGAATTGGATGCCTCCAAGAGTAAAAACAAAGCTTCAAATTTTCACCAAAAAACTCACAATCGGATTCTTATTTGCAGGCTATATCAAAGTGTTTTGAAGGTTGCAATATGTTCCTTGAGCATCCTTGATGCTATCCCAATGCATTACATCATCAAAAACTCATTAAAATGCATAAACTGAATCTCTATGTTCTTGTTTTTTTAATTTTTCGATTCTTAATTCTCACGCATGATTAATGAATTCTAATGCCATATTGTTGTTTGTGCTGGTGTTTAGATGGTTTCTGCACATTTGCTTGAGTTTTCATGACTGGATTCGGCAAATGCCATTGTTAGGGTTTTAAGGTTCAAATTGGGGATTCCTGAAATACAAAATATAAATGAATTCTAAGTACATAGATGGACTGTGTGAATCATAAGGAACTCATTGGTATAATTGATTTGATGAAATTGTACTTGTTGATTGGTGTTTGAGTTTCGCAGGTTTAAAACGCAAGAAAATTCGCAGGTAAATCCCTGGGAAAATTCGCAGGAAAACCTGCGAATCCTGAGGAAGATGATGATGAAATTGGCGCTGAAAATTAAAATTTGAAAATTTGTTTTATCTTATAATGTTTTATTGTTGATTATGTGTTGAACGCGCCCCATGTGGCTCAGCTGGTTGGAATGTTTGTGTATCATTGTAATGGTCCTGGGTTCGAATCCCCCCAGGCCATTTTGTTTTTGCGTTTTATTTGATTTTTTGCAGGTTTATAATAAGAGGATTGATACTCACTTCATAAACGCCAAGACACGCATGGCCTGGTGGTAGTGTTGTTGGACCAAAGAGTGGAAAGCCTAGGGCATGGGTTCGAATCCCAGCCCCAGGTATGTTATTTTTCTTCAATTTTTTTGTATTTTCATTTATTTATATTTATTTAATTCATTTAGTTTCTTAAAAATAATTTCTAAATAAATATTATATTGTTTTCTAATAAAAACTTCATATTTTCAAAAACTATAATTTATTTTCTCAACTTTAAAATTGTTTCTATTTATTTTATAAAATATTTATATATATAATTATTATATTTTTTGTAAATAGATTAATAATATATTTTAATTATAATCAAAACCCTAATTTAACTAACCCTAATTTTCTTAACCCTACCCCTAATTTCCTTAACCCTACCCCTAATTTTTTCTTAACCTTAATATTTAACCTAATTTTTTTATAAACCCTAATTAAACCATTAATCATTATTTTTAATATGTAAATAAATTGTTATTTGTTTATTATTATTAAAACTTATTTTCTAATTAATTCTTAAAAACTTTTCTAATATTAATTTTTCTTGCTAATTTTTTACTTCTTTTATTTTATTATTCTAACATTTATTCTTATCTTTTTATTATTACTAACATTTAAATTATTGCTTATTTATTATTATATTTATCATTATTATTATTTCTCGATTATATTGTAATTGTCCCAAAGCCTTGTAATATTTTTAGGTTTATATTTTTGCTTTATTTTTATTATAAATATATTTATTGTATGATTAGTAATTTAGGGAGTGTATAACATGTTTGTAATTAAAATTAACTTAGAAAAATTAATTTAAAAAAGATAAATATTTGAAAAGAAACACTCACACACGTAAGTCGATCTTTGATCGTCATCTTGCACTTCCTAGGGTTGCCTCTCAGTTGCCTTATACAAAAGGTCAAGTAAGGTGTCTTAAGCAAAGTCCCTTCATAAATATCATCAAGTCCCTTCAGTTTATAAGATCAAGTCCCTTCGAGGTTGCCTATGATAAATGATCTTGTCCCTTCAAATAAAAGATGATAAGTCCCTACGAATTGCTAAAGACACCTTACAGTTGCCTATATCCAGATGTCCCTACACATGTCCCTTAATTACATCCAAGGTAGTGACTACCTATTCCTTAATAATAGGGATAATCTTACCATTGAAAGAATATAAGAACAGCAAAGACTTAATATAGGGTAGGTTTCTCTTGATTACTTGCTCACATTTCAAAAAATACTCTTTACACCACACCTTTCAAACAAAATTTTCAAAAACAAGACTTTGTATACATCCATACGAGGATCATTACAAAGTACTTTGAAAGTTTTTTTATCACACACTACACTCTTGCAAACAAACAAAGTGAGCTAAGTAACTAAGAGCCCATGGATAACCATGGATATAAAGGGTGCTAACACCTTCCCTTTATATAACCTACCCCCCGAACTCAAAATCTTTTTAAGGTCTTTCCTGTTCTTTTATGTCATTTCCTTTTGGATAAAATAAAAGTCGGTGGCGACTCTTGCTATCCGCAACATTTATAGAAAGTCAGTTCTCCCACCGTGTTACAACATGTTGAGCCCAGTGAAGGCGCTGGTATGATTGAAAGACTTGATGATTTCCAAGGTCGTTTTGCTGAGATACATAAGGAGATGAGAGCCTTTAAGCATAAGGATTTGTTCGGAAAAGATGCTTATGATCTCTGTTTGGTCCCTAATGTTAGAGTTCCATACAAGTTCAGGTTGCCTGAGTTCGAGAAGTATAAAGGCAACACTTGTCCTCTGAGACATTTGACTATGTATGCTAGAAAGATGTCTGCTCAGGCAGACAATGATAAGCTGTTGATTCATTATTTCCAGGATAGTTTGACTGGTGCAGCCATGAGATGGTACATGAGTTTGGATAATAGCCAAATCAAGACTTTCAATGATTTGGGAGAGGCTTTTGTTAGGAAATACAAGTATAATGTCGACATGGCACCAGACAGAGATCAGCTCCATGCTATGTCCTAGAAGGACAAAGAGACTTTCAAAGAGTATGCACAAAGATGACGCAAGCTAGCAGCTCAGATTGTTCCTCCTCTGGAAGAGAAAGAGATGACGAAGATCTTCTTGAAGACTTTAGGTTCTTTTTACTATGAGAAGATGATAGCAAGTGCTCCTTCTGATTTCACTGAAATGGTGAGTATGGGGATGCGTTTAGAAGAAGGTGTCCGTGAGGGATGGTTAAGCCAAGAGAGTAGTAATGGCTTAAGCTCTAGGAGGTTCAACTTTGGTAAAAAGAAAGAAGGTGAGACTAATGGTGTGTCTATTGAAAGTTACAGAAGATCTCGTGGTCGTGAGAATCGTCATCAGCAGCATGTAGCTTCTGTAACTCCGATGATTAATGTGACTCCCATTGTGCCAACAGTTCCAAAGTACCAGTCTCGTTATCAACAACCTTCTGTGCAACAAGGTGGTAATCAACAAGTTCGTGTTAAGCCGAGTTTTGACCCCATTCCGATGTTGTATGCGGATTTGCTTCCATCTGTGATTGCAAAGAATCTTGTGCAAACACGTTCTCCACCTCCAGTTCCAGAGGCTATCCCATGGTGGTATAAGTCAGAGGCTCACTGTGCTTTTCATCAAGGTGCCCCGGGGCACGATGTTGAGAACTGTTATCCATTGAAGTTTGAAGTGCAGAAATTGATAAAGAGCAATATTTTATCCTTCAATGATGTTAATCCAAATGTGAAGACAAATCCGCTGTCGAAGCATGGTAATACGTCTGTGAATATGGTGGATGGTTGTCCTGGTTTGTTCAAGATCTATGAGGTCCGCCATATTCGAAGGTCTTTGGTTGAGATGCATGCTTTCTTAAGTGAATATCACGATATTGATCACGATTATGCTGGTTGTTGCATTTGCTCGGTGAACCCTCGTGGTTGCGTGATTGTTAAGAGAGACATTCAAAAGATGATGGATGATAAGTTGATTGAAGTGACAGCAAAAAGAGATGAGTATGAAAATGAAGTGAACGTTATTGTGCCTCAGTTCAATATTCCTGAGAAGGTTATTCCTGAGAAGGTGGTTATTTCTTTTGATAGCCGCAAATATGTTGTTACTCCCTTGGTGATCAATTTGCCTGGTCCAATGCCATATGAGTCTAATAAATTTGTTATGTATCGGTATAATGCTACGATGATAGAAAATGGTAAGGAAGTTCCTATTCCTTCTCCAAAGTCTGTGGTTAGCATCACTGATGTGACAAAGGTTACGCGAAGTGGTAGAGTTTATGCTTCAGATCCTCCGAAGAGAGTTGAAGATACAAGTGCGAGTAAACAGATTATGGATGTTGTTGCCCGATCAGGCCAATTCGTTGATAGTGAAGATGAGGTGTTGAAATTGATAAAGAAGAGTGAGTACAACGTTACTGAGCAGTTGTTGCATACTCCGTCGAAGATATCAGTTTTATCACTCTTGATATGCTCTGAGGCTCATAGGCAGTCTTTGCAGAAGGTTCTTGATCAAGCTTATGTTGACCACAATGTGATTGTTGATCAGTTTGATAGTATTGTGGCTAATATCACATCGTGCAACAATCTGAGTTTTTGTGATGATAATTTTCCTGAAGAAGGAACGGACCATAACTTGGCTTTGCATATTTCAGTGAATTGTCAGGAAGATGTTATGTCTAAAGTGTTGGTTGATACTAGGTCTTCTCTGAACGTGATGCCGAAGTCGACTTTGTCAAGGCTTGCGTACCAAGGTGCTCCCATGAGGCATAGTGGGATTATTGTGAAAGCTTTTGACGGATCGAAAAAGAAAGTGATTGGTGAAGTTGATCTTCCTATTCTGATTGGAGCGTTTATATTCCTAATTACTTTTCAAGTAATGGATATACGTCCCGCTTACAGTTGTCTCCTTGGAAGACCTTGGATTCATGAGGTAGGAGCTGTGACATATACTCTTCATCAGAAGCTGAAGTTTGTGAAAGATGGGAAATTAATGACTATTGGCGGTGAACAGGCGATGCTAGTGAGCAATTTGTCATCTTTCTCCTATATTGATGCTGAAGAAGAGGTGGAAACTTCATTTCAGGCTCTTTCTGTTGTTGATAATGTTGCTAAGAAGAATGCCATTCCTATGTCTTCTCTCAAGGATGCTTTGCGCGTGCTTGAAACTGGTCGATCTGACGGTTGGGGACGAGTTATTGATGCTGTCAACAACAAGGAAGAATTTGGTATCGGCTTTGCGCCAGGTGTGGCTCTCAATAACCCGAAGACTATTCAGGAAGGATTCCGAAGTGTTGGGTTTATCAACGATCATTCTGCTGCTGCCATCATTGAAGATGATGAAGATGAAGAAATGCCTAACTTTGTTATGCACAGAAATATTTGCAAGAACTGGATCGCTATTGATGTTCCTTTTATTGTTCATGCTTCAAAGTAATTTGTTTTATTTTCTTTCAAAAATCCTTTCACTCTGCCCAAGGTGAAAGTGATGTTTGTCGGGCTTTGTTTCAAATTTTATCATCATCAATAAAATGTTATTTTGTTATTTCCATATGTGTTTTTCCTTTTTGCTTTATTCTGAAAAATGGTAACATAAAAAACCTAAAAATAAAAATAATAATTGTTTATCTGCATAATGTTTGCATTTTTGTTCATACTCTAAAATAAAAATAAAATCATTGTGCAGATTGATTGATAAACCCATTGAAAACAATGATCCTATGCTCACTCCCAACTTTGAATTCCATGTGCTCGAAGCTGAGGAAGAGGATGTTGAAGAGATTCCTGATGAAATTTCTCGGTTACTTGAGCACGAGGAGAAGGTTATTCAACCTCATGGAGAGTCTATAGAGATGGTCAACTTGGGTTCTGAAGATGATAAGAAAGAAGTCAAAGTTGGAGCATTGCTTGGTCCTGATGTTAAGAAGAGGATTGTAGAGTTTCTTAGAGAGTATGTTGATGTGTTTGCTTGGTCTTATCAAGACATGCCAGGTCTTGATACTGATATTGTGGAGCATAGATTGCCGCTGAAGCCTGAATGTCCACATGTGAAGCAAAAGTTGAGAAGAACCCATCCTGATATGGAGGTAAAAATCAAAGAGGTGGTTCAAAGGCAGATTAATGCAGGTTTTCTTATGACATCTAATTATCCTCAATGGGTGGCCAATATTGTGTTTGTTCCAAAGAAAGACGGAAAAGTCCGAATGTGTGTTGATTACAGAGATTTGAATAAAGCCAGTCCAAAAGATGATTTTCCATTGCCACACATTGATGTGTTGATAGATAATACGGCTAAGTTTGATGTGTTCTCCTTTATGGACGGATTTTCCGGTTATAATCATATAAAGATGGCACCCGAGGACATGGAAAAGACCACATTTATTACACCATGGGGAACATTCTGCTACAGAGTGATGCCCATTGGATTGAAGAATGCTGGTGCGACATACCAAAGAGCTATGACCATACTTTTCCATGATATGATGCACAAAGAAATTTAGGTATATGTCGATGATATGATCGCTAAGTCGAGGACTGGAGAGGATCATGTTGATCATTTGATGAAGTTGTTTCAGAGGTTAAGGAAGTTTAAGCTTCGTTTGAATCCGAACAAGTGCACGTTTGGTGTACGTTTTGGAAAGTTATTAGGTTTCATTGTCAGCCAAAAAGGCATTGAAGTTGATCCTGATAAAGTGAAAGCTATTCAGGAAATGCCTGCTCCAAGAACTGAAAAGCAAGTAAGAGGATTTTTGGGCCGTTTGAATTATATTTCGAGGTTTATCTCTCACATGACTGCCACATTGCCGCTCCCCGGATTTCCATCCTGGTACAAACGCGAAAGTGGCGCGGAAAAGAATAGAGTTGCCAGCCAGGCATTTTTATCCCGAAGAGACGGGAATGGTAATGCTGCACAAACCAGAAGAAAGAAAAGGAAGGACATGGGTCTTGCGAACCAAAGAGACTGAGTTCGGGAGTCGGTTACGACCTGGAAAGGTATTAGCACCCAGATCGTCCGTCGTACCCGACGGGATCCACGCTTGCAAAAGAAACTGCTTCAAAGGGTGAGGGTATGAAAGCTGCTGTAACAAAAAGGAAATGAAAAGGAATTGGAACTGGAAAATAAACTGAAAGAGGAACTAAATGAGAAAACAAAAAGGAAAAATGTAGGGAAAATAAAGATTGTGCTCGAACGAGCCCTACCCCGCTGCCTACGTACCTCATCAGGACAATGAGGATCAAAGTCGTCGTAGTTCCCCTAACTAGGGGTAACAAGGAAATTGCTTGTGATTTAAGGCTTGAACTGCCTATGCCATTGCTCAGGTGTTGCAGACTCGGACGACGAGTGCGTAACCGTCTTGTAAAATGGCAAGTAGGAGCAAGTTTGCGGACGGAGCGAATGAGATGAGAAAAGAATTCCCGAAGGAAAGACGCTTATTGTTTGTTCAGTGTTTTTTATGAAGCTTTTTATGAATGAAATTTGCATAGGTAAGTGTACCTAAGTCTTACTTACTGGGATGTGTACGTCTCACATCATCCCGAAATGGAATGCGCAATAGGCACACCTATCTATGGAGGAAATCCCCAAAGCTAGTCCCACAAGTGAAGGCTCAAACACACTGACCTATTACCATTATTAAGTATTTTTGTGGTTTTTTGGATTAAGAAGTGTTTTTTAGCTTTTCTTTGTGAAGTACTCATGCTAAGACCTATCCACCACGAGGGATAACTTACACCTCGCCCCGAAACGGAACGCGTGCAGATATCTCATAGCAAAGTATCATGTCACATGAAAGCACTCAACATTTATTAAGTGAATTAGAATTGAGTTTGAAGATGAGAAGAGAAAGCACCAAAGGATCACAAAGGCAAAATTCTAAAGGGGGACTAAAGAAATCCTAAGTGTTGTCATGCATGGACATCCTAAGGTTAGTGTGGTATTATATCCTAAAGAAGAAAGAAATAAGAAGAGAAGAAGAAGAAGAAGAGGGATGAGATGAGAAAGGCCTAAGCCCAACAAGCAAAGAGTTAGTACAATAAAGAAATAAGAAGAAGAGGTGAGATTTGGAGATGTGGAACTCAACTTCCACACCTCACACTTACCATAGCCCCTACAAGGTTAATAACAAGCATACAAATGAAATACAATGAACAAGATGACATGCTAACATCATACAAACAGAAGTGAATTCATATATACAAATGCTCAATGGATGTGCAACTCATAAGAATGAGGAATGAAGCAAACAAGACAATATGATGCAACATGAAACAAATGACAAACACATGCAGACTTAAGAAAGATGCAAAGCAAATATGCACAAACATGGACTCAAGGCCCACAACCAGAACCAAAACAAGTTGAAGAAGTGCTTAAGAAGCTAGAAAGATGAAGAGAAGAGACACACAAGACCAAACAATCACATAATGAAGTGAAAGAAGCAAAGAAGTGAGATGAATACACTTAAGAAATGAAAGGACTTAAAAGGTAAGCAAACACAAAAATTTCTAAGACACAAACCCTAAGTCAAGACAAAAATGAAACCCATACCCCAAATGGACCCCAAATGAGAAGAAGAAGTTGGCACAAGTGCCCTTCTAAGCTTATAAAAGAGCTAAAGATCAAAAGGAAGCAAAATGGGACAAGGTGAGAACAAAAATTCAAATCAAAACAACAATGCACTTAAAAATTCCATAACTTAAGTCGAATGATCCTCAAACATGATATAGCATTGAGCCAAAAGGATTGGGACAAATTCAGAAGCCAAGTAAGTCAAATGAAGACAAGAACACAAACTAGGGTTAATAACTTCCAACACAAGTCAAAGGACCAAGACCCAATGAAAAAGTTTCTAAAAATCAGGGGACAAATCACACAAGAACTACATCATCTTAATAATCCAGAGCAAAAAGAATAAACACAAAACTCCAAATAATGAAACCTATGTAAAATGAACAAGGCAGTGTACTAAAAAAAAGACTTAAAAGGAATTAATTGGAAAGAAGAATTAATTGCCACGTGGATAATAGGAATAAATGGAAAATAAAAATATATAAAATTAAGGAAAACTCAACTGGACACACTTGAATTATTTTGGGATTTTTTGAAGCTTGGAACTATTTTTAATAATTAAAAAGCAAAGATGAAATAAAAAGGAAATAAAGAAAAAGAAATAAAATATGAAATGATGTGGGAGGTGTGCAAAGCAGGATTTGCGTGTAAATGGTTTGGGCTTACTGGATGTGGGGGTGTGAAGAGCAAGTTTGAGGCCCAAATCCTGCGCAGGTTTATGAAACATATGGTGAATATTCAGGGAAAAACAAAGGAAAATAACGTGGCCTTAGGATTAATCTGATGCACGCTGGACTTCCTTCATTAAATGACGTGGACATAAGCTGGATTATGAATGGAGACGCATGATAACTAATGTGTGGTGAGAAACATATGGAATTAAAATGAGAAACAGATTTCACGTGAGAGGGAGGGTGTGAGACTTGGTGAGGTGTCAAGATCCTGGAGGGTGAGAGAAGAGATCTGAGGGCTCTGGACTCGTCTTTTTCATGATAAACCCTAGCTCATACAAATGCAGTTTTCGGTGACCGGAGCTAGAGCTCCGGCACCGGAACTTATACCAGATGAACAAACATCAACTAAAAATAACCATAAGCTCCAGATTAGGTAAATGATAGGCCCTGAGTACGAAAATGGACATGAAAAGTTCTAAAACTCAATGACACAACCGGATCGAAGAGAAACAAGTATGACCATGAAACTTGAAATTTAAACAACTCACTTAATAATGCACTAAAATAGAAACCAAGACTTGCAGAATCATCAGTGTACATCAAGGATTACAAAACACATAATCAATTTCATTTTCAGAGGTGAAGAATTTGAAGCTTACCTGAGTTGCAGATCTTGAAACAAGGTGCTAGAAGACCAGATAGTGGATGCAAATCACTCCAAATTCACTCTAGATGCAAAATAAATGCATCTAAAGCCTTGAATGTGGCTGGATCTGAAGCTTTGCCAACACCTGCCCTGAAATGGCAAGGTGGTTGATCTTGAGAGATTGCTTGAATGAGTGTGTGATTAATGAACCTTAGCTTGCACTGATCAAGGATCTACAATTTGTTTTCTGATTGAGCAAGTGTATGATGAGATATGAGAGAAATTTCAAGTTGTGCAAGAAGTTTGAAATGAGAGAATGAGAGAGGGTTGTGCAATTCTGAAACCCTAGCTTCTTATATATCAAGTCACAAACCAATGCTGAAAAACTTGTGTGATTTGCACGTGGGAATGAGGAGAATTTTTTATTCTTGCAAATTTTGCAAATTGGTGTGAGAGCATGAACTCTTCATGCTTTCCTTGGCCTTCAGCCCCATGTGCAATCCAAATCCATCCCTTGATTATAATCCAACAAGTCCTGGCCCTTAGATCAAAGTTGTCACACTTTTCTCATGAATTTGCAAAATATCCACTTTTTGAATAACAAACTTGCTTGGCACGAAATTGGTGTATTATTTGCAGCAAAGTATGCCAAATGCCTTTTATTTTAACATTGGAACCAAAATTGATCCATTCCAAGCCTTAAAATTAAGTTTCACATCATTTGGCTTTTGGTGCATGCATGAACTTTTGGTTTTGCCCTAGTTTTAGCCATTTTTTCGAGGGCCTTATATGACAAACCATGAATCCCATGAAAAAGTACTTGTACTTTTTGAAAATGGGAGACCTTAATCTCCAACTTTCATGTTTGACTTGGGTTCATTTGAAGAATTTTTGATCATGTTAAGCTCACTTGAATTTTAGGGCAAAAGTTGCCAAAAATGGAATTTCTCAAAAACCCACTTTGTGCCAATTTTGCAAAAACCCTCAAATTTCCATGATTCTTGATCCTTGAACATTCCAAACCTCTTATAACATTGTAAGGACATCCCTTGGCAAGAAAAAGTGGCTTGGACCCCTTGAAATCACACAGTTGACTTTTTAAAGGCACAGTTGACCAATTACTTCATCTGCAAGCAACTGAAGAATTTCTTGACTTCCACATGGAATTTTCTCATGAAAATTGGTACCTAGGATCCTCTTGACATATAAAAAACTTTGCCCAAATGAAATGGCCAAAGTTGTGAAGTTTTGATGCTTGAATCTCAAACCCTAGTTTATGTGCCTTGTGTAGGAGCTTTGCCCTATCCTGAAATCTCTGATGATCATACAACCTTCTAAGCTTTTGTAAGTGAACTTGATCTTGTAAATGAAATGTAGACCCCTAATAGGACTTGTACAAAACCATTGGGCCCCTTGTTATGGCTTGAAATGCTTCAAGAACCTCCACAGATGATCATATGCCTAATGCTAGGTCATGAAGAATGTTATGCCTCATCTTTCCATGCTAGGATGCTGAGAAAATGATATGTTCATGATGAATATGATGTGATATGATGCTAAAAAAGAAGAGGGTAAATTTGGGGTGTTACAGCTGCCCCTATTCAAACAACTGTTAATCTGAAAAGAACGGTAGCACGGGCTATCGACCGTTCAAGATAAACTGTGGTTGAATACCAAGACCTGAAATTTGCACTCTGACGAGGAATGCAAAACTGGGAAATAAACCCAACCAAATGACGCTTTGGTGACTGAAGGGGAGAAAAAGCAGACGAGCTTCTTCCAAGTTGAAACTGGTATCTGGAATAAGAGTACTTTGACAGACGAGTCTTCTTCGAACAATCCTGTGACGCCAGGAGCTGGACATACGAGTCCTCACAACAAAACATATGGCTTGAGACAGACGAATCTCCTTCGGATATACCTGTTACGCCAGGACCGGGATGCACTCAAGTCTGCGGGATAGACATGCATAATCAAGGTGGACGAACCTTCCTCATATATTATTCGTGGATATATGGTATAAGACAGACGAGTCTTCTTTGAGCAAACATGTTACACCAGGTGCAACCTTAACAAGTGGTGCTTGAGACAGACGAGCCTCCTTCGAACAATCCTGTTACGCCAGGACTGGTAACCATTTTGACATTTATTCCCCCTGTCAGGATTTTAAACCTCTTCAATACAGACGAGTATTGGAATGATCATCAAAAATAACACAGACGAGTGTCATAAGTCAATGATACAGACGAGTATCAGACGATGATCTGAGAAACACAGACGAGCGCTTCAAGCAGTGATACACACGAGTACCAGCAACTGGTATAGACGAATACCAGAAATTCAAACACAGACGAGCATTTGGAGTAGCATACAGATGAGTACCAAGATAGTCAGCAAATTCACACATACATATATAAGCTAGCACAGACGAGTGTTGGGGATGATACAGACGAGTATCCAAACAAAGCAGACGAGCTTCAAATAGATAACACACACAGACGAGTGTTGGAGATGATACAGACGAGCAATCAAGCCAAAATCATATATCAAAACACAGACGAGGGTTTAATCATCAAACACCAAACACAGACGAGTGCTGGAAATTGCAGACGAGCAAACAGCAAAGATCATCAAACATCCAACACAGACGAGTGTTGGGAAGTTGCAGACGAGCAACAGCAGAAAAAAACATAGCAAACACAGACGAGTGTTGGCAATTGCAGGCGAGCAATAACAAAGTAATCATAGACCACTGCTGGGGAAAGCAAACGAGCAATACCAAAGTGATAACACAGACGAGTGTTGAGAGATGCAGACGAGCAGCAATAAAGATCAAACACAGACGAGTGCTGGAGAGGTGCAGACGAGCAACAAACAAATGCCCGATTGGCCACCAGAGTTACAACTCTGCAGGGGAAAACAAGTCAATAGGCCTTGACTCCTAACTCTGACTGAGGGTGATGAATACCTGACTGTATCATCATATTGACCAAAAGAATGGCAACTTTGCTGGAGAATATTTCACTGTCGGGAGTGAAAATCAAATATGACTTCTGTGGGGAAGGATCATCTTCAGACTTGGCTGGGAAAGATGCTCCAACAATGCTCTGGCTGGGGAGAACATTTGTTGGTTCAAAGCTCTGTGGTGACCTCAGGCATTCAGCTTCCTGCTGGGTATACTCCACTGGGGAATAATAAACTGCTTGGGCTACCTGCCAAGACTTAGCTGGGGAGAATTCTGCTTGGGAGAATGTGACGCCATCCTGCAACCTGCAACAACAGAAAACACAAGTGTGCCCCGGGGACCTGCATGGTATGATCTGTTCATCCATCATCCCCCGACACTCAAAGAGGGTTTCAAATGTTTCCCTGCAAGTCATTTTATTTTCAAATTATCACCATGTTTTAAATGCAATGCTATTTTTGCCAAAAATTCAGGACATTTTGCAAACAAAAATAAACACACACAGCTTTTGACTGAATATTATTTTTATTGAAAGGCCTCTGAATAGGCAAAGATTTTACATCAGGAAGCAACCACCTGGAAAGAGGTGGCCACCCTAAAATTGAGAAAAGAAACTATCCTAATGGCAATGGACACGACATCCAAATGAGTTCCATTTCTGCTATGACCAACATGTCTTCAAGACTCTCCATTCTGCTTTTGCTTTCTGAGAGGATGAGGGGACTGTTTCCTATCCTTCTGATATTGTCAAGTTGTACTAAACGATGATGTGGTTCAGATTACTCGGATCGCAGTTGTTCGCTTATTCCCTTATTTTTCGTGGATCGCCCTTTCGGGTTTTCAATCCACCGGGATACCCTTTTTTGCCTGAGCTGTCCAATGTGGCTTTTCAACTCAGCGGGTGTACATTTTTTTTTATTTTCCCTAACTTTTGCCCGAGCTTTTTATTCTGTTTTTAGCTCGCCGGGATGCCCTTTTTTTACCTGGACTTTAATTATGTTTTTGTGTCCAGCGGGTCTCTTTATACGAAGTATTTTTTAACTGCGTCCGAGTTAACAGGGGATTGGAAGTCATCTCCATCCATAGTGGTGAGCATCAGTGCTCCTCCTGAGAAGACTTTCTTCACTATGAATGGTCCTTTGTAGTTTGGGGTCCACTTGCCCCTGTGATCTGAACCTGGAGGAATGATCCTTTTCAGCACAAGCTCTCCCACTTAATACTCCCGAGTACATACTCGTTGGTCGAATGCTCGCTTCATTCTCCTCTGATAAAGCTGACCATGACAAATAGCCGCTAATCTCTTTTCCTCAATTAGACATAGCTGATTCTAACGAGCACATACCCATTCAGCCTCATCAAGCTTCACATCCATCATCACACGCAATGAAGGAATCTCTACTTCGACCGGCAGGACTGCTTCCATACCATATACCAAAGAGAAGGGAGTTGCCCCTGTTGACGTCCTGACTGACGTTCGGTACCCATGCAGCGCAAACGGTAACATCTCATGCCAATCTTTGTAAGTGACAACCATTTTTTGCACAATCTTCTTGATATTCTTGTTTGCTGCCTCTACCGCACCATTCATCTTTGGTCGGTAAGGAGAAGAATTGTGATGCTGAATCTTGAAGTCCCGACACAACTCTGCCATCATCTTGTTGTTGAGATTAGAACCATTGTCAGTAATGATCCTTTCGGGCACTCCGTATCTGCATATGATGTCTCTTTTCAGGAATCTTGCCACCACTTGACGAGTGACATTGGCATAAGATGATGCTTCCACCCATTTCGTGAAGTAATCAATCGCGACCAAGATGAAGCGATGTCCATTTGAAGCAGTAGGCTCTATCTTCCTGATCATGTCAATGCCCCACATAGAAAAGGGCCAAGGAGATGACATGACGTTGAGCGGGCTTGGAGGAACATGCACTTTGTCTGCATATATTTGGCACTTGTGGCACTTGCAAGCGAATGAACAACAGTCTGCATCCATTGTCATCCAGTAATACCCCGATCTCAGCAATTTCTTAGCCATAGCATGCCCTCCTGTATGGGTACCAAAAGATCCCTCGTGGACTTCCTGCATTAACAGGCTTGCTTCGTGTCTATCCATGCATCTGAGCAAGACCATGTCAAAGTTTCTCTTGTATAAAACCCCGTCTGTATTCAAGAAGAAGCTAGCAGCAAGTCGCCTTAAGGTCTTCTTGTCGTTGGAAGATGCCCCAGCTTGGTATTCTTGCTTTTCCAGGAATAACTTGATATCAAAATACCAAGGTTTCTCATCAGACACGGTGTCTACAGAGAAGGCATGAGCTGGAGCGTCAAGCCTGGAGATGTCAATTCTGGGCACATAATTCCAACACAAGACTTTAATAGACGAAGAAAGAGTGGCCAATGCGTCGGCAAATTGATTTTCATCACGTGGTATGTACTGAAGCTTAACTGTCGTGAAGAACGTCAACAGTTTTCTAGCAAAATCCCTGTAAGGAATTAAATGCTCTTGATGCGTATACCACTTGCCGGTAACTTGGTTAATGACGAGGGCTGAATATCTGAATATATCGAGGTTCTTAATCCGAAGATTAATAGCCTCCTCTATTCCCATTATGCATGCCTCGTATTCCGCTTCATTGTTGGTGCAGCCAAAAGTAATTCTGGTGGTGAAGGGAAAGTGAACACCTTCGGGAGTGATAAGAACGGCACCAACTCCACATCCATTGATATTGACTGCCCCATCAAACATCAACTTCCATTTAGATTCAGGGTTTGGCCCCTCCTCCGGAAGTGGTTCCTCGCAATCGTTTGGTTTGAGGTACATGATGTCCTCATCAGGGAAATCAAACTTCATTGGCTGATAATCATCTTCAAGAGGTTGCTGTGCAAGGTAATCCGACAGTACACTTCCCTTGATGGCTTTCTGAGAAGTATACTGGATGTCATATTCAGTTAAAATCATCTACCACCTAGCAACCCTTCCGGTTAACGCTGGTTTCTCAAAAATGTACTTGACAGGATCCATTTTGGAAATGAGCAGTGTGGTATGAGTCAACATGTACTGCCTCAGTCGGCGAGCAGCCCATACCAAAGCGCAACAAGTTTTCTCGAGCAGTGAGTATCGGGATTCACAGTCGGTAAAATTTTTGCTAAGGTAATAAATAGCGTACTCTTTTCGACCAGACTCGTCATGTTGGCCTAGAACACACCCCATTGACCCTTCTAGCACAGTCAAGAACATGATTAAAGGTCTTCCTTCCACTGGAGGCATTAGAATTGGAGGCTCCTGCAATTATTCTTTTATCTTGTCGAAAGCTCTTTGGCAGTCATCGTTCCACCTGACCGTTTGCTCTTTTCTTAGCAACTTGAATATCGGTTCGCACGTGGCAGTTAGATGAGATATGAACCGTGAAATGTAGTTCAACCTCCCTAAAAATCCGCGCACTTCTTTTTCTGTTCTCGGTGCAGGCATATCTTGAATAGCTTTTACTTTGGAAGGATCTACCTCAATTCCTCTCTGACTAACAATGAAACCCAGCAGTTTCCCGGAACGCACTCCGAAAGTGCACTTGTTTGGATTCAACCTCAGCTTGTATTTGATCAGCCTATCAAACAGCTTCTTCAGGTTGACCAGATGCTCTTCTTCGTCTCGGGACTTAGCAATCATATCGTCCACATAACACTCGATCTCCTTGTGTATCATGTCATGGAACAATGTGACCATCGCCCGCTGATAAGTTGCCCCGGCGTTCTTCAAACCAAAGGGCATGACCTTATAGCAGAATGTACCTCACGGGGTAATGAACGTTGTCTTCTCCATGTCCTCCGGCGCCAGCTTAATCTGGTTATATCCGGAGAAGCCATCCATGAAGGAAAATACCGAGAATTGAGCAGTATTGTCTACCAACACGTCAATGTGTGGCAACGGAAAATCATCTTTTGGGCTCGCTCTATTCAAATCCCGGTAATCAACGCACATCCGGACCTTGCTGTCCTTCTTTGGTACAGGTACGATGTTAGCTACCCGAGGTGGGTAACTAGTTACAGCAAGGAAACCGGCATCCCATTGCTTCTGAACCTCCTCTTTAATCTTCATCGCCATGTCAGGACGAGTTCTTCTCAATTTCTGTTTCACGGGAGGACAGTCCTCTCTCAAAGGTAGCTTATGCACAACGATGTCGGTATCCAACCCTGGCATATCTTGATACGACCAGGCGAAGATATCCACATACTCTCGCAGCATACTGATCAGCTCTTTCTTGATGTCGGCCTGCAGACTGGCCCCAATTTTGATCTCTTTCTTTACATCTTCACTGCCAATGTTGATGATCTCAATTTCTTCTTGATGAGGCTGAATAACCCGTTCCTCTTGTTTCAACAATCTGACCAATTCTTCAGGGAGTTCACAGTCTTCCTCAACCCCTTCATCAGCTTGGTAGACTGGATTGTCAAAGTCATACGTGGTCATAGCAGGAATGTTATCAATGGAATCCGGATGGTCAACACTGCACAGATGAGGTGCTTATTTCAGAATCTGCTTATTTTGAAAAAGAGACGCTAACACAAAAACAAAAAATGAAAAATACATTGCCATTTTTATATTTTTTGTGAAAAGTTTAAAACAAAGAAAGAGAATGCAATTTGTCTGAAAATTTCCTTTTATTTCATGGTAAAATAAGATGCATACAAAACCTGGTGGCCCAATACAATGGATCCTAGCATTTTGGGCAGAATGCTGGATTTGACAATGCAGTATGACAATAAAAGGAAACAAATGAATTACTCTGAGTTCCAGGTAACTTGAACAATGTCTTCAGCAGACCAGTTCTTTAGCTCCTCTCCAGGCGCACACGGATGAATCCAGTTGTCCCAGTCACCAACACTGTCTCCATCTTGGCTTGTCACACAGATCTGGTTGCGGTCGAGCATCCCAGCGCTTGTAAAGGTAATGGCCTTACCACTTGGAGTAGATCCACCAGGCTGATAACCCAAGCCAAACTTGTCGTCTTTCTTTTCTAGCTCCAGCAATTTGCCCCAGCCTTGGGCACTTCCTGACTGAACTATCTCCTTTGCCTGCTTGTAGGAATGGATGGAGGTACCTTCTTTCTCACTACTCTTCTCTACAGGAGTCAAGATGTTGACGTTAACTGCTTAGAAGGCTTGACATAAAGTCTCATGGATCTCTCCATCCATCTCCACATACTTGAACGTTGATAAGTGGCTTACGAAGATGTCTTCCTCTCCGCATACTGTGATTACCTGGCCATCAACCACATATTTGAGCTTCTGATGCAGGGTTGAAGTAACAACTCCAGCAGCACGAATCCATGGGCGTCCCAACAAGCAGCTGTACGCAGGCTGGATGTCCATGACGTAGAAGATACTTTTGAAGACTTGAGAACCTATTTTCACCAGAAACTCAACCTCTCCAAAAACTGACCTTCTTGAACCATCAAAAGCTTTGACAATCAAATCACTTGGTCTCAGGACTATACCATCAACATTGAGCTTCATTAATGCCTTCTTCGGAAGCACATTAAGGGAAGATCATGTATCAACAAGAACATGTGACAACACAGCACCCTTGCACTCCATAGTGATATGTAGTGCTTTGTTGTGGTTTCGGCCCTCTGACGTGAGGTCTCTGTCTGTAAAGCCCAGCCCATGGCTTGCATTAACACTGCCCACTACAGCTTCGAGTTGATTGACAGTGATTTCTTGAGGAACATAGGCCATCTATAGCACTTTCAACAAGGCCTCTCTGTGTGCAGGAGAACACATCAGCAAAGATAGAATGGATATCTTGGAAGGTGTCTGGTTTAACTGCTCGACCACCTTATAATCACTCTTTTTGATAATGCGCATGAATTCCTCGACCTCTTTTTCAAATGTACCCTGCCCAGCAACAGGAGTTGTTGTCTCATCAGTCACAGCTTGCTTTCCTTTGGCTTTTGACGAAGCCTCAGCCTCAGGATCCCCTCTCAGCACAGGGGGAGCAAATAAACGACCACTTCTGGTGAAACCTCCCACTTCTCCGACGTTCTCTACATTCGGGTCAACAGCAACAGACTTGCTCTCTACTTTCTGTCCAGCCACGTATACATCTGAGCCGTACTGCCATGGAATGGCTTTATCGTCAGTATAAGGAACAGGCCTAGGTACGGTAATAGTCACAGGACTAACTTCAGGAGCATAAATAGTTACAGGCTCTCTTCTGGCAGGCATATCAGCTTCATCATAGAATATGGTAATGGTGGACACATCATCAGCTTCTTTACCAACTTTGTTAAACTGCAAAGATCCCTCATCCATCAGCTTCTGCAATCCTCTCTTCAGGTCTTCACACCCATTTACTGAATTCAAACATTCTTCGCAATCAGAACAACATCCTGGAAACACTTGACCATTCAGCAACCTTTCCTTTACTACCAATAAAGGAGTCTTCACTTCTTCAATACTCAGCATAAGACTTAACTTTTCACCACCCTCAACAGCATGGATGCTAGCCCCTCCATGATTCGGAATAGGGTTTGAATTAACATTCGGCGGTGGTGCGAAGTTAATCGCCTTGGAGTCTATCAGGTCTTGAACCTTGTGATGTAGCGCCCTGCACTTCTCAGTCGAGTGCCCGGGTGCCCCTGAGTGGAAAGCGCATCTTGCATTGACATCGTACCCCACTGGAAGCTCTCCAGGAGGTGGTGGTGCCAAAGTTCTCAGTTGAATCAGATTTAGGTCTAACAGTCTTGGTAGCAGAGCAGCCTAAGTCATAGGGATTGCCTCCAGCACCCTCTTAATCGGGCGAGTCTGCCTTGGCTGATAAGGTCTTTGTTGGTAGTTGGTACGCTGTGGCTGCTGTTGTTGTTGAGGTGGTGCCTGTTGCACAGGGCTAGACAGAATTGTGACTGCTGCCACATGCTTGTAAGGTCTTCTATAACCTCGGCCCCGTCCTCGGCCAAACACAGCATTTGTCTCACCCTCCCTTCTCCTTGGAGGTCCACTGAAAGCTTTTCTTGCTCCATTCGAGCTGCTAGCACTTGTATCTTCGATCTTTCCCATCTTCAATAAGGTCTCAACCCTCTCTCCAGCAATTACAATGTCATTGAACTTGGTGGCAGAACTGGACGCCAATCTTTCAAGAAACACACCTTGCAGAGTCCCCATAAACATGTCAGCCATCTCATTTTCAAGCAGTGGTGGTTGCACTCTGGCAGCGAGCTGACGCCACCTCTGAGCATATTCTTTGAAACCCTCCTTAGCAGTTTGAGACATGTGTTGCAATTGAGTGCGATTTGGAGCCATGTCCAAATTATACTGGTATTGTCTCACAAAAGCTTCTGCCAGGTCTTTCCAGTTTTTTATGTTGACTCTGCTAAGCTTCATATACCATTCCAGGGAAGCCCCGGCCAGGCTGTCCTGGAAATAGTACATCCAGAGTTTTGCATCATCGGTGTGAGCAGCAATCCTCCCTACAAAGGACTGAAGATGAGTCTTTGGGCATGCAGTGCCATTGTATTTCTCAAAAGTTGGAACCTTGAACTTGTAAGGGATTCTAACCCCTGGAACCAAGCCCAAGTCAGTAATGTCAAATCCCAAAGAGCCCTGGGACTGAATAGCCTTGATTTGTTCTTCCATTTCCTCAAACTTCCTGTTCATCTCAGCCCCCTGACCTTCAGCTTCGTCCAACAGAGTGAACTGTTTGTCCTGGTTATCCATTTGCACATTATTCAGCCCATCATTGATTATAGTAACCCATGGTTGAGTTACAGGGATTTCAACTTGACGTGCACCCGCACCATTACGATTACCATCAGCAGTGGTGGTGTTTCTGGCTTGACCATTTTCTATCATCTCCCGCAGACGCTCTTGATTCTGACCCATGACTGCCATCAGAGTCATAAAGTTGTCCATCCTTAGCCTCAAATCAGCTAAGTCAGCTTGCATTTGGTCCATGATTCTCTCTCTATTGACCTTTGTTGGATATCTATGTGCGACTGGCTGTTCCCGAACTTTTCTGGGAGCTATAGTGCCTGAAACACAAAAGACATTAGGAACTGGTGACCATACCTGCAAAACAAGAAAACAGGTGATATGTATGACATGCAGTTGTTTATGTTTCCAATTCCAGGTCATTCATGCCCCGGTTCCGGTATTTAACAAAGAAAATCAGATGGATACTGATCCGCGACTTTCAGAAACCTTCGCAAAGAAACCACATTCAAACTATAACAGTAAGCACAGAAGAAATGGTGAACTGAAAAACTGCATAATCTAAAACAGCCTATAAGGCAAACAAAACAGAATTCCCCGTAGGGTACAAGTTTCTAAGAAGAAAAACAGACGACCAGGACTCCTACAACATGTCTATAGGTAATCCAAATACAAAGGAAACAAACTAAGAAGCAAAACCACTGCCTGAGGATCCTAAACCTCCCTCACTAAGCCCCAACTCAAACCTAGCCTTCTTGACTCCAGCCATCAACTTGAGGTCTTCAATCTCTTTAAGTGTTGCTTCTAAGGCTTGTTGACTATTTGCTAACTGCTGAGTCTTCTCCCTTCGAATCTTGTGGACTTGTTCCACCTCTTCCTTCTTATAGGCCATTTGCACTTCAAATAACTCTTCTTTTTCCTTATATCTCTTCAGATCTTGCTCTCTCTGTCCCTGCAACCAGACAATAGACTGACGAGCTTCCTTGAGAGTCTTCAAATTCTTCTTGCGTTCAGCTTCTCTTTTTGCTTCCATCATTCCCAACCTGTGAAAGTGAGCTTCCCTTCCAGCAAAGTCTTTCTCTTTAGCCTCCAAGGTGGTCTGCATCTTCAACAATTTCTCTTCAGCTTCATTCTTGGCCCGGTTGGCAAGATGATACAGATTAACCATTTCAGTGTTCTCCACCCTGACTTCATGCAGCTGGGCTTCCAACTTCTTGAACTCTTCTAAGGACACAGTATCATTAGACTCAGCAGCTGGAGGAACTAGAGGTGAGAATGGCAGCAATACCCTTCTGGCTCTGTCTTTCAACCAAGCTTCATACTCCGGGAAGGTCTGATTGTTGCACTTTCCAAAACTGGCTATCCCTTCTCCCTTAATGCATTTCCAAGCTCCAGCAACCTTCCTTACTAAAGGCATAATGTCCTTTACAGGGAAGTAGAAAATAGGGGTCAACTTCAATTCTTCTGGTACCTCTCTCAAGGCATATCCCAATTGTCTTCTTAACAACATTGGATTGTAATTGATCCCTCCAGTTACTCCCAATAAAGGTGCACTAAGATAACTCCCACAGCTAGTGATGAAACGTGCACCCTGAAGCCTTTGAGTAATCCACCTGACATCCTTGGCAAGCAACTTTTCCAGCTTCTGAGCCCACACCAAGGTATGGTCACTAAACACTCCAGTACTAGGCAGATGCCTCATGAACCACATATGAAATAAAGGAGCGCAGCAACGAACTAAACCTCCCCTCTTCTTCTCAGTCTTGTAGTGCACCGAGTAATATAAATCTCTGAGCAATGTAGGCACAGGATTCTTCAGCAAGAAGATATGTATGGCATTCATATCTATAAACTTCTCCATATCAGCAAACAAGATAATGCCATAGATAGAAAGGGCCAAGATAGCACAGACAGCATCCCATTCTTCCTCAACAGCCAACTCTTCCACCTTCTTTACCAAAGTCTCTAAAGAAAATCCAGGTACGCCTCCCTTAATGATGGTCAAGGAATTCACAGCATAAGTGCTCAAATAAAGAGCCTTAGCAATAGCCTCTGGTGCAGGTCTACTCATCTCAGCATTGAACGGAATCTGGTCTCGAATAGGAACTCCCAAGATCAAAGCATACTCTTCCAGCAAAGGGCCTAACTGAAATTCAGGAAAAGTGAAACAACGGAGCTGAGGATCATAATACTGAAGCAAGGTATGAATGGCACTTCTATCAGAAGGATCTAACTCTACCACCACATCCAGAATACTCCCATAAGCCTTCCTGAATCTCTCTACATGATTGGGTGTAATCAGCTTCACCATCTTCTTCAACAGACCAACCTTAGTGTCAAAGAACTTGAAATGAATATTCTGCTTGCGAGGATCTTCCATCTCTGAAGAGGATACCGGAACCGGAAGCAAATATATGAACCTGTGAATGAAAACAAAACATGATTAATGATGAAATGATGCAATGCAAATGCAAATGCAAAGACATATGATCCATCTGGGACTGTCTGGAGTCTGGATACCAAGGCCAAATGATCAGAAACCCAAATCCTCTAGATAACAATCCACAAACACTCAGATAAGCTCAGATACTCCCAATCAAGAAACAGATAAACTCAAGAACTCCGACACCAAAGTAACTGTATCAGAACATGAAACTGCACTGGTAACAAAGGTATGATGGAGTCAAGGGTTCCTGCAAACCTGTAAACCCCTCCCAATCTCACAGGTGTGCTCCGGGTCAAACATCACGGACTCTCAAAGCCGAATAGCAATAATACTTTCACCATTTCGGAGAAATGGCTCATGACCAAATCAGGGAATCGGTTTGGCATTATGTACTACGCAGGGAGGCCTCAGCTGAGTCCGGGAAGAACAAGCATCCCTTATAAGTCCCAAGCTTCAAGCGCTGAAATCGAGAAACAATAGTGCATTCATCCCGTAGGATACAGTACTAATGTCATACGACCAGATACTTTGACTGAGTTCCTATAAGAGAACCAGGCCATCCTATGCGAGTCCCCAGTGGACCCTCGGGTGCGAATGGGTTTGCCACAAAATGTGGTCTGCCACTGCCACCACTGGAGAGGGTTGTTTCCACAAAGGTTCTCAATGATCGGTCCCCAGATGCACATAACTATCAAGGTCCTATCCCGAAGTGGAGGAAATCCCCACACAAGATATTTCCAAGACGGTCGCAATCTGGGCGTGAAACACATCGCCACTCATCATGCCACATGTGAGTACAATATGTCCACTCTAATCCTATAGTGCACTCAAGCCGGGTACTTGGCTTATCTCTCAGAAACAGTATCACCCGAGCCCACCAAACAGAAAACCAGTCCAGACAGTCAAGTATGATATATATGATGCGGAAAATAAATACTAAAAACTGTAAATAAAGTTGTAAATAAAACTGTAAATAAAACAGTAAAATATAACACACAGCAACAAACAAACATCACTCAAAGAAACAGGAACAAACAAGCGCTAGGATAGACTCACAGGGGAACCAGAGACTCTGGGTTCGGTCCCCAGCAGAGTCGCCAGCTGTCGCTCCCCGGATTTCCATCCTGGTACAAACGCGAAAGTGGCGCGGAAAAGAATAGAGTCGCCAGCCAGGCATTTTTATCCCGAAGAGACGGGAATGGTAATGTTGCACAAACCAGAAGAAAGAAAAGGAAGGACACGGGTCTTGCGAACCAAAGAGACTGAGTTCGGGAGTCGGTTACAACCTGGGAAGGTATTAGCACCCAGATCATCCGCCGTACCCGACGGGATCCACGCTTGCAAAAGAAACTGCTTCAAAGGGTAAGGGTATGAAAGCTGCTGTAACAAAAAGGAAATGAAAAGGAACTGGAACTGGAAAATAAACTGAAAGAGGAACTAAATGAGAAAACAAAAAGGAAAAATGTAGGGAAAATAAAGATTGTGCTCGAACGGGCCCTACCCCGCTGCCTACGTACCTCATCAGGACAATGAGGATCAGAGTCGCCGTAGTTCCCATAACTAGGGGTAACAAGGAAATTGCTTGTGAATTAAGGCTTGGACTGCCTATGCCATTGCTCAGGTGTTGCAGACTCGGACGACGAGTGCGTAACCGTCTTGTAAAATGGCAAGTAGGAGCAAGTTCGCGGACGGAGCGAATGAGATGAGAAAAGAATTCCCGAAGGAAATACGCTTATTGTTTGTTCAGTGTTTTTTATGAAGCTTTTTATGAATGAAATTTGCATAGGTAAGTGTACCTAAGTCTTACTTACTGGGATGTGTACGTCTCACATCATCCCGAAATGGAATGCGCAAGAGGCACACCTATCTATGGAGGAAATCCCCAAAGCTAGTCCCACAAGTGAAGGCTCAGACCCACTGACCTATTACCATTATTAAGTATTTTTGTGGTTTTTTGGATTAAGAAGTGTTTTTTAGCTTTTCTTTGTGAAGTACTCATGCTAAGACCTATCCACCACGAGGGATAACTTACACCTCGCCCCGAAACGGAACGCGTGCAAGTATCTCATAGCAAAGTCTCATGTCACATGAAAGCACTCAACATTTATTAAGTGAATTAGAATTGAGTTTGAAGATGAGAAGAGAAAGCACCAAAGGATCACAAAGGCAAAATTCTAAAGGGGGACTAAAGAAATCCTAAGTGTTGTCATGCATGGACATCCTAAGGTTAGTGTGGTACTCTATCCTAAAGAAGAAAGAAAGAAGAAGAGAAGAAGAAGAAGAAGAAGAGGGATGATATGAGAAAGGCTTAATCCCAACAAGCAAAGAGTTAGTACAATAAAGAAATAAGAAGAAGAGGTGAGATTTGGAGATGTGGAACTCAACTTCCACACCTCACACTTACCATAGCCCCTGCAAGGTTAATAACAAGCATACAAATGAAATACAATGAACAAGATGACATGCTAACATCATACAAACAGAAGTGAATTCATATATACAAATGCTCAATGGATATGCAACTCATAAGAATGAGGAATGAAGCAAACAAGACAATATGATGCAACATGAAACAAATGACAAACACATGCAGACTTAAGAAAGATGCAAAGCAAATATGCACAAACATGGACTCAAGGCCCACAGCCAGAACCAAAACAAGTTGAAGAAGTGCTTAAGAAGCTAGCAAGATGAAGAGAAGAGACACACAAGACCAAACAATCACAAGTGAAAGAAGCAAAGAAGTGAGATGAATACACTTAAGAAATGAAAGGACTTAAAAGGTAAGCAAACACAAAAATTTCTAAGACACAAACCCTAAGTAAATACCAGAATGAAACCCATAACCCAAAGGGACCCCAAATGAGAAGAAGAAGAAGTTGGCACAAGTGCCCTTCTAAGCTTATAAAAGAGCTAAAGATCAAAAGGAAGCAAAATGGGACAAGGTGAGAACAAAAATTCAAATCAAATCAACAATGCACTTAAAAATTCCATAACTTAAGTCGAATGATCCTCAAACATGATATAGCATTGAGCCAAAAGGATTGGGACAAATTCAGAAGCCAAGTAAGTCAAATGAAGACAAGAACACAAACTAGGGTTAATAACTTCCAACACAAGTCAAAGGACCAAGACCCAATTAAAAAGTTTCTAAAAATCAGGGGAAAAATCACACAAGAACTACATCATCTTAAGAATCTAGAGCAAAAAGAATGAACACAAAACTCCAAATAATGAAACCTATGTAAAATGAACAAGGCAGTGTACTCAAAAAAAGACTTAAAAGGAATTAATTGGAAAGAAGAATTAATTGCCACGTGGATAATAGGAATAAATGGAAAATAGAAATATATAAAATTAAATAAAACTCAATTGGACACACATGAATTATTTTGGGATTTTTTGAAGCTTGGAACTATTTTTAATAATTAAAAAGCAAAGATGAAATAAAAAGGAAATAAAGAAAAAGAAATAAAATATGAAATGATGTGGGAGGTGTGCAAAGCAGGATTTGCGTGTAAATGGTTTGGGCTTACTGGATGTGGGGGTGTGAAGAGTAAGTTTGAGGCCCAAATCCTGCGCAGGTTTATGAAACATATGGTGAATATTCAGGGAAAAACAAAGGAAAATAACGTGGCCTTAGGATTAATCTGACACACGCTGGACTTCCTTCATTAAATGACGTGGACATAAGCTGGATTATGAGTGGAGACGCATGATAACTAATGTGTGGTGAGAAACATATGGAATTAAAATGAGAAACAGATTTCACGTGAGAGGGAGGGTGTGAGACTTGGTGAGGTGTCAAGATCCTGGAGGGTGAGAGAAGAGATCTGAGGGCTCTGGACTCGTCTTCTTCATGATAAACCCTAGCTCATACAAATGCAGTTTCCGGTGACCGGAGCTAGGACTCCGGCACCGGAACTTATACCAGATGAACAAACATCAACTAAAAATAACCATAAGCTCCAGATTAGGTAAATGATAGGCCCTGAGTACGAAAATGGACATGAAAAGTTCTCAAAATTAATGACACAACCGGATCGAAGAGAAACAAGTATGACCATGAAACTTGAAATTCAAATAACTCACTCAATAATGCACGAAAATAGAAACCAAGACTTGCAGAATCATCAGTGTACATCAAGGATTACAAAACACATAATCAATTTCATTTTCAGAGGTGAAGAATTTGAAGCTTACCTGAGTTGCAGATCTTGAAACAAGGTGCTAGAAGACCAGATAGTGGATGCAAATCACTCCAACTTCACTCTAGATGCAAAATAAATGCATCTAAAGCCTTGAATGTGGCTGGATCTGAAGCTTTGCCAACACCTTCCCTGAAATGGCAAGGTGGTTGATCTTGAGAGATTGCTTGAATGAGTGTGTGATTAATGATCCTTAGCTTGCACTGATCAAGGATCTACAATTTGTTTTCTGATTGAGCAAGTGTATGATGAGATATGAGAGAAATTGCAAGTTGTGCAAGAAGTTTGAAATTAGAAAATGAGAGAGGGTTGTGCAATTCTGAAACCCTAGCTTCTTATATATCAAGTCACAAACCAATGCTGAAAAACTTGTGTGATTTGCACGTGGGAATGAGGAAAATTTTTTATTCTTGAAAATTTTGCAAATTGGTGTGAGAGCATGCACGCTTCATGATTTCCTTGGCCTTCAGCCCCATGTACAATCCAAATCCATCCCTTGATTATAATCCAACAAGTCCTGGCCCTTAGATCAAAGTTGTCACACTTTTCTCATGAATTTGCAAAATATCCACTTTTTGAATAACAAACTTGCTTGGCACGAAATTGGTGTATTCTTTGGAGAAAAGTATGCCAAATGCCTTGTATTTTAACATTGGAACCAAACTTGATCCATTCCAAGCCTTAAAATTAAGTTTCACATCATTTGGATTTTGGTGCATGCATGAACTTTTGGTTTTGCCCTAGTTTTAGCCATTTTTTCGAGGGCCTTATATGACAAACCATGAATCCCATGAAAAAGTACTTGTACTTTTTGAAAATGGGAGACCTTAATCTCCAACTTTCATGTTTGACTTGGGTTCATTTGAAGAATTTTTTATCATGTTAAGCTCACTTGAATTTTAGGGCAAAAGTTGCCAAAAATGGAATTTCTCAAAAACCCACTTTGTGCCAATTTTGCAAAAACCCTCAAATTTCCATGATTCTTGATCCTTGAACATTAAAAACCTCTTATAAAATTGTAAGGACATCCCTTGGCAAGAAAAAGTGGCTTGGACCCCTTGAAATCACACAGTTGACTTTTTAAAGGCACAGTTGACCAATTACTTCATCTGCAAGCAACTGAAGAATTTCTTGACTTCCACATAGAATTTTCTCATGAAAATTGGTACCTAGGATCCTCTTGACATATAAAAAACTTTTCCCAAATGAAATGGCCAAAGTTGTGAAATTTTGATGCTTGAATCTCAAACCCTAGTTTAGGTGCCTTGTGTAGGAGCTTTGCCCTATCCTGAAATCTCTGATGATCATACAACCTTCTAAGCTTTTGTAAGTGAACTTGATCTTGTAAATGCAATGTATACCCATCATAGGACTTGTACAAAACCATTGGGCCCTTTTTCATGGCTTGAAATGCTTCAAGAACCTCCACAGATGATCATATGCATAATGCTAGGTCATGAAGAATGTTATGCCTCATCTTTCCATGCTAGGATGCTGAGAAAGTGATATGTTCATGATGAATATGATGTGATATGATGCTAAAAAAGAAGAGGTCAAATTTGGGGTGTTACACACATATGCTCCGATCTTCAAGTTTCTTTGGAAAGACAAAGGTTGCGTCTGGACAGATGATTGTCAGAAGGCGTTTGAAAGTATCAAAGAATATCTGCTTGAACCTCCTATTTTGTCTCCTCCGGTGGAAGGTAGACCATTGATCATGTACTTGACTGTGTTGGAAGATTCCGTGGGTTGTGTGCTATGTCAGCAAGATGAATCTGGAAGAAAAGAATATGCAATTTACTACTTGAGTAAGAAATTCACTGATTGTAAGTCTTGGTACTCTATGCTTGAAAAAACTTGTTGTGCCTTAGCTTGGGCTGCAAAGCGTCTTCGCCAGTATATGCTGAATCATACAACTTGGTTGATCTTTAAAATGGATCCGATCAAGTATATATTTTAAACGCCTGCTTTGAATGGGAGGATTGCTCGTTGGCAAATGTTATTGTCAGAATATGATATTGAGTACTGAGCTCAAAAAGCTATAAAAGTTTCTATCTTGGCTGACCATTTGGCACATCAACCAATTGATGATTACCAGCCTATCAAGTTTGATTTCCCAGATGAGGATGTGATGTATTTGAAAATGAAATATTGTGATGAACCTTTGATTGAGGAAGGGTCGGAGCCTGGATCTCGATGGGGTTTAGTTTTTGATGGTGCTGTGAATGCACGCGGAAGAGGAATTTGGGAAATGATCATTACTCCCCATGGTTCATATATTCCTTTTGCTGTGAGGTTGAATTTTCCTTGTACCAATAATGAAGTTGAGTATGAAGCTTGTATTATGGGTCTTGAAGAAGCTATTGATCTGAGGATTAAGCATTTTGATGTGTATGGAGATTCTGCCTTGGTAATCAATCAGATCAAGGGTAAGTGGGTAACTCATCAACCCCACTTGATTCCTTATAGAGATTATGCCAGGAGGATATCAACTTTATTTACTAAAGTTGAATTTCATTATGTGCCTCGTGATGAAAATCCGATTGCAGATGCCTTGGCAACTATAGCTTCTATGATAAAGGTGCACCAGTGGAATGATGTTCCCATGATCAGGGTGATGCGGCTTGAAAGACCAGCTCGTGTGTTTACAGTTGAAGAGGTCCATAATGTCAAGCCTTGGTATCATGATATTAAATGTTTTCTTCAGATTCAGGAATACCCACTTGGGGAATCCGATAAAGATAAGAGCACTTTGAGGAGGTTGACAAGCTATTTCTTCCTAAATGGAAATGTGCTTTATAAAAGGAATTTTGACATGGTCTTGCTCAGATGCGTGGATAGATACGAAGCAGACATGTTAATGAAAGAGATTCATCAAGGATCTTTTGGTACTCATGCTAATGGGCATGCAATGGCTAAAAAGATGTTAAGAGCAGGTTACTATTGGCTGACAATGGAATCTGATTGTTGCAAATATGTGAAAAAAATGCCATAAGTGCCAAGTGTATGCTGATAAGATTCATGTGCCACCAACTCATCTCAATGTGATTTATTCCCTGTGGCCTTTCTCTATGTGGGGAATTGATATGATTGGTATGATTGAACCCAAGGCTTCGAATGGAGATCGTTTTATTCTTGTGGCAATTGATTACTTCACCAAGTGGGTGGAAGCGGCATCGTATGCTAATCTGACCAAGCAAGTTGTGGTTCGATTTATCAAGAATAACATTATCTGCAGATATGGTGTTCCGAATAGAATCATTACTGATAATGGTTCAAACTTGAATAATAAGATGATGAAAGAGCTTTGTGAAGAATTCAAGATTCAACACCATAATTCTTCTCCTTATATACCGAAGATGAATGGAGCTGTTGAAGCTGCAAATAAAAACATTAAGAAGGTCATTCAGAAGATGGTTGTGACATACAAGGACTGGCATGAGATGCTCCTTTTGCCCCAGCAGAGTCACCAGCTGTCGCTCCCCGGATTACCATCCTGGTACAAACGCGAAAGTGGCGCGGAAAGAGGTAGAGTCGCCAGCCAGGCATTTTTATCTCGAAGGAACGGGAATGGTAATGTTGCACAAACCAGAAGAAAAGAAGAGGAAGGACATGGGTCCTGCGAACCAAAGAAGTTGAGTTCGGGAGTCGATTACGACCTGGGAAGGTATTAGCACCCCAGATCTTCCGCCGTAGTCGACGGGATCCACGCTTGCAAAGAAATCTGTTTCAAAGGGTGAAGAAATGAAAGCTGCTGCAAAAGAAAAGGAAATGGAACTGGAAAAGGAACTGAGAAAGAAAACAAAGAGAAAAAATGTAGGGAAAATAAAAGATTGTGCTCGAACGGGCCCTACCCCGCTGCCTACGTACCTCATCAGGACAATGAGGATCAGAGACGCCGTAGTTCCCCTAACTAGGGGTAGAAAAAGATTGCTTGTGTCTTAAGGCTTGAACTGCCTATGTCAATGCTCAGGTGTTGCAGACTCGGACAACGAGTGCATAACCGTCTTGCAAAATGACAAGTAGGAGCAAGTTCGCGTACGAAGCGAAGGAGATGAGAAAAGAATTCCCGAAGGAGAGACACTTATTATTTGTTTGTGTTTTTTGTGAAGCTTTTTATGAGTGTGTCACAAGGAAGTGAACTCAAGCTCTTTTCTATGGAATGTGCACTTGTCACTACATTCCAAGATGGAATAATAGAACAAGCACACTCAAGTAATGAGAAGATCCCCAAAACTTGAATCCAGAGATTAGGGCCTAAGCTCACTAACTCATTAAATTATTAAGTGTTTTTTTGTATTTACAATGAAGAAGTGTGTTTTATGATTTTCTTTGTGAAGATGATATCTTGATCAGACTTGTGCATCACAAGATAAGCTTGTATTATCCCAAGATGGGAAGACTACAAGTACCTCATGGGATAAGGCTATTGCTCAAGGTATCACTTCAACCTTTATTAGGTGTTTTCTTTAAGGTTATGAGATGAGGAGAGAAAATAAACCAAAAGGATCACAAAGGTGAAAGTCTAATTGGGGGACTAAAGAATCCTAAGTGTTATCATGCATGGATATCCTAGGTTAGTGTGGTTTGCTATCCTAATGAAGAAAGAAAGAAGAAGAGAAGAAGAAAGAAGAATAGAAGAAGAGGAAGTAAGGCTTAATCCCAACAAACAAAGGTTAGTACAAATAAGAATAAGATGAGAAGGGATGAGATTTGGAGATGTGGGAATCACATCCACACCTCTCACTTACCATAGCCCCTGAAAAGGTTAGCAACACAATCATACAAGTGAGTCAAAATGAACAAAATGACATGACAACGTCATACAAATAGAAGTGAAGTCATACATACAAATACTCAATGCAAATGCAAGTCACAAGAATGATAAAAGAGGCATACAAGTTAATATGAGGCAGCATGAAACACATGGCAAGGCAAAGTACACTTAAGAAGATGCAAAGAAAAAATGCACAAAACATGAACTCAAAGCACAAGACCAGAACCAAATCAAGTCAAAGAAATGCCTAAGAAGCAAGAGAGATGAGGAGAAGAGAAGCACAAAGCCAAACAATCAACTTATAGGAAGAAATAAGCAAAGAAGTGAGGTGGATACACATAAGAAAGAAAGAACTTAAAAGGTAAGCAAAACACAAGACTTCCAAGGCACAAACCCTAAACCAAGATCAGAATGATATCAAAGCCCTAAAGATACCCCAAATGAGATGAAGAAGTTGGCACAAGTGCCCTTCTAGGCTAATGAGAGAGCTTTTGATCAAAAAGAAGCAAAATGGGACAAGCTATGAACCAAAATTCAAATTAAGTCAACAATGCCCCCAAAAATTCCACAACTTTGAACAAGAGGCCTTCAATCATGATATAACAATGTGCCAAAAGGGTTGGAAGAAATTCAGAAGCTAGACAAGTCAAATGGAGACATAAACATGAACTAGGGTTAAGAAACTTCCATCACAAGTCAAAGGCCAAAACCAAATGAACAAATTTCTAAAAATCAGGGCAAAAATCACACATGAACTAAATCCTCTTATGAATCCAGAGCAAAAAGAACCAACAAGAAACTCAAAATGATGATCACTAAGGAAATTGGACAAGGCAGCATGCACAAAAATGAATTAAAAAGAATTAATTAAGATGAACAATTAATTGACACGTGGATATTAAAAATAAATGGAAAAGAAAAATATGGAAAATTAAAGAAAACTCAAATGGACATCCATGAATTAATTCAGAATATTTTGAAGCTTAGAAGTAATTTTAAGAATTATATACCAAAATGATATGAAAAGAAATAAAAGAATAAAGAATTAAAAATGAAGAAGAGGCTAGGGGTGTGGAAAGCAGGGAAATCAGTTGAAAACAATTGGGCTTAGGAGGAAAGGGGGTGCGAATAGTGGTTAGAGGCCCACCCAATCTGCGCCAGTGTATTAAAACAAAGGTGGAAATTCAAGGAAAATATGGAAAAACAATGACCATCAGATGGAACTTCTCATTAATTGACGTGGCATTATGGTTGGACCAGAGGTGAAGGAACACATTAGCTATTGTGGTATGTGCAACACAAAGATTATTCAGAATGAAAATAAGAGAGCCAAACGCACGTGAGGAGAGGGTGGCTCATTAAGTGAGGTGGCATCTTCATGTGCGTCCAGATGAAAGATCTGAGGGCTCAAAGATCATCTTCTTCAATGAGAAACCCTAATTCACATTCCCAGATTCCGGTGACCGGAGCTAGGGCTCCGACACCGTAAATTGCACAGCATGAACAAAACCTAACAAAAATGAACAAATCACTCTAGATTGGACAATTGGACCATGCTGATCTCAAATATGGTGATGAAATTCTCACTGGATCAAAGAATCTACGGGATCGAAGGAAAACAGTTGGTACCATGAAACTTTGAAATCACATAACAAGCTCAACAATGCACTAAATTCAAAACTAAACATAGCAGAATGATCAGCATACATCAAGGATCAGAATGCACACCTCAAAAAACATTTCTAGATCTGAAGATTTAGAGGTTTACCTGAACTTGCAGTTCTTGAAAAAGCTTGTGATAAGCCAAGAGAATGAAGCCAATCCACTCCAAATGCACTCTAGTTGCAAAATAAATGCAACTAGAGTCTTGAATCTTGCTGGATCTTGGATTTTGCAGCCAACTGCCCTGAAATGGCAAGGTGATGATTCTTGAGAAATAGCTTGCACAAGGGAGAGATTTGTGATCCTGAGCTCTCAAGGATGAAGGATCTGTGATTTGTTTTTGAAGAGAGCAAGTGTGTGAAGAGATTCGAGAGAAAATGCAAATGGTGCAAAAACTTGGAAGCTGAGAAATGAGAGAGAACTGAACCCTTCTAAAACCCTAATTTGCTTTTATATGGAGTCATGAATTAGTGCTGAAAGAATGAGAGACTTTGCACGTGTGAGGAGAGAGTGTGAGTGATTTTGCAAATTTGGCAAGTTTTTTGTGATCTCATCAAAACCTCATGCATTCCCTTTCCTCTTTCCCATGTGCACTCTAAATCTGATCCTTGATTTCAAACTAGAAGAATCCTGGCCATTGGATGAAGATGTCACACTTTTTTCATGAACATGCAAAAATTACACTTTTGGAATGGAATTCTTATCTTGCACGAATTTGGTGCATTTCCTTGAGAAAAGTGAGCCAAATGCATTGCATTTTAATATTGTGAACTTATTTGATCCATACCAATACTCAAAATTGAGATTCATGACTTTTGGCTTTGGTGCACATATGAAAAAAACACTTTTGCCCTAGTTTTTGCCAAATTTTCGAGGGCCATATCTTTGTAACCATGAAGGCTATGAAAAAGTACTTATACTTTTTGAAAATGGGAGGTCCTAATCTCCAACTTTCATGTTTGACTTTGGTCCATTTGAAGAATTTTTCACCAAGTTATGATCATTTGAATTTTAGGGCAAAAACATGCCAAAAATGGCATTTTCCATAACCAACTTTACACCAATTTTGCAAAACACCTCAAAACCTCATGATTCTTGATCTTTGAACTTTCCAAACCTATTTTAACATTATAAGAACATCCCTTGGCTAGAAAAATGGGATTGGACCCCTTGAAATCACACAGTTGACTTTTCTAAGGCACAGTTGACCAGTTTCTTCATCTGCAAGCAATTGAAGAAATGCTTGACTTCCACAAGGAATTTTCTCACCAAATTTGGTACCTAGGATCCTATTAACATGTGAAAGACTTTGCCCAAATGAAATGGCCAAAGTTTTGAGGTTTTCATGCTTGAATCTCAAACCCTAATTTGGGACCATTGTGTAGGAGCTTTGCCCTAGCCTGGAATCCCTGATGATCTTCCAACGTTCTGAGCTTTTGTAAATGAACTTGAACTTGTAAATGCAATATAGACCCCTCATAGGACTTGTACAAAACCATTGGGACCCTTGTCATGGCTTGTGATGCTTCAAGAACCTCCACAGATGATCATATGCCTAATGTTAGGTCATGAAAAATGTTATGCCTCATCTTTCCATGCTAGGATGCTAAGAATAGTATATGTTCATGATGAATATGATGTGATATGATGCTTAAAAAGAAGAGGGCAAATTTGGGGTGTTACAGCTGCCCCTATTCAAACAACTGTTAATCTGAAAAGGACGGTAGCACGGGCTATCGACCGTTCAAGATAAACTGTGGTTGAATACCAAGAAGACCTGAAATTTGCACTCTGATGAAGAATGCAAGAACTGGGAAATAAACCCAACCAAATGACGCTTTTGTGACTGAGGTGAAGAGAAAGCAGACGAGCTCCTTCTAAGTTGAAAATGTTATCTGGAATCAGAATACTTTGACAGACGAGTCTTCTTCGAACAATCATTTTACGCCAGGAGCTGGACATACGAGTCCTCACTGCAAAAACATATGACTTGAGTCAGACGAATCTCCTTCGGAAAAACCTGTTACGCCAGGACCGGTGATGCACTTAAGTCTGTGGGATAGACATGCATAATCAAGGTAGACGAACCCTCTTCATATATTATCCGTGGATATATGGTATAAGACAAACGAGTCTTCTTCGAGCAATCCTGTTACGCCAGGTGCAACAATAATAAGTGGTGCTTGAGACAGACGAGCCTCCTTCGGATATACCTGTTACGCCAGGACCGGTAACCATTTTGACATTTATTCCCACAGTCAGGATTTTAAACCTCTTCAATACAGACGAGTATTGGGTGATCATCAAGATAACATAGACGAGTGCCAAAAGTCAATGATACAGACGAGTATCAGACAATGATCTAAGAAGCACAGACGAGCGCTTCAAGCAATGATACAGACGAGTATCAACCACTGGTATAGGCGAATACCAGCAATTCAAACACAGACGAGCATTTGGGGTAGCAATACAGACGAGTACCAAGATAAACAGCAAATCAACACCTGCAGATATAAGCTAACACAGACGAGTGTTAGGGATGATACAGACGAGTATCCAAACAGTGCAGACGAGCTTCAAACAGATAACACACAGACGAGTGCCGGAGAATGCAGACGAGCAACCACAAATTAGACATCAAACACAGACAAGCATTGGGAAGTGCAGACGAGCAACCAACAGAGATCAGACACAGACAAGTGTTGGAAAGTGCAGACGAGCAACCAACAGAGATCAGACACAGACGAGTGTTGGAAATTGCAGACGAGCAATACCAAAGTGATAACACAGACGAGCATTGAGAAATGCAGACGAGCAGCAACAACCAAGTAATCATAGACCACTACTGGGGAAAGCAAACGAGCAGTACCAAAGTGATAACACAGACGAGCGCTGAGAGATGCAGACGAGCAGCAATAAAGATCAAACACAGACGAGTGTTGGAGAATATTTCCCTGATGGCTGGTGTCGCTCCCACCAGATGACACCTGGTCAAGGGGGGTACAAACGCGAACGGTCGGCGAAAGAGGAAAATGAAGATGAAGGTGAAAAGAGTCGCCAGCTAGGCATTTTTATCCCGAAGGAAAGGTAATGCTGCATAAACCTAAGAAAAGATGGATAAGACGGTTGCGAACCAGAGAAACTGAGGAAGGGGGTTGGTTACAACCTGGGAAGGTATTAGCACCCAGATTGTCCGCCGTACTCGACGGGATCCACGCTTAAAAGATTTGTGTTTAAAGGGGTAGTGTCTGTGCTATCTGTGTGCAAATGCTGGAAAAGAATGTACAAGTGTCAGTGCAAAAGAAATGTGAAGTGAAAATATAAGAGTGTCAGTGTAAGGAAAGAGTGCAAAGCTCAGGACTATGAGGCTTAGAGGATAATGCTGAAAGAGGGGGAATATACAGAGACTTTTGTTCGATAACTGTTAATTTATGCCTACGTATCCTCTCGTGCAATGAGGAAGTCAGAACACCGTAGATCGACTCAAAGAGACTGAAAGATAAATTGACTTATGAACTGCTTACTTGCCTATGCTCAAGTGTATGACCTGTCTAGCTCAGGTGCTAACTGTCTTGCATTAGACCGAAGAAGCGAGTTCTCGTTTATGAGTGAATGAGGTGAGAAAAGAATCCTGGAGGAGACGATAAATGTTTGTTTTTGAGTTTTCAATCTTTTATTGCTTTTTGAGTTTGTCATAAGAAAATGAGCTTAAGCCTAAACCAAGGGTTAGTAAACTCATCACATCTTCCCTCTGATTAGGGGTAATGAGAATACCTTAAGTATGAAGTAAACACCTCACACTTAATCACCATGATGTAGGATTAAGATCATTAACCTACTTGCATTTTATTTAGATGTTTTTGGATTTTTGTTTAGTGTTTAATGAGTTTAAGCCATAATCAAGGATTTAATGGACCCATTACACCATCCTAATAGAAGGATAATAGATGAGAACATTTAAGCTGAGGAAGACTCCTCAACTTAATCCATGATTAGGGATTAACCTCTTGACAAAACAAAGCCTTTAGAAGATTGGATTTTAGTTAATGATAATATTAAGAAATGGATTTTATGGTTTGTAAGACAACTTGAGGGGGACTTGTCCATTAACACTAGGGTTAGTCCTTCTTAACCAATTAAGGAAGAATTGGAACCCTAATGCAAGGCCCAAGTTACAAGCTTGATGTCTTAGTGGTTATTAGGTGGATTGATTAAAGGATTTAAACACATTAAGGGTTTAACACTTAGGATTAAAGTTATACACTCCATCCTAATAGAAGGATACAGGCATAACCCTAATCACAAAGTTTTAAAACCTTTAAGGTTTAGTCCCTGATTAAGAGATGAGGAGAGAAGACTCAAAGATGACACAAAGGTGAAACTAATGGGGGGACTAATCAAACCCTAATTGTGATCATGCTTGGGTGTTCCTAGGGTTCATGAGGCTTGCAAGAGATCTTCAAGAAAAGCCACCAAGGAGAAAGCAAGATGGAAGGAGGAGAAGCAGAAGAAGCAAGTTAACTTACTTCACTTAAGAAGATAAGTCACTTGAAGAAAGAAAGTGAATGGTGAGCATGAATGAGCAAGCCCACTCTAAGACAAATACAAAATGCAGCAAGAATGCATAAAAGGGATGAGAAGAGGTTATGAGAAGTGAAGGCAAATTCACTTCTCAAACACTTACCACCTGAAAAGTTAGCAACAAGAAATGAAATGAAATGAAAATGAGATGAAATGCAAAGATGAAAACCAAAGTCAGAAGCATAACCATGATGCAAATGATTCTATGAGATGGTATGAAAGCATGTCAAGAAATGAGGATGATCATACAAGTAATGAAGATGCAAATGAGACATGAAAGGAAGCATGAAAGTTCATGAAAACGTATGACATCAAATGAAAGCAAAAGCATGGCAAATAAAGGATGCAATGATTAAACATGATTCTAATGTGTCCTAAGATGTCTTAGAAGTCATGTAAATGCACAAAATGTCATGGCAAGTTCATGTATGCAAGCATATGAAGAATGAATGCAAATGAAGTCAAAAATTAGGGTTTATGTACAAGATGCAATGCAAAATTCAAAATCAGAAGCAAACAACAAGATAAAAAATTGAAAATGGGATCAAAGGTACCCTAAACCTATACAAGTTTACTACCCAAAGGGGAAGATCAGAAGCTAAACCCTAAAGGACTTATGATTTTTCTAAGTTAGCTAGGGTTTTAAGGTACCTCACAAAGAAAAATGCAAAACAAATTAAAAATGAAAGATAAATTCATGCCAATTTTACCCTAGAAACTACATGATATGTGGAATGCAATGCAAAAAGAATCATTACCAAACCCTTCATGGTTAGGCAAAAAAGATTTTTCTAAGTTAGGGTCAAAAATATTGATTTTTAAGAACCCTAAATCCAAAGAAAATGTCAAAATGGATCAAGAACCAAAAAGAAATTTGTATGAATGGTTTGATAATGTCTCTAAATGTGTCAAGATGCAATTTGATTTTTTTGGTGATTTTTAGAAATTTTTTTGCTCAAGAAGTCATATATTGATCAGATGCCTTCCCCATTGAATTTCTTCATGAAAATTGGTATGTATGACCCTTATATCATATAATGACCAATAGAAACAAGAATGACCAAAAAATTTGGAGTTATGGCCTCTGAAACCAAAACCCTAATTTTAGGTCATCTGCAGTTAAGCTTGGCTCAGCTTCCATGCTTTTCTCAGTTCTTGTGATTTTCTGACTTCCTTGATCTTGGGAGGATATAATATGATGCTTGAACATACATGGACCCTCTTGAGATGATTGAAGAACTTTGGAGTGACTCAGATGGCTCAGGGATTGCTCAGATCACAAACCCTAGATGCAGATGACTTTGAACCAATGCAGTGAAGCAAAAATGCAATATGAGATGCTATGATTGAATCTATGCAAATGAAAAGATCACAAGCCATGGTGTGAACTTAGTGAGGGGAAATTTGGGGTGTTTACAGCTGCCCCTATTCAAGCATGAGTTAGCTGTGCAGGATGTAAGCGACGGCTTAACAGACAAACAAGATAACTTGTGGTTGAATACCAAAGACAGTCCAAAATTTGCACTCACTGGGTATGAAGAAGAAAAGGGATATAGATTGTAAAAGGAAGTAAAGTATGATTATAAAGTGCGGACGATGGAGGACAACCGTCGGGCAGAGGACGACTGCTGGGGATAAAGCAATGACGGGGACGGCCGACATGCTGGGGCAGTAAAGGGATCATGATGGGGACGACCATCAAGCAAAGAAATAAGACTCTCTGGGGATTAAAGGTAAAGGCAATGATGGGGACGACCATCAGGTTGAAGAAATAAATGATGAGGGACGGTCATCAGGGGTGAAGGACGATCACCTAGCAGGGGATGGCTGCTTTGCTGGGGATAAGATAAGGGACGATCATCTAAGGTGAAGGACGATCACCTGGCAAGGTACGGTTGCCGAAAGTATCACGACATAGGATAAATATCGGATAGAAAATGTCGACGATGGGGACGGCCATCGGATAAGCATGATGAAGGACGATCACCTAGCAGGGTACGGCTGCTCTCGGGGTTTATCATGACATAGGATGAATGTCAGATAACAAGATCAACGATGGGGAACGGCCATCGGATAAAATGATGAAGGACGATCATCAAGAGGTGAAGGACGATTACCTGGTAGGGTACGGCTGCAGGAAGTATCATGACATAGGACGAATGTCAGATAGAAATGAAATAATTTATTGGGATTTGCTGGGGATTCCTCTGGGGAATGGTATACACAGACGAGTGTCTAAATTCAAGAAAGAGAAGGTATAAGTGTTTGACACTGTATATAGATTAAAGATGCGGACGAGCATCCTTAAGACTACGATACGGACGAGTACCGGTAGAAACAAACGCTGACGCATGTTCAGAGATGATGGTACAGACGAGTACAAACCGGTTAACAAAGAACATGGACGAGTGTCGAATCTGGGGAAGATAAGTGGTGTATACAAGACACGGACGAGTATCTGTATGAGTGAAAAGTATGAGTGAGACACAAATGAGTGTTCATCTTGCTGAGGAGAGTGTGACACGGACGGGTGTCAAAAGAGAGAATGTATAAGTTATGCACTTATAAGTGTAAAAGGTGTTGGATGACCTGTGGGGATAGGATGACACGGACGGGCGTCTGAAAAGTATAATAAGCAAGTGTTTAGGCAACTGTGTTGGGGATAGGTGACACGGACGGGTGTCAGGAGAGTGTGTATGTTTCTGTATTCAAAGAAGTATATTTGTGGCTTACATTTACAGGGGGTATATGTTTGCGAGTGCAAAGGTGACGCTTTGGCTTTATGCTGGGAATATGACACAGACGAGTGTCAAGGAGTATCTGTTGGGTACAAGTATTTGTTTGCAGAAAGTGTTCCGGCGACTTTCTGGGGAAAGAAAACATGGATGAGTGCCAAAAGAAGCATGTATCTGTATTTTTTTTTGGGGAATGTAAAAGAGATGCTTTGACATTCTGCCGGGGAATTTTGAGAGGTATCTTGTATACATTGCTGACGGGATGTTGATATTCACAGGTGGCTGATTCAAAACATGACTTATGATTATGCAATATGTTTGACTTTTTCCGTAATGCTCCGTATTAGACGGAATGCTACGCTCTGGGGGGAAATATGATGTGAATGCTATGATTATGCAAAGACCCCGATCCGGGATTCGGATCCTGTTACTGTGAAGATTTCTGATTGATCTGCTTGAAGGAATATCCCAGTTGGGGATGAGGTCATTGGTAGATTTGATATATGATTCTGCTTGGGGAAATAAGTCACTGATAGACCTATCTTGATAATGAGGAACCCAGCTGGGGTCTTGTGGAAGCTTCTGTCACTTTGTTGTGAGATCTTTAGACATTGTTCTTCTGGATAGAGGATGGAGCTCTGCGGGGAGATGATTCCCTGTCTTTGCACTTGGCTGGGGAGGAACGATCACTGAACGATCTTCCTAGTGATTTCTGTGGGGATTCTGCTGAGGATGATGGACTTAGCTGGGGAAATGAGCCCCTCCTGATGTTGTCCTGAAGAAAGTGTTGAGGAAGTACTGATTTGGCATCCTGCTGGGGAGAAGCTTTCGTGCCCCGCGTTGCACTTTGAATACCTACAATCCTGTTATGATAAAGAAACGTACAAGTACCCCGAGGTATCTCTTACTAGATTCCATCATAGGAGTTTAGATACTCCCGGGAGCAAATATATTTCCTGTAAGCATGTAATTTAGAAAAAGACGCATTTGTACTTATACAATTAATATTTTAAGGACATCGGACATTTTTGCAAATGAAAATTAAATGTACGAGATGAAATGTGACTGAAAATCTAACTTTATTAATTTGCGTGCCCTGAATTGGCAAGTACAGTCCAAGAAACAAATCCCCTAAAATGAGGAGATTGTTACAAATTGAGAAACAAAAAGATGCTGGCAATGTTGATGACGCTTCAGTGTGCTTCCCTTTGCTATGACCCGTATGACATTGACGCTCTTCTCGTCTTGCTTTCTAAAGAAGGTTGATTCTGACTGATTCTTTAACCTTTCGAAGTTTGCCATGTTGTGAGTGACACAGACGAATTCAGAGTGCAGTTGTTCGCTTATTCCCTAATTTTGCGTGGATCGCCCTTTCGGGTTTTCAATCCACCGGGATACCCATTTTTGCTTGAGCTGTCCAATGTGGCTTTTCAACTCAGCGGGTGTACATATTTTTTATTTACTTTCCCTTATTTTTGCCCGAGTCTTTTATTTTGTTTTTGACTCACCGGGATGCCCTATTTTTGCCTGGACTTACATTCTGTTTCTATTTCCAGCGGGTCATTTTATGCGAAGTATTTTTTAACTGCATCTGAATTCACAGGGGACGGGAAATCTTCACCATCCATAGTGCTGAATATCAGTGCTCCACCAGAGAAAACTTTCTTTACTACGAACGGACCGTCGTAATTCGGAGTCCACTTGCCCCTGTGGTCTGTATGAGGAGGGAGGAGTCTTTTCAGCACAAGATCTCCTACTTGGTATTCCCGAAGCCTGACTTTCTGATCGAAGGCTTTCTTCATTCTCTTCTGATACAGCTGCCCATGACAGATTGCAGCTAACATATTCTCTTTGATCAGACTCAGTTGTTCGTACCGGGATCGGACCCATTCTGCTTCATTCAGTTTAACATCCATCAATACCCGCAAGGAGGGTAATTCAACTTCAACAGGTAGGACTACCTCTATACCATACACGAGCTGATATGGTGTTGCCCCAGTGGATGTTCTGATTGACGTACGGTACCCATGCAAGGCAAATGGTAGCATTTCATGCCAGTCTTTATAGGTGACCACCATCTTCTGCACAATCTTCTTGATATTATTGTTAGCTGCCTCTACAACGCCATTCATCTTTGGCCTGTAAGGAGAAGAATTGTGATGTTGGATCTTGAAGTCCCGGCACAGTTCTGCCATCATTTTGTTGTTTAAGTTGGAACCATTATCAGTAATGATTCGCTCGGGCACTCCATACCGACAGATGATGTCTCTCTTCAGGAATCGGGCTACCACTTGCCTGGTGACATTTGCATACGAAGCTGCTTCGACCCATTTGGTAAAATAGTCAATGGCTACTAGGATGAATTTGTGGCCATTTGAAGCAGTCGGTTCAATCTTGCCAATCATATCTATTCCCCACATGGCAAAGGGCCAGGGTGAAGACATCACATTCAAAGGATTCGGAGGCACATGCACTTTATCTGCATAAATCTGGCATTTATGACATTTCCTGGCATAAGCACAACATTCTGCATCCATCGTGATCCAATAGTAGCCTGATCTTAGCAACTTTTTAGCCATAGCATGCCCTCCAGCATGGGTACCAAAAGATCCTTCGTGCACCTCGTGCATCAACAAGTCTGCTTCTGTCTTATCAACACATCTGAGAAGTATCATATCAAAGTTTCTCTTGTACAAGGAACCATCAGCATTCAGGAAGAAACTGCCAGCTAGCCTTCTTAGTGTCTTCTTATCATTGGATGATGCCCCAGGTGGGTATGTTTGATCCTCCAAGAAGCATTTGATGTCATAGAACCAAGGCTTATCATCTTTAACAAGGTCTGCTGAGAATACATACGCTGGTCTATCAAGTCTGGATACTGAAATCCGAGGTACAAAGTTGGCAGCTTGAACTTTGATCATGGATGAAATGGTAGCTAGAGCATCTGCAAACTGATTTTCATCTCGAGGGATATACTCAAGCTTGACTGTGGTGAAGAAAGTCAGTAATCTCCTCGTATAATCCCGGTAGGGAATCAGATGCTCCTGGTGAGTATACCATTTGTCGTTGGTTTGATTGATTACCAGAGCTGAATCTCCGAATACAGTTAAAGTCTTGATCCTGAGGTCAATGGCTTCCTCAAGACCCATGATACATGCTTTGTATTTAGCTTCGTTGTTAGTGCAGTTAAAGGTGAGTTTTGCCGAGAAAGGCATGTGAACTCCCTTAGGTGAAATGAGTATTGCACCAACACCACGACCATTCATATTAACAGCCCCATCAAACATCATTGTCCATTCTTCTTCTGGGTCAGGCCCTTCAGTGTGAATAGGCTCTTCGTGATCTTTTGCTTTTATGAACATGATGTCTTCATCAGGGAAGTCAAATCTCATAGGCTGGTAATCATCAATGGGTTGCTCAGCAAGATAATCAGACAATACACTGCCTTTGATGGCCTTTTGAGATGTGTACTGAATGTCATATTCTATGAGAATCATTTGTCATCTTGCAGCCCTTCCGGTAAGTGCTGGCTTCTCAAAAATGCACTTGACTGGGTCCATCTTTGAGATTAATAAGGTAGTGTGGGTCAACATATACTGCCTTAGTCGGCGAGCAGCCCACGCTAAAGCACAATAAGTTTTCTCGAGCAGTGAATAACGTTGTTCACAGTCGGTAAACTTTTTGCTTAGGTAGTAAATTGCATACTCTTTTCGACCAGACTCGTCATGCTGGCCCAACACACACCCCATTGACTCTTCCAATACTGTCAAGTACATTATTAGAGGTCTTCCTTCAACTGGAGGCATAAGGATTGGAGGCTCTTGTAAGTATTCCTTGATTTTGTCAAAAGCCCTCTGGCAGTCTTCATTCCACCTGACCGTCTGTTCTTTTCTCAACAACTTGAACAGGGGCTCACAGGTTGCGGTAAGATGAGATATGAACCGTGAAATGTAGTTCAATTTACCTAGAAACCCCCGAACTTCTTTCTAAGTCTTTGGTGCCGGAATTTCTTGAATGGCTTTAACTTTATCAGGGTCAACTTCAATCCCTTTCTCACTTACAATAAATCCCAGCAGCTTACCGAATCGCACCCCGAATGTGCATTTGTTGGGGTTCATCTTCAGTTGGTACTTCCTCAGACGCTTGAATAGCTTCAACAGATTCACCAGGTGGTATTCTTCTGTGAGGGACTTGGCAATCATGTCATCCACATAACATTCAATTTCTTTATGGATCATGTCATGGAATAATGTTACCATAGCCCGTTGATAAGTGGCGCCAGCATTCTTCAGTCCGAACGGCATTACCTTATAACAGAATGTGCCCCAGGGTGTGATGAAAGTTATCTTTTCCATGTCTTCAGGTGACATCTTGATCTGATTATATCCTGAAAATCCGTCCATGAAGGAGAACACCGAGAACTGAGCCGTATTGTCGACCAATACATCAATGTGAGGTAAAGGGAAGTCATCTTTCGGGCTGGCTCTGTTCAGATCCCGGTAATCCATATACATCCTCACCTTGCCATCCTTCTTAGGCACAGGTACAATGTTAGCAACCCACGGCGGGTAACTAGTCACAGCAAGGAAACCGGCGTCCCACTGTTTTTGTACCTCCTCTTTTATCTTCATTGCCATATCTGGACGAGTACGGTGCAGCTTCTGTTTTACTGGCGGACAGTCTTCTTTCAGAGGCAGCTTGTGCATAACAATGTCGGTGTCCAACCCTGGCATGTCTTGATAAGACCAAGCAAAAACATCCACATACTCCCGAAGCATATCAATAAGTTGCTCTTTCACTGAATCTTGCAGACGGACCCCGATTTTCACTTCTTTCAAGTCTTCTTCCGTACCAAGATTAACCGTTTCAACCTCCTCCTGATGAGGAGTGATAACCTTCTCCTCTTGCCTTAACAGTCTGGCTAGTTCTTCAGGTAGCTCATAATCTTCTTCAACCCCTTCATCAACTTGATTAATCGGATTGTCAAAGTCATATGAAGTCATAGCAGTGTTGTTGTCGGTGCAGTCTGGAGGGCACTCTCTGTAAGGGTTTAGATTTGTTCATTTTAGTGATCAGTTTTATCTTGTTTAGAAAAAAGTGAAAATGAAATTATTATTTTGAAAAACATTGCCATTCTATTTTTGTACAAAAAATGAAAAATGAAAAACAGTGAGCGGAAAAGAAAAAAGACTCATTTGCAAAAGATGTCCTGATATTCATTAATTGATCGTTTGTACAAAATACAAGATGGCCCGATTACAAAATGAGCCCTGACATCTTGGGAAAGATGCAGGACTTGATGCATGCTTTAAAGACAGGAAATAATAATTACTCTGCAGGAGTAACTCTTATAATTTCCTGGGAAGACCAGTTTGAGACATGGTTCCCCGGGATTCTTGGACGTATCCAGCTTTCCAGGTTGCACTCGTCTTCTAACTCATCTTCCAAACTGTTCACAGCATTCGGGGTGAGCATTCCTCCGCTGACAAACTTGGGCTCCTTTTCAGCCTCTGGTTGATCTTGTCGAGTTGGTCTGTAACCCAACCCGAATCGGTCTTCTTTCTTCTCAACTGGCAGCAACTTACCCCAGCCTTGGGCGGTACCTTCCTCAACAACCTTCTGGGCCTGTTGATATGATGTGATGGAAGTCCCAAGCACAGCATATACTTCATTAATATTAAGGGCTTCAAACCCTTGACTCATGGTTTCGTGAATTTCCCCATCCATTTCAATGTATTTGAAAGTAGTCAGTTGGCTAACGAAGATATCCTCTTCCCCACAAATGGTATTGACTTGGCCTTCCCACTCGAATTTTAACTTCTGGTGAAGGGTTGACGTTACAGCGCCAGTGGCGTGTATCCATGGTCTACCCAATAGATAGCTGTAGGCAGGCTGTATATCCATCACAAAGAAGGTCGTTTTGAAACCTTGTGGGCCAATCATTATTGGCAACTCTATCTCTCCCAGAACTGATCTTTTAGAACCGTCAAAGGCTCTCACTACCAAGTTGCTTGGACGTAATGCCAATCCATCATACTCCAGCTTCATGAGGGCTTTCTTGGGTAGGACATTGAGTGATGACCCTGTGTCCACCAATACGTGAGAAAGAACTGCACCCTTACACTCCAAGGTAATGTGCAAAGCCTTGTTGTGATTGTGACCTTCCGTTGTCAGATCAGCGTTGGTAAATCCTAGTCCATGACTAGCGTTGACATTTCCAACCACAGCCTCTGACTGATTAACAGTAATCTCCTCCGGCACATAAGCTGCGTGCAGGACTTTTAATAGTGTGTTCCGATGAGCCTCAGAGCATATTAGTAATGATAGTATGGAGATTTTGGAAGGTGTCTGGTGAAGCTGGTCTACCACCTTATAATCACTTTTCTTGATGATCCGCATGAATTCATCAACCTCTTGATCAAAAGGAGTCTTCAAGGTTTCTTTAGCAACTGGTTCTTCTTGCACCACGTTCTTCCCTTTTGCCTTAGCAACAGCTTCTGCTTCAGCAATGGGTCTTGGTATTTGCGAGGCAAAGAGACGTCCGCTTCTAGTGAAGCCTCCGCCTCCCCTCACATTGTCTATCTGAGGTGAAGAACTTGATGACTCTAAAGTGATTTTATGCCCCTCGCAGTATAGATCTGAGCCATAATGCCAAGGGATGGCATTATTGCTTTCGTAAGGAACTGGCCCAGGCACTGTGATAGTGACCGGACTGATAGCAGCTGCAGAGGGGACCACAATGGTGTATGGATCATAATATATGGTAACTGGAGTTCTGACAGGAGTAGCATTTTGTTGTGAGTTGTTGGAAGGAACATTTGCGGGATTGTAGTATATCGTAACCGTTGAGACGCTTTCATTAACTGTTGCTGATGTTGTAGACGGTACTGTTGACTGGACAGGTGTTGAAGTTGTAGCAGGAACTGATGAGGTAATGGGTGTTGTCGTTGTAGAAGGAATTGTGACTGAACTTGTATCCGTTGAAGTGATTGATTGAATAATTGTTGGAGTTGTAGCAGAATCTGTTGGAACAAGGGTTGCTGATGTTGTAGGAGCATCTGTGATTATTGATGAAGGAATTATTGGAGTTGTAGTCGTTGTTGTTGTAATATGAAGAGTGCCATCTCTAATGAGGCCATCTAAGCCGTTTCTCAGTCTCTCACATCCATTAACGACAATATTGCAATATCCACAGCCGATCTCACACCCGGGGAACACTTGGCATTCTAACAACTGAGCTTTGATTTCAACCAAAGGTGTTCGGATTTGTGCAACATTGTTAATTAATGTGGATGGTTTGCCCTCCTCAATAGCATTAATCCTAGGCCCCTTGTGACTAGGCATTGGATTTCTTGTGACGTTCGAAGGAGGCGCAAAATTGAGAGCTTTTGAGTCCACTAAATCCTGGACTTTCATCTGTAGGGCCCTGCATTTTTCAGTATTATGCCCCGGTGCATTTGAGTGGAATGCACACCTGGCATTTGTATCATAGTTCTTTGGCAGATTAAGAGGATTTGGAGGAGCCAACGTCCTTAACTCAACTAGGTTGAGCTTTAGGAGTTGTGGCAAGAGTGCAGCATACGGCATTGGGATTGGGTCAATTACCCTGTTTGCTTGTGATGGCCTCTGCTGGAAAGGGCGCTGTTGTTGATTACTGTTTTGTTATTATACGACCTTTGTTGCGGATAATGAGCTTGTTGTTGATACTGTGGTTGTTGTTGTTGAGGATACAATGGTTGTTGTGACACTGGAGCTGGGATGGTAACAGCTGCTACTGACCTGTGAGAGTACTGGGGCCTTCCCCGACTTGCATGAATAGAATTAGTTTAACTTGCCCTTCGGGGCCCTGCAAAAGGTTTTCTAGGATTGCTTGAGGAACTCGCGCCACTGTCGGAGATTTTGCCCATCTTCAAGAGACTTTCAATCCTCTCACCAGCTATTACCACATCAGCAAAACTGGTAGAGGAGAAAGCAGCCAGTCTATCAATATAAGTCCTTTGCAATGTGTTCATGAACATGTCAGCCATTTCCCTTTCTGACATGGGTGGTTGGACAGCAGCAGCAAGCTGTCTCCACCTCTGAGCATAATCCCGGAAGCTCTCTCTAGAAGACTGAGACATGCCCATTAGAAGAGTTCTATTGGGAGCCATGTCCAGGTTGTACTGATATTTCCGGATGAAAGCTTCGGCCAAATCCTTCCAACATCTTATGGTGGCTCTAGTCAGGTGTGAATACCATTCTCTCGAAGCTCCAGTCAGACTGTCCTTAAAGTAGAACATCCATAACTTTTCATCCATGGTATAAGCCTTGAGCCTACCCAAGAAAGATTGCAGATGAGTGCGAGGACAGGATGTGCCATTGTACTTTTCAAAGCATGGGGGTTTGAATTTGTGGGGAATTCTCACCCCATCTACTAGGCCCATGTCCATCACATCGAAGCCCAAAGAATTCTGAGATTCCAAAGATCTTAACTTTTCAGCAATCTCATCCAATCTCCTGTCATATACCTCATCTTCAGCCCCTATAACAGTAAACTGTTCTTCTTGGGGATCCTCTTGCCGGATTCTTCCCCCAGCAGCATTACCTTGACCATTCCTCGGGATGTTAAATTCTGGATTTAGGTGAGGTCCATACTCTGGTGGATCAATATGAGGCTGCCCCCGTTCATTGTTTCTAGTTCCCCCTGTTCCCAGATGAGGCTCTTCAGGAGTTTGTCTTTCCACCAATTCTCTTAACCTTTCTTGACTCTAGGCTAAGCCAGTCATTACTGCCATAAACTGAGACATCTGATTTCTCATCTCTACTCTCTCATTGGCCATCTGATTTCTGACCTCAGTCAGATCCTGTTGTACTTGTTCCATTTGAATGTCGGGAGGGTTGTTACGAGTCGGGTACCGGTGCGCGCGGTTGACAGGGAACACTCGGCGACGAGCAATGTTTCCTGAGATCACAACAAAGTTAGAAACAATAATTATAACAAAACCTACAAAACAAAAACAAAGTTAGTATGCAATGCAATATGCTTATTTTTTTTCCAAGGTATCCGGTTTGGTTCTTGGTTTTGACCTTTTCCAGACCTCGAGAAAGATACTTGATGTTGTTGAGAGAAAGCCCAAATGAAAACAAACTAACATATATTACAAATGATGAACAATACATAGTTCTTTTTACAATACATGCCCATGGAGGGTCAAAATACAACAAAAGAGGAAAAGTACATCAAATGGAAGCAAACAACAAGCAAAGAGTCAAACATCCAGTCCAAACTCATCTTCTCTGACCTCCTTCAGGAGTGCCTCAGTCACTGGACCAGCTAGGTGCTCTGTAATGGTCCTAATGAGGAGGTTCCTGGTAGCAATGGCAGTGGTCAGCTTCTTATACTTGTCCTGGTCTTTTGATCTTTTCAACCCTGCTCTGAGCTTCAACTCTGATATCTCCTTCTGAGCTGCCACCAAAGCTTCCTGCTGCTTCTTCTCATTGGCTTCCAGCTGTCCAATCTTGGCTTGAGTCTTCTGGTCTTCTTGTACACGGGCCTCGGTGATCCTGACCCACCTAGCCTGGCTCTCTTGCAGATAGTGCTCAGCCCTAGCTTTCTGAATCTTGGCCTCTTTACAGGCATTCTTCAATATATGTTCCCCAGCCCTTGCTTTCCTTTTGTAGTCTTCTGTCTTTTCAATTTTGGCAAGATGCTCCACCCTGAGCTTTTCCAATCTCTCAATATCCAGACGACCATCACTTCTTTCCCAAAGAGTCTTCTTTAAGGCTTGAGATAACTGCTCATTCCTTTCCTTCAACTTTTCAAATTCCTCCAGGCTAACTGTTGCTGCAGGTGGTACTGTAGATGGTCCAGGTATGTCTTCCAAGGTGAAAGGCATTCTTGTAATCTGAGCTCTGGTATGGGACCAATCTGAGTACTGAGCTGAAGCAACATTGTTACATCTTCCAATAATAGCTACCCCTTTTGTCTGGATGTTATCCCAAGCCCAGGATGCTTGTCTGACAACAGCTGAATTAGGTTGCACTTCACAATATAGGGTCTCAGCTAAATCCTGTCCTCTGGGAGGGTGAAGTAAGGCATAACCCAATTGTCTCTTAAACAGTAAAGGATTGTAGTTGATGCAACCCTTCACTCCTATCAGAGGCACATTTGGGTATTGTCCACAGCTGGTGATAATGTCCTTGCCCTTGGTGCTCTGGGTGCACCATCTGATATTATCTGAAGTCAAGGCAATGAACCTCTTGGCCCAATTTTTCTGTTGGTGAGGGTTCAAGAAAGCATCTGATTTAGGCAGATGTCTGAGCAGCCAGGTGTAAAACAAAGGAGCACAACATCTTACCAACTTCCCCCTTTGTTTCTCATTCCTCTGATGAATGGAATAGTAAAAATCTCCTAGCAATGTAGGTATTGGGTTCTTCAGAAGAAACAGATGGATGGCATTCTTGCTGACAAATTTAGGCTCATCTGCAAATAGTATAGCCCCATACATGTTGAGGGCTAGCAGTGCACAGACTGCCCTCCACTCTCCCAATGAAGCCTTCAGGATGGCCTGAGAAATCAAGAAGTCTAAATGCAAACCAGGAATCCCAGCCTTTGTTGTCATACTTTGCTCAATAAGGGCAGGCTCCAAGTACAATACCCTTGCTATCTCTTCACTTCTGGGATCAGTCATCTCTGGGTTGAAGGGGATTCCACCTCTGATAGGTACTCCAATCAATAAAGAAAACTCTTTCAGTAGAGGCCCTAACTGAAAGTCTGGAAAGGTGAAACATCTCAATGGAGGGTCATAAAACATCTCAATGGAGTGTCAGTGTAAGGAAAGAGTGCAAAGCTCAGGACTATGAGGCTTAGAGGATAATGCTGAAAGAGGGGGGGAATATACAGAGACTTTTGTTCGATAACCGTTAAGTTATGCCTACATATCCTCTCGTGCAATGAGGAAGTCATAACACCGTAGTTCGACTCAAAGAGACTGAAAGATAAATTGACTTGTGAACTGCTTACTTGCCTATGCTCAAGTGTATGACCTGTCTGGCTCAGGTGCTAACTGTCTTGCATTAGACGGAAGAAGCGAGTTCTCGTTTATGAGTGAATGAGGTGAGAAAAGAATCCCGGAGGAGACGATTATTGTTTGTTTTTGAGTTTTCAATCTTTTATTGCTTTTTGAGTGTGTCATAAGAAAATGAGCTTAAGCCTAAACTAAGGGTTAGTAAACTCATCACATCTTCCCTCTGATTAGGGGTAATGAGAATACCTTAAGTATGAAGTAAACACCTCACACTTAATCACCATGATGTAGAATTAAGATCATTAACCTACTTGCATTTTATTTAGATGTTTTTGGATTTTTGTTTAGTGTTGAGTAATTAGTTTAAGCCATAATCTATGATTTAATGGACCCATTACACCATCCTAATAGAAGGATAATAGATGAGAACATTTAAGTTGAGGAAGACTCCTCAACTTAATCCATGATTAGGGATTAACCTCTTGACAAAACAAAGCCTTTAGAAGATTGAATTTTAGTTAATGATAAGATTAAGAAATGGATTTTATGGTTTGTAAGACAACTTGAGGGGGACTTGTCCATTAACACTAGGGTTAGTCCTTCTTAACCAATTAAGGAAGAATTGGAACCCTAATGCAAGGCCCAAGTTACAAGCTTGATGTCTTAGTGGTTATTAGGTGGATTGATTAAAGGATTTAAACACATTAAGGGTTTAACACTTAGGATTAAAGTTATACACTCCATCCTAATAGAAGGATACAGGCATAACCCTAATCACAAAGTTTTAAAACCTTTAAGGTTTAGTCCCTGATTAAGAGATGAGGAAAGAAGACTCAAAGATGACACAAAGGTGAAACTAATGGGGGGACTAATCAAACCCTAATTGTGATCATGCTTAGGTGTTCCTAGGGTTCATGAGGCTTGCAAGAGATCTTCAAGAAAAGCCACCAAGGAGAAAGCAAGATGGAAGGAGGAGAAGCAGAAGAAGCAAGTTAACTTACTTCACTTAAGAAGATAAGTCACTTGAAGAAAGAAAGTGAATGGAGAGCATGAATGAGCAAGCCCACTCTAAGACAAATACAAAATTCAGCAAGAATACATAAAAGGGATGAGAAGAGGTTATGAGAAGTGAAGGCAAATTCACTTCTCAAACACTTACCACCTGAAAAGTTAGCAACAAGAAATGAAATGAAATGAAAATGAGATGAAATGCAAAGATGAAAACCAAAGTCAGAAGTATAACCATGATGCAAATGATGCTATGAGATGGTATGAAAGCATGTTAAGAAATGAGGATGATCATACAAGTAATGAAGATGCAAATGAGACATGAAAGGAAGCATGAAAGTTCATGAAAACTTATGACATCAAATGAAAGCAAAAGCATGGCAAATGAATGATGCAATGATTAAACATGATTCTAATGTGTCCTAAGATGTCTTAGAAGTCATGTGAATGCACAAAATGTCATGGCAAGTTCATGTATGCAAGCATATGAAGAATGAATGCAAATGAAGGCAAAAATTAGGGTTTATGTACAAGATGCAATGCAAAATTCAAAATCAGAAGCAAACAACAAGATAAAAAATTGAAAATGGGATCAAAGGTACCATAAACCTATACAAGTTTACTACCCAAAGGGGAAGATCAGAAGCTAAACCCTAAAGGACTTATGATTTTTCTAAGTTAGCTAGGGTTTTAAGGTACCTCACAAAGAAAAATGCAAAAAAAATTAAAAATGAAAGATAAATTCATGCCAATTTTACCCTAGAAACTACATGATATGTGGAATGCAATGAAAAAAGAATCATTACCAAACCCTTCATGGTTAGGCAGAAAAGATTTTTCTAAGTTAGGGTCAAAAATATTGATTTTTAAGAACCCTTAATCCAAAGAAAATGTCAAAATGGATCAAGAACCAAAAAGAAATTTGTATGAATGGTTTGATAATGTCTCTAAATGTGTCAAGATGCAATTTGATTTTTTTGGTGATATTTAGAAACTTAAATGGTATTTTAATTAATTAATTTCCATTAATTAATTAAAATAGACATTTAAATATTTTAAAAATACAAATTTTATGCAAAAAATAAAAAACAAATATTTTCAGAATGAGAAAAATATTTAAAGTTATGATGCAAAAAATAAATTTTTTTGAAAGTCTCTAGCTATTTTAAAATAAATATGCAAGACAAATGATAAAAAAAGAAATATAAATGAATTAAAACAGAAGTAAGCTGATCTGATGGCTTAGATTCAAAGTTGGGGAATTTGGTTTGACCTGGCGCGCAAATGAATGGACAGGATTCACTCTGGATTAATTTTCACTAATTAATTAATTAAACTTAATTAAATCAGAATTAGGGTTAATGAAAAGATCTCAGCCATCTAAAACACACGCTAAACACAAATCCAATGGTTGATATTTAAACTAACCTAATTAATGAGGTTTTGCCCTAATCACTTTCAGGTGGCCGGAGAAGACCTCCGGTCATCTTCTCCAGCCAGCTCCTCACCCTATCTCTCTCAATACGCAATGAAACCTCACCAAACTCTCCAGAAATATTCCTCTAACAACTCTAAACAAGATTCAGCCATCAAAATCCATTTCTTTCACATGAACAATGAGATTCGAAGCAAAACAGAAAATCTTTCAGAAATTTCAGAAGCTTCATACATGCTTAAAACTGAATCATTTTCAAAACTAAAAGGTGCAGTGTGATCAGTGAAGCATGGAGAACAATCTAAGAACTTAAGAAATCATTTCTGGAAAATTTGTTCTTGATGTTACCTGAAATGGAGCTTTCGAAAATGGCACTGTCTGGACCTTTCCTTGGTGCTTTCCTCCTTCTTTTGACTCCCTCTTGCCTCTGGGGTGCTTGGCTGAAGCTTTTGTGGACTCTTTTGGAAGTTTGCTGAGGTTCAGTTCAAGGAGGGGCCAAAATCGTGTTTTTGATTTGGAGTGTTTCAGGTTGTTTCAAGGGGTGGGAAATGATCAATGGATCATGGTGAGTTGTTCTATGGAATTTGTTTTGATGTTTGTGGCTTGTATGATCAGTTTCGAAGGAAAATGCAAAGAGGGGAGTTTTGGTGAATGCTGGCTTGTGTGATGTTTCAGTCTTCAAGCTTATGTGAAATGGCTTGCCTTTGGTACACATATCAATCCTTGATAGGTCAGAGAGTTGTTGGTGGCCTATGCTGATTGGTATGGTTCAATATGCAAAAAGTCAACATTTGTGTAAGTGAAGGCATGGGCTGGTTCAGGCATGGTACAAGGGTATGGCTCGAGTCAGCTTGCTTCAAGGAGGTCCATGGAAGTCATATTTTGTAGCTGGCACAAGTGGCTGAAGAGATTTGATCAATTTTGCAATTTTGGGGAAGTTTGGCCCTTTTTGAATTACTTGAAGTTCAGGGCATGAAACTTGGGATTTCTTTGGGCAATTCTGAATTATAGGTCATTTATGATGTTTGTGTAATGGTTAGAAGTCACTTTGAGGTCACAAATTGCTTTGTCATGAGTTTTTGCAAGTTTCCCTCTTTGGTACATAAGTGAAATTTTGTGATTTTTCTCAACTTTGCAAGGCCATAACTTGAGTTCTATGATGAATTAGATCAAGTTCTTGTACTTTTTGAAAAGGGAATGATCCAATCTACAACTTTCATGACCAAGAATTTTTCATTTGAAGCATTTTTGAATCAAAAAGAGGAGGTTGAAAAACTTTCCCAAAATGGCAAGTTTGCATTACAAGTCACTTTCCCAAAATGGCAACTTTGCAAATGGCTTGAAATTCCTTAATTTTGTGAACTTATAACTTCTTCTAAGATCAAATAAAAATCATATACACCCAAAATGATGGAGAAGACCCTTTGGATGGATGATTGAGGGCCTCAGATGCCCTGATTTTGCACTGACTTGCTCAAGAAGTCATCTATTGATCAGATGCCTTCCCCATTGAATTTCTTCATGAAAATTGGTATGTATGACCCTTATATCATATAATGACCAATAGAAACAAGAATGACCAAAAAAATTGGAGTTATGGCCTCTGAATCCAAAACCCTAATTTTAGGTCATCTGCAGTTAAGCTTGGCTCAGCTTCCATGCTTTTCTCAGTTCTTGTGATTTTCTGACTTCCTTGATCTTGGGAGGATATAATATGATGCTTGAACATACATGGACCCTCTTGAGATGATTGAAGACCTTTGGAGTGACTCAGATGGCTCAGGGATTGCTCAGATCACAAACCCTAGATGCAGATGACTTTGAACCAATGCAGTGAAGCAAAAATGCAATATGAGATGCTATGATTGAATCTATGCAAATGAAAAGATCACAAGCCATGGTGTGAACTTAGTGAGGGCAAATTTGGGGTGTTTACAGCTGGGAAGATACTTCCTCAAATATCATTTGTTAGTGAAAAGAGTCTTGACAAATAAACTTTGTGGGGAATGGGCCTCCCATTGCTTGCTGGGTATACTTCACTGGGGAAGATAAACTGCTTGGGCTACCTGCCAAGACTTAGCTGGAAAAAACTCTGCTTGGGAGAATGTGACGCCATCCTGCAACCTGCAACAACAGAAAACACAAGTGTGCCCCGGGGACTTGCATGGTATGATTTGTTCATCCATTGTCACCCGACACTCAAAGAGGGTTTCAAATGTTTCCCTGCAATGTCATTTTCCTTTCAAATTATCACCATGTTTTAAATGCAATGCTATTTTTGCCAAAAATTCAGGACATTTTGCAAACAAAATAAACACAACACAACTTTTTGACTGAATATTCTTTTTATTGAAAGGCCTCTGAATAGGCAAAGATTTTACATCAGGAAGCAACCACCTGGAAAGAGGTAGCCACCATAAAATTGAGAAAATAAACTATCCTAATGGCAATGGACACGGCATCCTAATGAGTTTCCTTTCTGCTATGACCAACATGTCTTCAAAACTCTCCCTTCTTGCCTTTGCTTTCTAAGAAGATGAGGGGACTGATTCCTATCCTTCTGATATTGTCAAGTTGTAAAAAACGATGATTTGGTTCAGATTACTCGGATCGCAGTTGTTCGCTTATTCCCTTGTTTTGTGTGGGTCGCCCTTTCGGGTTTTCAATCCACCGGGATACCCTTTTTTGCCTGAGTTGTCCGATGTGGCTTTTCAACTCAGCGGGTGTACATTTTTTTATTTATTTTCCCTAACTTTTGCCCGAGCTTTTTATTCTGTTTTTAGCTCGCCGGGATGCCCTTTTTTTTGCCTGGACTTTAATTCTATTTTTGTGTCCAGCGGGTCTCTTTATGCGAAGTATTTTTTAACTGCGTCCGAGTTAACAGGGGACTGGAAGTCTTCTCCATCCATAGTGGTGAGCATCAGTGCTCCTCCTGAGAAAACTTTCTTCACTATGAATGGTCCTTCGTAGTTTGGGGTCCACTTGCCTCTGTGATCCGAACCTGGAGGAACGATCCTCTTCGGCACAAGCTCTCCTACTTGATACTCCCGAGTACGTACTCATTGATCGAATGCTCGCTTCATTATCCTCTGATAAAGCTGACCATGACAGATAGCCGCTAATCTCTTTTCCTCAATTAAGCATAGCTGATTGTAACAAGCACGCACCCATTCAGCCTCATCAAGCTTCACATCCATCATCACACGCAATGAAGGAATCTCCACTTCAACAGGCAAGACTGCCTCCATACCATATACCAGAGAGAAGGGAGTTGCCCCAGTTGACATCCTGACTGACGTTCAGTACCCATACAACACGAATGGTAACATCTCATGCCAATCTTTGTAAGTGACAACCATCTTTTGCACAATCTTCTTGATATTCTTATTTGCTGCCTCTACCGCACCATTCATCTTTGGTCGGTAAGGAGAAGAATTGTGATGCTGAATCTTGAAGTCCCGACACAACTCTGCCATCATCTTATTGTTTAAGTTAGAACCATTGTCAGTAATGATCCTTTCGGGCATTCCGTATCTGCAGATAATGTCCCTTTTCAAAAATCTGGCAACCACTTGACGAGTGGCATTGGCATAAGATGCTGCTTCCACCCACTTTGTGAAGTAATCAATCGCGACCAAGATGAAGCGATGACCATTTGAAGTAGTAGGCTTTATCTTCCCGATCATGTCAATGCCCCACATAGAAAAGGGCCAAGGAGATGACATGACGTTGAGAGGGCTTGGAGGAACATGCACTTTGTCTGCATAAATCTGGCACTTGTGGCACTTACGAGCGAATGAACAATAGTCTGCATCCATTGTCATCCAGTAATACCCCGATCTCAGTAGTTTCTTAGCCATAGCATGCCCTCCTGCATGGGTACCGAAAGATCCCTCGTGGACATCCTGCATTAACAGGTTTGCCTCGTGTCTATCCACGCATCTGAGCAAGACCATGTCAAAGTTTCTCTTGTACAAAACCCCGTTTGTATTCAAGAAGAAGCTAGCAGCAAGTCGCCTTAAGGTCTTCTTGTCATTGGAAGATGCCCCAGCTGGGTATTCTTGTTTTTCCAGGAACAGCTTGATATCAAAGTACTAAGGTTTCTCGTCAGACACGACGTTTACAGAGAAGGAATGAGCTGGAGCGTCAAGCCTGGAAATGTCAATTCTGGGCACATAATTCCAACACAAGACTTTGATAGACGAAGAAAGAGTGGCCAATAGGTCGGCAAATTGATTTTCATCACGTGGTATGTACTGAAGTTTAACTATCATGAAGAACGTCAACAGTTTTCTGGCATAATCCCTATATGGAATTAGGTGCTCTTGATGCGTATACCATTTGCCGGTAACCTGGTTAATGATGAGGGCTGAATCTCCGAATATATCGAGGTTCTTAATCCTAAGATTAATAGCCTCCTCTATTCCCATTATGCATGCCTCGTATTCCGCTTCCTTGTTGGTGCAGCCAAAAGTAATTCTGGCAGCGAAGGGAAAGTGAACACCTTCGGGAGTGATAAGAACGACACCAACTCCACGTCCATTGATATTAACTGCCCCATCAAACATCAACTTCCATTTGGATTCAGGGTCTGGCCCCTCCTCCGGAAGTGGTTCCTCGCAATCGTTTGCTTTGAGGTACATGATGTCCTCATCAGGGAAATCAAACTTCATTGGCTGATAATCATCTTCAAGAGGTTGTTGTGCAAGGTAATCTGACAATACACTTCCTTTGATGGCTTTCTGGGAAGTATATTGGATGTCATATTCTGTTAAAATCATTTGCCACCTAGCAACCCTTCCGGTTAACGCTGGTTTCTCAAAGATGTACTTGACAGGATCCATTTTGGAAATTAGCAGGGTGGTATGAGTCAACATGTACTGCCTCAGTCGGCGAGCAGCCCATACCAAAGTGCAGCAAGTTTTCTCGAGCAGTGAGTAACGGGATTCACAGTCGGTAAACATTTTGCTAAGGTAATAAATAGCGTACTCTTTTCGACCAGACTCGTCATGTTGGCCTAGCACACACCCCATTGACCCTTCTAGCACAGTCAAGTACATGATTAAAGGTCTTCCTTCAACTGGAGGCATTAGAATTGGAGGCTCCTGCAAATATTCTTTTATCTTGTCGAAAGCTCTTTGGCAATCATCGTTCCACCTGACCGTTTGCTCTTTTCTTAGAAATTTGAATATTGGCTCGCACGTGGCAGTTAGATGAGATATGAACCGAGAAATGTAGTTCAATCTCCCTAAAAACCCGCGCACTTCTTTTTCTGTTCTCGGTGCAGGCATATCTTGAATTGCTTTTACTTTTGCAGGATCTACCTCAATTCCTTTCTGACTAACAATGAAACCCAGCAGTTTCCCAGAACGCACTCCGAAAGTGCACTTGTTTGGATTCAACCTCAGCTTGTATTTTATCAATCTATCAAACAGCTTCTTGAGATTGACCAGATGCTCTTCTTCTTCTCGGGACTTAGCAATCATATCGTCCACATAACACTTTATCTCCTTGTGTATCATGTCGTGGAACAATGTGACCATAGCCTGCTGATAGGTTGCCCCGGCGTTCTTCAAACCAAAGGGCATGACCTTATAGCAAAATGTACCCCACGGGGTTATGAACGTTGTTTTCTCCATGTCTTCCGGCGCCATCTTAATCTGATTATACCCGGAGAAGCCATCCATGAAGGAAAATACCGAGAATTGAGAAGTATTGTCTACTAACACATCAATGTGAGGCAACGGAAAGTCATATTTTGGGCTCGCTCTATTCAAATCCCGGTAGTCAACGCACATCCGGACCTTGCCGTCCTTCTTTGGTACAGGTACAATATTAGCTACCCAAGGTGGGTAACTAGTTACGGCAAGGAACCCGGCATCCCATTGCTTCTGAACCTCCTCTTTGTTCTTCATCGCCATGTCAAGACGAGTTCTTCTTAATTTCTGTTTCACATGAGGACAGTCTTCTCTCAAAGGTAGTTTATGCACAACGATGTCGGTATCCAACCCTGGCATATCTTGATACGACCAGGCAAAGATATCCACATACTCTCGCAGCATACTAATCAGCTCTTTCTTTACTTCGGCCTGCAGACTGGCCCCAATCTTGATCTCTTTCTTCACATCTTCAGTGCCAATGTTGATGATCTCAATTTCTTCCTGATGAGGCTGAATAACCCGTTCCTCTTGTTTCAACAATCTGACCAATTCTTCAGGGAGTTCACAGTCTTCCTCAACCCCTTCATCAGCTTGGTAGATAGGATTGTCAAAGTCATGCGTGGTCATATCAGGAACGTTATCAATGGAATATGGATGATCAACACTGCACAAATGATGTGCTTATTTCAGAATCTGCTTATTTTGCAAAAGAGGCGCAAACACAAAAACAAAAAGGAAAAACACATTGCCATTTTTATATTTTTTGTGAAAAATTTAAAACAAAGAAAGAGAACACAAATTTTTCTGAAAAATGTCCTTTATTTCATGGTAAAATAAATGCATAACAAACATGGTGGCCCATAAAATGGATCCTAGCATCTTGGGAAGAATGTTGGATTTGACAATGCAGCATGATAAGAAAAGGAAACAAACAAATTACTCTGAGTGCCAGGTAACTTGGACGATGTCTTCAGCAGACCAGTTCCTCAGCTCCTCTCCGGGCGCACACGGATGAATCCAGTTGTCCCAGTCACCATCATTGTCTCCCTCTTGGCTTGTCACACAGATTTGGTTGCGGTCGAGCATCCCAGCGCTTGTAAAGGTAATGGATTTACCACTTGGAGACCCATTAGACCCACTAGGCTGATAACCCAAACCAAACTTGCCGTCTTTCTTTTCCAATTCCAGCCATTTTCCCCAGCCTTGAGCGCTTCCTGACTGAACCACTTCCTTCGCCTGCTTGTAGGAGTGAATGGAAGTACCTTCTTTCTCACTGCTCTTCTCTACTGGAGTCAAAATGCTGACATTAACTGCTTCGAAGGCTTGACACAGAGTCTCGTGGATCTCTCCGTCCATCTCCACATATTTGAAGGTTGATAAGTGGCTCACAAAGATGTCTTCCTCTCCGCACACTATGATTACTTGGCCATCAACCACGTATTTGAGCTTTTGATGCAGGGTAGAAGTTACAGCTCCAGCAGCATGAATCCATGGGCGTCCCAACAAGCAGCTGTACGCGGGCTGAATGTCCATGACGTAAAAGGTGCTTTTGAATACTTGAGAACCTATTTTCACGGGTAACTCAACTTCTCCAAACACTGACCTTCTGGACCCATCAAAAGCTTTGACAATCAAATCACTGGGTCTTAGGACTATACCATCAACATTGAGCTTCATCAATGCTTTCTTCGGAAGTACATTAAGAGAAGAGCCTGTGTCAACAAGGACATGCGACAACACAGCACCCTTGCACTCCATAGTAATATGCAGTGCTTTGTTATGGTTACGGCCCTCTGACGTAAGGTCCCTATATGTAAAGCCCAGCCCATGGCTTGCATTCACACTGCCCACTACAGCTTCCAGTTGATTAACAGTTATTTCTTGAGGAACATACGCCATCTGCAGCACTTTCAACGAGGCTTCTTTATGTGCGAGAGAACACATCAGCAAAGACAGAATGGATATCTTGGAAGGTGTCTGGTTCAACTGTTCGACCACCTTATAATCACTCTTTTTAATTATGCGCATAAATTCCTCGACCTCCTTCTCAAAGGTACCCTGTCCAGCAGCCGGAGTTATTGTTTCTTCAGTCGCTGTTTGCTTTCCTTTAGCCTTTGCTGAAGCCTCGGCCTCAGGATCCCCCCTCAGAACTGGGGGAGCAAATAGACGACCACTTCTCGTAAAACCTCCAACCCCTCCGACGTTCACTACAGTCGGGTCAATAGCAACAGACTTACTCTCGATCTTCTGCCCTTCCACGTACACATCTAAGCCGTAATGCCATGGAATGACTTTATCATCTGTATAAGGAACAGGCCCAGGCACGGTGATAGTCACAGGACTAACTTCAGGAGCATAAATGGTCACAGGCTCTCTTCTAACAAGCATCTCAGCTGCATCATAGAATATGGTTATAGTGGACACATCATCAACTTCATTATCAACTTTGTCAAACTACAAAGATCCTTCAGCAATCAGATTTTGCAACCCCATCTTCAGGTCTTCACATCCGTTCTCTGAATTCACACACTTCTCACAATCAGAACTGCATCCTGGAAACACTTGACCTTTTAGCAGCCTCTCTTTCACTACCAACAGAGGAGTCTTCACGTCTTCTATGTTCAGAATCAAACTTAACTTCTCACAACCCTCAACAGCATTTATTCTAGCCCCTCCATGATTCGGAATAGGGTTTGAATTAACATTCGGCGGTGGTGCAAAGTTAATCGCCTTGGAGTCTATTAAATCTTGAACTTTGTGCTGTAGCGCCCTGCACTTCTCAGTTGAGTGCCCGGGTGCCCCTGAATGGAAAGCGCATCTAGCATTAACATCGTACCCCACTGGAAGCTCTCCAGGTGGTGGTGGTGCCAAAGTCCTTAGCTGTATCAAATTCAGGTCCAGCAATCTCGGTAGCAATGCAGCATATGTCATGGGAATTGCCTCAAGCACCCTATTAGCCGGGCGAGTCTACCTTGGCTGATAAGGTCTTTGTTGATAGTTGTTACGTTGTGGCTGTTGTTGTTGATGTTGAGGTTGTACCTGTTGCACAGGATTGGAAGGAATTGTGACAACTGCCACTTGCCCATATGATCTTCTATATCCTCGGCCCCGTCCTCGGCCAAACACAGCATTGGTTTCACCTTCCCTTCTTCTCGGGGGTTCGCTGAAAGCTTTTCTTGCTCCATTCGAGCTGCTCGCACTTGTATCCTGAATCTTTCCCATCTTTAACAAAGTCTCAACCCTTTCTCCAGCAATTACTATATCATTAAACTTGGTGGCCGAACAAGACGCCAATCTTTCAATAAACACACCTTGCAATGTCCCCATAAACATATCAGCCATCTCATTCTCCAGCAGTGGTGGTTGCACTCTGGTAGCGAGCTGACGCCACCTTTGATCATATTCTTTAAACCCCTCCTTAGCAGTTTGAGACATGTGTTGCAATTGAGTGCGATTTGGAGCCATGTCCAAATTATATTGGTATTGCTTCACGAAAGCCTCTTCCAGGTCCTTCCAGCTCTTAATGTTGACTCTGCTTAGCTTCATATACCATTCCAAGGAGGCCCCGACCAGGCTGTCCTGGAAATAGTACATCCATAGCTTTTCATCATCAGTGTGAGCAACAATCCTTCCTACAAAGGACTGAAGATGGGTCTTCGGACACGTTGTGCCGTTGTACTTCTCGAAAGTTGGAACCTTGAACTGGTAAGGGATTCTAACCCCTGGAACCAAGCCCAAGTCAGTAATGTCGAATCCCAAAGAATTCTGGGATTGAATAGCCTTGATCTGTTCTGCCATCTCCTCAAACTTCCTGTTCATTTCAGCCCCCTGGCCTTCAGTTTCGTCCAACAACGTAAACGGTTCGTCTTGACCGTCCATTTGTACATTGTTCAGCCCATCATTGATTATGGTAACCCCTGGCTGTGTTACAGGGATTTCAACTTGACGTGCGCCCGCACCGTTACGATTACCTTCATCAGCAGTATCGTTGTTCCTGACTTGACTATTTTCAACCAACTCACGCAAATGTTCCTGATTCTGACCCATGCCTGCCATCAAAGTCATAAAATTGTCCATCCTCAACCTCAAGTCAGCTAAGTCAGCTTGCATTTGATCCATGACTCTTTCTCTGTTGACCTTTGTGGGATATCTGTGTGCGACTGGTTGTTCTCGAACCTTCCTGGGAGCTATAGTGCCTGAAACAACAAGAACGTTAGAAACTGAAGCACTACCTACAAAACAAACAAACACGTCATATGCATGCAATGCAACTGCTCATGTTCCCAAGTTTTAAGCATTTGCATGCCCCAGTTCTGGCATCTACTCCAGACAGCCACTTTGAGTATTGATTTTTAAACTTTCTCTTTGAAGAGTGTTCAGATATTAGCAGTATCAGACAAACGAGCCTTACATATTCGGAAATGATAATTTTCATATTAACACTGTATATCATGGACAAACCACTGCCGGCCAAAGGTTAGAGCACAAAACAGAAATATTCCTCGAAGGGTTACAAGCCATTACATGAATAAAAGACAAAACAAAGCAAGACTCCTACAACAAGTCTGTAGGTAGTCTGAAAAATAAACTAAACTAAGGACCCAGGATCTTCTGCAGCCACCTCTGCTCTGCTCTTCTTTACACCTGCTCTCAGCTTGAGCTCTTCAATCTCTTTCCGTGCCTCCTCCAAGGCTAACTGGATTTGTGCTAAATGCTGAGTCTTTTCCCTTCGAATGTTGTGGACATGCTCCACCTCTTCCTTCTTAAAGGCCATTTGCACCACGAAAAACTCTTCTTTTTCTTTAAACTTCTTTTGCTCTTCCTCCCTTTAGCCTTGCAACCAAACAATGGATTGACGAGCTTCCTTGAGAGTTTTCAAAGTCTTTTTGCGTTCAGCTTCTCTTTTTGCCTCCATCAGACCCATTCTATGGAAGTGAGCTTCCCTTCCAGCAAAGTTTTTCTCTTTAGTTTCCAAGGAGGCTTGGATCCTCTACAGCTTCCCTTCTGCTTCATTTTTGGCCCTGTTGGCAAGATGGTACAGGTTGACCATTTCAGCATTCTCCACTCGAACTTCATGCAACTGAGCTTCCAATTTCTTGTAATCTTCAAGGGAGACAGTACTCTGGCTTAGCACTTCTTTGGGATAAAGTGGAGCTTCTACTGAGAAAGGCATGAGAACTTCTTCTACATGTTTTTGCAACCATGCAGCAAAAGGTGGATACGTCTTGGGATCTACTCTGCCAAAGTCTTTCTTACCCTTCCTTATCCTGTGAGCCCAAGCTTGAGCTGCTTGTAAAACTAACTCCTTGTTTCCTTCCACAGGAAAATACAAAGACTCGGCAAACTCTTCCATCTGTGGTGGATCTCTCAAAGGGTAACCAAATTGTTTCCTGGCTAATGTTGGATGATAACTAATTACACCCTTCCTTCCTAGCAAAGGCACTCCAGCAACTCTTTTCCCAGCAGATCTCTGTCATATCCCTAGGCTATATCTTCAGCAGTTAGCCCCATCAACCTTCTAGACCATCTCCACTCATCCCTCATTTCCTTGAAAGCTCCTGATTTTGGCAACTGTCTGGCAAACCACTCAGCAAACAATGAAGCACAGCAGTTCACTGGTCCTCCTCTACCTTTCTCATTCCTGTAATGAACACTGTAATAGAAATCACCCAACAGAGTTGGCACAGGATTGCCTTTAGCAAAGATAGAAATCACCTCCAAGCTTACAAATTCTTTCTATCCTGGGAACAAGCTAGACCCATACACCATCAAAGCCAGCAAAGCACCAAATTCACCCCAACTACCCTCTTTAGCATATATCTCAGCCTCTGGTATGAGCACACTCCAAGGGAGTCCTTTGCCTTCATTATCCTTCAGAGCCCTCTTGACTGTAGCAGCTGGCAAACGACAAACTTTGGCTATGTCTTCTTCCTTAAGCACCACCTCAGACCCATAGAATGGCAAGGTCTCTCTGACTGGAACATTCAGAATGCTGGATATCTCCTCCAAGGTAGGAGCCAAGATGTAATCTGGAAATACAAAGCAACGCAGCAGTGGATCATAAAACTGGAGCAAGGTATGCAAACTATCCTTCTGGTCTGCAGTGGGCTTGTCCACATACTTCAATATCTGGCCATATCTTTTCCTGAAATTACCCAAGACTTGGTCATTCATCAGACCTGCTAATTTCTGAACACTTCTAACTTCAGGCTAAAGAAAAGTATAATGAACATTCTTTTTCCTTGTAACTCTTCTGATTTCTGCCATCTGGAGATAAGATTTACCAGAACTGGGAGCTGACTATGAATAATGACCTGAAAAATGGAAACATAAACAGTTAATGCAAGAATGATGCAAATGCAAATGCAATGCAGGCATATGATCAATCTGGGACCATCTGGATACTGGACATTGAACACAAGGACCCTCTGATCAACTGTCAACCACAATCCTCTGAGTCACAACCCTCTGATAGAAATCTCAGAACCACAGTACCAAGAAAGCCAGAACACCAGAACCATAGGACCATAAGACCAGAAATCATAATAAGGACCACTGACAATGAGGGTATGTAGAGGCCAAGGGTTCCTACAAACCTGTAAACCCCTTCCCAATCTCACTGGTATGCTCCGGGTCAAACATCACGGACTCTCAAAGCCGAATAGCAATAATACTTTCACCATTTCCGAGAAATGGCTCATGACCAGATCAGGGAATCGGTTTGGCATTATATACTACGCAGGGAGGCCTCAGCTGAGTCCGGGAAACAAGGTCATCCTATGTAAGTCCCAGGTGGGCCCTCGGATACGAATGGGTTTGCCACACAATGTGGTCTGCCACTGTCACCACTAAAGAGGGATGTTTCCACAACGTTCTCAATGATCGGTCCCCAGCTGCACATAACTGTCAAGGTTATGAAATGAGAGAGGAAGATCCCCAAATCAAGACATTTCCAAGACGGTCGCAAATCTGGGTGTGGACCTCACTACTACCCCCATGACAAGATCTCATGAGGCCAAAGTGGAACCACTCTAAGTCCTAAGGTGCACTCGAGTCGTGGTAATGAGCTCATCTCTCAGAAACAGTATCACCCAAACCCACCAAACAGAAGATCCAGTTCAGACAGTCCAGTATATAATATGATGCAGGAAATAAATACTGAAAACTGTAAATAAAGCTGTAAATAAACTGTAAATAAAACAACAGTAAAAATACAACACACAACAACAAACAATCACCACCCAAGAAACAGAAACAAGCAAGCGCTCGGAGAGACTCATAAGGGAACCAGAGACTCTGGGTTCGATCCCCAGCAGAGTCGCCAACTGTCGCTCCCCGGATTTCCATCCTGGTACAATCGCGAAAGTGGCGCGGAAAGAGGTAGAGTCGCCAGCCAGGCATTTTTATCCTGAAGGAACGAGAATGATAATGCTGCACAAACCAGAAGAAAAGAAGAGGAAGGACACGGGTCCTGCGAACCAAAGAAGCTGAGTTCGGGAGTCGGTTACGACCTGGGAAGGTATTAGCACCCCAGATCGTCCGTCGTACCCGACGGGATCCACGCTTGCAAAGAAATCTGTTTCAAAGGGTGAAGAAATGAAAGTTGCTGCAAAAGAAAAGGAAATGAAACTGGAAAAGGAACTGGGAAAGAAAACAAAGAGAAAAAATGTAGGGAAAATAAAAGATTGTGCTCGAACGGGCCCTACCCCGCTGCCTACGTACCTCATCAGGACAATGAGGATCAGAGACGCCGTAGTTCCCCTAACTAGGGGTAGAAAAAGATTGCTTGTGTCTTAAGGCTTGAACTGCCTATGTTAATGCTCAGGTGTTGCAGACTCGGACGACGAGTGCGTAACCGTCTTGCAAAATGACAAGTAGGGGCAAGTTCGCGTACGGAGCGAAGGAGATGAGAAAAGAATTCCCGAAGGAGAGACGCTTATTGTTTGTTTGTGTTTTTTGTGAAGCTTTTTATGAGTGTGTCACAAGGAAGTGAACTCGAGCTCTTTTCCATGGAATGTGCACTTGTCACTACATTCCAAGATGGAATAATAGAACAAGCACACTCAAGTAAGGAGAAGATCCCCAAAACTTGAATCCAGAGATTAGGGTCTAAGCTCACTAACTCATTAACTTATTAAGTGTTTTTTTTTATTTACAATGAAGAAGTGTGTTTTATGATTTTCTTTGTGAAGATGATATCTTGATCAAACTTGTGCATCACAAGATAAGCTTGTACTATCCCAAGATGGGAAGACTACAAGTAACTCATGGGATAAGGCTATTGCTCAAGGTATCATTTCAACCTTTATTAGGTGTTTTCTTTAAGGTTATGAGATGAGGAGAGAAAAGAAACCAAAAGGATCACAAAGGTGAAAGTCTAATTGGGGGACTAAAGAATCCTAAGTGTTATCATGCATGGATATCCTAGGTTAGTGTGGTTTGCTATCCTAATGAAGAAAGAAAGAAGAAGAGAAGAAGAAAGAAGAATAGAAGAAGGGGAAGTAAGGCCTAAGCCCAACAAACAAAGGTTAGTACAAATAAGAATAAGATGAGAAGGGATGAGATTTGGAGATATGGGAATCACATCCACACCTCTCACTTACCATAGCCCCTAAAAAGTTAGCAACACAAGCATACAAGTGAGTCAAAATGAAAAAAATGACATGCCAACATCATACAAATAGAAGTGAAGTCATACATACAAATACTCAATGCAAATGCAAGTCACAAGAATGATAAAAGAGGCATACAAGTTAATATGAGGCAACATGAAACACATGGCAAGGCAAAGTACACTTAAGAATATGCAAAGCAAAAATGCACAAAACATGAACTCAAAGCACAAGACCAGAACCAAATCAAGTCAAAGAAATGCTTAAGAAGCAAGAAATATGAGGATAAGAGAAACACAAAGCCAAACAATCAACTTATAGGAAGAAATAAGCAAAGAAGTGAGGTGGATACACATAAGAAAGAAAGAACTTAAAAGGTAAGCAAAACACAAGACTTCCAAGGAACAAACCCTAAACCAAGATCAGAATGATATCAAAGCCCTAAAGAGACCCCAAATGAGATGAAGAAGTTGGCACAAGTGCCCTTCTAGGCTAATGAGAGAGCTTTTGATCAAAAAGAAGCAAAATGGGACACGTTATGAACCAAAATTCAAATTAAATCAACAATGCACCCAAAAATTCCACAACTTTGAACAAGAGGCCTTCAATCATGATATAACAATGTGCCAAAAGGGTTGGAAGAAATTCAGAAGCTAGACAAGTCAAATGGAGACATAAACATGAACTAGGGTTAAGAAACTTCCATCACAAGTCAAAGGCCAAAACCAAATGAACAAATTTCTAAAAATCAGGGCAAAAATCACACATGAACTACATCCTCTTATGAATCCAGAGCAAAAAGAACCAACAAGAAACTCAAAATGATGATCACTAAGGAAATTGGACAAGGCAGCATGCACAAAAAGGAATTAAAAAGAATTAATTAAGATGAACAATTAATTGACACGTGGATATTAAAAATAAATGGAAAATAAAAATATGGAAAATTAAAGAAAACTCAAATGGACATCCATTAATTAATTCAGAATTTTTTGAAACTTAGAAGTAATTTCAAGAATTATAAACCAAAATGATATGAAAAGAAATAAAAGAATAAAGAATTAAAAATGAAGAAGAGGTTGGGGGTGTGGAAAACAGGGAAATCAGTTGAAAACAATTGGGCTTAGGAGGAAAGGGGGTGCGAATAGTGGTTAGAGGCCCACCCAATCTGCGCCAGTGTATCAAAACAAAGGTGGAAATTCAAGGAAAATATGGAAAAACAATGACCATCAGATGGAATGGACACATCCTGTGGAACTTCTCATTAATTGACGTGGCATTATGGTTGGACCAGAGGTGAAGGAACACATTAGCTATTGTGGTATGTGCAACACAAAGATTATTCATAATGAAAATAAGAGAGCCAAATGCACGTGAGGAGAGGGTGGCTCATTAAGTGAGGTGGCATCTTCATGTGCGTCCAGATGAAAGATCTGAGGGCTCAAAGATCATCTTCTTCAATGAGAAACCCTAATTCACATTCCCAGATTCCGGAGACCGGAGCTAGGGCTCCGGCACCGGAAATTTCACAGCATGAACAAAACCTAACAAAAATGAACAAAACACTCCAGAATGGATAATTGGACCATGCTGATCTCAAATATGGTGATGAAATTCTCACTGGATCAAAGAATCTACGGGATCGAAGGAAAACAGTTGGTACCATGAAACTTTGAAATCACATAACAAGCTCAACAATGCACTAAATTCAAAACTAAACATAGCAGAATGATCAGCATACATCAAGGATCAGAATGCACACCTCAAAAAACATTTCTAGATCTGAAGATTTAGAGGTTTACCTGAACTTGCGGTTCTTGAAAAAGCTTGTGATAAGCCAAGAGAATGAAGCCAATCCACTCCAAATGCACTCTAGTTGCAAAATAAATGCAACTAGAGTATTGAATCTTGCTGGATCTTGGACTTTGCAGCCAACTGCCCTGAAATGGCAAGGTGATGATTCTTGAGAAATAGCTTGCACAAGGGAGAGATTTGTGATCCTGAGCTCTCAAGGATGAAGGATCTGTGATTTGTTTTTGAAGAGAGCAAGTGTGTGAAGAGATTCGAGAGAAAATGAAAATGGTGCAAAAAATTGGAAGCTGAGAAATGAGAGAGAACTGAACCTTTCTAAAACCCTAATTTGCTTTTATATGGAGTCATGAATTAGTGCTGAAAGAATGAGAGACTTTGCACGTGTGAGGAGAGAGTGTGAGTGATTTTGCAAATTTGGCAAGTTTTGTGTGATCTCATCAAAACCTCATGCATTCCCTTGCCTCTTGCCCATGTGCACTCTAAATCTGATCCTTGATTTCAAACTAGAAGAATCCTGGCCATTGGATGAAGATGTCACACTTTTTTCATGAACATGCAAAAATTGCACTTTTGGAATGGAATTCTTATCTTGCACGAATTTGGTGCATTTCCTTAAGCAAAGTGATCCAAATGAATTGCATTTTAATATTGTGAACTTATTTTATCCATACCAATACTCAAAATTGAGATTCATGACTTTTGGCTTTGGTGCACATATGAAAAAAAACACTTTTACCCTAGTTTTTGCCAAATTTTCAAGGGCCATATCTTTGTAACCATGAAGGCTATGAAACAGTACTTGTACTTTTTGAAAATGGGAGGTCCTAATCTCCAACTTTCATGTTTGACTTTGGTCCATTTGAAGAATTTTTCACCAAGTTATGATCATTTGAATTTTAGGGCAAAAACTTGCCAAAAATGGCATTTTCCATAACCAACTTTACACCAATTTTGCAAAACACCTCAAAACCTCATGATTCTTGATCTTTGAACTTGCCAAACCTCTTTTAACATTATAAGAACATCCCTTGGCTAGAAAAATGGGATTTGACCCCTTGAAATCACACAGTTGACTTTTCTAAGGCACAGTTGACCAATTTCTTCATCTACAAGCAACTGAAGAAATGCTTGACTTCCACAAGGAATTTTCTCACCAAATTTGGTACCTAGGATCCTCTTAACATGTGAAACACTTTGCCCAAATGAAATGGCCAAAGTTTTGAGGTTTTCATGCTTGAATCTCAAACCCTAATTTGGGACCATTGTGTAGGAGCTTTGCCCTAGCCTGGAATCCCTGATGATCTTCCAACCTTCTGAGCTTTTGTAAATGAACTTGAACTTGTAAATGAAATGTAGACCCCTAATACTACTTGTACAAAACCATTGGGCCCCTTGTCATGGCTTGTGATGCTTCAAGAACCTCCACAGATGATCATATGCCTAATGCTAGGTAATGAGAAATGTTATGCCTCATCTTTCCATGCTAGGATGCTAAGAATATGATATGATCATGATGAATATGATGTGATATTATGCTTAAAAAGAAGAGGGAAAATTTGGGGTGTTACAGTAACTGCGTCGACAGACTGGATCACTTGAAATGACCGAGGATTTCAGATTTTATCCCTCAGAAGAATTGCCCATCAAAGATTCTTATTCACTCATCCTTGACTGAAGTTTCATACACAGTGGAGTTCAAAGTTGATAGGGAGAATAGTGATCATTGTATTTCAATGTAGCCTTTTTCCATTTATTTACCATTTTTCAAACTTGTAATGATCCATGGAGTCACGCCATTTGCTGACTACCATTCTATCAATGAATTTGAGATTTTATCCAATTGTTTGCAACTCTTTATATTGTTTTTGTTTACAAAATTTCAATTTATTGTTGATGATGATTTTTGAAACAAATTTAATAAATTTAATCTTTGAAGATTATAAAAACATTTTTCTTTTGATATATGAACAAAGAAAGGATGTCAATAGTGACTCCAGGGATGTAAAGTTCGGATGTGTGTAACTTGTCTCTCCCAAAGCAGGGTTTGATTAGGTTGTGTCCATACGGAATTCCTGAAAAGTCTTGACATGTTGATGTTAATAATGTTTTGTTCCCCAACAATAAGCATGAATGGGGATTGTATGAATGTTCTTAGTTTGAGTTCCAATGTCTTCCCCAGAAGAATTGTTGGAAGGGATGTTCTTAAGAGTCCCCAACTGAGTTTTGATCTCTTCCTCAACAAGTTATCTTTAACTTGAGAAGCATTGGGAATCCTCAGTTGAGTTCTTGGTCCTCAGCTTGAGTTGGTTGCATCCCTGAGCAGAAGTATTGATATAACAGTTAGTTTAAAGGTTTTCTTTCACCTGATGGTGGGTATTGATTTTAAAATCCCTCGTAACTGTGTTTTGGCTATGATGTTAACTTCTGGTGTTCCCATGTGGGTCATCAAGTCCTAAATTTTCAGTGATGAATGATCTCCATAGATCTTTCCCACAGATCCCTAGTAGGTCTGCGTGTGATGGTTTCCAGCAGGTTCCTATGTGATCCTCGACGAGTTTTGTACCCTTTCCCCAAGTGGAGTGGGAGTGGTATGACGGTTGTTCTTCGCAAAGTTTTATTTTTCTGTCCCTAACAAGGATTGTAGAAGCTTTTCCGCATTCTCGGCATATTATTACCTTTCCTCAGCAGGGTGATATCTCTATGCAGAGTTGATGATTGACGTTTGATGCTCTAGTAGGCTATGCTTTATTTGCATCACTGGTAGATCTTTATCTTATTTCCTCAAACAAAGTTGTAAAGATATTTGTCCCCATTAGTGTTTAACAGGGACATTTCCCTCTTTCCCCAAAGAGTGGAAGATTTTATGTTGTTAATTTTTCTCCCACATGTTATCCTCTCATAGTGGAATTTCTGATGTTATCCCTTTAGGGATTCTTGAAGATTGCTTTGTGGATTGGATCCATAGCAGATGTTTTCTCAGTATGGGTTAAGCCTTGTAGTAGGATTTTATTCCTTTGATGGCTTTTTGATGTTCCCTTGCAGGATTTCAAGTTGAATCTCCAGCATGATTCCTCGCATTGTTGCATTGGGTTTAGCCGAGTATCTGGTTATTGTGGTGTTCATATCACCCGTTGTTTTTCTTTATGTCTATTTTGTCAGCATATTCATACGTATAAGCATAGCATCATTTGCTTGCATTCTTGCATTTTTTGTTGTTCCCTGCTCTTTGGTGTGGATTTTCCCCACAAAGTGTGTGTGTTGTCTTCCTCTCAAGTTTAGAGTGTCAACCCTTAAGCAGAAAGTGTTTATCCTTTCTAATTTCCCACTGAGTTTGTTTCTCGTGGATGATTTTGATTCAGTTTCCTCCCCAGTTTATTTTCTGGATGGAATTTCCCCAGTTGAGATATATCCTCTTCGGGATGAGTCTTGTTTGACCGTTTCTCTCCAATTTGTTCTTGGATTGAACTTTGGTCCCCTTTTGTGAGTAATATTGCTTTGGAATTAAGCTATCATTGTTTGATAGTGGGCAACTTTTTCTCCAGCTTGAGTATATTACTTTGGAATTAAGCTATCAGTTATTCGATAGTGGGTAATATTACCAAGTTGATCAAGCTCTTTTGTTTTTACTCCTACCCAGTAAATCCGGTAGTCGAGAGTTCTTCTTCCTACCTAGTAAAAAGGTAATAGAAGTTGTTTCCCTTTGCTTGTACTCCTACCCAGTAAATCAGGTAGTTGAGAATTTTTTTTCTACCCAGTAAGAAGGTAGTGGAGGTTATCCCTCTTTGTTTTGCTCCTATCTAGTAAATCGATAGTCGAGTCTCTTATTTCCTACCCAGTTAACCGGTAGTTGATGGTTCTTTTCCAACTCGGTATTTCTCTATTTTTGGACTCGAATATTTTGTTTGGTTAATATTCCCTGGCAGAGTGTTTACTCTTTCTCGTTTGAACCTTTTACCTTGATTATATCATATTTTCCCCAAGTTGAGTCAGCAATCCAGTGATTTATTTCCTGGTAAAACTCTCATGTTATCGTCTGTTATTTTCCCCAACGGGATTTTCTTTTGTGTCCCCAAGCTTTTGCTTTTCTCTGGTGGTCATTTTCTCCCCACAGAGATCTTGGGTTTGCATATCATATCATATTCATATCATATCATGTTCTCTTAGGACAAAAATTGGGTTTTCTATATTTAAGTCTCTCCCATCTTGTAGAGACGAAGATATCAATCTTCATATCTCCAGATTGAAGAAACTTAAATAGGGGCAGCTGTAACACCCTAATTTTTGCCCTAAGATTTCTTCGCATTTCATCTGCATTTTGCATACAAACAAGATCACACTGGTTTCTCGGTTCTTCTCGGGTGTAGGTTTGTGCCTCACAGGGGATCACCAGTGCTATTGTTTTTTATTTGCTTTATATTTGTTTATGTTTATTAATCACTAACCAAAATCCAAAAATATGTTGTAGTTCTTTTCTTCTTCTTCTTTGTGTTTTCAGGAGTTGCGGGGTTTTTAGAGGTTGACAATGATTTTATTTCAAATGTGGTTGTTCAGTTATGATTCGATTCAAATGGAAGTTTGACCTATTCTTGGTCAAACTATCAGGATATTGTTTCAACTGCAAATTATTTGTGTCGATGGTTATTTCTCAGGCTGTGCGTTTTTAAAAGTTCAAGTTGTGTTGTGTCCGAATATTCTTTGGTTTATTGAGATGCGATTCATGCGAAGTTTGATCCAAATTATCTTAATTGGGTGTTCATAAGTTCATCAATGGATTTATTTTCCAAGGATCAATCCAGATATATTTGAAAAGATTCAAAAAATTAAAGGTGGATGGTTGTGGTTTCAGTGGCGATTTATTCAATGGCTTGTTGTTGGTTTCATTCATCAGGCGTGGAGAAAAGTTCAAATTTTAGTTCTGGGGTTCAAATAAAAAATCATTGTTTCGTCCATTATTCGATTCATACATTTTTTCTAGTCACCTTGTTTTTATCCCATCCATATTTTCATTATTCGATCCATTCTGATTATTCACCTTTTAAATTTCCATTTTTTTTTCATTTCCAAATATCAATATTCTACCAATTCTCGATTGTTATTCCAAATCCATTTATTTTTATCAAATTTCTTTTTATCCAATTTCTAAATTCCATAATTCATAAACCTATTTTACTATCCAATTTCCATAAACCATTTTTTTTAATCTCCATTTTTTCTTTCTTCCAATAGTTATTATCATTTGTTTATATATTACAAATTAGTTACAAAAAATAATAGAAGAAAAAACAAAGTTCTTTAGCCAAATTAGATACCATAAGCCCACTTTATGTTTTTCACAAAAAAAAACTAAAAAAAAAGTTCATAGAAAGCCCAACCACACAAGCCCATGTTCTAGTTATATTTACAGCCACTTCCATCAAGCCAAGACCATGATCTCTAAGCTGATACACAAAGCCAACACTCCATCCAATTCATCACGTGATAAGCTTTTGAAGTTATCCCAAGCCATCTCACAAGCCGTACATCATAACATTCCAAGCCACAGCTCCTGAACTCAGCCTACCATCACACTTTCAGTACACATTTCACGTGACCTTTCCCAGCTACACATCAATCACCGAAACTATCAGCTTCACAACTTTATCCACGTGACTCCAAGCTCCATACAATCAGCTATCATCACGCATACAACGCACTCACAAAACGCATAGACCTGCATCCAAACGCTGCATAAAACGCACTAAAATTGTCAACTCTAAAACGCTACTTGCAAAGCCTAAAACGCAAGCCGCAGCGAGAACATGCAAACATCCTCACGCCGTAAACAACATCCACACGCAGCCAAGCCATAAGCATCACGCCGAGACAGTCCAAAACGCAGATGAGGCGAGAATAAAACGCAAAGAAAAAAGTCAGCTAACACACGCAATATCCATGCATCAAAACGCAGCTGAAGAAGAACATAAAACACATAAAATTTTGCGATTGAACACGCTTTCTCCATGACTTGAAAACGCAAGAGAAACAAGATTAAAACGACAGCACCAATCCACCTCTTTCCCTCTATAAAAGCAGCTTCATCTCCATTCAAATCTTAAGCTTTGAAAGCCCCTGAAAACCCTACACAAAACCAATAACAAGCTTCAACAATTCAAAGTACCAATTTTCAATTAACCTCCACAACCTTCAACCTCCATAAATCCAAATCCACTGCAATTACACAAATCTCTCTTCATTCCCCAAACTCACCAATCGTGACAATCTCACATAGTTTCGATTCCGCAAGGACAACAACGTCAACAACAACTTAAATTTCACGAAAAAAAAGAAGAAGAGGAAGAAGAGCGATTTTTCGGCGGAAGGCACACTGAAGAAGAGGAACGGAGGTCTCGAGATTTTGAAGAAAAAGATCCAAGGTACAACCACGATTTGACGGAGACTATGGAGTTGGATGTGTTTTTTTTTCATTCTCATTTTTGTGAACAGTAATCGGCGTGGCTCATAGGAAGAAGAAGAAGCAGATTCTTTGACTTTTTCTCATTTTTACTGATTAATTAGCTTTTATTTGTTTGTTTTTTTTATATTACTTTTGTTGGTTGTATAGTTTGGGCCTTTGAGCCCATTATGTTGCTATCACCACCATTTGATGATGCGCCTCCCCCTTCCTCTTTTATTCTTTTCATTTTTTTCTTCTTTCTTTTCTTCTCATATTTCTCATAACTTCTATTTGTAAATTTCTTCACAATATTTTCTTTATGGCATTTTCTTTAAACTGTGATTTGTTTTTTTAATGGATTTTATTTTAGATCCATTTTTCTTTCATCTCCTTTTATTTTTGGTCGATGAGATCTCCGATTCGGCGATTATTGGTTTTCGAAGATGTTTAATCTTCATTATTTCAAATTTATGGATGAATGATCATTCGGATCATTCTCCATACTTTGGGATCGTGATAGATTGCATTCGATAATTCAATGTGAAATCTCGATTAATATTAGACCGTTACCATTTTTTTCTTTTTTTTTCTCTTATCGTGCGACATGTTTCCGGAGAATGATCCATCATATAATTTCTCTAACATGTATTAGCACAAATATTTTCCACCTTAATTGGTGGTGGACGACCTCATTTGTAGGGTAATTACTTCGTATATTACTCGGCGATTGCTTAACATAGACCTAAATGTGTCCCGACTTCGGAATAATAATCTAATTGGGTACTTGCACTTTCGTGGACCGGATCTCTTATTGATAGCGTAATCCCAAAGTGGTTAATCATATTGCATTAAGAATCGATACTTATGAATGTTTGATACGTAGGTGCTTTGGGTCTCCCAATCGCCTTTCAAATTTCATTGAATTCGGTTCAATTTGCCTTGATTAATCGCTATAGTGTAAGATGCTAAGCGGATTCGGTTGCCTTTCAATTTTGGTTATACTTTTGGTTGTGGTTGATTAAGTTCACCATACCATTATTATTATGTAAATATTATTATATTACTACTATATTAGTATTTTATATTTTCGCACTTTAATTGTCTTTGTTTTATTCCTTGCACTTTAATTGCTTTTTTTATATGTTTTATTATGCTTTATTCATCCATTGTCATGTTTAAATTTCTTGCTATTATTTTGATTGTGTGATTTTCTATTGGTCCATTTGGACATAAAACATTAATAAAGGATAAAACTTCTAAAAAAATTGTGATCTTAATTATGGACTAATGGTTACTATCATTGGCATTGGAATGGAAGTATTGGACTTAGAATTTAGGATATCTTTTCCTTGGCCTTAATCTTCATGAAGATCGAAGCTTGCATTTATTTGGCCATTAGCTAGCTTATAAGGATGGAACTTTTATGCACATATTTGAAAGTATAATCAAGTTTGGTTAGATCTTTCTTCCTTCGTCTCCTTATTTTCTTTTTTTAGGATAGTCCCTTCATCTCTCACATTCTTTAATTTTCAAAATCATCTCTCTTTTTCAAAGGATTCATTCTTTCTAAATCGTCACCTCTTTAATAAACAAAACCTTGACTTTTGTCAAGTGAATTTTACTCTTTCTTTTCCCTTTAAAAATAAATGAATTTAATCATTTTGACTTTAACTCAAAAAAATAAAAAGAACCAAACTCATTCAAATTGTTTTGTGCCTTGGTGCACTTTTGTTTGTTTTCTTTAAAAAGTGCCGATTATGAGTCATTATTCTTTAGTCGGGTGCAAGTCTCTCAATCTCCATGGTTGTAGTTTGATGTAATTAAGTCTCTTGTCATTTGTGGGGGTTTAGTGGCATACTCGTCGATTTTATCTGAGTTGGCGCCCTCCCCATAATGATGTATGAGTCCATGCCTTCATTCTCATGGTAGATTTGTTAGGCTATCCACTTGAAGATGACAAATTCTCTTCATTTAATAAAATGAATCATAACCCACCCTTTTCATTATTTGTACCACGAACTACGGGGTTTTGATCTCGCATTGCACTTTGTGGGTACGTAGGCATGAGGTGGTAAACCTCTCCAAACACAAAAATATTAAAAATAATAATTCTTTTCTCATCCCTCCACTCACATTTTACAAACCATTTTCAAACCAAAAGCAGTAAATTTTTCAAAGGGCTCCCGTGGAGTACCACAAACATTTTGGGTGCGTAAAACCTTCCCATTTTGTAACCTATCCCCTTACCTGTTTCTCTGTTGTGTTTCTTCAGCTTTTTGCTTTTAGATTCATTAGGATTTATTCGCTTTTTTTTCCTTTTCCTCTTGGAATAAAATAAAAGCGCGGTGGCGACTCTGTTTACTTTGAGTTAAGTTAACCAATAGCTTACACTCATGTTTTTACCGCTACACGCGTCACTTTCGCGTTTGTACTAGGATGAAAATCCCGGGAGAGACAGCTAGGACGACAATATAGTCAAGGCATGCAATCTACTTTTGAAGGGTCGCTAGTTGATTTAGAGATATTTAATGAATAACTTAAAATTTTGGCAACAATACCAAAAATATTTAAAATTTCCGGTACCCTGCAAACTTGTGGAAATTTTGCCTGCAATTGAAAATTATGATAATAAAGCTGCAAGTTCAAAAATGCTTGCTTTGTGCAGTTCGGAACCGGGAGGGTCATCTATGGATTCGTGTAGCGATTGCACGCAGTTTTTCACCACAAACAAAGTATGTTTTCTATGTAACAAGTTAAAATTTAATATTTTCATTGTGTTATATGATATTAGTACTTGACTTTTATCGAATGTAAATGACATATATTTGAGGGTCGAGTTGAAGTATTAGCATGGGCACAACATATTAGCAAACGACATGGTATTATAGTTGTAAGTGTTCATTCTGAATCTCCAAATGGTTAGCGGGGTGGGAAGGATAAATTTATTATGGATTATGAGAGAGGAGGAAACTATACAAGGAAAAAATACATCTGATTGAAGATTGTTTGAGGCAGATTGATATTGACATGATGTATAAGAAGATAAATTAAGATTCTATCATTATGCGACACAATGCATCTAACTTCTCTTCTTGGACGAAGATTAGAGGGGGAGAATTTAAACCAAGTTCTAGAAATAAACAGGAGAGAGAAAGGACTAGCATGTCCATATATTTGAAGAGACTCAATGTGAATAACCTTTACCTCTTTAATAAGCTTGATGTCTGACTGAAAGTCCTCAACTGTTACTCCAGAAGTAGAATAATTGATTGCTTCAACAATGGAGGATGGAATGATCTCAAAAGGAATGCCAAAGACCTCAGAACAAATAGATTTACCTTTGTTTCTAATGAATGCATATTTCCAAAATTCTCTTACAAGATTTGGAAGAATGAATCCTTCAGAGTGGCAAAGTATCCAGTTCAATCCTGAACATGCATGCTCTTACATATTTCTGACCCATCCACCCTTAGCTTCTCAAACATGGGTTACTTTTCTGGAATAAGCTTTAGAAGAGATTCATCTCTAAGGAAAGTTTTTTAAGACACGTTGAGAAAACACTATGTATTTTTATTGACTGGCTCGACTCAAAACCTTAGGAATGAGAAGAGAAGGAGAAGTAGTTGTATGCTTAGATAGAGTATTTGCATGACTCAATTAATAATTCCTAGGTAGGTCATGATTACCTAGAGAGAATGAAAGACGAACTTAACTTGGAAGAGGAAGTGAGTGGTCTAAATTTACGGCAAATATCAAACGATTTAATGAATGACGGTTTCACCATAAATGACACGAAAAGAAAACTCTTTACTTTCATAAATGCTTAAGTCCTGATATATGTTTTATAATGAATGCATATAAGAAGGAATGCGTAAGGATCTTGAGATATCTTACGAAATCCAATGTGTCATAGCATGATTGCATATGGTTAATATTTATGACAAAGGTCATTATATCTTTTCACACAGTCTATGAAATTATGGCAACTGATATAGAATGTCACAACACCAATATCTGACAAGGTTAAAAACAATATAAATAAGCATATACAGAAGTAAAGAACACATGGAATTGTTAACCCAGTTCGGTGCAAACACACCTACTCTAGGGGCTACCAAGCCATGAAGGAACTCCACTATCAGTAGTACCAATTCAAAGACCCACAACAAACAAACCAGTTTGCAATCTTCTCACTTAATCACTACCCAATGCAAGTTCTATCTAGGAACTCCTAGATATGAGACACCTTTCATTCCCCCTCAATCACACCGGTGATATCAAAGAAACTATTCAGAAAATACAAAGACACACTTCAAAACAATCCTTGACCTTGTTTCCAAGCTTCAGTCAAGTACAAACACTCTTGCTTAAAAGCTTTGAGTGGACAAATTACAACTCGATAAACCTAGTCCAGAACAACCATCAATATGATAATTATTTGGCTCACAAGAAAACTAAACACGCACGAAAATGCTGAAAGCTTTAATCCTTATTTTCCACGCTTCAAACTAGGGTAATGCAGCCTTTAAATAGAATCTTGAATGGGCATGGGCCTTCTAAACTTGCACAAATCTAATAAGACATTTCCTTAAATAAAGGAACAAAAATATCAACATAAAATGTTCTGCTAAAATAACTCCAAGCTGAATCCTTTCCTTCTAATAAATCGCGTTAAGTGAAACATAACAAATCACAAGATTAATGACAGCAGAACGCATGCATCAAATAAGGATTCATCTAGGTCTTCAGGTCTAGTCAGAGGTGTCATGACATCAGTCTTGACATCCTGATAAAACAGCTGCATACAAATATCTTCAGACCTACATAATTCTTAAATCACATGTCATAACAATACATATGACATCCAGAACAGAAATATGCTTTACCATAAAATATAGCTGATAACGAGAAAAAGTATCGTTTTATTACTATGTTTCAATGCCGTTTTATCGCACATTTATCGTATTAACACCCGATTCCTCGAGTTTTCTTTGTCATTTTGCAGGTATAATAATTATAGAGCTAAATCATAAGCCAAAAGTGAAATGAGCAAAAAGAAGCATGAAAAGAAGAAGAAGAGAGGAATTCTGCATAATCTGCATAATTTGCAATTGTCACGACCGTTACCATGGAGTCACGACCGTGACACGCTAAAAGGAGCAGTCACGGTCGTCACCAATCCCTCACGACCGTGACGCGCTAAATACAAGGGTAACGAACGTGACACCCTTGTCACGAACGTGACAAAGGGGAAATTAGGTTTACTTGGTGAGAATTGGTCATGAACGTGCTACGTGAAGTCATAACTTTTCCTATTCTTCCGCAGACCCAGTAACAGAAGTTCTCCCTGGATTCTCTCAGCAACTACGAAGCCCACGCATTATTCCAACTGCCAAGCCCAAATTACAATTTCTATAAATAGCTCTATTTCAAAGTAGAAAGTACAGAGTTTTATTTTAATTTTTCTTGCGGAAGCTCTGCCGTATTTCCATTGCACCCTATTTCATTTATTTTTCCAGCAATTGTTTCTGTTCTTGTTTTAATTTTCTATATCCCAACCAAATCAAATAACAATTTCCAACATTAGGAAATTGTTATTATTTAATTTTTTTTCAAGCCTTCAGCATTTCGTTTTGTAATTTTATTTTCGATTTCGGTCCGCACTCCGAGCTTGCTAGATTGTGGAAGAAGGAGTTTGACATTATTTTTATTATTCAGGTTTTTAATTAATTCGCATTTATATTAATGTTAAGAATTTATTTTTATTATTATTGTATAATGCATATTTTAATTTGTGTTCCTCTGATTCTGCATCTGTCTGGTACAATAAATATGAGTAGCTAAACACTTTAGGCGGTATGTAATTAAAATACACTAAATCGGTAAAATCAATTCTAGGCTTAAAATAATTAAGAACTTAAAATTCTGGCTGTGACTTTTTATTATAAAATTAATCTTTTTGTTACGAGAGTAAGGAAAGTGTAATAGGTTAGGTCGAGACCACGAGAGTGTGAGATTTTAACCAGATAGCTAAAGTTAGGCATTTAATTTAAACACAGCGAGAGCGCTTTAAAATGAATTAGACTTATTAAGTTTCCAAAAATTATTTCTAAACACTTATGGGCTAGCGAGAGCAGGCATAGGGCTTTAGGAGTAAGATCTGAGATAAGACCACGAGAGTGTGAGTTAAAGATATTTAAACTGATAACCTCTACAGAATAAATTAAGTGAACCATCCTTATAAGCCTAGGTTAGATTGACCCGCCTAAGTTAACATAATTACATAACGACCGCCTCATTATTATTTTATTAAATTAAAATTTAATTCCCGTCTTTAATTCTTAAAAACAACCAAAAAATCGTGACAACCATTCACCTTAGCTAAACTAGTAAACCCTCTAGCACTAAGTAATCATAAAGTCCCTGTGGGATCGATAATCTTTTATATTACTTCGATAGGCTGTGTTTTTGCAGTTAAGATACCGCTAGACACATATTAGATCACGTCTTTAGCCCATAAAGTTTTTGGCGCCGTTGCCGGGGACCTTAATTTAGTTACTAGTGCACTTTAGAGTAGCATTGTCTAGACTAAGGTAACAACTATTTCTTTTCTTAATCTAATCTCCCGAGTGTATGCCAAGTACTCGCTCTCAAGGCGAAGACTTGCAACCTCTAATCCCAGAATCGGAACACTTCTTACACGTAAGAAGACGAATATTCGATTACGAACGAAATTACAACATTCCAGATCTTCAAATTGATCCACCGAAACCAGTCGGAACATCAAAGGACGCAGAGATGGCTGAAGAACCGAATCATCCACTCAAATATTACGCTAGTCCTTCACAAGCTGAACTGCATTCCAGCATTGCCGCACCGGCTATCAACCGAAACGATTTCGAACTGAAACCTTCGCTGATATCAGCCGTACAACAAAATCAATTCGTCGGAAATCCTACCGAGGATCCGAACCTTCATCTTTCGATATTTGTGCAGTACGCAGATACCGTAAAAGCCAATGGAGTTACCCAAGAAGCTATTAGACTACGTCTTTTTCCTTTTTCACTTCGAGACAGAGCGAGAGCCTGGATTCAATCTCTACCCTCGAATTCAGTAACTACGTGGGAGGAACTAAAGAGAGACTTCTTGACCAGATATTTCCCACCTAGCAAAACGGCTATGCTAAGAGCTCAGATCAACGGATTTAAGCAAAAGGAAACTTGATGCATCCGCAAGCGCACAGATTTATCGAAGTAATATAAAAGATTGTCGAACCACAGAGACCAATGTCAACCTACCGTTATCTATTGTTGCGTTGTAAAGCTAAGGCTAATGATATTTTTATGGTTTAAGGGAAACTAGAACTGAAACTAAAATAAATCTAAGAAGGAAAATAAGAATAAAACGAGGTCGGCATATGGATTCCGCGCTCCTAAGGGACTTTATAGAATTCGGTACTAATTACAACTATAGCTAGTTCCGTAGAATATATCAGCTTAAAGACTCCGCCTCGCGGTCTTAGCTAAAGCCACACTTCCTAATCCCAAGATTTTTCTCTCGCTCACCTGGTAACTAAGAAACGTGTTTTGAAAGCTAATAATATCCTAAACGTCTCTAAAGCGCTCTCGCTGTATTTAGATAAGTTGCCTAATTTCTACTATCCGGTTCGATCCCCACGCTCTCGCTGTGCCGGTTCTAACCTTAATTAGTTTCTCACTCTCGTGACAAAACAATGTTAACTAACATCTCACTCTCGTGACAATGCTAATTAAATTACGCATAGAAATTATAACCAAAACAGAATTTTAATCGTTAATTCGCACCTAGTATTTTCTACCGAGTCTCGTCGGTAACGACTGTCCTCATACGCCGGACTCTAAATTATCTAGCTAGACATGGATATTGAAACAAAGCAATAATAATAATTAAAATATTGTAACAGATGCATATGGAATAAATAATAATAATAAAGCATAAACAATATTAATTAAATTAAATCCGGTCGAAACCTGGTACAATGAAATTAATTCCTTCAAGCTCCCTCTTCCACAAGTCGGCGAGATTGGAACCTTCGGAAATTTGAAATAGAAAATCTGAAGCTTGAAATAAATCCTAACTAATATAGTAATTCCCTAATATTGGAAATTACTATTAAAGGTAAATCAATGGAAACAACTGACAGTAGAAGAAGCAAAGGAATGAAACAAGGAAATGGAAAACTAAAGAAACTGGTTTTCAATTGGGCAGAGCTTCCGCATGGTTTGATGCAGCAAAAACTCCCCCCTCTTTCCAAGTTCTAATAAGCTCTATTTATACTACAGGGACCCTTCGGAAGTTGTAGAATTTTTAGGAGCACTTTCTCCACTTTGTTGAGAAGTTTACGTAATGCTTGGTCATGTGAGAAATAATAGGAAGTGTTGAACGTGTGTTATGTTTTGACTCTTTCTGGAGATGCTTCTGATCCAACGCATAAACCTATTTTTGTGCGCGTCACGGTCGTGACCATGTGTTACGGTCGTCATACTTGAAAAAGGCGCGTCACGGTCGTGACCATCCCATGACGGTCGTGACCATGTGCATGGATTTCCACTTTACGTCTATATTATTTTTTTCTGCACTTTTGTTTTGTCACGGTCGTAACAGGTCCATCACGACCGTGATAGCCTTCTTAACTTTTCCAAAAATGTAGATCTTTCCGTTAGCTTTCCATCGCTTCGAACGGGGCGTTGTTTCGATTTACGGTTCAAAAGTTATGGCCATTTTCGTCAGACAACTCCTTGTATGCGAATTATTCCATTTCTCGCCTGATTTGCTTCCTTTCTTCGCATACGACTCTTAAATGGTTGAATACCTGAAATAAACAAAATAAATAGAATACCAACATAATATGGTGCAAATGAATATCAAAACGAGTACAAAATATGCATTAATAAAGTCAAATAAACGATGTATTTTCACGTCATCAAACTCTCCCACACTTAAACCTTTGCTTGTCCTCAAGCAAATAACCAACTTAACAATAATCAAGGTAAGCGCAATTTGAAACACAAACACACTGAACTCTAATCGTATGCGGCTACTAGGCTATGTCAAATCAATTTGGACAAATCAAGACCAAGGATACCGTAATGACACAATTTTCAAAAACTCCATCATTATGCAGACCAATCCGAATCATGCCATTATAACTCAACCTAAGTCTCTTGCTCTCTTTCACTCCTTTTCGTTCGAGCGCAATAACATTAAGCCCGTTATCCTTGCTCATACATGGTAAGTTAACCTGTTAGTGTCTAATGATCTCGTCTTTTCATTCTTTTTCATTTCTTTTCTTTTTCTTAATTCATCGAATTTAAAGAGTCCGCTCCGTTAGGCTAAATGGTCGGGTAAGGGCCACCTAACTTAAAAGGAACTTATCCTATCATTTGCTTTTCTAATTCAATCATTTTTCATGTTTAGAGATCATACACATATTTGCATTGGTTACTTACTTAGTTTGTTCATAGGATGGTGCCGACTGCTAATAAAAACTACTTAGAAGCTACTTTCGAAAGCTTGGAGACTAAGGTTTCGGCATAATGTCTACTCAAATCGATTTTACATAACGAGGGGGTTTAGGGTGTCAAAACAGTATTCGTGTTATTGAAATGTCCCCAAGTTTCTCTGACAAGCCTAAAGCGACAACCTATATACTTCCAGAGTGTGTGCCATGCCTCGAAAAAAGAAAATATTTTGATGGAAAATTTTTAAAATTTCGGGGAGATTTGATAACAACTGAAAAACATCATGCAATAAACAAAAAATAGTGAATATGCTAGAAGACAGTAAAATGAAAACGGTAAAGTTCCTCCCCCACACTTAAACCAAACATTATCCTCAATGTTTTGATAAAGGGTGGAAAAGGAAAGATAGAACCTGTATAGATGCCTTTGTTTGCTACCACGGCCAAATTCGCTCTGATTCTTCCCTTGTTGTCCCTGTCTTTGCGGATCACTTCTTCTCCGGCGTCTTTTACTACGAGATATCTGAATCTGCTGAAGTTAAACTTTCCTGAAGCCGCTCATCATATTGCCTATTTCCGAAGGAAGTACCTATAAAAATTGTTAAAAATACAGTGCGGTGTGTGCAGGTGGATCATGACCATAATAAAGGACAAAGAGGCGGTGAGTAACCGACGGGAGAGACATGCCATCTCCTATCATACTCATCATGGTGTCACCACCAGTGGAGACATTCGTAGGAATGTTCGTGGGCACCAACTCGTCTTGAGGGATTGTCATCTAGAGATCTTTCGCCTAAATGCAGCAGAGACGTGACAAGCGATACATTTCTTTATTTTCTACAAACAAAAATAATAAAAGGAAACTATTAAATTGAAAACTCGTGGGCTACCACCTACGCGGAGTTTTGTTTAACGTCGATAGCTTGACGGTTATGAGCGTTACTCTTCAGTTTCCATTTCCACTTATCAAGCCATCTCACATATCCCTCACCTTTCCTTTTCTTTCTTCTGTAGGGCAGTTCATTCGTTTGAACTTGTGGTGGTGGTTCTGGATCTATGCTAAGTATCAGCTTTTCTTGTTTTGGCTTTGTCATTTCATCCATCACCTTAAAGTCAAACCTTACCCTTTTTACACTAATGATTTCCTTAGTTTGGTCTTCAAATTTTCTCTTTTTATGTAAGACCTTAGACAAGGGTGCGTAGATAATTCTCCATACATGCACATACGTTTTGGAGTCTGGAAGCTGGCACGGGAAAGGATGTGGTGGGGTATATGGAGGAACATCAACAATTTGTGCTTCATTCTCTACCTCTTTTACAACCTCGTTTGTGGATGGCGTTGGTGAATTTGTCTCAATCTCAACTCTTTTCTCACCATAATTCTCATCAACCTTATTATCACTCTCCTCAGGATTTTCGATTTGGTTTTCACTACTGGTTGTTATAACATATGCATTCTCCTCAAGGGAGGGACCTATAGGTGTCAGTACAAGCAACAAGGTTTGGGTCTCCAATGCATCAGTGTGAATCACGAGGGACTCGATCATCGTGTTCAGCCGCCTAAGGGTTTCATGATTATCGATATGTTGTCTTTTAAGTTCTTCATTCTGGATAGTTTGTGCGTCCACAAAGTGTTCCATCATAGATTTTATTCTAGCATTGGTCGATGTTTCAATGAAATCCTCCATAAATGTTTCGAGGTTGGACTGAACGAATTCTTGCGGTTCTTCAAAATATTGAGAATGGTAATTTGGGCGGAAATGAGATAGCGTCGTGTGGAAATCTTCCATTAGTATTTCGAGATTGGAATTGTACGACTCTTGGGGTTCCTCGAAATATTGGGAATGGTAATCATCGGGAATATTTGGGTGCGATTCCTCAAGGTATTGGGAGTCCTGCTGTTGGTAATTGTAGAAAGAATTAGGGTGCGGCTCCTCAAAATTTTGGAATTCATAGTTGTAGAGGTTATTTGGGTGAGAATGGATGGACGAAGGATTGAAATTTTCCATATGTATTTCGAAGTTGGGATTATGGTATCCTTGAGATTCCTCGAAATACTGGGAATGGGGATTGTAGAAAGAATTTGGGTGGAACATAATTAAAGAAATAAGAAAGAAAATGCCTTAGTCTATACGGTGCAACAACGGAGTAACAATATTGACTTTTGGTCCCCGGCAACGGCGCCAAAAACATGATGCATCCGCAAGCGCACGGATTTATCGAAGTAATATAAAAGATTGTCGAACCACAGAGACCAATGTCAACCTACTGTTATCTATCGTTGCGTTGTAAAGCTAAGGCTAATGATATTTTTATGGTTTAAAGGAAACTAGAACAAACTAAAATAAATCTAAGAAGGAAAATAAGAATAAAACGAGGTCGGGATATGGATTCCGCGCTCCTAAGGGACTTTATAGAATTCGGTACTAATTACGACTATAGCTAGTTCCGTAGAATATATCAGCTTAAAGACTCCGCCTCACGCTCTCGCGGTCTTAACTAAAGCCACACTTCCTAATCCCAAGATTTTGCTCTCGCTCGCCCGGTAACTAAGAAACGTGTTTTGAAAGCTAATAATATCCTAAACGTCTCTAAAGCGCTCTCGCTGTATTTAGATAAGTTGCCTAATTTCTACTATCCGGTTCGATCCCCACGCTCTTGCTGTGCCGGTTCTAACCTTAATTAGTTTCTCACTCTCGTGACAAAACAATGTTAACTAACATCTCACTCTCGTGACAATGCTAATTAAATTACGCATAGAAATTATAACCAAAACAGAATTTTAATCGTTAATTCGCACCTAGTATTTTCTACCGAGTCCCGTCGGTAACGACGGTCCTCATACGCCGGACTCTAAATTATCTAGCTAGACATGGATATTGAAACAAAGCAATAATAATAATTAAAATATTGTAACAGATGCATATGGAATAAATAATAATAATAAAGCATAAACAATATTAATTAAATTAAATCCGGTCGAAACCTGGTACAATGAAATTAATTCCTTCAAGCTCCCTCTTCCACAAGTCGGCGAGATTGGAACCTTCGGAAATTTGAAATAGAAAATCTGAAGCTTGAAATAAATCCTAACTAATATAGTAATTCCCTAATATTGGAAATTACTATTAAAGGTAAATCAATGGAAACAACTGACAGTAGAAGAAGCAAAGGAATGAAACAAGGAAATGGAAAACTAAAGAAACTGGTTTTCAATTGGGCAGAGCTTCCGCATGGTTTGATGTAGCAAAAACTCCCCCCTCTTTCCAAGTTCTAATAAGCTCTATTTATACTGCAGGGACCCTTCGGAAGTTGTAGAATTTTTAGGAGCACTTTCTCCACTTTGTTGAGAAGTTTACGTAATGCTTGGTCATGTGAGAAATAATAGGAAGTGTTGAACGTGTGTTATGTTTTGACTCTTTCTGGAGATGCCTCTGATCCAACGCATAAACCTATTTTTGTGCGCGTCACGGTCGTGACCATGTGTTACGGTCGTCATACTTGAAAAAGGTGCGTCACGGTCGTGACCATCCCATGACGGTCGTGACCATGTGCATGGATTTCCACTTTACGTCTATATTATTTTTTTCTGCACTTTTGTTTTGTCACGGTCGTAACAGGTCCATCATGACCGTGACAGCCTTCTTAACTTTTCCAAAAATGTAGATCTTTCTGTTAGCTTTCCAGCGCTTCGAACGGGGCGTCGTTTCGATTTACGGTTCAAAAGTTATGGCCATTTTCGTCAGACAACTCCTTGTATGCGAATTATTCCATTTCTCACCTGATTTGCTTCCTTTCTTCGCATGCGACTCTTAAATGGTTGAATACCTGAAATAAACAAAATAAACAGAATACCAACATAATATGGTACAAATGAATATCAAAACGAGTACAAAATATGCATTAATAAAGTCAAATAAACGATGTATTTTCACGTCATCAATAGCCAATCTAAAACATCTACAAACTCCCCCTTTAGCAAAATTTTGGCTAAAACAATTTAAGCATTATCAGAACAACATTATTCAGCAATAACCAACAATCAGCAGAAGCACACAAGCACACACAGAGAGAGAGAGAGATAGACTGACTCCTCCTCAAACAAACATTGTATCAGAGTATAACACAACAACAAAAATCCTGTTAAGCCCTATAGCAAACAATCTGACTATACTAAAATAAATAGTATACCATCATAACACATATCATCTAGCTACCTATAATTACTCCCCCTTTTAGCCAGAAATTGAGTCAAACATAGAAATAATCATAGAGCTAAAGTAACAGTTAGCACCACAAGCTCATGAAAAGCATAAATCCTGGGTATAGCAGAAACCCAACAAAGACAACACCAGAAACAAACTTCATCTTGTTTTGCACTCTCTGAACCACCATCAGAGTCACCTGCAGCTTCCTCTCCAGCCTGCTCCCCTTGACTTGACTTCCATAAGATAATAATTGTTATAAACACTTATAAAGACAAATTCCTAATTTGCCTCGTAGGTTTTCAAACTGATTAGCATCCAAGGCCTTTGTGAATATATCAGCCAGTTGCAGTTCAGTGACAACATGCTCCAACTTAATCACTTTATCTTCCACAAGATCTCTGATGAAATGGTGCCTAATATCAATATGTTTTGTCCTATTGTGCTGAATAAGATTCTTGGAAATATTGATTGTATTGAGATTGCAACAATATAATGTCATGACATCCTGAGTGAAATTATACTCAAACAACATTTGTTTCATCCAAACAAGCTGAGAACAACTGCTACCAGCTACTATGTACTCAGCCTTTACAATAGATAAGGAGACACAGTTATACTTCTTGCTAAACCAGGATATGAGATTGTTACCTAGAAAGAAACACCCTCCAAAAGTACTTTTCCTATCATTTGCACTACCAGCCCAATCAACATCACAATACCCAGATAAAACATGATCACTCCCATGAGAATACAACATGCCATAGTCACAAGTCCCATTCACATATTTTAATATTCTTTTGACTTGATTTATGTGAGAAACTTTAGGTTATGCTTGATATCTGGCACATACTCCAACAACAAAAGTAATATCAGGTCTGCTAGCTGTAAGATACATCAGACCGTCTATCATGCTTCTATATAAGCTTTGATCAACACTTACACCTTTTTCATCTTTAGTCATCTTAAGATGAGTAGGAGCAAGTGTTCTTTTGTGACTTTCACTCTCCATTCCAAACTTCTTGATAATGTTTCTGTCATATTTGCTTTGAGAGAGAAAAATGGAATCATCCATCTGTTTAACTTGCAAGCCAAGAAAGAAGGTTAACTCTCTAACAAGACCCATTTCAAATTCAGATTGCCTTTGTCTGACAAAATGTTTAACCATCTCATCTGACATCCCCCCCAAACATTACATCATCCACATAAATCTGAGAAATCATGGTTTTTCCTTCTTCGTCTTTGACAAATAGAGTTTTGTCAAATCCACCTTTTCTGTAACCATTCTTGAGGAGAAACTCTGTTAATCTTTCATACCAAGCTCTAAGATCTTGTTTCAATCCATAAAAAGCCTTTCTTAACTTGTAGACATGATCTGAAAGATTTAGATCAACAAAACCTTTAGGCTGCTCCACATAAACTTCCTCATTCAAGTATCCATTCAAAAAGGCACTTTTTACATCCATTTGGAACAATTTAAACTTCAGAATGCATGCAACTCCCAATAGCAATCGTATTGATTAAAGTATAGCCACAGGAGCAAAGGTATCATCAAAGTCAATGCCTTCAATTTGAGTATATCCTTGAGCAACTAGTCTGCCTTTATTCCTGGTCACAACTCCTTATTCATCAGATTTATTCTTGTACACCCATTTAGTTCCAATAATATTGGTTCCTTCAGGTCTTGGTATAAGCTCCCATACTTCATTTCTCTTGAACTGCTCTAGCTCATCTTACATAACATTAATCCAAAATTCATCAGTCAATGCTTCTTTGACATTTTTAGGTTCAATCTTGGATACAAAACAAGAATTATAGATAACTTCCCTTGATCTAGTTACAACTCCACTGTTAGTATCACCTATAACAAGGTCTTTAGGATGGTCCTTCTGGATTCTGATGGAAGGTACTTTGTTTGTTGATTCTGGCTCAGATTCTGAGATAGCTGGATTTGGATCATCTTCTTTATCTGTAACTTTAGATGGAGTATCATAGAAAGTTCTAACATTATATATGACATCAACTTCTTTGTACAGATCACCAATAACCACATTTATGGATTCCATCATGACTCTTGTTCTAGAGTTGAAAACTCTATAAGCTTTGATGTTTGTAGAGTAACCCAAAAATATGCCTTCATCACTTTTGGGATCCATTTTTCTTCTTTGTTCTCTATCTTCCAGAATATAACACTTACTTCCAAATACATGAAATTATTTGACATTAGACTTCGTTCCCTTCCAGAGCTCATAGAGAGTAGTATGAGTTCTCTTTCTTAGAATGACTCTATTATGAACATAACACACAGCGTTCATAGCTTCAGCCGAAAAGTACAGAGGAAGTTTCTTGGCATGAATCACGACCCTAGCTGATTCTTGAATAGTCATGTTCTTCCTTTCCACAACTCCATTTTGTTGAGGATTAACGGGAAAAGAAAATTCGTGGTTGATTCCTTCAGATGAGCAGAATTCAGAGAACTTTTGATTCTCAAACTCCTTCCCATGGTCACTTCTAATCACGATGACACAACTTTCCTTTTCCCTCTGAATTCTTTGACAGAGATCCTTGAACACATCAAAGACATCAGATTTCTCTCTAACAAAATTTATCCAAGTAAACCTTGAGTAATCGTCCACCACCATATAAGCATACCTCTTTCCACCCAGACTTTCAACCTGTATAGGACCCATCAAGTCCATGTGTAGTAGCTCCAAAACTTTGGATGTAGTAAGATGTCGAATCTTAGGATGTGGCATCTTGGTTTGCTTGCCTAATTAACATTCACCTCATACTTTACCTTCATCAATCTGAAGCTTATGGATTCCTCTTACAACTTCCAAAGTCATGACTCTTTTCATTCCTCTTAGATGAAGATGACCCATCTTTTGATGCCATAATTTTACTTCATCTTCTTTGGATAGAGAGCACACAGACGAGTAACTGGTATCTTGTTTGACCTAGAGATAACAATTATCTCTAGAACTGACTCCTTTCATGACCACCACATTCTCTTCATTTGTGACAATACATTCTGACTTTGTGAAGTTGACACTGAATCCTTGATCACACAACTGACTGATGTTAATGAGATTAGCATTCAATCCTTTCACCAGTAGTACACCATCAGGATTTGGAACACCTGAACATTCAAGTTCTCCTACTACTTTGATTTTTCCTTTAGCCCTATCACCAAAAGTTACATAACTGGTAGGGTGAGGTTTGATATCAACCACCAGATTTTTTATTCCAGTCATATGCTTAGAACAACCACTATCAAAATACCAATCCTCTTTAGCTGATACTCTAAGAGAAGTATGAGCTATCAAGGCAACATGCTTAGGAACCCACTGTTGTTTCTTGATGACCATGTTTTGCTCAGGTTTGGGTTGTGGATTATGATCAGGCTATCCATAAAGTCTGTAACATAAAGGTTTTATATGACCAAACCTGCCATAGTAGTGACACCTCCATCTTTGATATCTTCTCCTTTGATGAGTTGATCTTCTTTTTTCATGATGTTGAGACATTAGTTTTGACATCTGTTTAGAAACATCCTTCTTGAGCTCAGGATGGTTGCTACTTGAGAAGTTGTTTTTAGAGCTATCAAATCTTATCCCAAATAGCTCTCCTGCACTTCTTCCAGTCTGAAGAATATCATCAAGTGTTTCAGATCCATTATTCAACATCCTGATAGATTTGGTCATTTGATCAAGCTTGGAATTCAGCATGGCGACTTCATCATTCATATTTGATATTGTTGATAAATGCTCTTCCTTTTCAGCCTCCGGTGTTGTTACGATCTTCTTATGCTTTTCTCCTTATTGTATCACTTGTGCACATCTAATACATAACTTTTGATAAGTATCAATAAGTTCTTCAAATGTATGCTCATCTTCACTAAAGTCTTCATCAGACACATATGTCTCTGTCAAAACAGTGATATGTTTAGCTGATTCTTCTTCAAAATCACCACCATCTTTGCTCCAATCATCCTCAGGCTTTAAAGTCGTATTTCCATCTTTATCAGTAATAACAAGATATTCCTATCCTTTATCAACAACTTTCTATACCTTCTTGTCCAAAGATTTTAAGAAAGCAACCATGTGAGGTTTTCAATAATCATAGTTAGATCCATCCAGAATAGGTGGTCTATTCCCAAATCCTCCATCCTTGTCCATAGTACCAGAATAATGCCCCTAGATCTCACCTAGAAAAACAGGCAGGGTGCCTGCTCTGATGCCAATTGAAATTCTGGCAACTGATATACGATGTCGAATACGATGTCACAACACCAATATCTGACAAGGTTAAAAACAATGTAAATAAGCAAATACAAAAGTAAAAAACATATGGAATTGTTAACCCAGTTCGGTACAAACACACCTACTATGGGGGGCTACCAAGCAAGGAAGGAACTCCATTATTAGTAGTACCAATTCAAAGACCCACATCAAACAACCCAGTTTGCAATCTTCTAACTTAATCACTGCCCAATGCAAGTTCTACCTAGTAACTCCTAGATATGAGACATCTCTCACTCCCCCACAATCACACCAGTGATATCAAATAAACAATTTAGAAAATACGAAGACACACTTCAAAACAATCCTTTACCTTGCTTCAAAACTTCAATCAAGTACAAACACTCTTGCTTAAAATCTTTGAGTGGACAAATTGCAACTCGATAAACCTAGTCCAAAACAACCATCAACATGATAATTGTTTGGCACGCAAGAAACTAAACACACCTGAAAACGTTGAAAGCTTCAATCCTTATTTTCCACGTCTTCAAACTAGGGTAATGCAACCTTTAAATAGAATCTTGAATGGGTATGGGCCTGCTGAACTTGCACAAATCAAATAAGACATTTCCTTAAATAAATGAACAAAAATAGCAACATAAAATGTTATGCTAAAATAACTCCAAGCTGAATCCCTTCCTTCTAATAAATCGCGCTAAGTGAAACACAACAAATCACAAGATTAATGACAACAGAACACATGCATCAAATAAGGATTCATCTAGGTCTTTAGGCCCAGTTAGAGATGTCATGACACCAGTCTTGACATCCTGATAAAACAGCTACATACAAATATCTTCACACCTGCATAATGCTTAAATCACATGTCATAACATTTCATATGACATCCAGAAATAGAAATATATTTTACCATAAAATATAGTCAATCTAAAACATCTACAGTCTCAAAATTAAGGGATGTGACTGTTCAAAATCCAAAGAGTAAAATCAAAAGATTTCTCTCATGGAGAGAACATATCCCTTCAATCAGAACTTTCATAACACTGGAGGTTTAGATTGCAGAACTGCACTTAATATGTGACTAATCATGCATTTTATTTAAGACTTCATCTAACTTTTAGAAGTATCTTTATCAGAGGAAACTGCTCAAACATAAATAAAGAGATCATACCTTGAGGTTGAAGGTTCTTCATGACGACTCTTTATCTGAGTGCTTCCTTTTTTTATTCTAATTCTGACTTGAGCTTCTTCTTTGCATAACTTCTGATTATCTTTTCTTCATCCAAGTTCTGAAGGATGTTCTTCTTCTGAATGTTGACTCCGATCTTGATGATCATAACTAGTCTTCAAGATCAGAACATATCTTAGAACTTCTGAAGGTTTTCCTTGCAGCATCCTTATCATCAGAACATTCATCTTCTCATCAAGAACTTCTTGACAAGAGACTGAATATCAAAGAATCAATAATTCCTTAGCTTGAACATAAACTTTTGAGAGGTTATGTGCTAGGGAGAATTAATTGACATCTCATGATCTTCTTATTCTGCTTCCTTGCACAGATGCGAATCTTTGTCAGATACAAATATCAACAAACTTAGACAAGTTTGAGTGACAATCTTGTTCTTGCAATACTGAGCTAACTTGATCAGAGTTAGTTCAACAAAGATCGACAACATATATGCTTCTGAAAAGAATATCTATTGATTTCTTAAAGGTGAATGATATCAGTTATTTAAATTCTTTCAACTCAGAACAAATGACTTCTGTCCCAGCATCTTTGATTCCAGAATTCATTCATCATGAATTTCTAAGTAGAATGTTGGATAACATCCTGAACAATTTTAGTTTGTTCAATTGAGATAGAGACTCAATTTAACGGAACTTTAATTGTCAGAGTTACTTCCATCAAGTTCTCAGAATACTCCATTAATGAAGTTCTCGAGGAACCACTAAGCTTTCTTCTTTTGAATACACACAATATTACTTAGAAGCATAGCAAAGGAAACACCATTCAATCTATATTGAATATTCTAATTGTTGAATCAGTTAGGTCTTGGACGTTTTTGACAAAAATCATTTTCAGAGTTTGACATCCTTTATTTATGATTTTTGACTTCTTCTGCAGACTTCAGCATAAAGTTCTTATGAATCAAAATCATACTTTAACAATCATCCTTTTTACTTCATAAAAACTTCCAATGAGCTTAATATGAAAAAATCAAGGGCAGACTAATTCGTTTCTTGAAAACATTCCATACTCATTTAGAAATAATCTTCATCAAACAAGATTTCTTGATTTCTAGTGATTTGATTCTTGAGCAAAAAACGTTGATCAACCAATCGTATTTAAGATAAACATTCAACAAATATATAACCTTATCTGAAGAATCTATCTTGTCAGTTGATTCCTCCAAATCAGTGACTCGCTCAAATGTAATCCATTTGGTTACAATTTCGTATCCTCTAAATATCATCCACTAACATGAGACTGAAATTGCACGTGAATTAACTTTCACCTCAGGTGTTTTCAACACACAATAATGGATCTTTATCTGACACTATTAAGTGTTTGATATCCATCAATAACATAACCGGGCTCTGATACCAATTGAAGGTTTGAGAAAAACATAAGAAATGGGGGATTGAATTGAGGTTTTCACTCTTGTCTAATTTTTACACTTTGATGAGTTGCGTCAATGTTATGAATGCATTGTGGAAGCATAAAAGAATGTAAAGCATAAAGAGAGAGTAAATAGCACACAATATATCCTGGTTCACTTGAGAACTTCTCAAGCTAGTCCAATCCACATGCCAAGGTGATTTTGCCTTAAACAAGGACTTAATCCACTATAACCAAATCCATAATTACAATCGCACAACAACACTGCGACTCACTCAATGAACCGTTCAGGGATCCAACCAGATATAACGTTTACTGACCCAACAAAACCTCTACCAGGATTTCCTGTGCGACCTACAACCGTGACTAACTGCACATAACATCTGCGAATTCCTGCGTAGCAACCTACCATGACTAACTGCACAACACCATATGTCATGACTTCAGGCTCCAGAACCAACCGTTCAGAGTTGTACTAGAACCTTAGCTCCAGAACATATCATCAAAACACATAGTTCTATGAATGCACTAGCAACTAATTTCGTTGCCTTCCTAATGTTCTGACCTTCACCAGGTTCTTTAGGGAAATGGTTATTTACATATGTTTTGCTTCTTACATAAGCAGATTGTAAACTCTTTCAGTACATCAGAAAAACCTAAATACACACTAAGAATATTACATTGTATTCTTGCTCCGTTGCATGGTCTTCTGCTTATTAAAGTTGCTTATTCATTGAGCACTTTAAGTTTGAAGTCTCCTTCTTCTTCAAAAGCTTTGCTAGCTTGATCTTCATTGAGGCAAAAGAAGGACTTCTTCGTCTTGATTCACATAAGAACATTTCTGGACAACAACTCATGTTCTTCTTCAATCCAATGATCACTTCAGTAGTTTATTTGTTATTGAAGCTTCCATGATCATCTTCATTGTCTTCTGCGACTTTGCAAGTCTTCTGCATCATATGAAGTTAAGCACAATGTGAATTCAAGATCTCTGCTTTAAGCAGATTGTTGTCAAAGAGTAATCAGCTAGAAGAACTGCATATTCAATCAAACTCTTTAAGGCTTGTTCCAATGTTATCTTTGTTTATCATCAACCTTATGTGATTGTATGACAACATCAATAACATGGTTCAAATACCATTTGACAACTTGTTAGTGTGTTGTAAATCAACCGTGAAGGTTGTTTTCATTTCAACATCATAACACTAACAATTCTTGGTTGGATATCATATTTTCAACATAAGTGATAATCCACAACCAGGTTGTATTCCTATTCAAAATACACAACACTCAAGAGTGTAATTGTTCATTTGAATTCAATAGGAATCAACAACATCAACGGATGTGGTCGTGTTTCCATTAGGACCCAACAAGGATTCTATTGGAATCAACAACATCACAAAGCATATGATGTTTTCCTTTTATAGCCAAATATAAAAGAGCCGTTACAGTCCAATTCGGCTAATGAGGAATCAATTACACAAGGAATTAAATAGTACAACCACATATTGTCCTTTTCCACAATTCAAAGATAGTAGATATGTAGTGGGATAAAACATTATCGTACTGTGTAATATCCTTGCCAATGGTAACATTGTCATCTGAACTTCAGAGGCTTCTGATTATAAATCAATGAATGAAGCATGAGCTAGAGATGATGATACTTAGGTCTTCAGAGAACCTAAGTTTTTAGTCTTCAGAACTTGTTCACATAGAACTACGTTCTTCAGGACTTTAGCATTTGGCTTGAGACCCATGATCTTTAGAACTTCAAGTCTTAGAGTCTTCAGAACTTTGTTCACATAAAACATTTTCTTTAGAGTCTTTAGCACTTGGTTCTTCAGAACCTTAATCTTCAGAACTTATAAGTCTCCAGAATCTTTCAGGCACTTGGTCTTCAGACGTTAAGTATTCAGAACTTCAAGTCATTAGAGTCTTTAGAATTTAATTCTTCAGAAGATTAGTTTCAGAAGCTTCGCTTTGCTATCTGATCATAACCACGTTCAAAATAGCACCTACAAGAGCATTGCCAATGCAACATCTGCATCCTTGGATCTTTATGATTGTGTTCAGATTCAGAAGCACACTTACTTCTTTAGCATGCTTGCGACTAATGTTACATATAGTAACTTCGCATATTAGCATTTGCGTACTCATTCATAATGTTTGTTTGATCTTAATATATAATATTCATGATCTGCACTTTAACAAACATCAGAACATAAAATGATTCATTCATAAATACTCTATTGTTATCATCAAAACATAGAGATGGAATACAAAGACAACTCTTGTCCTTACATTACATAGTCTATGAACTATGTGTTACACTAACAATAACTGCTTCTTATTAAGATCTTTTTGGACTCTCTTAATGCTTCTCTTATGCCCATTGAGAAGAAGATTTATCCCTTCGTGACAAGTATTGGTTTGAGGGGGAGAAACTATCATTCTCTACCTCATATACACCAACAACCAACTAGGGCTTTCGGGATTCAGGAGGAGCTTCACAAGTGTTCGAACTTTCTTTCTCTACTTAAGATTGTGTAAGATAATATTTTATCCAAAACTTACCAAAATGGGGAGATTGAAAGCTCTAAGGGTTTATACAAGGTTTTGGCAAAACATTAAAGTTGAAGACAATGATAAAGATGAAGAAATCTGCCAATTACAGAAGAAGATTTAAATCTGGTTTAAATCTTCTCCAAGATTCTTTCCAACGAATCAATAGTAGATCAACGAATCACAAGTTAAAAGATCTGAAGCCCATGATCAACAGAAGATTATAAATAAAAGTCCTTAGACATAGGGAAAAATAACTAATCCTTGTAACACTTTTGTAAAGTAGAAAATAAGGTTTAGGGTTTGAAAGCCATTGACTTTCTTATGTTGTAAGTCACCATTTGTATCAGTAGGATACATCGAGGTAGACATAATTGTTGATACAGGTTCAGAAACTGTTAGGTAATGAATTGTATATTATTTTTGGACAAAACTGTGAAGCATGTCCCATGAGAATAGAAATCCAAAGAGAGTTGGCTGATCATTGCATAGAAATGAGGACTTTCGTGAATGGTAAGAGTCGCAGGGATGCAACATGATGGAGTTGCTGGGTGCAACCTGATGTCATTGCGGGGCGTGCAACAATGAGGAAGTGAGATGGGTCTCTCGTATCAAAGATGAGTTTCTGCGATAATGATTACATTGGGTAGGGTTAGGTAAAAGGTTTGAGTTTACCTGTACAACAGACGATTTTGTACAAGAAATAATCCACTTATAGTGTAATCTTCTTCTTGGATTGGGATCCCCTAGAGTAGGTGAGTTCGACCGAACTGGATTAACAGATCATGGTGTTTTATCATTCTGCAAATATACAACTATGCTATTATGCTGACTGCATAAACATGTCGAGAAAGATGTTGGGACATCTGACATGTTCATGCGCTGATATTGTTGAATATCAGTCTACACATCTGGACCTTGTTTAATTGATATCAGAGATTAATATCCCGACATATGGTTAGGGCATTTGTGATTTGCATATTAGAATTTCAGAAAATAATGCATATTAGTGGGATACACCGACTCAAGTTGGTGTAGTGATGTCGAGGATCGAAAATTCACAGCTGGATATGTGTTTATGTTATGTGGTACACCAATTGCTTGGATTTCGAGAAAGGAGCCATTGGTGGAATTGTCTTCATGCGAAATAGAGTACATAACTACATATCTATGTGCATGTCAATTAACGTGGATGGTGAACTTGGTCGAAGAGATTACATCGAAGAGTCATAGAACAATTACCATGAAGATCGACAGCATGTCAGCTATCAATCTGGCAAAGAATTCGATAACATATAAACGAAGCTAACGCATCGAAATAAAGTTCCATTAACTTCGAGAGCAGGTAGCAGAAGGGAAGATGAATTTGGAACACTGCAGAACTGAGAATCAGATTGCAAATATCATGACGAAAGGAGTGCAGGTCGAAGTGTTCAGAAGACTAAAAACTATGATGAATGTAGATAGCTTAGACACAATGAATTAGGTAGTGCGTTGAGTTGTAATTTCTTGTGTCGAATCAAGTAGTGCTCGACAGAGGAATGATGTGTCTACTTAGTCTAGTGTATCGAGTTGTATATGATGTCAAATTGTCGAAGCATGTTACTTCACACATGATTTCGACTTAGACAAAATAGATTTTTTTTTGGGCTTTTGTATATTTTTAAGCTTTATCTTAGAGAGCAAGCCAACTCAACCATAAATAGAGTGAGTAATCCTTATTCTTGTAACACATTGTATTCACAGAAGTTTGCAGTTGCAAAGTGAATAAGAGAATTTCCATAGTTTGTGGGCAGAGAGAAAAACTATGTAGAAAATCACAATCTTCTCCACTTTCCTTAAACCCTAATCTTCTCTTTTATTCAATTTTCTTTCTTCTTCCTTTTAACAATTGCTACACAAAATCATTCTTGCAATAAAGGTATGATTGAATCACTCAAGTGAAGAGTGAAGAATAAGAGAGGAATTCGATCAGTTGATTGAATCTTGTTCATCAAGATTGATTTAGAATTCTCAAAGTTTTGGGTTAATTCCAACACTTACATTACAAAAACATAAGTGGTTATAAAAAACAAAAGAAAACTCACGGCGTATCTGTTACGTATATGGAAGTTGTAATCTCGAGTAGAGTTTTGGTTGGTAACATGGAGAGTTTTGAAGATTAGTTTCAAGCCAAATGAGTTTTTCATAAAAAATGATAGTGAATAGCATATAACACCTCAAACACTTTCATCAATGTTTTTAAACATTGGAAAAAAAATGTACTTGTTCCAAAATATAAAAATAAACCCATTCAGAACAAATGAAATTCTTATATAAAGAATTTAAATATCGATCACTAAAATGGTCTCTAATTAAACAAAAGGATTATTTGAAAAGTTAAACATCAATAGTATGTTTTTTAAGTTAAGGAGCCTAGAGTATTAAACCTTAATTATTTTATTTTATTCTATTCTAAAATATTAACCTCGCCTACCAACAAAAAAGAAATACTGAAAAGCTGGGCTGAACAAAACCAACCCTCTTTTCTCTTGTTTACCTACAACAATCGAATCGATCAACGCACGCTTTTACGATTGATTCTCTTCAATGGCACTCTCGCGCCTTCGCCACCCTCTCATCTCTCATTCCCTTCGTATCCTCTCTTCCTCCACCAGATCCATTTCTCGGTACTCTCTTAAATCCTACTATTATGCAATTATTCCATTTTTTTATTCTTTTTAATTTAATCCTTAATTTTAGACTTTCCCTGGTTTTCCTTACCTATACTTGAAATTCGTAACGTGGTTCTGAATTTTCAGCTTATAGTTGCTAGGTTGCTCTTGTTTGATGTACATAGATTTTGCGATTGTGATTTTAGGTTATTAATATTTCTTATGAATTTAAGTATTGCAGTTGAAGTGTTTTTTTGTGATGCTTTCTTTTTGAATTCACTTTGTGAGTTTGTTTTGTACTCAACTATATGATTATAGTGCTGCTGAGTGTGGACTCTTTTGTTTGATTTCAAAATGGTTTCTTTTCGTATTTGGGTATAGCTCTTATGTGAAATTTACAGATTTGGTTTCTAGTTTATGGTTTTATGCTCGTTCATTTGGATGAACACTAAACTGAAATGGTGCAACTGTTGATCAGTGATTACTTAGTGTTGGCATTATGCTTGTTAGGTTTAGTATGCACGACTTATCCCGATTTCCATCTGAGATGTTTCTAGATAGTGCTTAGTGGTGTTGGCTTTCTCTCATTCATGTTTACTTTTTCTATTTGGTGAATCCATCTATGATCCATACTGAGAATATATCATATATATGATCATTTTGTGGCATGGCATCCAGTGTAGTCAAGATCGAGTATTGGATCGTAAGATATCTTACGTGTTAAGGATGCCTGAGAGTGCTATGATCAGAGAAAGATCATTTTCTTCACTGGTGTGGTCAAGATTGGGCTTTCTGAAGCAAGATCGTAAAAAAAAAGTGTTAGGGGCTTTTTTTTTGTGCCTTAATTATAATTTGTGTTTTTGTGTATGTGTGTGTATATATGGTATGAAATTACCATTTTTCCCTTCGGTAGGATCTAATGTGCCATGCTAACGATCCGAGTTTTACGATCTTTCACAAGCCGACCGATGCTACTTAAGATCTCGTGCTTGACTACATTGATGGCATCCTTTACTTATGACATGCCATTTCTGAATAGCTTTCGTTACTTTAGAAAGAATGGTAGACTTTTTTTTTAATGTTCATAGAATCTTAATTATTGTAATTCTGCTTTGGTATCTTTTTCTTCTTAGAATGCTGCTTTCAAGTTTCTAATACACTGTTTTTGGTCATAATCTTGGTACAGAACTCCGAATTCAAGGATTTATTCTGTCGGTGGTAATGGGAATCTAAGGTTTGCATCTATTAACCTGTATTTTTTTCTCATAAGCTGCAAACTCAGTTTTTTGTTGTTGTTGTTGTGTCATTTTTATTTATGTGATTTGTGTATACTTTGAAGACGGGTCTGGACAGAAAAATAGGGAAATATCTTACTATGTCTATTAGGATAAAAGTTTTCCTCCTTTTTCAACCACCAATCACTATTAAGCATAAAAATATGTCTCTTTAAAGCCATTTTTCTGGATTGAGCATCTGAAATAAAAATATCACATCATTCTCTAGTCTCTCTAGTTCCCCCCTCCTTCCTTGTTCTGTTGTATGATCTAATTTGAAGATTACTAATGGTGATCAGGCCTACATCTCGGTCCAGGCTTACTGGAGTTTGTGATAGACCCTTGAAGTCAAAGGTTAGAATTTAATTAGATAAAAAAATTCCAATCATGACTATGATATCCTCTGACAACAGATGTCAACATTTTTTGCAGTGGATTGGTGTCAAATTCTTCTCGTCTTCAGGTACTTAATGTTTCTGTTACCTAATTTTAAAAGCTTCTAGGTTTTATGGTTTCTCTTTTAAATTTAGTTGATGGTTAGTGGAAACTCCTACTTTTGGTAGAGAGATTATGATATATATTTGTGTTGGTTGTCTCATTCTTTTCCGTGACATTAAATATATAATAACCATCCATCATATATCCAAGAGGTAGCATCATGTTTAGCAACTTCCAGCCTTCTCATTTATGCTTTAGCATCTTTACAAAACTTAATATTAGAGAGCCGTATGTTTAGAAAAGTAAAGAAACTATACAGAATAGATGGATATTGGATATTTAGTTGGGGTGGGACTGGAAGTTGATTCCACGGATGTTAGTCATTGCTGCTTCAAGAGAATTATGATCTATGATTTGCAAAAAGATTGGGATGTCTCGGTAATTATATCCCCCTCTCTAATTTTTTCCTCTGCTGACAAGGTTTTGATGAGGTTGTTTAATATCTTTTTGTCTTAGAGTAAAGAACTGGAAAAATTAAAAGGCCTGATAGGGTTGTCTTAGGAGTTAGGAAGCCTATATATTTTTCTGTTTTTCCATTTGGTCATATGAATTGCAGCTTTAGATGCAATCCAACCCAAGAAAGTGCATGCCTTCTTTTGCTAGTATTAAAGTGAGATATGAGAGAAAAGAGAGAAAGCTAAAAGAGAGAATAGAGAATTTGATTCTATTGTTATTGAATAGGAATGGAGCATGATGCTCTATTTATACAAGAGGAGTTGAACATTCAAGAGTTGAATCATTCAAGCTCTACATTTAAGCAAAACTATTCTTATTCTATTAAATTAAGGCTAGCCTTAATTATTCTATAGTGCTGATTTTTCATATCCTAAGACATAACTCTAATACTCCCCCACGAGCTCAAGGTGGCTGCAAAGGCTGACTTGAGGCAGACAGGTTGAGCTTGCTGCTGAGCTCCATAAATCTTGAACTTGAGAGAGGTTTGGTGAGGATGTTAGCCTTCTGGTTAACACCAGGAATGTGGCAGACAGTGAGAGACTTATTAAAGACCTTTTCTCTTACAAAAAAGAGGTCAATTTCCATATGCTTTGTTCTTGCATGAAAAACAGGGTTATGAGCCATAGCAACTGTGCTCTGGTTGTCACAATAGATGGCTGGAGTTGTCAAGGGAATTTTTAGTTCAGTTAGCAAAGTTTGAACCCATAAAACTTCAACTGTGGTGTGAGCCAAGCTGCGATACTCTGCCTCAGCACTAGAACGAGCAACAACAGTTTGCTTTTTGGACCACCAAGAGACCAAATTAGCGCCTAAGTACACAGCTGACCCAGAGGTGGATCTTCTATCATCTGGGTCAGCAGCCCAATCAGTGTAACAATAGGCCTGCAGAGAAAACGGAACAGTGGAGGCAGGAGTGAACAGTAAACCAGAGGTGATAGTGCCTTTTAGGTAGCGCAAAATACGCTTGACATCTAGCCAATGGGACTCCAAGGGGTGTGCCATGACCTGCCATACTTTGTTAACAACATAGCAGATTTCTGGGCGTGTGATTGTTGCATACTGCAGGGCCCCTACAATGGACCTGTAGTGAGAGGCATCAGACAAGGCAGCAAACCCTGTTTTGATGAGTTTGGTTGTGGATGCCGTGGGAGTAGCAACTGGATTGGAATTCTCCATATCAGTTTTGATTAGCAAGTCCCTTAGGTACTTAGATTGAGTGAGAAGGAGATTACCATTGGACAATTTCTTCACCTCAAGGCCCAGAAAATAATCCAAGTCACCAAGTTGTTTGATGCAAACACATGATTTAGTTGTTGAGTAACTTGCTTGATGAGAGGAGGAGAGTTTCCTGTGATGATTATATCATCAACATAAACCAGCATATAAATGACAGCACTGTGATGCTTGTAGATGAACAGTGAAGCATCACACTTGCTGTTCAGAAAGCCAAAAGATAAAAGAGTGGTTTTGAGTCTTTCAAACCATTGCCTTGGGGCCTGTTTGAGGCCATACAAGGCCTTGTGCAAGTGACAAACCAGAGATGAATTAGGGGCAGTAAATCCAGGGGGTTGCATCATATAAACCTCCTCTTCAAGAATGCCATTTAAAAAGGCATTGTTTATATCCAACTGCTGTAGAGGCCAATTGTAAGTGAGAGCAAGAGTCAAAATAATTCTAATTGTGACCGGTTTAATAACAGGGGAGAAAGTTTCATTAAAGTCAAATCCATGGACTCGATGGAACCCCTTAGCAACAAGCCTAGCTTTGTACTTATTTACTGTCCCATCAGCATTTTCCTTTACACGAAAAACCCACTTGCAGCCTATTGCTTCCTGTTAGTAGGTAGTGGTACCAAAGACCAAGTGTTGTTCCTTATCAAGGCATCATACTCCTCTTGCATAGCAGCAAACCACTTGGGATCTTGGAGAGCAGTTTTAACACTCTTAGGCTCAGAATTGACAAGAAAAATGGAAGGATTTAGACGAGGTAAGGGTACACCGGATTTAGTTCTAGTAGTCATAGGATGAGTATTGGTGGGGAGAAGTTGAAGGTTAGGATCCTTAGGAGCAGAAATAGAGGATGATGATGATGAAGTGGTATTAGTAGGCTGATTGTTGGCATTTGAAGAGGGTGAAGGAGTAGGATTAGTGCTGGCTGTTTGTGTTACAGGGGTGGCTGACACAAAGATAATATGTGTGTGGCTGGAATTGGATTGAGAAGAAGAGGAGTGTGAGGTAGTGGAAGCAGTAGGAATGGGAAAAACATTAGGGAGAGCTTGTGTGTTAAGGGTTACTTTAGATGAGGAAGAGGATGAAATGGTTGATGAGGGGAGAGAAACATTAGAGAAAAAAAAGATCATTGTAAGGAAATTTGGACTCATTGAAAAGAACATCTTTAGAGATGAATATTCTATCACTTGGGAAGAGACATTTGTAACCTTTGTGAGATGTAGAGTACCCTAGAAAAAGGCACTCATGAGATCTAAAGTCAAATTTCTGAGAGTTGTATGGGCGAACGAGAGGAAAACAAGCACACCCAAAGACTTTGAGGAATTTATAGTCATAATTTTGATTGAAAAGGACAGCATATGGTATATGTTGATTGAGAGACGTGGTGGGTAACCTATTTATTAGGTAGACAACAGTTAAAATGGCATGATCCCAAAATTTGAGCGGTAAAGAGGCATGACTCAAGAGGGTTAAACCAAGGTCAACAATGTGTCTATGCTTTCTCTCCACTGCACCATTTTGGTGATGAGTGTGAGGGCAAATTAGACGATGAATAATGCCAAGATCAGAAAGAAACTTTGTAAATGGGTGAAATTCACCACCCCAATCAGTTTGGACAGATTTAATAGGGAATCCAAATTGTAATTCAGCCATGACTTTGAATTGTTTAAAGATAGTTAAGGCTTCAGATTTATTTTTGAGCAAATAGATCCAAGTAAATCTAGTGTATGCATCAACAAAGGTGATGTAGTAGGTAAAGTTTTGGGAGGATTTGACTGGGGCAGAACCCCATAGGTCACTGAAAATTAATTCAAGAGGAGAGTGATATTGAGTTTGTGACTGTGGGGAGTGCAACCTATGTGCCTTTCCCATACAGCATGCAGAACCAAAGACAGATTCATCTTTATTAGAATAAGGAATATTACATTGAGCTAAAACAAGTCTCATAGTATTAGAATTTGGATGACCAAGGCGAAATGCCAAGTATGCTGAGAATTATATGAGTTATTAGTTGATACATTTTGATTAGAAACTGAAATCCTATCATTAGTGCTGGAATCAGCTCTTGAAACAGGAGCATTAGAGTCTAAGGTGAGACATGAGACTTGACTTGTTGAAGGAGACTTAAGAAGCTGAAGATGAGAAAATTGGTACAGGCCATCACTTCCTACACGACCTTGGAGCAGAATTTCATTGGTAGCATGAGATTTGACATTAACACATATCAGCATGAAACTCAAAGAAAACTCTATTATCAAGACAGAATTTGCTGACACTTATCAGGTTCTTTGTAATAGAAGGAACAAGCAGTAAATTATGAAGAGCTAATGGAGTGTTAGGTTTAGAATGAGAGGAAAAATAAGAAGAGCCTGAAGAATGAATGTGCAAACCTTGACCATTACCAATGAAGATCTGATCTGGACCTTCAAAAAGTGTGGTCTGCTGTATGTTTTGAGAGGCATTGGTAACATGATAAGAAGCTCCTGAGTCTGGGAACCAGGCACTGCTTGGAACTGAAGCTGTGTTAGCAATTATAGCATTGGGAGTGATCTGTGACTGAGGAACAGAGAGAGGAGCAAGTCTTGGTTGATAGCTTGGGTGTGACCAAGTGTTAACCGTGGGCTGAGCAAACTGAGGTCCCACCAATTGGTTGATAAGGATTGTAGAAATTTTGTTGGTTCATTGTTTGAAAATCAGCAGGTATGTTAGGTTGAAACTGTTGATTGAACCTGTGATAGCAGTTAGCAGCAAGGTGACCATATTTGAAGCAAACTTGACATTGAATGTTGTTGAACCTACCTCTCCCACGACCGCGTCCACCATCACGGCCAGATGCACGACCTTCTCTTGAATAGGTTGGATTAAAGGTTGAATTCACAACTTGTTCAGTGTTCTTGTTATTGGATTTATCAGTTTCAGATTGAGGATTGGCTTGAGTGAGATTCACTAAGGCAACCACCTCCATTTGAGAGTGTTTCTTATACTTGTTAAATCTCATCTCATGAGCAAGAAGAAGAGCTTCAACTTCTTCAAGTTCTACTGAATCAAACTTGCTTTCAATGTCTTGAGGAAGACCTTATACTTGTTAACAGAGGCAAAGTCTTGAGGAAGACCTTCAAGAATCACATCAATGTGTTGCTGATCTGGAACTGGATCTCCTACTGAAGCAAGCGCATCAACAAGAACTTTGATGCGAACCAGATAATCACCAACAAATTTGTCTTCAAGTGTTGTAGATCTGAGTTCCGCTCGTAGTTGTCTTGCTTTCACACGTGTAAGCTTTTGAAAATGCGCAAGAATACGTTCCCAGAGCTCGTAGGAATGAACGCATCCAAGAAAACGTGAAAGAATCGAAGGTGAAAGCGTGGATTGAAGCCACGTAATAAGCCACTGATCTTGCGTAATCCAGGTGCGATACGCAGGGTTCCCACGAGCAGCTGCACGATCTTCATCAGTTAGGTATTGATTCGGTATGTCACGAAGGTAAAGGTAGTTTTGAAGATTATCCGCGTTAACGAAAGGATCTACTTGTTGGCGCCAAAGTAGGAAATTCTTCTCATCAAGTTTTTCTGTGATTTTGAGTTGGAATGACATAGATGTTGTAGTTACCGGAGTCGCTGCCATGGATAGAACCGAAGCTCTGATACCATATTAAAGTGAGATATGAGAGAAAAGAGAGAAAGCTAAAAGAGAGAATAGAGAAACTGATTCTATTGTTATTGAATAGGAATGGAGCATGATGCTCTATTTATACAAGAGGAGTTGAATCATTCAAGCTCTACATTTAAGCAAAACTATTCTTATTCTATTAAATTAAGGCTAGCCTTAATTATTCTATAGTGCTGATTTTTCATATCCTACGACATAACTCTAATAGCTAGGAATGTTTCCTCCTAGATACCTATATGTGAAAGTATGCCTTAGTACAAGGTGTACCCCATTGAAAATGTAAAGGGTACATAAGTGATTCTCTTTCATTACCTTTGATAGAATATTTTCAAAAGAATGAATGATTAAAATCAACACTGTCAATTTTTAATGACAACTGTCCGTGTTTTTTTTATTATAATCTGATGTCGATATAGAAGGACAAGGAACATTGATAATCTCTTTTTTATGGTGAACAACTTAGATGCTGCTGCCTGTAAAATACCGACAGCTCTTCTCTATAACTATTGAATTTTTCTTAGGCTTCAATTAGGTTGTTTTGGAAACCATAATGCCATGTTTATCTGATTTACCAATAAAGGTTAAAATGATTCTTTAGGTGCCTATACTATTTGGGAAAATTAAGTCCGTTATTTTGAATGCTTGTAATGGCATCCTTAGATTAGAAATTTATATTTAGGTCCCTATAATACAAACATCGAAGATACCCAAATTTAGAATACTTCACTAGATGATTGGAAATATTAGTTTAGATAGAATTAAGAATGGTCGCATTGGAGAGAGCTGAGGTAGCACCTATTGTAGAAATATGGTTGGATCTTAACATAAATGATTTTGGCTTTTGTAGAGGAGGCGTGTAGATTCCACAGTAAAGAAGGTAGATCAGGTGCAAGGTAGCCCAATCATTAGAGGCAGAGGAATGGCATAAAAAATCATAGGAGGTGAAACTATTTAGAAAAACCGAGGTCAATTGTTTTGCTATAGATATGATTTATGGCAGAATATTATGGATCTATGTAGCCGACTCTGCTCAGTGGGATAAGGTTTGATTGTTGTTGTCGTTATTTTTTATGGCACTCGCTTGTTCTGGAGGATTTCTTGTTCTCCATTATCTTTGTAGTTCACACTCTTCGTATCAATATAAGTCATCTTTTGCATAAAAAACGGTTTGTTAATTTTACCATCTTAACTTAATATTATGATTAAAAGTGGTTAACTGCAAATTATGTCATATGCATCTAGTTGTATTCTGATCATTTTCTTCTCATTTGATAGATTTTCCGCATGAAGTCCTTGGCATGCCAGCTTTATCTCCTACAATGGTGAGCTTGGGGAAACAGATAGTTTTTTCTCCCTTTTCTGACCTCTTCTCTTTTATGACTTTAATGGAATTTTGTCTTCTTCTCTTGGTTTCAGACCCAAGGTAATATTGCAAAATGGAGAAAAAAAGAAGGGGATAAGGTAGGTCAGTTCGAAATTCTTGAGTTTTGATTGTTGCCGATCATACTTCTGTTTGCTTTGATACTCTTATTTCGGAAATTGACTTCTTTGAATGGACTAATCATTTTCTCATTGCTACTGTTTAATCTTACAGATAGCAGTGGGTGATATACTATGTGAAATTGAAACTGATAAAGCTACACTTGAATTTGAAAGTCTTGAAGAAGGGTATTTTTTTCTTCCAAAGTTCTAGATGATCTTTAATTTAAAATTTATAAACTTCAATTTCTTACTGTTTAAATTGTAAAGCAACTTGAGTGTTAGTCCTGTTAAAGTTCAACATATCCGCCAACAAAAAACAGTTCAACATCCGTCAATAAAAGAAACAGTTCAACATATCTCAGCTGGGCATTTTAGCAACTCGAAGGTTGCTCATGATATGCGTATCATAGTTCTTCTTGGTAATACAATTGTTGATGGTGACATGATTGATCCTTTTCATAGATTATATCTAGGGGATTAGGGTTTCTCTGAAGTTGTTTCGAAGTCCAAAATTTAAAAATTGAAAAAGCTGGAACGCAAAAAAGTTTACAATACTCGTGCCTGCCAGGGCTGAAACTCTTGTTGACAATAGGGCTGGAACTCAATAATCTTCGATATAGTTTTTCCCTTTTTTCCGCTTTATTTGTTTCTTTTCCATTTTTCCTGGGTTAGGTTTTTGTCCCTCCAAGTTTTTTGTTCTTTTACCTTTATTTTCATCTATTTTGATATTATGATTCAAAAGACTAAGCATTAACACTTGTTCATACTAATACTAGACTCCTAGTTGGTAGCATTAATTGAAACTAAAACATTATATTCTGTGGCAAAGATCATACTCTAAGATTACATGATGCTATATGACCTTCACAATACTCATCTAACAGATAAGAATGATCATGCATGGAGAAAACTATCCATGAATTGTAGCCACGCGACTGTCTTCGGTACTTTATATGCGGTAGACATGCATGTGTCTGTTATAGAAAAAATAGTGTATCTGATTTCTTTCTCTTTTTTGCTTCTCATTTTTATTTTGTTATACCTATGTGAGCCTTCTATTATATCTGGTTCACTATAATGGAACTAACTTTGACCCTAGAGAATATCATATAAAACATGCAAGTTTTAGTGCACAGTTAAAATGTGTTATAGTGATTGGATGGTTCATGCAGATTTCTGGCTAAGATATTGGTACCTGATGGTTCAAAGGATGTGCCAGTTGGACAACCGATTGCAATAACAGTAAGTCAAACCACTATTAAGTTCCAACGCTTGTATTGTTATTTGTTACTGTTATATAGATGCCATAGTAATGTTTACTTCCAACATAATTTGATTCTGCTGATGAAAGTAGCTTTTATAGACAAAAAAACTAATATTGTAATTTGTTCATCCTTCAACATTTCTTTAGTTCACTGAGTTTATTTATTCCCTTTTAAAAAAATTGACTCAACAATTGTTTTCACTGTGAATGTGCACCTTTATGCTTCTTAAGCTGCTAATGAGAACTTCACAATTTATCAGTTGCCCATTTCATCTGAAACATGATTTGCTTTTACTTATCTGTCTTCTCAAATTTAATAAAATTGTGTCATCCGCTCACTATTCCTGGCTTAAATAACAAGCCCCTTTTTATATTATACTTGCAATAGGAGGTTCATTCCAGTTTCTATTTGTTTAATGAAATAATTTGAACTTTAAAGATTGTGGTTTTGGTAAATATAAAATCTAACAACTTTGTCCCCCCTATTTAATTGTTAACTTCATGATGATTCTAACCTACAATTTTTGGAGTTCAAGTGATATTTGTATCCTAAATATTTGATATGTAAGCTCTAACGATGCCTTGACAAGGTTGAGGAGGAAAGTGACATTCAAAATGTCTCTGCTTCTGTGGGGGATGAGAGCAAGGTTGAAGAGAAGAAACCAACAAATCAGGATGTTGTGGATGAGGAAAGTAAACCAGAAGCAACTTCTACAATTGATACGTCAGATCTTCCACCCCACGAAATTCTCGGAATGCCTGCTTTGTCCCCAACAATGGTAATATTATTTTGATGCTACTTGTAACCATTTCCACCATAAATTTCTTTCCATCCATGAAATGATTTTCAAACTTTTTCTGCACAGAACCAAGGAAACATTGCTAAATGGAATAAAAAAGAAGGAGACAAGGTTAGTTATGTTTTTAACACAAGATCTCAATTGAAATTTCCCTTTTAATGTATTTTTGAATATTTTAAAATGAGAAGAATGTGAGTAAGTCATTAGCATTCGTTTTATTTGTTGTCAGCCATGAGTTAACATCTATTATCTAACAGATTGAAGTGGGTGACATATTATGTGAGATAGAGACAGACAAAGCTACCCTTGAATTTGAAAGTCTTGAAGAGGGGTAAATATCTTTCCTTATACTAAAAGGCATTCATTATGTTTGGTATAGTTGCCTTGCTTTGCAACATGTTGTGTTATTAGACATTTTTTAGGCCACACTGTTGCATCTTAAATAATGTTTTCGCACGTAATAAAGACTTGCGACATATAATATTGATTTTAAACATATTTGTTGCATGCATGATACCTTACCGAAGTGTTTAGAGACATGCCAATTAGTAATCAGTTTCCTTCAAGAAAGTTTGAAGAAACCTAGGAATGGTATCTCTTTCGTTGTTGCAATTTTTTGTAGAATGTGATCGCTTTCTTTTTAATCTGGCTAATTACAATGTCAAATTACTAACCGATTTATTAACACAAAGCTGGCATAGGCATTCTATTTGGTCTACTTTGCAGACAATAACTATTTGTCCATTTTCTTTCTTCTTCCCAATAAAGTTTCACCATTTGGCTGACTAATTTATGTCTGACATTGGGGGAGACTAGGTACCTAGCTAAGATAGTTGCACCAGAAGGCACAAAAGAAGTGGCAGTCGGACAGCCTATTGCAATAACAGTAAGTATGACAGTTCTTTGTAACTTCTTCTTCCAACACTTTGTGAGGTTTGAGGTCTAACGATCTGACATCTACTTTTGAAATACAAAAAATCTCCAATGATGTTCAGTAAATTTATTGGTTGGCTTACCAAATTGTTACCGTTTGCTTTTGCCTTGAAAAGCACCGGGTGTATGAAATACTTACGCTTCCTGCCATTCCTCTAGGTTGAAGATGCAGGTGATATTGAAGCTGTAAAGAATTCTTTTAGCAGCAGCTCAGTAAACCAAAAGGAGAAGGCACCCCAATCCAGCACTAAAAGTGAGGTCAAAACTCACAAAAACAATGCCCTACGAATCAGTCCAGCTGCAAAGTTGCTAATTACAGAATATGGATTGGATGCATCAACATTGAACGCAACTGGTCATCATAGCACCCTACTGAAAAGTGATGTTCTTTCTGCAATTAAATCAGGAAAATTGTCTCCAAAACCTGCTTCATCTAAAGCAAAGGCACCATCATCTCAAAGTCATCAAGCTGTGGCTTCACAAGAGTCAAAGTCTGACTTAAAGCAGTCAGATGCTTATGAAGATTTTCCTAATAGTCAAATTCGCAAGGTAGGACCATCAAAAATTCAGTTAAATATGAAAAAAAGCTTCTTCAATTCTTTCACAGAATATGTTGCATGGTAATGAGAGTTATTTTTGTCAAAGAAGAATATATGAAAGTTCAAAAGGGATTCAACCACTCAGGGAAGACATTGTTTGGTGTCTATGGTTGGGAGTTGAGTGCTCAAATCTTATGGAAAATATTTGTTATTAGACCTAATATGGGTTAGAATTGTTTTTGTCGCCTCTATATAGTGCATTCTGCATATTGGTGATATTTTTGTTTGAGCGTTTCTAATTACATCTCTTCTGCCTGAATACTTAGGAAAATTGATAATCAAATGACTAAATTTCAAATTCTGCTTCCTTCCACTAATCCCATCAATGTATATGATTTGCCTGTATGTTTTTGACTGTTTTGTAGGTGATTGCCAAGAGATTATTGGAATCTAAAATAAATACACCACACTTATATTTATCATCAGGTTTTAATCCCCTAATGCTCTACATATTATTGAAAACTACTCTATTTGGTACTAACCAATTCATATAATATTTTATTGGAATGTGACAGATGTTACACTGGATCCTCTTCTTTCCCTTAGAAAGGATCTTATAGGTATTACTGATATTATTTTTTTATTGACACATGTTAGATGATATGCTCGTGGTTCCGGTACACCTGCAATCCAATATAATCTTTTATTTGCTCCTTGATTGCAGAGCAGTATGACGTAAAAGTTTCAGTGAATGACATTATTATCAAAGTTGTAGCGGCTGCTCTCAAAAATGTACCAGAAGCAAATGGTAAGCAATTTCCTCTTATTGTTCTAGCCATGTTGGAGATAAGTCTCTTGTGGTAGAAGTAGAACATAGAAAGGCTTAATGGCCTTATACTTGCTCCTATAGTTTGGAACAATTAGAGTTCAATTGTAGGATCATACTGGCAATCAAGCTTGAGTACATGCAAGACAAGGAGATAGATAGTGTGGCTAACAATGAAGGTTGCTATAGTAAAAAAAAAGTAGGATGAACACAGATGACACCAAATTACAAAACTTCTTACTTTTTAAACTTAATAGAAGAATAAGAATGAATTAGGTCATAGGGAGTTGTACTGGCGAGTGCCATGATGAAATCAGATTTTCTTGAATCCCCCGAAACAGCGAAAAGTTAACTTTAAGGATTTTCTGGAAAAGGAAGGAACATTATATTTTACTGATAAAAGGTTCTTAAGATATACTAATAAGTATCAAATACAAAGCATTTACATTTATAGTTGTTGGAAGTTGCCTTAATTGCATGCCACTTCCAGCTGCCTTAATTGCATCAGCTTTAAACCGCCTTTATTGCATCCTCCAGCACTTTATTTGTGCTAGATATGGTCTAAGTAGTGCTTAAGGCTTGAGAGTTCCTCATCTTACAAGCCGGTTTTGTGAGGGTTAGTTAGGTCTTATGCCTCAATTCTCATTAAAATAATAATATAGGCCAGACATAACTAACATGAGTAACCTAACCCAATAAGCTTAATAAAACAACTGCCAACTAAACATGAATTACCTAGTAATCTAACAGGCTAAATTCAGACATCCATTGTTTGTTTTACCACAGGCCATATCAGTGTTACCAAATATCAGCAACTGCGGCGCTATGGCGGATATGCATGGTGGTTTTTGGGCTTGCCGCAATGGTAAATATTGGTCAATATTGCAGGTTTTTCCGCCATAATCCGCTATAACGCCGCCGCAAAATGTATGGCGGGATTTTGACTCTCTGCCATGGACAACACTGAAACACTGGGCTAAATACAGGTTTCAAAATATTGTAAATTAGATATATATAACCGAAAGTGCTCAATACTTGATTGTGTTTTATGTCTTGGTTCATTTTTTATGGGTCTTTGTTATTTCTACAATTTCCATGCCTATTCTTAAAACTGAATTTTTCCCTATTGAAGTCGCTAATGCTTAAATCTAACTTATATTATGGCAGCATACTGGAGTGATGAGAAGGGTGAAGTCATCTTATGCGATTCTGTTGACATATCAATAGCAGTTGCCACAGAAAAGGTAATAGATGTTGTTTAACAATCATTATCATTTTACAAAGTGCTCAAACTTTTTATGTGGCTATAGGGCTTGATGACTCCAATATTAAAAAATGCCGATCACAAGACAATATCTGCCATCTCTTCAGAGGTAATTTTTTAGGACTCACTGTTTGTGTTTAGCCATTTATATTTGAAATAAATTAAAATATTGGATAGTAGGGTTGTTCTTTGCTCTTAATAAAACTTTAATTCATTATTGGTATTTTAGGTCAAGGAACTGGCTGCAAAAGCACGTGCAGGCAAGTTGAAGCCTCAAGAGTTCCAAGGGGGGACTTTTAGGTGAGTTTTTTTTACAATATACATAGATTGTCATGCAAGCTAGAAAATTACCTATTATCATCTTTTTTTTTTTTTTTTGCCAAAACTAATAACTCTGAGTTTTGTACAACACCTTGCAGCATTTCAAACTTAGGAATGTATCCCGTGGATAAATTCTGTGCAATTATAAACCCCCCACAGGTTCTCTCTCTCTCTCTCTCTCTATATATATATATATATATATATATATATTCTCACACACACACAGCCCGACATTTACAACATCTAATTTGCTGGACTATCTAGATGTTTAATTGATTAACTTTGTATTAGGAATGTTGGCAGTTAAGAGCCAATAAACAAAAACAAGACACTGTTACATATACAATGTAATGTTAAAGAGAATGTTGGGTAGCTCCCATTATTGAAAATATAACCGGGATTGCCTCCTTAGTAAATTAATGAATATATAGGAGGTTTAATAAAAGTAAGACTTCTTTTCTTAGGCTTTGTTTGGGAGTTTGGAGGGGAAGGGAAGGATTTTGGGAGGAGATGATTATGGAGAAAAATAGATAAATCTTAAACTATTTTTAAAAGAGCTTTTGTTTAAATGATAACTGAATACATTATAATAATATCTTGTTAAAATTTAGACTATTTTAATAACATAGATTAAATTTAGAGAGTTTATCTAACCCCTCTGAATCCCTCCGAAATAATTTTTAGTTCCCCCAAATTAGTGGGAATTGAGTTATGAACAAAAATAAACCGTCTCCTCTCAAATCTCTCAATTATTTCCACTTCATCCTTTCTTGTTTTTAAAGCTTTCTTTCCCCTCCAAACTTCTAAACAAAGCCTTAATCGATAAATTTCTATGACATTATGTTACATTTTGCTTATGATCTCAGTTGATTTCAACTATTCTTTTATTTCCAATGTTTTTTCACTTGGCTATTTGCTATTTCAACAAAGGAGCTAACTATCATGGTGAACCAAGGATGCTTTTCACCTAATTTGATTTTATTCAATATAAAGAAAGGAAATAATAACTGAAGATTTTGGTTTTTCTTTTTATATCTTAATAGTCACTTCGTCGCAGACCTTTCATGAAATTATTCCTGTTTGACTTATTTCCTTATTTTGTAATCCTATCTCGAAAGTTGTTTCATTTCAGAATGCCTGTTTTATTAAATCTGAGAAACATTTACCCAAATTGCAATCCCCTTTGGGGCCTGTATTTTAAAATGATCAAAGTGTTCTGTTGCTTTGGATTAATATATCTCTCTATTAATTTGGATATCATGTGATGCAGGCTTGCATTCTTGCTGTAGGGAGAGGCAACAAAGTTGTGGAACCAGTAATTGATGCTGATGGTATATATTTATAGATGTTCTTTAAGCCACTTACTGCTTAAACTTGAAGTTTGTTTTGACATCGGTTTTCATTTGCTACTAGGAATTGAGAAGCCATCAGTTGCCACTAAATTGAACTTAACATTATCTGCCGATCATCGCGTCTTCGATGGCAAAGTTGGAGGTATGTGTAATTAAAATACTTACTTTAATTAGCCAATGGAAAGTATAAGTATGGTGTTTGATTTTGTGGTTTAACTCAAATTTGCAGGTGCATTTCTCTCTGCTCTGAAGTCAAACTTCAGTGATATAAAACGACTTCTTTTATAATGACATACACCAAACTTTCCTGGTGTTTGATTATTGTGCTTCTCATGACAAATCATGTTGATTAACCACAACATGGCTTGGAGTTGCATAACATAATCATTTTTGTGCATTTTATTTATACCTTCATGGGAAACGGCTTTTTACCTTTGTCGGTTTTTGTAAAATAATATATTGGGTGTCATTACCCATATCTTGAGGAAATACCCATCACCAATGTACCATCTAACAATAGGCTTCCAACATATATGAGATTCCAGGATGTTGGTTATTTTGTTAATTAGGCAGTTTTTTTGCCTTTTGATATTTTTAATGATTTTGTATGAACAGTTTTGTATAGACTGAATAAATATCAACATTATTTTGATGAATAAAAGTTACATTCATGTGCTGCATGTCCTACCTAGGGTACTATTTGCTCCTTCTGAGCGTTTTTAATGTCCATCTTAGTTTTTGTACCTGGACTACTTTTAGAAATTTAGATTTGGCCTCCCATGGCTCGATTCTCTACCTCTTTCCCTAAGTTAGAATGGGGTTGTTCTTCACACCGTGGTGAAGAGTCACAGTTCTAAAATTCAAAATTGTCCTTTAATCCGGTAGTATACTTCCGTATGCATCTAAAATATGCGACATTACTTTGTGAGTGCTATTCATCCCATTTTGTCAAAAATTAATCTGGAAGTGCATCTCTGATGAAAGGGTGAGTATGTGTGTGCAATTCCATTTTGGACACATTTTGAATTTATGCTAGTGTGTTTGTTTCATAATTCAAGGGAATACTTCGGAAGTTTACTTTTGGACTAACCTTAAGATAGTTAATTTTTATTCAAATTTGACTTTTTTAAGAAATCTTATATTTTATATTATTTATACTTTTATATTAACTATACATAATTGTTATTCAATTAAACCATACCTCATTAATCCATACATTGTTGACTGATCTAATTCAACCAGAATGCATATATTAATTCAATTAAAATTCATGACTGATCTAATTCAACCAGAATGCATATATTAATTCAATTAAAATTCATAATCATACATCATTGTTGACAAATTAAAAACCATAATCAAAATATAAGTAAAAGTGAATTATTGGGTATATATAGACTCTCGGTTCCTTCTTTGCCTCTTGTACTACAAGATATGCATGTAACACACCAACGTCATGATCTGTCTTAACTTGCTCATTCTCTAATATCTCTTGATGAGTTGGCCTAAGTGTCTCGTCCAATAGCCACAATACGCCGACATGCATGTAAGGACGTGACACTATGAAAAATCATTGGATGTAGTCGTATGTAACACTCCATGATTGAGGAGTTGACACACTTCGTGCTTATGCTATTACTACTTGATTATAGAAATCATCACACATCGCATTAACATCCTTGCGGACGACAGTCTGAGGAGCAGATATAGTCTCTTGGAGTTCAATTAAAATCCATAATCATACATCACTGTCGACAAGTTACAAACCATAATTAAAATACAAGTAAAATTGAATTGTTGGGTATATTTGATCCTCGGTTCTTTCTCTGTCGTCTATACTGCATGACATTTCGTGTCTCAACTACCATGGTCTCTATAGTCCCCCTCTTAAGAATCTCTCATCTATTTGTACTCACTCGCCAAATAGCCACAATACACTGACATGCAAGTAACACATCAACTTCATGATCTGCTTTAACCTTCTCCTTCTCTAATATCTCTTGATGAGACCGCATATGTGTCTCGTCCAATAACCACAATACACTGATATGCTTGTAAGGATATGCCACTCTGAAAACCATTTGAGTTGTCGTATGCAACACTCAATGGTTGAGGAGTTGACACACTTCATTCTTACACTAGTACTAGTTGATTATAAAAATCATCAAACATCACATCAACATCTTTGCGGACGACAGAAGGAGGAAAATACACGATGGAGTCTCTTGGAATACCATGTAGAAATACGAACTAACGCATGACTCACTTAGGAAGATGTGGATAACTCGGGCGTGACCCATAAGCTAACCAGTCAGAATAGAAAGTTATGTTATCCAAGGGTCGTGCCTGGTTGTGATCGTTATACATTGTGTATTGTATATCATTTGCTTTGATGTGGTCAATACACACTCGGAACGACTCAATCATCTAATTCCCATTGAGCGGGACAAAGGAGCAAACGCGTGGCCAAACCTAATTCTATTCATCTTCTAATGACTAGTCAGAGATGCCTGGAAAGTTAGAGATGATCCATGCTTAAAAATAGTTCAGATAAAATATCAGTAACGGTATAGCACAAACTTAATGATTTTTTGCAATTGAGTTTTATTGACTATGTCATGTTAATGCTTTTATGTTATAGTGAAGCATGTGTGACACTCAGGCCATGGAGTATTATTTAAATTAATTTGTTAATTATTGAGTTAGGGGTTTAAGTGTTACATCACATATTCCAACTTTAGATCAATGTGTTGATGTGGTAATCATGCCCATGTCCACATCCATATTTGTAACATTGAGGGGAAAACTAAGTAATTGAAAAGTTCACACTTGATCCACCACCCTTAAATTGACGGAATTGATCATTACACTTTATTGTAGCTCGATTTTTGTGGTCTTTAACTATTATATTTTTTCTACTTTCTGATTTCTTATTTTTTTCACGGTGAAGCTGGTTATGGAAGGGAAAATATAATAATATATCTTAAACTCACCCCGCTTTGCATGTTGTTATTTAACAGATGCCCACATGGTTTTGGGTTCTTCATTAGCTTATTTCAACTCTTGGATTAGTGCAAAATTTATTCTTTTTGATATTGATGGGGGTTTCTGTGATATGGGTCTGGGTATGAGATGAGTGTTGATTGATAGGTGATGTTGATGTTTTTGTGTTTTCTGTATTATCATAATTTTCTGATGTTTTTCTTAGATTTAGAAACCTAATTGTTGTTTTTTGTTTGGTGTGCTCGCAAAGATCTTACGACATTTTGCCTACGTACCCCCAAAAAGAGAATTGAGGGATCAGAGCATCATAGTTCCTCCTAAAAGGCTAGAGCTAGGAGGAATGGGTTGATTTGTATCCTGGTTAAAGCACAGGATGTTGATGCTCAAATGTTTGATTTGTGTCTTGATTAAAGCCCAAGATTGAAGCTGAAAAGTTTGTTTGTTTCCTGATCAAAGTCCAAGATTGAAGTTGAAAATAGTTGTTTGTAACTGGTTGGTTGATTGGTTGCTTGAATTGCATAACTCAAGGCATAAGCTGAATGGTATCTTGATTTGCATAACTTAAGAAAGGTTGCATGGGTATCCTGAATAGCATAACTCAAGGAGGACTGAATGGTTTACCTGAATTGCATAGCTCAAGACAGCTGAATGGGTTATCTTGATTTGTATAGCTCAAGAAAGGCTGGATATTTAACTTAGTTAGAGTCCAAGACTATGATTGTATTGTGGGAAATTATCTTAGTTAAAGTCCAAAACTATGACTGTTGAGAATGAATTATCTTAGTTAAAGTCCAAGACTATGACTGATGTTAGCTTAGTTAAAACCCAAGGCTATGATTGTAATGAAAGAATTAGCTTAATTAAATTCCAAAGTTATGACTGTAATGAAAGAATTATCTTAGTTAAAGTTCAAGGCTATGACTGTATTGAGTGTGTTGAACCTCTTTTAATATGTTTTTGATATGGTTTGAGTATTCTTAAGTTGTTTTATTAAGAATGAAGTTGGGTGTTACACTGGGAAGTAGAGACCCAAAATCCTGAGGGAGAAAGATTACAAATGTGTTTTACATTGTATTCTCTGTCATTAAGAAGTTTATTATTATCTTTGCTTTAGTATGAGGTGAAGAAAGATAATTTTTGCAAACAATTCTATTCCAAGCAAGCACAATAGTTTAAGAAAACAGCGAGAAATTAGAAAGATAAAAGATGGCTCAAAAGCCAATAATAGGGCTTAAACATAAGGATGCCTATAGAATTTGTTTTGTTGATTATTTATCTGATGATTTCATACACATAGTAGGACTTGGATAATGAAAAGCTGCCTACAACCTAGAAAGTAGTTCACCGGAGTGAAGCTCAGTCTAGTTGCTGGTGTATTAGATCTTTAGTCATAAAGATGAAAAAAGAAAAGGAGATAATATTTGTAAAAAAATGCTCATAAATCTCTGTTTAGGAGATTGGAAACTGTTTAAGAAACAATTGGTGGGTTCAGGACTTATACGAAAGCCTGCCGGAGTTTTAAAACAGACCGAAAAAAGTTTAAGACAAAAAGAATGAGTCCTAAACACAAATGATTCCTCATGACACATTTTGACAATTCATTTTAGAAAATAAATGGTTATGTGTAAAGACATTCACAGAAAAAGATTCACAAATGAAAACTTAATACGGTGAAAAAGGCGATCGCGCCGAGTTTTTCAAAATGGATCAGATGAACCCTAATGGTTTATTTTTCAAAAAGGGATGGGTCTTACACTCTAATAGAGACCCATGAGTGTGACAAAAGTCAAGTTGAGGGGATGAAAGTCAAAACCCTAATTTTGGAATATTTTGAATATTTATTTGAATAAAAATATTAAAATATTTGATAAATTTCAAACACTAACGAAAAACAAGTTGAAACCTTGGATCAATGTTTGAAAAATTATGTTTTATCCATGAGACAACTTGAATATCATTTATGTTTGAAAAATCAAGTGAAAGAATTGAATTTAAAAATGTTTAGAAACAAATAAAATTAATTTTTTAAGCAAATAATAAATATATTAAAAAAATATTTTTTTTATAGATTTTTTCATGGAATAAAATATTTAAACATGTTTTGAGAATTAATGAAAAAAGAATCATTTAAAAACTCAAAAGAATCAGCAAGTTATTAATTTTTGAATCAATTAACAAAATAATAGAAAATTTGAAATTTTGAAAAAGGCGCAAAAAACACTTGGGCAAGAACACACGCGAAGCAGTTTGTCCAGGATTCACAAAATCCATCGTATCTCATGGTATAGGCATCCATTTGAGATGATTTAAACATCAAAATCACTCGTTTTGATCCCACGAACTCAATGGTACCAATTAATTCCATTTATTTTGTGTGTGGAGTGAGAAATCAATGATGAACATTAAAGAACCCTAATTTAGCCTGAGCATCATGATATTTTACATGATGATGATTTTCTAAAATTGATTGAGGGGAGTCTCTTAGAATACGATTAGGCACATATGGCTAAAAGATAGTGCAAGGAAATATGCATGGATTATGATTTGGTCTAGTTTGAGGCTTACCTGAACTTGGAGCTGCAACTGGAGTTGTGATTTTGAGCTAGAGGTGTTACAGAGATGTTGTGATGATTTGGACAACATCCCTACACCATATGGAGTGTGTTTGAATACCTGGACTTGATTGCAAATGGCTGAATCAAGTTGTGGCCTTCAAGTAATAGAAACAAGGTTTCTTTGTGGTTTTGAAGTATGATTCTGGGTTGAAGGTGTTTCAGATGTGATCTAAGTGTTTGAACACCTCATAAACATCATATGTGATGTGTGTGAGTAATTGGTTTGAGCTTGTGCTAGATCAAACTCTAAAACCAGAAGTGGTTGCTCAAAATATTAGTTTTGAGTCTTTGAGAGCAAAGAAGAGAAAACTTAGTGATCATAGGCTTTGGTGTAATTTTTATGATGTATTTGAGTCTCTATTTTTAGGCAAACATGTTGATCAAACTTGGCCTCCAAGATTTGAAGTGAAAATATCACAATGGTGAGTCATGGTTTATGAAAAATATCTCTTACAAGTGAAATGATGATTTTGTGAAATAGCTCAGCTATGCAGTAGCAAAATTCACATTCCTCAGAAGTTTGATGCTTGGATTGTGTCCACCTATTGCTTGTTGAACAAGAGATCAAATAATATGCCTTTTGGAAGCTTTGTGGCCCTTGGATCAAAATGTATAATATTGAATTTTATGAATGTCATTTTGGTGAATTCCATGGTGCAATCATGAATTTGCATGTTTGATCAGGCTTGTAATAATTCGTTAGATGCTTAAATCTACTTGGCAATGTACTTTGACTCAAAAAATCAGATTTCACAAGTTTGTGAAAAAACTGTTCTTACAAAACAATTTTGGATGGTCACTTTGATCCATTATTTCTTCATGTACAAGCAAGATCTTTTCATGCTAATTGGTTCTTTGAATTGTTGGAAACATTTGCAACAACATTGGTTTTTAGAAAAAGGTTTGAATCAGCTTGGAACTTAGTGTAAAATCCCTCCAAGTTTTGATGTTTTACCGATTTTACACTTGGGCAGATTTTTTCCAAGTCTTGAAAATCAATTTTTTTTCTTGATTTTGATCCATCTTCAATTTGAAATCCATGAGGAATTGGAGTTTCTCCTAGTTGAATCATCTGTAGTTTGTTGCAATATCTTTCATTTGAGCTTTGGTTCACCAAAATCTGATACTTGGATCACAAGTTATGATGCTTGGAAGTAGGCCATTTGAACACTTTTTTCCATAACTTGAAATTTTTTCTAAGTTTCAAAGGTTGTCCCTTTTATAAGTTATCTTCAAATTTTTGATTTTTTGTGATCAAATGCATTCATAGACCATATATTCTTGAAATATAGATCATGAGGATCATTTTGGGTAAAAAAGTCAAACTTTGACTTTTTGGCCCAAATTGAAATTACATTGGATACCCCTGGATTTTTGATTTTTTGACTGGACATCCTCTGAGGTATTTTAACCTTATGAATGAAATTCCATGATGTATATGAGGTATTTAAACTACTACCTATGGTATAGGCTCTTGTTTAGATGAAAATCTTGACTTTTGGTCCCCCGATTAGTCAGAAACCCTAATTTGGGCATTGTGAACCATAATCTTGTAGTATTTGATCTCTGAACCTTTTGTACTTGTAAATGGCTTGTCATGGTCATGCCAACATTCTTGTTGATATGTGGAAGCCTTGGCTCCTTTTTCCCATGAAAAATTTCATCTGGAGGGCTCAGATGACTGAAACCCTAATTGGTGATTGTGATGGCTCGGGGCCCATATCACTAAAACTTTTGTACAATTCTTGAAAGATTTTCTATCACTTGAGATTCCTTAATCCTTTGATTGATGATTGAAAGGTTGAAAATATTATGTATTGATGATTGGTCATTTTCATGAATCCTCTGAAGGACTCAGGAATCCTGATCCATTACGGGGATACTGTTCAAACCAGTCTGGCACAATCATTTGGTCAATAGATTTCTTCTAAAGATGTACATATCTTATGGTCAAAGTTTAAGGTATGACACTTATGTCTTACTCACACACCCGAAGAAATTCCAAAAATACTCCTAGATTCATGATTTTAAAATCTGGACGCGATAAATACATACTAAAAGCTATGAAACACGCCAAAGCAAAAGTTAAAAAGGCAGGTGATCGTACCTGGAGATCAGGATCCGATATGGCTGGCATCGAGCGTTGCTGAAGGAAGGTTGGTGAGGAGAAGAGGGGGTGTACCTGAAAGGCACTACGATGCTAAAGTAAGACATTGAGCAAAAAGCGTGCAAGTACGAGAATTAAGGTGAGAGAATTGAATACCTGGCCCTCTCCTCTGAGAGGGTTTATATACTGTCGTTAGTGGATGGTTATTGGTTCAAACTGTTTGAAGCGGATCGCGGAATCCGCACGAATAGGTAACGGTCAAAACTAGCCATTAGGGGATTTCATTCTGGTCGGTATGGCCTTGGTCGACAAGGATCCTTATCCTCGGCATGGTGCTCGACGTCGAGCGTGTCAGCTTGTCACTTTGCCTGGCCCAACTCTGGGAGTTGGGCTTGCCCAGAACAGGAGCCCCCCAAGTCGTTGCTTCTACGAAGGAGCGATGACTTAGTGATGGTTTTCTGTCTAAGGCGTACGCAGTGCGTCTGGTGTTTTTCGTGCACGGATCAGGGAGTGATCGTTCGATGACCCACGACAAGTGGGCAGTTGTTTGGTCGCTCGACGAATGGGGAATATGAAACAAAAAGTTGGTGTGTCTGGGAATTTGCGCCTATTTAATGTTCTGACGGCTAGCCTAGGGGCTAGAGCGTAGGTAATCATTGCCTAGGGGTAGGGGTCACACGTTTCTGCACGTGTCCCCTTCCCTATAAATAGGAACCCAAGGCATTCTGTAAGCTTTTTCGTTTCACCTTCTTCTCCACTGTACTGCTCGTAGATTAGCCACTGTTCTCAGCCGTCGACCACCGCTTTCATCTGTCGACCACCGCGTTCCAAGCTAACTTCTTCTGCAATGGCCTCCCAAGCTCTAGGTACGGCTCTTTTTTGCGTTTTTCTTAGTCATAGGCTTGATATTTTAGCAATGCATGTGGCATAGGATAGATTTTCCGGTAGTTTAGGCTTAGAATAAGCAGATTAGAGACTTTCTGTCGTCGTTGCTCGTCGCTTACGAACCCTAATTTGTGGTCGGCGATGGTCCTGGTCGACTTTGACCTAGGACCTAATAAGTATCTAGGATTTGATCGTATCCTCGCTGTCTTCGGGCGCTGGACATTGCCTTGAGCGATGGTTAACCGAGGGCTATGGCTCGGGACCTCACTCCCGGGTTGATACGCGCCCTTTCACTTGTTGAGCGGTGGAAGGGTGGATTTGATATTCTAATCGAATTCACTGACGCCTTTCCTCTGCTTTTCAGGTGAAAATTCGCTTATTGACCCGCTCGACATTTCCTTGGAGGAGGTGTCCTCGGAAGATTCTAGTTCTTCCGCATCTGTTCCTTCTGACTCCGGAAGCTCGTCGGGCGAATCAGACGCGACCACGACGGAGGACGGGGCCCTTGATTCGGGAGAGACGACTGATGCCCCTCGAGGTCTGGAAAAAATAATCGCGCCCGAAGAATGGGTAGTGGAAGACCTGCTTGATAAGGTGTCGTCCTTCTCGAGGCCTCGTGCGGAGCCTCTGCCTACTGTTGGCGATCCGGGGGATTGGGTCGTCACCTGCCCGGGGGATGATGACCGGATATTTTCAGATTTTGGCGGCTGGAAGTTTTCGATGTACGAGTACGCGACATCGATCCTAGGGGTAACCTTGCCCTTCAGTGATCTGGTTTATGTGGTGCTCGGGCACTTGGGTGTAGCCCCGTCTCAGCTGCACCCCAACGCTTATGCGTTCCTGAGAGCGTTCGAGGTGACGTGCGCCCATCTGGGTGTTGGGGCCACGCTTCCTCTGTTCTTTCGCTTGTTCTCGCTGCAGCGCCAAGTAGGGCGGGGACCGACCGGAAGGGATTTATTTCCTTCAAACAGCGGACCAAGATCTTTAAAGCTCACTCGGAATCTATCCGGGCTTTCAAGACAGATTACTTATTAGTGAAGCCGGCGAGCGAGGAAGCCGTGAGAGCACTGAGTTTCCTGGGGGTAGATACCGACGAAAATGATGAGCCCAGACTCGATGACCGAGGGCAGGTGATTCCGAGGAGGCTCTGGCTGTTTCCCTTCTCATGGAATTACTCTTACTACGGACGCCCGGTTAGTGAGTTTGTCCAAGTAGGGGATTCTCTTAACGAGGACGATGCAGCTAGCTTCGAGGAGTTTCAGAAGTTGGTAGCCTCTTTTACTCCGACCCCTCTGCTGGACGGGGAGGGTAATATAATGCTGCATCAGGACGGGGGAGAGGCTGTGGAGCATCCTTTGATAGACGTCACAGATCTCCTAGCGTGTAACACCGGGCAAGAAGTGTCCGAGTTCTTTGGTATTTGTTTTTATTTCTGTTTGTTATTATGTTTTAATAATTTTGGGCGTTCGTGACTAATTTTGTATTCTTTTTCTTTGTAGGCTCCATGTCGAACCCCTTAGACAAAATCCAAGAGCGACTGCGCCAAAAACAAAAGAAGAGGTCGCAGGTTGTTCAAACCAAGCTGACCGAAACGAGCGGCTCAGGGTCGGGGCCCCTGGTCCAAGGGTCTCCGAGTGCGTCTACTGGCTCGCTCATGAAGAGGCATAAATCTGCAGCAACCGTGGATTTGACGGTCAATGCTCCCCCCAAACCGAAACATGTGTTTCCGCCTTACTTCGTGAAGCGAAACTATTTCGAAGGGACGAGCATGGAGGTCGACCGGGAAGACTCTTTGTTTGTTGAGGCAATGGATTGCCCTGCCCGACGTCTATCTCTAGCCCAGGACGCGAGCGCAGTTATGCGGGTATTGTCTATGGCCTGGCTGACGGCCGAAGGGAACCCTGGGCAGGAAAGGGAGGTGACAAAGCTGAAAGAGCTCCTGGCCGCTGCCGAAGGAAAGCTGGCTACGGCCTCTAAGGAAGCTGCTGCCTCTGCTAAGGAGCTGACCGATCGGGAGAACATTATCGCCAAGCTGGAGGTCGATAAGAGGAAGGCCTTGGACCAGAGCAAAAAGCTTAAGGACGCCTTTTGCCCAAGGAGGATGAGGATGCCGACACCAAGGGTTCGGTGACCAGGGCCCAGTTTCTTGCTCGGATCGACCAGGATATGGAAGATCTGAACTCGTCGACTGAGCTCAATTTCCAAAACGCTGTAGACCAGATACGAGCCCTTCATCCTAAGTTGGCTCTGGATACCGGCCGCATCAGCTATCTCTACAAAGTCGAGGATGGTCAGATAGTGGTCCCCGCAGACTTGATCGTGGAGGACTCCCAGCCCGGGGTGATTGCTCAGCCTGACCAACCAGAGATGCAGCCGCCTCAGAGCGAAGGTCAACCTGGTACTCCAGAAGGGGAGGGGAATTAGTCTGGCCTGCGCGCCGTAACTTTGTAATTTACTATGCCTTTTGTTTTGCTCGGGGACGTTGATGGGACGCGAAGACGCGATATGTGTCTAGCGGTATCTGAACTGCAAGCGCACAACCTATCGAAGTAATATAAAAGATTGTCGATCCCACAGGGACTTTATGATTACCTAGTGCTAGAGGTCTACTAGTTTAGCTAAGATGGATGTTTGTCACGATTTTGTTTTTAAGAATTAAAGACGGGAATTTTAGTTTTAATTAAATAATAAGAAGGCGGTCGGTATGTAATTATGTTAACCTAGGCGGGTCAATCTAACCTAAGCTTATAAGGATGGTTCACTTAATATATTCTGTAGAGGTTATCAGTTTAAATATCTTTAACTCACACTCTCGTGGTCTTATCTCAGATCTTACTCCTAAAGCCCTATGCCTGCTCTCGCTAGCCCATAAGTGTTTAGAAGATAATTTTTGGAAACTTAATAAGTCTAATTCATTTTAAAGCGCTCTCGCTGTATTTAAATTAAATGCCTAACTTTAGCTATCCGGTTAAAATCTCACACTCTCGTGGTCTCGACCTAACCTATTACACTTTCCTTACTCTCGTAACAAAAAGATTAATTTTTATAATAAAAAGTCACAGCCAAAATTTTAAGTTCTTAATTGTTTTAGCTTAGATTCGATTTTACCGATTTAGTTTATTTTAATTACATACCGCCTAAATTAATTAGCTACTCATATTTGTTGTACCAGACAGATGCAGAAACAGATGAACATGAATTAAAACATGCATTATAAAATAATAAAAATAAATTCTTAACATAAATACTTAAATTAATATAAATGCGAAATTATTAAAAACCTGAATAATAAAAATTGTAAAACTCCTTCCACAGTCTGGCAAGCTCGGAGTGCGAACCGGAATCGAAAATAAAATTTAAACGAAATTTTGAAGGCTTGAAAGAAAATAAATAATAACAATTTCCTAATGTTGGAAATTGTTATTTAATTTGGTTGGGATATAGAAATTAAAACAAGAACAAGAGCAATTGCTGGAAAAAATAATAAAATAGGGTGCAACAAAAATACGGCAGAGCTTCCGCGAAAGTCTAGAATAATAACTCTGTAGTTTGTAATTCGTAATCAAGCTATTAAAAGAAAAATAATTTGGGCTTGGCAGTTGAAATCCATGCGTAGGCTTCGTTGTTGAAGAGAGAATCCAGGAGAAAATGTGTTACTGAGTCTGCGGAATAATAGGAACTGTTTTTGACTTCACGTTGCACGTTTCATGACTAATTCATTCCAAGTAAACCTATTTTCCCTTTGTCACGTTCGTGACAAAGGCGTCACGTTCATTTTCTTCATTTAAGGCGCATCACGGTCGTGACAGCTTGGTAACGATCGTGAGTGATCCAGTTAGCGCGTCACAGTCGTGACAACTTGGTGACGATCGTGGCTATTACAAATTATGCAGCATTTGCAGAATTCCTTTCTTCTTCTTCTTTTCATGCTTGTTTTTGTTCATTTCACCTTTGGCTCATGATTTAGCTCTATAATTGTTATACCTGCAAAATGACATAGAAAACTCGAAGAATCGGGTGTTAATACGATAAATGTGCGATAAAACGGTATTGAAACATAATAATAAAACGATACAATTTCTCGTTATCAAACTTCCCCAAACTTAAACCTTTGCTTGTCCTCAAGCAAATAGTCGGTTGAAAAATTATCGGACAGTTTCCATCGATGCATACACATAACAAACCATACGAGGAATCGTTTTGCTAGATAAACCGGTACTAGAATAAAACACTAACGATACACTAATGACACAAGCAACAAGCTAATTCGTCAACTTCCCGTTAAACGAAACATTCGATAATTGTGTTGCGATTCTACCTAGAGTCTTTCGATCTTATTTCACCCAGTTTCATTCTAGCGCAATCACATTAAGCCCTTTGCCTTAGCACGCACGTAGTGGAGTAGCCGGTTAGTGACTTTGATCCTTTATAAGCACGGGGTCTGGTACACGAATGTGGCAACCCTATATATCATCCAAATTGGAGGTTGTGGGGGATCGAGCCGTAGCACGCCCTACCAAGTTCAGAACCAGGTACCTCTGAACCAACCCGCAATGGACTCCTTCTCATATTTCTCGTTTTTTATATGCGACCGTGTACTTTGGTGCAATTTCTTTTTACTGGCATCGAGATATGAAGGATCATTATAGATTAGGCATCAAACACTTATGTTCATCGGCTCCCCACGTGGTTTGTGTTCAGACGGTGCTGACTACTAGTATAAACTATTAGGGGTTGCTTTAGAACTGAAACCTAAGGTGTAGTCGTAACAATTATCGGAACAGAATGCTTAAGTAGGAAGTCTAAGGTGTCAAGACTGTATTGATCTTGTTAGATCTTTCTTAGCTTCCTAACTACGATTTCATAGGTAAGTCGGGTAATGCGAAGATAAAACAAAAATTTTTGGTATGGCTAAATAAACGGGGAAAATTTGAAACTGAAGAAATAGCACAAATATTACTTTGTTTAATTGAAATACGGAAAGGGAAATACAACGAAATGGAAAATGCGGAAAGGGAAATGCGAAAAAAAGGAAAGGTATCTCTCCCACACTATATCAGACATTGTCCTTAATGTTGTGATATAATAGCGGGGAAAATACAATACAAAAATCAGAAATGCGAAAAACTAAAACATAAACATAAACTAAGGCTGCTGACGACCACGACCTCGGCTTCTGGTGCGGGAGCGTCTGGTTGGAGTCGCTTCTGGATCAGAACCGGTGGTGGTGAAAGCAGTGATATCAATACGCAAGGCCTCTAGCTCGCTAAAAATATCTCCAAGCTTCTCATCTGTCGTCCTCTGGTTACTGGCAACAGCTGAAAGTAGGGCATCATATTGCTCTTTTTGCCTTCGCTCAAGTGCGGCATTCATCTGATTCTGCTGATGAATGGCATGAAGGACGTCTTCAAGTGTGATGTCGGGTACAGGTGGCTGTCTGGTGGAGGACTCAGGGATGTCCTGTACTGGCTCAGCAACATCCATGGTATCCTGCATCTCGTCCACTGGTGCATCGGTCTGCTCATCAATAATGGGAACGTGGCCTGCAGCATCCGGTAAAGCAAATAGCCAATTGGCTCGGTTGGACGGATCGATGCGGTCACGGCAAGGCAAGGTGATGTGATGATAAACGGTGCCTTGGATAACATGGTTGAACCTGCCATCCTCTCTCTGAGATATCAAATGGGCGGACCTGCAATAGTTCTTTGTAAGCAACTCTGCGACTCTGCGAGGTAAATGAATAATCTGGTCACCAAGCTCCAGCTGAATGGCAAGGGTGGTAACAATCCCGCCAATGTAGAAGATGGTTGCGCCTCGATGCGCTACAGACTGGATATGGGATAAAAGGAACGGGGCAGCATTGATGCGTTCCTCATTTAAGGCACAATGCAAGAACAAGAGCTCCTTGGAGTTAAGCTTGTGATTTCTCTCTCTTGCAAAAATAGTATTGCAGATGATGCGATGGAAATACCGAATCGCCAGGTTATGGATGTGGGTAGCATTCAGACTCTGAAAGGCAGTAGCACGGGTGTTGGTGATGTCGTGCCACAAGGTGAAAGCAGTTTCGCTGAAGTTGTCCGGCACGCGGAGATGAGCATTGTCGCCATGATCGAAACCTAACAGTTCGGCGATCCTTGTTTGCGTGATTTCGAACTCTCGTCCGAGCATTCTGAACTTTGCAACGCCGGTGAGTTGACTTGTTGAACCGGGAGGTGTAACATACTGAAACAAAATCAGAAATTCCAAGGTGAGGATTTCGAATGTCGGCTGTGGTTGACTGCACAAGTGCCACAAACCAACATGCCTAAGCAGGAGCTTCACGCCGTTGAGTAGTCCTTACTGCCTCAAGCAGTCAATGTCGACATACCGAGTGGGTTGGACGCCACGGTTCTGAAACCTGATAAACTTTTGTCTTTGTGTTTCTCCTTGGTCACCATCTCTAAATTGGATGTTCTCCATTGCATGCAAGTACGGAAATGAGAGATGAGAGTTTTTGAGTTTTTGTGAGAAAATGAAAAATGTGAAGAATTTTGTTCGGATTATAATGAAATGAGTGAATGTGAGAGGTTTGGAATAAATGGAGAGGTTTATTGGGTTAATGGAATTGATTGAGGTTTATGGGAGGTTACAGGAGAATGAGGAGATAATGGGAGGTTTGAAAATGGAGAGTGGGTTTTGCGAAGGTGAACGGTTCTGTTTCTCAGAATTCGTATAACAGGTTGGTCACGGTCGTGAGGGATGTCTTACGGTTGTGACGCGCTAAATAGCTTGTCACGATCGTGAGTTATGAGTGACGACCGTGATGGCTTTAAAACTTATAATTTTTCACAGAATGCATTATCTCACTTCGTTCAATGCAATTTTTTCTTTATCACTTCTCATTTAATTCCAACACAAACAATATATATAATATTGGATTAGCATATAATATTGGATCAACATAAATTAGCAGTAATTTCATCACACGAGGATTCATAAAATAGCAAGCACTTTAAATATAACAGTAAGTAATGAAAAGCATAGGAATTGATTAAATTAGAAAGTGGCAAAACTAGAAGTACTTTGCTTTTGATATAATGGAAGGAAAATTACATTGAAAATAAGGTACGAAATGTTTGCAAAATGTTAAAACTAACTAGAAACCAAAAACGAAAAGTAAAATAAATTAAATCCCTACAGCATTTTCAAATTTGCTTCTTCAAATCTTCAAGTGCGGAGTTTAAATGGTAGAATTGTTCACATGTTATGTCAGTTAAACCTATAACGTCCAATCGCATGATTTTAACCTCATCCTTAACAGCATTAATATCGGCTTGGTAAACTTCAAGAGTATTCATAATTTTCTTTAAGTTGTCAGCATATCCTACTTGATTTACTTCAGGGGTTTCAATCACTTCATCAGTGTGGTCAATGTCATGGTAACCAGGAGGTGTCTCAGGGTCACTTTCTACATCAGTCATTATGTCATCCCTTATTTTGTAAGATTGTGGTGTTTCGGGTGTAGATGGATAGTCAGGAGGGGTAAGCTCATAAAGCCAATTATCTTTATTGTGGACACTGACTCTAGCATGGTTTGGTAATGTGAACAAGGTTACTACTTCATTTCTGATTAGGTACTCGTAAGGTGGTTGTCCTAAGTTTCTTATGATTTGGCGGTTAAAACAAAAGTTCAGATTCATAGGACGGATGGTTCATAAACGGTTACACTTGTGTAATTGGAATCTAAGTCCTAAGGCATCAGCAATCATGGTGACCAGGCCTCCTACCAATATGGGTAGATCAGGTTCTTCTTGGATTCGGGTGAAGGTTTGCATCATGAAAGGCACACCATTAACTGGTTGTCCATTGGTCAGACAGGACATAATGAATATCTCATCTTTAGATACTCCAGTGAGGTTTTCTTCCTTTCCAAAGAAGGTGTGGGCAAGGATCTTATGGAAATAGCGGATAGCAGGGTTATGTATCTCATCATTGTTCATGTTATTCGGCTCAGGATGGTAATTTCCGGTTAAGGTTCCCCAAAAGAAGTCCAGCTCAATGTCCATCAATTCTACCTGTGTGGTAGTAAAAGCAAAGGGTCCACTAGGGAATCCTAATAAATCAGCTAGTTCTTTATGGTTAAAGTCATATTCTATCCCGAATAGTCGGAAACTGATAAATCCTTTCCTGAATCCAAAACTGCGCTCGGGTAAGTAAACTAAGGAGCTTAAGAACTCAAGGGTGAGCTCGCGGTAAGTCACAAACTTTTGTTTTATGAGAGCATTCTCCCATCCAAGTTGGTTAAACAGGAAATAGATGCTATCATGTATACCTAAAGTTTCCATAGTCAGATCATCCGGGTACAGAGTCAAATCCATCGGTCTCTGTGATAACTCTTCAAATTTCACTCTTTGGTTCCTACCTCTAAATTTGGTTTCCATAATGTTTCTCGGTTGGTTAGCCATAGTTAGTGTAAATGTGGAGGAAACAAATCAGGGGGAAAAGGAAAGTGGAAAAGACTTTAGAAAATCTGTAAAAGTGATTTAGAAAATAAAAATAAAAATAAAGAAAATAAGAAAATAAATGCATAAATAAAATCAATAATGATAATAATGAAATAAAACAATAAAATAATGAAATGATAAAACAATAAATTAATAAATTGATAAAATGATAAATTGGTTAAAATGATAAAAATGGGTTGCCTCCCACTAAGCGCTGTTTTTATCGTCATAAGCCTGACGTAATGCTTAGGGGTAGATTAATCAGGGAAATTAGTGAACAACCCTAAAAGCCTTAGACTATTTGCATAATCTCTATTTTCAACTTTATGGTAATGTTTTAATCGTTGTCCGTTTACTGTGAACGGTTCACTATTTCTAACCTTAATTTCTATTGCTCCACTCAGGAACACTTTAGTTATTTCAAAGGGTCCTGACCATCTAGATTTTAATTTTCCAGGAAAGAGCCTAAGTCTTGAATTAAAGAGGAGTACAACGTCTCCCACACTAAATTCTTTCCTAGATAGGCGTTTATCATGCCATCGCTTAGTTCTTTCTTTATATATCTTAGCATTCTCATAAGCATTTAACCTTAACTCTTCTAATTCGTTAATGTCGAGGATTCACTTTTCTCATGCGGCATTATAGTTTATATTGAGTGTTTTAATCGCCCAATATGCGTTGTGTTCTAGTTCTACCAGGAGATGACAAGACTTTCCATATACTAATTTGAAAGGTGTAGTTCCTATGGGTGTCTTGTAGGCTGTCCTATAAGCCTATAAATCTTCATTAAGTTTAGATGACCAATCTTTCCTAGATATGGCGACAGTCTTTTCTAAGATTTGTTTAATTTCTCTGTTTGAGACTTCGACCTGTCCACTTGTTTGTAGATAATATGGTGTTGCTACACGATGTCTGACTCCATACTTAGATAGTAATTTGTCAAAGATTTTCGAAATGAAGTGCGAGCCACCGTCACTTATGACAAGTCTAGGCACACCAAATCTTGGAAAGATTATATTCTTGAAAAGCTTAATTACTACTCGTGTGTCATTTGTAGGAGAAGCTATAGCCTTAATCCATTTTGAAACATAATCGACAGCTACGAGTATGTAATTATTACCGAAAGATGATGGGAATGATCCCATGAAATCTATTCCCCAGACGTCAAAGACTTCTACTTCTAATATTCCTCTTTGAGGAATTTCATCTCTTCTTGAAATATTACCGGTGCGTTGACACCAATCGCAATTTATAACAGCGATGTGGACATCTTTCCATAAATTAGGCCAGAATAGGCCAGCTTGTAAGATTTTTGCACAAGTCTTGGAAGTGCTTGCATGTCCACCATAAGGAGATGAATGACAATGAGCAATGACATCTTCTATTTCTTCTTCGGGAATACATCGACGAAAGATTCTGTCGGGTCCTCTTTTAAACAATAATGGTTCATCCCAATAGTAATGTTTGAGATTGTGAAAGAATTTCTTTTTCTGCTGATAGGTTAAGTCAGGTGGAAGAGCTCCTGCAGCTAAGTAGTTGACAATGTCAGCGTACCATGGCAGTCCTACGGTTGTTTGGATTGTTTCCACGGGTTCTGGTTCATCTATATCTAACTGAACTGGGTCGCTTCCTATTTGTGCTATCAGCTGTTCATACGGAAAATCGTCGTTGATCGGCACTTGTTCGGGTTTAATACCTTCTATTCTAGATAAATGGTCCGCTACGACGTTTTCAGTACCTTTCTTATCTTTTATTTCAAGATCAAACTCTTGTAAGAGTAAAATCCATTTCAAGAGTCTTGGTTTAGCATCTTTCTTAGTTAATAGATATCTGATAGCAGCGTGGTCTGTGTAGACGATTATTTTCGCTCCCACTAGGTAGGAACGGAATTTGTCAAGCGCAAAGACAACTGCTAACAATTCTTTTTCAGTGGTGGCGTATTTCATCTGAGCAGAATCTAAGGTTCTACTGGCATAGTACTTTGCGTGAAGTTTCTTGTCCTTCCTCTATCCTAGAACTGCGCCTACAGCATAGTCACTTGCATCGCACATGATTTCGAAAGGTAATCTCCAGTCAGGGGGTTGCATGATTGGTGCGGTGATTAGGGTTGTTTTTAGAGTTTCGAATGCTTTAAGGCAATCTTCATTGAATATGAACTCAGCGTCTTTCATTAATAAACCGGTAAGAGGTTTAGTGATTTTCGAGAAATCTTTGATGAATCGTCGGTAGAAACCGGCGTGTCCTAAAAAGCTTCGTATTTCTCGAACGGTCTTAGGGGGTTGAATATCTTTTATGACTTCTATCTTAGCTTTATCAACTTCAATTCCCTTGTCAGATATAACGTGTCCTAGTACGATTCCTTCTCTGACCATGAAATGACATTTCTCCCAGTTAAGCACGAGGTTTACTTTTACACATCTTTCTAACACCATTTCTAAATTTGATAGACATCCTTCAAAACTTTGCCCGTATACAGAGAAATCGTCCATGAACACTTCCATGATGTTGTCTATGAAATCTGCGAAGATTGACATCATACATCTTTGAAAGGTTGCAGGAGCGTTGCATAATCCAAAGGGCATTCGTCTATAAGCGAACGTTCCATAAGGGCATGTGAATGTAGTCTTCTCTTGATCATCTAGGTGGATAGGGATTTGGAAAAATCCTGAGTAACCATCTAGATAACAGAAATACGAGTGCTTGGCTAATCGTTCTAACATTTGATCTATAAAAGGTAGTGGGAAATGATCTTTTCGAGTGGCTTTGTTTAGTTTACGATAATCGATGCACACTCTATGTCCGGTCACTACTCTTTGTGATATCGATTCGCCTTTAGCGTTTTTCACAACAGTGATACCTCCTTTCTTTGGTACTACATGTACTGGACTAACCCATTTACTATTGGATATATTATTCCAGCGTCTAGTAGTTTCTTAACTTCTTCCTTTACTACAGTGCTAAGGATTGGGTTAATTCTTCTTTGAGATTCTCTGGAGGTTTTGCAATCTTCTTCTAGCAGAATACGATGCATACAGATTGAAGGGCATATTCCTTTGAGATCAGATATGTTATATCCTAATGCAGTTGGATATTTCTTTAAGACATCTAAAAGTTTCTTTGTTTCAATTGTTCCTAAATTGGAATTGATTATAACTGGTCTTGTACATTCAGTGTCTAGGAATTTGTATCTTAGGTTCTTAGGTAAAGTTTTTAACTCTAATGTAGGTTTATTCTTACTTGGCATGGGATCCGGTGTAAGTGCTAAACTTTCACTTAGACTATCATCCTGATATGGTTCACGCCAATTGTCATCTTCGAAAATCGGAGGGATTTGAATTTTCATAATTTCAGAATAGGTAGTTTCTTTCATTTCCATTTCTCTTACACATTCGTCAATTACATCCAATAAATAGCATGTATCCTCTATAGCTGGTGATTGTAAGAATTGTGTTAAAATAAATTCAAATTTCTCTTCACCTACTTCAAAGGTTAGCTTTCCTTTCTTTACGTCTATAATAGCTCCGGCAGTAGCTAAGAATGGTCTTCCTAGTATGATAGGTGTAGTGGAGTCTTCAGATATGTCCATGATTATAAAATCAGTAGGAATATAGAATTGTCCTATACGTACTGGGACGTTTTCTAGTATGCCTACAGGATATTTAATAGAGCGATCGGCTAGTTGAATAGGCATTTTAGTTGGTCTTAGGTCTCCCATGTCTAGCCTTTTGCAAATTGTTAAGGGCATAACACTGATACTGGCTCCTAAATCGCATAGAGCTTTGTCAATGACGAATTTTCCTATTACACAGGGTATAGAGAAACTTCCTGGATCTTTTAGCTTATGAGGCATATTATTCTGAATTATTGCGCTACACTCAACAGTAAGTGTAACGGTTCCGTTATCCTCTATCTTTTTCTTATTGGATAAGATTTCTTTTAGAAACTTAGCATACGAGGGCATTTGAGTGATAACTTCTGTAAACGGAATAATAATATTCAGCTGTTTCAGAAGTTCAACAAATTTCTTAAACTGGCCCATCGTCTTAGAATTGGTTAATCTCTGAGGGTACGGAATTGGTGGTTTATAAGGTGGTGGAGTAACATAAGGCTTTTCTTTCTCCACTACCTCTTGATTATCATCTTCCTTTTCTTCTGGTTCATTCACCATTTCAGTCGGTTTATCCGGTTTTTGGTACATGGCTGGATTGTCAAGTCTTGGATCGGTAGGTCCATCAAGTTCCTTGCCACTTCTTAATATCACAGTATTAGCCTATCCTTTCGGATTAGGTTGAGGTTGTCCAGGAAATACTCCAGCTGGTGCAGCGGTAGGTGCTTGTTGTTGAGCTACTTGTGAAATCTGAGTTTCAAGCATTTTGTTATGTGTAGCTAACGCATCTACCTTGCTCACTAATTGCTTGATTTGCTCACTAGTGTGTATGTTTTGGTTTAAGAAATCCTTGTTCGTTTGAGATTGGGTAGCTATGAAGTTCTCCATCATCAACTCAAGGTTCGATTTTCTAGGAACATTAGGAGCAGTCTTTTGATATCCTGGTGGTGTAGCTGGTGCTTGACCTGGTGCGTATAAAGCATTGTTGTTCTTATAGGAGAAGTTCGGATGATTCTTCCAACATGGGTTGTATGTGTTTGAGTACGGGTTTCCTTGAGCATAATTCACTTGATCTGTGGGAATTCCTGCTAATAGTTGACAATCAGGGACAGCATGTCCTGGAATTCCACATAACTCACAGTTAGGTGTTACCGCAGCCACGGTGGCTGTTGGTGTTATGGCCAAGTTGTCGATCTTTTGGTTTAGTTGGTCAAACTTTGCATTGACTTGGTCCATACTACTCACTTCGTACATACCTCCTTTTGTTGGTTTCTCAGTTGCGGCTCTCTCGCTCCCCCATTGGTAATGGTTCTGAGCCATACTCTCGATAAGTGCATAAGCATCATTATATTCTTTGTCCATTAGTGCACCGCCTGCGGCAGCGTCAATTGTCATTCTTGTATTGTACAAGAGTCCATTGTAGAAGGTATGGATGACCATCCATTCTACTAATCCGTGATGTGGACAAAGTCTCAGCATATCTTTATAGCGTTCCCAAGCTTCGAAAAGTGACTCGTTTTCCTTTTGCTTAAATCCGTTGATTTGAGCTCTTAGCATAGCTGTCTTGCTAGGTGGGAAATATCTTGTCAAGAAGACTCTCTTTAGTTCCTCCCACGTAGTTACTGAATTCGAGGGTAGAGACTGAAGCCAGGCTCTAGCTCTGTCTCGAAGTGAAAAAGGAAAAAGACGTAATCTAATAGCTTCTTGGGTAACTCCATTAGCTTTTACAGTATCTGCGTACTGCACAAATATCGAAAGATGAAGGTTCGGATCCTCGGTAGGATTTCCGGCGAATTGATTTTGTTTCACGGCTGATATCAGCGAAGGTTTCAATTCGAAATCGTTTCGGTTGATAGCCGGTGCGGCAATGCTGGAATGCGGTTCAGCTTGCGAAGGACTAGCGTAATATTTGAGTGGATGATTCGGTTCTTCAGCCATCTCTGCGTCCTTTGATGTTCCGACCGGTTTAGGTGGATCAATTTGAAGATCTGGAATGTTGTAATTTCGTTCGTAGTTGAATATTCGTCTTCTTACGTGTAAGAAGCGTTCTGATTCTGGAACTGGAGGTTGCAAGTCTTCGCCTTGAGAGCGAGTACTTGGCATACACTCAGGAAATTAGATTAAGAAAAGAAATAGTTGTTACCTTAGTCTAGACAATGCTACTCTAATAGTGCACTAGTAACTAAATTAAGGTCCCCGACAACGGCGCCAAAAACTTGATGGGACGCGAAGACGCGATATGTGTCTAGCGGTATCTGAACTGCAAGCGCATAACCTATCGAAGTAATATAAAAGATTGTCGATCCCACAGGGACTTTATGATTACCTAGTGCTAGAGGTCTACTAGTTTAGCTAAGATGGATGTTTGTCACGATTTTGTTTTTAAGAATTAAAGACGGGAATTTTAGTCTTAATTAAATAATAAGAAGGTGGTCGGTATGTAATTATGTTAACCTAGGCGGGTCAATCTAACCTAAGCTTATAAGGATGGTTCACTTAATATATTCTGTAGAGGTTATCAGTTTAAATATCTTTAACTCACACTCTCGTGGTCTTATCTCAGATCTTACTCCTAAAGCCCTATGCCTGCTCTCGCTAGTCCATAAGTGTTTAGAAGATAATTTTTGGAAACTTAATAAGTCTAATTCATTTTAAAGCGCTCTCGCTGTATTTAAATTAAATGCCTAACTTTAGCTATCCGGTTAAAATCTCACACTCTCGTGGTCTCGACCTAACCTATTACACTTTCCTTACTCTCGTAACAAAAAGATTAATTTTTATAATAAAAAGTCACAGCCAGAATTTTAAGTTCTTAATTGTTTTAGCTTAGATTCGATTTTACCGATTTAGTTTATTTTAATTACATACCGCCTAAATTAATTAGCTACTCATATTTGTTGTACCAAACAGATGCAGAAACAGATGAACATGAATTAAAACATGCATTATAAAATAATAAAAATAAATTCTTAACATAAATACTTAAATTAATATAAATGCGAAATTATTAAAAACCTGAATAATAAAAATTGTAAAACTCCTTCCACAGTCTGGCAAGCTCGGAGTGCGAACCGGAATCGAAAATAAAATTTAAACGAAATTCTGAAGGCTTGAAAGAAAATAAATAATAACAATTTCCTAATGTTGGAAATTTTTATTTAATTTGGTTGGGATATAGAAATTAAAACAAGAACAAGAGCAATTGCTGGAAAAAATAATAAAATAGGGTGCAACAAAAATACGGCAGAGCTTCCGCGAAAATCTAGAATAATAACTCTGTAGTTTGTAATTCGTAATCAAGTTATTTATAGAAAAATAATTTGGGCTTGGCAGTTCAAATCCATGCGTGGGCTTCGTTGTTGAAGAGAGAATCCAGGAGAAAATGTGTTACTGAGTCTGCGGAATTATAGGAACTGTTTTTGGTTGATATGATCTTATATGATTTCAATTATCTCTAAATGGCCTTTATGACTTTCTAGAACAAAAATCATATCAAATATTGAGAAAAAAAATTGATATCTTCTTACCATTTTTGATCGATATGATCTTATATGATTTCAATCATCTCTAAATGGCCTTTAAGAATTTTTAGAACAAAGATCAAATCAAATATTGAGAAAAAAAAATTGATATCTTCTTACCATTTTTGATTGATATGATCTTATATGATTTCAATCATCTCTAAATGATCATTAAGACCTTCTAGAACCAAAATCAAATCAAATATTCACACTTTTATATTTTATTTTGATTTAAAATGATTTTTAATGTAAAAAATCATAATAAATAAAATAAAATGAATAAAAATATGAATAAATAATTTTTAATTCGTGCATGATGTCATGGAAGTGTTTGGGTCATAAAAAAGCAAGCCCATTTGGTGAATTATGGTTTTAAGACCCCATTTGCTTCATAAACCTCTCAAAAATTTCCCAACTTTGCAAGGGCACAAATCCTTCAATTTTAATGCTATGAAGGTGTTATTGGACATTTTGGAAAGCTTAAAGAGTCCTCTAACCAGCCTCTTTGATCTCATGTCCATATCTTTTACCATTCTCAAGTTATGCTCTTTGGAAGTTGTTGACTTTTTGTTGACTTTTAAAAGGACCTATAATGTCTTAGCTCATACCCTCCAAATGAAGCATTTTTGGGCTTGGCTTGTGAGACACAAAGTTGTAGAGAATTCAATTTCCTTCAAAATGAGCTTTGGATAGGAAAAATTTGATGAAGCATGTGAAAGTTATGGCTGGTCAAAGTTCAGTTGACTTTTCTTAAGGAAACCCTAATTTAGAAACTCCTGATTCTTGATGATCTGGAATCTCCTTGATGAATCATGATCAACCCTTGATCAAATGATGAAATTTACTTCATATACTTGATGTTGGCAAAAAATCATGAAGTTTGACTTTGGTTTGACCACAGTTGACCTCAGTTTGACTTTTTAACTGTTTTGACTGATTTTGACTTATCTGATCATCTGACTGAGCAAACTTTTGAGAAAAGTCTTGAAACTTGTTATGGGGGTTCTTACACACATATAAGATGTTATGAAGCTCACTTGAAGTCTTGGAAGTTCATTTAGCCTGATTAAAGTCAAAACCCTAGTTTTGGATGCACTACTTAGGAGGTGCATTGTATGAGGGAATTGTCAACTCTTCTGACCAATAGTGAATTTTGTGAACCTTGTGAATCATCATAAAATGTCTTGTGAACCTCATGGGAGGTCTTGTGAACCTTGTGAACCTCATAAAGTGACTTGTAGACTTCATGAACCTCATGAAAGGTCTTGTAAGCATTGTGAATCTTGTGAACCTTGTGAACCTTCTTAGCACACAAAGTTTTGTATTTGTGAGGGCAAATTTTGGGGTGCAACAGCTGCCCCTGTTCAATTTTCTGAAACCTGAGGGGTTAGATTGGTATATTTGCCAGTCGTAACCTGGAAGGTTGAAGGGGATTGAACACAAAAGCCCAAAAATTTGCATTCACCAGTGCGTAGAGTGATACAGATGATTAGTTGAATATGCTTGAGTGGGCTTAAAGATGCCACTTGGAGAAAAGTTCTTCAGATACATTTCTTGGAGGATAAAGCAGTCCAAAATATGAAGATATAATGATAACTTTCATGAAGGTAAACAACGTCCCGAGATAGTAATATGCTTTCAGGAGGATAAAGCAGTCCTGAGGGAGTAAGCTTTCAGGAGGATAAAGCAATCCTGAGGGAATGATATGCTTTCAGAAAGATAAACAACGTTCTGAGGTAGTAATATGCTTTCAGGAGGATAAAGCAGTCCTGAGGGAGTAAGCTTTCAGGAGGATAAAGCAATCCTGAGGGAATGATATGCTTTCAGAAAGATAAACAACGTTCTGAGGTATAATGTGCTTTCAGGAGGATAAAGCAGTCCTGAGATAGTAATATGTTTTCAGGAGGATAAAGCAGTCCTGAGTAAGTAATATGTTTTCAGGAGGATAAAGCAGTCCTGAGTAAATGATGATAGCTTTCAGGAAGATAAACAACGTCCTAAGGTAGTAATATGCTTTCAGGAGGATAAAGCAGTCCTGAGTAAGTAGTAACCTTTGGGAAGATAAATAACAGCCCAAAATAATATGCTTTCAGGAGGATAAAGCAGTCATGAGGAGATGATATGCTTTCAGGAGGATAAAGCAGTCCTGAGATAAGAAGCTTTCAGGAGGATAAAGCAATCCTGAGGTAATAATGCTTTCAGGAGGATAAAGCAGTCCTGAGGGAGTAAGCTTTCAGGAGGATAAAGCAATCCTGAGGGAATGATATGCTTTCAGAAAGATAAACAACGTTCTGAGGTATAATGTGCTTTCAGGAGGATAAAGCAGTCCTGAGATAGTAATATGTTTTCAGGAGGATAAAGCAGTCCTGAGTAAGTAATATGTTTTCAGGAGGATAAAGCAGTCCTGAGTAAATGATGATAGCTTTCAGGAAGATAAACAACGTCCTGAGGTAGTAATATGCTTTCAGGAGGATAAAGCAGTCCTGAGTAAGTAGTAACCTTTGGGAAGATAAATAACAGCCCAAAATAATATGCTTTCAGGAGGATAAAGCAGTCCTGAGGAGATGATATGCTTTCAGGAGGATAAAGCAGTCCTGAGATAAGAAGCTTTCAGGAGGATAAAGCAATCCTGAGGTAATAATGCTTTCAGGAGGATAAAGCAGTCCTGAGGGAGTAAGCTTTCAGGAGGATAAAGCAATCCTGAGGGAATGATATGCTTTCAGAAAGATAAACAACGTTCTGAGGTATAATGTGCTTTCAGGAGGATAAAGCAGTCCTGAGATAGTAATATGTTTTCAGGAGGATAAAGCAGTCCTGAGATAAGAAGCTTTCAGGAGGATAAAGCAATCCTGAGGTAGTGATATGCTTTCAGGAGGATAAAGCAGTCCTGAGGTAATAATATGCTTTCAGGGGGATAAAGCAATCCTGAGATAAGAAGCTTTCAGGAGGATAAAGCAATCCTGAGGTAATAATGCTTTCAGGAGGATAAAGCAGTCCTGAGGGATTGATAATAACCTTTGGGAAGATAAACAACGGCCCAAGGTAATAATATGCTTTCAGGAGTATAAACAACATCCTGAGGAAGTGGAGATAGGCTTTCAGAAAGATGAACAACGTTCTGAGGTATAAGAAGCTTTCAGGAGGATAAAGCAGTCCTGAGGGATTGATAGCTTTCAGGAGGATAAAGCAATCCTGAAGTGATGATATGCTTTCAGGAGGATAAAGCAATCCTGAGGTAGTGATATAACTTTTGGGAAGATAAACAACGGCCCAAGGAAATAATATGCTTTCAGGAGGATAAAGCAGTCCTGAGGGATTGATAGCTTTCAGGAGGATAAAGCAGTCCTGATAATCACAAGTTGTTGATGAAGTCTGTCTGCTGGAGAATTAACCTGAAAAATAAGGTTATAACATTCTGTATGATAATATTAGTTTATGCATTATGTATGCATGTATAATATGATGCACTTAAGTAATGTATTATGTATCCATGTATATGTATGTTATGGTATGATATAAATGATGTATGTATGATATGATGCTGCCGGAAGCGTCTGGATATCTTTGTATAACGACTGCTGGCGAGGGAAAATAAATCCCGGTTTGTTGCTGAAGAATATGAGGAACTTGTTCTTGTCTTGTTTGATAATAAGGTATACATAAACTCTCGTCTGCTGGGGATAGCAAGGTATATATAACCTCCCGTCTGTTGGGGATAGCAAGGTATATATAACCTCCTGTTTTCGTTCGTCGTACTCTTATTGGAAAGTAAATTCCCGAATATCCGTATGAGGATAAAAGAGATGGATATAAATTCCAGGGGAGATGTAACTCGAAGTACTTTATGAAGATGGATTGGCCCTACTGAGGGATTTGTAACTGTCTTGTAGGGATGAACCGGCGAAGCTTCGTTGAATTCCTACCTTCATTCGTCCTTAGTAAATACTATTACTGCATTTCATTCATTTCTGGTAAACATCAATCATATTCAAAAGCATACATACATTCAAACACAACCAATGGACGTTTTTCTTATGTAAATAGGGTAAAAGTAAATCTGGATTCAGAGGGAAAAGTAAAGCTGAACTTGAAAACAGGATCGTTTCAACTTCGAGAGTGTATAACCAATTGGATTTAGAGCTCCTGAAATCCATAACTTTCCTGAATACCTTCCCAGAAATCTTCATAGCTGGATCTGAAGACATGATACTGACACCATCTGATACTACTGGCGTAGACAATTAATTTCCACAATGGCTTCTGTTGAGAATCCAATATCAAGGTAATACAATGAGAGGAATGTGTCTTCAAATTGTGATAGACCATATATGCTCCAGGTATTAGATTTGAAAAGAGAGCATTGCCCCTTGGTTGAGGATGAATTGTCCCATAATGGAAGTATCTGTAATGAGCTACCTCGAGAGAAACAAGCAGAATGCCCCATAAGCATATGCCCCTGGCATTGTGAACTCTGTAATGTCACCTTTGGTAATTCAACTGTATGAGGAAAAATGCCCCTGGCATTATGAACTTTGTAATGTTACCCTTGGCATTTCAGATAGATGAGGAGATCTGCCTCTGGCTGCTTAAACATAGTTGAATCTTGTCCTGATTGCCCCAAATGAGTTAGGAAGTATCATGGCCTGCCCCCTTGATTGGGAGATAATGACTATGCCCCTTTGTATACATGGACTTTGATTCAGGAAGCAACTTTGTTTATCGGAAGGACTTTGGTTCATTGAACATTCATCCTGTAAGTTTCTCCATTTGTCAAACACTCAGGTATCTGCAAACAAATATATTCAAAAATGCAATGCTTATGTCTGTCTTGAAGTTTTGAAACGAGTTATTTTAGAAAAACTGTTTTTTTTTTTTTTTTTTTTTGTGAAAACTGTGATATTAACCCAAGTTTTATAATAAGCCCTAAAGGAGTCAGGATACCTTTTTGTAGCAGTACGCTTTCGAACTAACCATGCTTCAGTTAGGACTTTTAAAGGGTTATAACGTGGCCTGGTTCATGGTTTAAGAAACAAAGGATATAGGCTCAAATTTTATTTGTACCCAACCCAATCTCCATGATGTTCTTCAGTCCTATGCTCAGTTAACTTATGCATTGAAGTTCCAAAGAAGTTTGGTATTGTAACACTGATATTTGTGATGGTTCAGAAACCAAAAATTTATTTGAACATTCAGTCATCTTTCTTTGTTGAGGATTCATAGTGACCTCTTTTTTTTTTTTTTTTGACTTTATTATCCCTTCTTTTTGCCTGAACTGCTTATTTCAAGGTTACAGTCAGCGGGATGTCTTAATGTTTTTACTAAGTCTCCTTCATAGGTTTTGACTTAGCAAGACTGTTCTTTTGCTGGATATTGACTGTCAGATTTAATGATTACAGAGAACCATCATTAGTTGTGTACAACACAGATAATTTGGCATATTTGAGTTAACCGAGTAACTACCCTGCCCCGGGTTATGAATAAGGGTTTTAATTTGTGCGAGAATAAAAACTCCTACTTCATAGGCTCAAAAGGGTTGACTAGGGATTAACCTCCTTATATCTCCACTGTTTAGGAATTGAAACAATGCCTGTACATCGTCAGCATAGTCTGTTCAAAAGCATACTGCCTAATATTATGGTATTGTTTTCGTCATCCTCCCTCTACAGGCTTATAGCTTTATCAGGAGTTAAATATCACAAGATAGAAATAAGAAGCATAATTCAAAATATAGTGGAACGAATGGATTAATTCAAAACAAACATATGCAATGCATTAATGAAAACAAAAGTTTAACATAATAGTAAGTATTCAAACAAATAAAAGAAATTACAAATGAAAATTCAAATGTTGTCCCATCCAGTTGGCTGAATGTCCTCAATTGCAATCTGTGAACTTTGAGGAGCAGTATACTTCACCATGAAATCAAATTTACCACTTGGATGTCCCAAGGTGCCCCATATCTCAACAGGAATAGATAGGCTTCCTTTCTTGCTATACTGGGCAACTTGTCTTGCAGCTTCGGTGTTTGATGGGTGATAGTAGAATTCAACTTGACCTTCTGGAGTAACCTCTAGGATTCCTTCGTCAATCAGGTCTTGGATCTTTTTCTTCAATGTCCAACAACTATTAGTATCATGTCCAGGACAGTTGGAGTGATACCCACACCTTGCCTTGGGATTATAGCGAGGAGAGGAAGTTTTAGGATTTTGAGGGGAATTTTTCAAGGAGATCAGTTTCATCTCCAACAAGCATTGCAGAACTTGTGACATTGGAGTGCTGAATTTGATAAACTGTCTTCTACATCCCTTGTGTTGAGGTGGATTAACTTTACCATGTCTTTTTTCTTCAACTGAAGAACAATCAGTGGTAACCGGTTTCTTACCTTCTTTTATCCTCATCTTCCTTTCAACCAAATCAGCTTGTTTTAACGGAGGTTGATTGACAATTAGATTCCTGACTCCATTACTTTGAAGTTTTTGGACAAAGGTTCTCAGCTCTTCTTGCCCCTGAGCTAAAATTTGGATAAGAGCCCCCTGACCATTCATCTGGATCCTCATTTCTGTTATCTCAGCTTGCAGTTGTTTCAACTGATTGTCCTTGTTATCTTCAAGATTCTTCTTCTTAGCCAGCAGTGTCTTCAACTCATCTTGTCCCTTGGACAAGTTCAGAATTAACTCTTGGAATTGTGCATTCTGAGCCTGGAGATCTTTGACAATCTGTTCAAGAGTCATTTCTGCTGAAATAAACAGCGAGAAGATAAGATACCTGTTCATAAGAAACCTGTGATGCAATGATATGGTATGTAAATGCGTATGCAATGTTTTCAAGGACCATAGAATTTAAATTTGTCTAAACAATCAAGAAAGTAAACTTTTATTAGTAATGAATTTGTTTGCCCCTTGGGCTTACAAAATGACATGAAATAAATACAAAAGATGGGGTTTTAAGTCTCCCATGGACGTTTCCTCTTTGTGTTGAGGTATGAGTTGAGATTCCGCTCCTCGTGAAGTTGCTTTGTCAGCCCCAGGATTCTTTCTTGGCTTGCTTTGTAATGAGCCTCGAAGGTATCCATTTGCTCCTTCAACTGGATCCAGGACCTCTGTAAATCTTCCATGTCAGTAGGCATGTCTGGATGAAGGATAGTATAAGAAGTATCTCCTTCAGCAACAGGTTCCATGGTAACTGGCAGGATAGCAGGATATGGCATCATAAGAGTCTGAGCACGAGATCGCACCCATCTGAGATAAGCCTCCATAGGAATAGTGTACTTGGGCTCCAGAGTCTTGCTGTCAACCTTGTTCACTTTACCCCATGCTCGTATGAACCTTTGACGGCAACCTTGAAGATCATTGTCGTAGTCAAACACAATACCCTGAATCAACATGTCATGTGGACCATCACTCCGAGCGTAACCAAATTGTCGTAAAGCTAGAGAAGGGTTGTAAGTAATGCCTCCTCTTATGCCTAGAAGTGGCACATTAGGAAACCCCCCACAACGGTCAATGATAGTGACATTCTCCATAGATCTGGAGCACCAATGGATATCTGAATGAGAGAGTGACATGATCCTTTTAGACCACCTGAACCCCTGTTCATTCTTCATCACTGAGCGAGGAAGGTGAGAAATAAACCATCTAGATAGCAAGGGTATACAACACATCAAAGTTCCTCTTGCCCTTGTAGTACGAGTATGAAGAGAATGTAGAATATCTCCAAGCAATGTAGGCACTGGATTGTGACTCAGGAATATGTTGATGGCATGAACATCTATGAACTGATCAGGATTGGGGAACAACACTAAGCCATATATCAACAAGGCTAAGATCTCCTCAAAAGCATCATAGCTCATAGCTTTCAAGAACACTTGAGCTTTATCCACTAATACCTTGGCAAGAATACCCTTAACTCCGCTTCTCGTTTCTAGAACAATGTCAGACTTCTTCAGATGTAGAGCTGCAGCAATAACCTCAGGTTTAGGCTCTTTTTCCAAGCCTGAGAATGGTTTCTGATCAAGAACAGGTATACCCAGAAGTTTAGAGAACTCTTCCATTGTTGGAACCAGCTGATAGTCGGGGAATGTGAAGCAATGGTGCTTAGGATCAAAGAACTGAAACAGAACACTCATCATGTCCTCATTGAACCCTGAAGTGACTAGATCCAGTAGGTGACCATGTCTCTTGATAAACTGGGAGTTATCAGACATTTGAGAAATCAACTCTTTAAGCTTAGAAGGTATGCCTACAAAGTTGATCCTGATAGTGTTCCTACGAGCAGAAGCCATGACCTGCAACAAAGAACAAAGATAAATCCTTTGGTCCTTGAAATGGTTAGTGAAAATGCTATGCTTATGATGCATGATGATGTCATGATGTTATGCTCAATCACAAACATGTGGCACACACAAACAAGTCACACCATAGCCCTAGGTTTAAAGGCTTGCATGAGGTTTAAAGGTAAGTACCCTCCCCTGAAGTTAGTTGCTTCATCCTGTCCTATAACGTAACCAGGTTCTAAGGGATCTCAATATCATTGATCCTTCACAAGGGTGGTTGTTCAGTAGGCAACTTATTTGCCAACCAAAACCCTCCAAGTTTAGAATCTCAATGAGCGTAGTATCGAGTATCAACCAACTTCAGTCTTCACCAAAGCCGGTTATCTCACTACTTTCTAAAGGCCAAGATGGGATAACTAGGGTTCTAAAAGTTAGTTAGTGCATTGACAACATATGGCAGCCTCATATTATCCTCAACTTGACTTAAGGAACATAAGCACCAACCAAGAAGTCACACTAACTATGGCCACCAGATCAACCATATCGATATACGTCGTACAGTTTCCTTGGTCTATTGCCATTTACCTAAGGTACACTAGATCCGGGTTAGGATCTTCCACACATAAGAGCCCAACAAGTAAAGTAAAGCAAACAAGGCAAACAATTTAAAGTGATCTAATTCCTAAGGGTACCCCTCTTTTATTAAATCCCCAGCAGAGTCGCCAGTTCTGTAACACGGTGGGAGAACTGACTTTAGTTATGTTGCGGATAGCAAGAGTCGCCACCGACTTTTATTTTATCCAAAGGAAAGGCATAAAAGAACAGGAAAGGCCTTTTAAAAGATTTTTTGGGTCCGGGGGGTAGGTTATGTAAAGGGAAGGTGTTAGCACCCTTTACATCCATGGTTATCCATGGGCTCTTAGTTACTTAGCTCACTTTAAAATGTTTTTGAAATGTGAAGTGTGTGAATAAAAATTTTCTTAAGAGTTTCATAATGATCCATGTACGGATGCGTAAAAATCTTTGTTTTGAAAATTGTTTGAAATGTATGAAGTGTTTGAAATGTTTTTTAGAAAAGTGAGCAAGTATCTAAGAGGAACCTACCCTAAGTTTAAGTATTTTCTGTTCTTGAATCCTTTAAATGGTAAGACTATCCCTATTATTAAGGAATAGGTAGTCATTACCTTGGATGTGAGGGACAAATGAAGGGACATTTGTTATTTAGGCAACTGTGGGGTGTATAAGCAATTCGAATGGACTTATCATCTTTATTCGAAAGGGACAAGATCATTACGAAGGCAACATTCGAAAGGGACTTGATCTTTTATCTGTTTAGGGACTAGATGATGTGAGATGAGGGACTTTTGCTTTATACACCCTACTTGACCTTTTTGTTTTTGGCAACATGAGAGGTATCCCTAAGGAAGTGAGATGGCGATCAAAGATCGACTTACGTGTGTGAGTGTACAACTTTAATATTTATCTTTGAATTTGTGATCTAAATTAATTTTACATATACAAACATGTTGCACTCCCTATTTACTAACCATAGCATAAAAATAAATATTCAAATACAATTATTAAAATATTACATCCAGGAACAATTACATAATAATAATTATTAAAGCAAATTAAATATAATAAGCAAAAAATAAATAATAATAATAATTGGGTTAGTGAAATAATAATAATAAAGATAATATAAAGTTAAATGGGGTTAGTAATAAATAAATATCATATAAACATAATTTATAATAATAATAATGAAATAAGCAAGAATATTATAATAATTAAAAGTTCAATTTTTATAAACAATTATTATTTAAGATTAATAAGAAAATATAAACAATTATACTAATTATTATAAAGTTTTAAGTTATATGCAAATTATAAAAATTAAATTAATCATAAAATTATAATTACAAAATTAGCAATTTTAAACATATATTAAAAATTATTTATATACAAAAATTAAGTTATAAACAATTTATGCCATATTATTATATTAACAAAATTAAATTAAGAATTTTAATTTTAAACATATTTATATACAAGATTTAAATTATAAACCAATTATAGATTATATGCATATTATGAAAATAAAATTAATTACAATTATATTCACACAATTTAAATTATAAAATATGTACACATGATTAAATAATAAATTGAAAATTACAATAGAAGAAAATTAGGGTTTATGAAAATTAATTAAAGTTTTTTTTTTTACAAAATATTTTAGGTTTTAGAAAATTAGGGTTTATATATTTTTTTAACCTAAATACAACTAATTTATTTATACAAATCAAATAACATTAATAATATATAGTAAAATAGTTTTAATAATAAAGTTAAATTTTTTTTTGAAAAAAATAAGTTTAGAATTTACATACAAGAAATAATATACATTTTATTTTTTACCATTTATAATTTACTAAATTAATTAAAAAACATAAACAAGAATTACATAAAATAAGAAGAAAAAGGGATAAAAAACTTACCTGGGGTTGGGATTCGAACCCAAGCTCTAGCAATGGCACTTAGCTGTTTCTGCATCAAACATTAAATCAAAATATCCAGAAACATTACAAACATCATCATGAACAATAATATACAATCAAATTTCATTTATATTGCTTGTATCATTGAAATCGAAAAATCAAATTTCAAGCTAAAGATGAAATCGGTTTATGCATTTTAATGAGTTTTGGATGATGTAATGCATTGGGATAGCATCAAGGATGATCAAGGAAGAGATTGCAACCTTCAAAACACTTTGATATAGCCTGCAAAGTAGAATCTGAATTATGAATTTTTTATGAAAATTTAAAGTATTGTTCTTACTCTTGGAAGCAGCCAAAAATTCTCCCCTTGTGTTGTGGTCTCTTCATGTATATATAGTGAGTGAAATTAGATCAAAAAATCATATCCTACTTTGGACTTTTGGATCACTTGAGATTGAAAAAGATATGCTTTCAAATATTGGAAAAAAAATTGATATCTTCTTACTATTTTTGGTTGATATGATCTTATATGATTTCAATCATCTCTAAATGGCCTTTATGACTTTCTAGAACAAAAATCATATCAAATATTGAGAAAAAAAATTGATATCTTCTTACCATTTTTGATCGATATGATCTTATATGATTTCAATCATCTCTAAATGGCCTTTAAGAATTTTTAGAACAAAGATCAAATCAAATATTGAGAAAAAAAAATTGATATCTTCTTACCATTTTTGATTGATATGATCTTATATGATTTCAATCATCTCTAAATGATCATTAAGACCTTCTAGAACCAAAATCAAATCAAATATTCACACTTTTATATTTTATTTTGATTTAAAATGATTTTTAATGTAAAAAATCATAATAAATAAAATAAAATGAATAAAAATATGAATAAATAATTTTTAATTCGTGCATGATGTCATGGAAGTGTTTGGGTCATAAAAAAGCAAGCCCATTTGGTGAATTATGGTTTTAAGACCCCATTTGCTTCATAAACCTCTCAAAAATTTCCCAACTTTGCAAGGGCACAAATCCTTCAATTTTAATGCTATGAAGGTGTTATTGGACATTTTGGAAAGCTTAAAGAGTCCTCTAACCAGCCTCTTTGATCTCATGTCCATATCTTTTACCATTCTCAAGTTATGCTCTTTGGAAGTTGTTGACTTTTTGTTGACTTTTAAAAGGACCTATAATGTCTTAGCTCATACCCTCCAAATGAAGCATTTTTGGGCTTGGCTTGTGAGACACAAAGTTGTAGAGAATTCAATTTCCTTCAAAATGAGCTTTGGATAGGAAAAATTTGATGAAGCATGTGAAAGTTATGGCTGGTCAAAGTTCAGTTGACTTTTCTTAAGGAAACCCTAATTTAGAAACTCCTGATTCTTGATGATCTGGAATCTCCTTGATGAATCATGATCAACCCTTGATCAAATGATGAAATTTACTTCATATACTTGATGTTGGCAAAAAATCATGAAGTTTGACTTTGGTTTGACCACAGTTGACCTCAGTTTGACTTTTTAACTGCTTTGACTGATTTTGACTTATCTGATCATCTGACTGAGCAAACTTTTGAGAAAAGTCTTGAAACTTGTTATGGGGGTTCTTACACACATATAAGATGTTATGAAGCTCACTTGAAGTCTTGGAAGTTCATTTAGCCTGATTAAAGTCAAAACCCTAATTTTGGATGCACTACTTAGGAGGTGCATTGTATGAGGGAATTGTCAACTCTTCTGACCAATAGTGAATTTTGTGAACCTTGTGAATCATCATAAAATGTCTTGTGAACCTCATGGGAGGTCTTGTGAACCTTGTGAACCTTGTGAACCTCATAAAGTGACTTGTAGACTTCATGAACCTCATGAAAGGTCTTGTAAGCATTGTGAATCTTGTGAACCTTGTGAACCTTCTTAGCACACAAAGTTTTGTATTTGTGAGGGAAAATTTTGGGGTGCAACACCTGGGCACGCAGGTTTAGTCGGACCTATTGCTCCTCGCTTGAGAGCTGAGCAAGGTGACTCTGTAATTAACTATAATATTGCTTGAGCTTCTCGGCGCTCCATGGCCGAGCAAGTTCTTCCCTGTGAAGATTTTATAAATAATAGGCCTCATTTTCGGTATTTGCCCGGACGCGATACGGGCCCTCCCAATTAGGCGTTAATTTTCCTTCGGGGGAATCTCTGTGATTTCTTCTTAGAACAAGACTACCCACCTCAAATGCCCGTCTTATGACTTTAGAGTCGTATCGAGCTGCTATTTTCTGTTTAAGAGTGGCCTCTCGGAGAGCAGCTTCTGATCGGATTTCTTCGACCAGGTCAAGCTCGTCTCTTAAAGCTTCGGAGTTAGTGTCTTGGTCCATTAGGGACTCTGTCCGCCTGGATCGGATGTGCATTTCCACAGGAATTACTGCTTCGGTCCCATATGCCAACCGGAACGGGGATTCACCGGTCGTTGAGTGGGGAGTGGTTCTATATGCCCAAAGTACGTTGTGTAACTCCTCGACCCAGTGTTTCTTGTGCTCGTCCAGTCTCCGTTTCAGACCTCTTGGGATTACTCTATTTGCAGCTTCTGCTTGTCCGTTGGTTTGGGGATGCTCAACCGAAGCGAAATGTTGTTTTGTTCCTACTGAAGCAACAAATTCTTTGAAATGTCTATCGGTGAATTGGGTACCGTTATCGGTTACAATGGCGAGCGGTACCCCAAACCGAGCGAGAATGCTCCTTTTAAAGAAGCGTAGTATGTTGAGTGCAGTAATCTTGGCCAAGGCCTCAGCTTCTATCCATTTGGTGAAATAATCGACGCCCACAATGAGGTATTTACTTTGGCTGGATTCGACGACGAATGGCCCTAAGATGTCCATCCCCCACCACGCGAATGGCCATGGGGAAGATAGCGATTTTAGCTCGGTAGGGGGTGCTACGTGTACGTCCATGTGTCGTTGGCATTTGTCGCATCTTTTTATGTGCTCTTTTGCGTCGTGCTGGAGTGTTTGCCAATAGTACCCTGATCGGAGGATCTTTCGGGCTAACGATCGTCCGCTCGGGTGCTGTGCGTTAATTCCTTCATGGACTTCTCTTAGTACGTGTGGGATGTTTTCTTCCTCTACGCACCTGAGGAGTGGCGTGGAGAAACCTCGGCGATACATACGCCCACCGACCAAAGAGTACGAGCATGACCTTCGATGCACGGTGCTGGCCATTTTCGGGTCTGTTTGTAAGTCACCCTTGGTCAGGTAGTTAAACACTGGGGTCATCCAGCAGTTGGCGTCGCCTACGAGATTAATGTCTAGGTGGGTTGAAGATTGTCCAATGCTTGGTCGGGGGAGCACTTTTTGTATGACAGACTTGTTATTTCCTTTTCTTTTAGTGCTTGCCAACTTGGAAATGATATCAGCTCGGGTATTATTCTCTCGCGGGACGTGTTTGACCTCTATGTTTGTGAATCGTTTTAGTTTGTCCTTTACAAGGGCCAGGTATTCGGCCATATTGTCGTTTTTAGCCTGGAAATCTCCTCGGACTTGATTAGCGACCAGCTGGGAATCCGTGCAAATTGTGATTTCTTCTGCCTCCAGGTCGGTCGCGAGTCGTATGCCGGCCAGGAAGGCTTCGTATTCCGCCTGGTTGTTGGATGTGGGAAAGGACAAAGTTAAAGATACTTCGATGATGTTTCCCTCTTCGTTTTCCAGGATAATTCCAGCTCCACTACCCGCCGGGCCAGATGCTCTGTCTACGAAGATGGTCCATTTGGATGGAGATTTCGACTCCTGCTCGGTGAAAGTGAGCTCTGCTACAAAGTCAGGTAATGCTTGAGCCTTGAGAGCTTGTCTCCCTTTGAATTTGATATCGAATTCAGACAGTTCCAACGACCATTTTAACATTCGCCCGGCCATGTCTGGTCGATCGAGAAATTGTCTTATGGGTTGATCTGTCCTCATGATGATGGTGTGGGCTAGGAAATAATGTCGTAGTCTTTTGGCTGCAAAAAGGAGGGCCAGTGCCACCTTTTTCTACTTGGAGGTATCGAAGTTCAGGGCCGTGGAGCGCCTTGCTCGTAAAGTAAATAGGTTTTTGTCCCTCGGGTAGGTCGCGTACGAGGGCTGCGCTTACGACCTCGTTTGCTATGGCGAGATAGAGGTAAACGTCTCCCTTTCGTTGGGCCTGGACAAAACTGGGGGCTCAGATAATGCCCTTTTCAAGTGGGACAAGGCTTGCTCGCACTCCTCCGTTCATTCAAAGGTAGCCTATTTGCGGAGGAGTTTGTAAAAGGGGAGGGCGTGCTGAGCGGATTTTGCCACAAATCGTGCGAGGGAAGCGAGGACCCCGTTTAAAGATTGTATGAATTTTTTAGAATCATGAGTAGGAAGTTCTGTGAATGCCCGAAAATTTTCAGGGTTGGCTTCAATACCTCGTTCAGTTAAATAGAATACAGGGAACTTCCCTACTCGGACCCCAAACGTGCACTTCTCGGGATTGAAACGCATTTTTCATTTCCGGGCTTGATCGAATACTTTTCGCAAGTGGGACGCGTGGTCTGTCTCTTGATGAGATTTGACGATCATGTCGTCCATGTATACTTCAAGCATGTCCCCGATTTCTGTTCGAAATACCTTGTTCATCATGCGCTGATATGTCGCGCCCGCGTTTTTTAAACCGAAGGGCATAATGTTATAATAATAGTTGCCTGATTCGGTCATGAAGGCCGTGTATTTTTTGTCGGACACGTCCATGGGTATTTGATTGTATCCCGAGTAGGCGTCCATAAAGGACAATAGCTTGAAACTGGACGAATTGTAGACCAGTTTGTCAATGTTGGGAAAAGGATATGCGTCTTTTGGGCATGCCCGGTTAAGATCAGTATAGTCAACACACATTCTCCATTTTCCACTAGACTTTTTAACAAGTACAACATTTGAGAGCCAGGTTGTATACCTGGCCTCAGTTACAAAATTTGCCTCTAGGATGTCTTTAACAACAGATTCAGCCGCTTTGGTTTTCTCGGTCGACTGCTTCCTCATACGTTGGGCGACCGCTTTGTGCATTGGTTCGATGGAGAGGTGATGACAGGCCGTCTCGGGGTCGAGCCCTGGCATTTCTGCGGCGCTCTAAGCAAATAGATCAGCGTTTCCCTTGAGGCATGCTTCTAATTGTCGTTTCGCCAAGTCGGGCAGATGGGCTCCGATCTTGACGCACCGAGCCAGATCATCCCCCAAAGGAATTAGTTCGAACTCTCCATCAGGAATTGGCCGGGAAAATGAATCGGTCAGCCTTCGAACGCCCTCGTCATTATCTGAGAACCTGCAGTCCAGATCGATTGAGTCGACCTAAGGAAAAGCCTTGGATGTTTGTGGAGTATCTGGAGAAGTCAGGGCTGATGGGTTTGGTTGGTAAGATATCGAGCTGAGACCCCTGGATGCTGCTTCAAAGCATCGGCGAGTAGCTTCGACGTCACCATGTAGCGTTGCGACTTTGCCCGAAGTAGTATAATACTTCATTTTTAGGTGAACGGTGGATGGAACAGCGATCAGCTCGGCCAATGTTGATCGTCCCAAAATGCATTGGTACAATAAAGGACAGTCTACGACCAGGAATTGGACGCGAACAGTTCTGGCGGTTTCGGATGTCCCAAAGGTGACGAAGAGATCGATGTAACCCCATGGTCGGGAGACTACTCCGTTGAAACCCTGTAAGTCTGATCCGACGTACGGAGTCAGGTGTGTTTCATTCAACTAGAGTGTTGAAAATAATTGGGAGTACATGATGTCGCAGGAGCTACCCTGGTCCACCAGGATTCTCCTTACATCAAAATTTGCCATCCGTGCACGGACGAGTAGTGGGATGTTGGCATTTGGTGCTCCTCCCAAGAGTTCCTCCCGGTAAAAAGCAAGGGGTACTGAGCCCTCTCTTGGGGGGTCCAGGGTCGCGCTCTGAGCAGGGCCTTTCGTGATCAGTTGGTCGAATTTCCTCTTTACGGATCCGACCGTGATTTTGTTAAATCCTCCCCCTGAGATTACAATTGCAGAGGGAAAGGTCTCCCACGGGATGTGGGAGGAAAAATATCCTGGGCTCCCCGTGTGGTCGGGCAAGAAGAAATATTCCGGGCGGTAGATGCTCAAGGCAACCTGCATGTTCGCATCTGCTGGTATGGGTACAGCTTCTTCGATCTTCTGAGTCTTCTGCGCTTCCTGGCGAGGGGTGTCTCTTGATTTGGTAAACTATTTGAGGTGCCCGTCTTTAATAAGTATCTCGATTGCGTCTTTGAGATGGATGCAGTCTTCGATATTATGGTCGTGACTCTTGTGGAATCTACAGTACTTCGTCTTGTCCGCGCCCGGTTTGCTAGGCAGCTGCTTCGGAAAGCGTACTCCTACTTGTCTGAACTTTGAGTTGGCACACTCGGACAGGATCTTTTCTCTAGAGACCAGGAGGGGAGTATATTCATGAAACCGGACGACGGGTCATCTGTGCTCCCGCGGTTCACGGGGGCAATCATCCTTTCTTTTGTCTCCTCCCCGACGAGATGTCGAGGGTTCATCGACCCGGGGGGGCTTTGCGTCCTCGCGACGCCGGGCGTCTCGGACGGAGCTAGCAACCTGCTTTTCCTCATATTGGATGTAAGCTTGGGCTTTCAACAAGAAAGCGTTAAGGGTGGTCGGGGTCTCGATGCCAACCGCTCGGTGGAAATCGGTCGACGGGTGTAGACCTCGCTCCAGCAAGTACTTCTTCATGTCGTCCGTTGTGGATACTTGAACTGCTTCTTTGTTGAACCTCTCAATATAGGTTCACAGAGGTTCGTCTTTCCCCTGGATGATTGCTTCGAGCGATGCTTCCGTCTTCGGGTGTCGTCTAGAAGCGGTGAAGTGCCTGGAAAATGTGCGTCCGAGCTATTTCCAGGAAGTGATGGACTCTGCTTCGAGGCTTTTGTACCACGTCATCGCTCCTTTCCTCAGAGTTGTAGGAAAGATGCGACATTTGATTGCCCTTCGCACCCCTCGATAGTCGAGCAGAGCATCAATATTCTCGATATGCTTGTCAGGATCTATGGTCCCATCATATGAGCCTAAGGGTGGAGGTTTTTCCAAACCCCGTGGGAGTTTAGCCGTCATGATTTCCGACGAGAGGGGCCCCTGGTGTCTTCATCGTTGCTGGAATTGAATGAAGGGGACCTGGGCACGTGCTTCCTCGTTCGCCGGGGTGATGCAAATCTTGATCTGCTCTTTCTTGACTTTCTTGGAGGGGAAGATCGAGGAGGAGATGGACGGGACCTTTTGTCACTAGTGGATTCATCGTTGCGTCCTTTCCTCTTCCTCTTGGGAGGAGAGGGACTGCGTCTTCTTTGATGTCTCGCGAGAGACCGGGACGGTCGACGGTTATTGTCCTCGAGACGGGCAATCTTCTCGCCATGGGCGAGGAGTAACAAATTTGTCTGGTTCAGAATTTCAGCCAACGCTGCGAAATCAGATCCTGAAGTTGTTGGAGGAAGAGGAACCTCTGGGCGACTTTCTAGAGGTTGGTCGCGATCGGGGGAAGGTGAGGTTGTCTTCCCATCTGGGAGATCCTGCACGGTCTCTTTGTGCGGAGGATGATTAACGTTGCTCTCACGTTGCGTGAGGAGCATACCGTCGTTCGACCGATTGTTCGGATTGTTGTCTCGAGCAGCCATGGATCTTGGTAAAAACTTTGGTTCTTGAAGATTTTGAGAGAGAAGAACGGGGAAATCAGAGATTCCCACAGACGGCGCCACCTGATCGTACTTGGAGATCAGGATCCGATATGGCTGGCGTCGAGCGTTGCTGAAGGACGATTGGTGAGGAGAAGAGGGGGTGTACCTGCAAGGCACTCCGATGCTAAAGTAAGACACTGAGCAAAAAGCGTGCAAGTACGAGAATTAAGGTGAGAGAAATGAATATCTGGCCCTCTCCTCTGAGAGGGTTTATATACTGTCGTTAGTGGATGGTTATTGGTTCAAACCGTTTGGCACGGATCGCGGAATCCGCACGAATAGGTAACGGTCAAAACTAGCCGTTGGGGGATTTCATTCTGGTCGGTGTGGCCTTGGTCGACAAGGACCGTTATCCTCGGCATGGTGCTCGACGCCGAGCGTGTCAGCTTGTCACTTTTCCTGGCCCAACTCTGGGAGTTGGGCTTGTCCAGAACAGCAGGATTTTGGACTCCTACCGTGCCCCACCACATGACACCCAAATTCAATCTCCTATTATGTTCAAGGATTTTTTCGAATTTCCAAATTTGAATCTTCTCTGATATAATAAATTATCACAAATTCATTCTCAATCCAACATGAAATTATGTTCAAGGTCTTTTTTTTCTGGATTTTAAATTCCAGATTATCCCTTATTATCACAAAATCATAAACAATTTGAGATAAAGAATGAAGAAAAACATAACTTAACATACGTATTTGTTATTACTTACACAAAATATGTAACATTCCACAGATAATTTTTAATTTAAATCTAACATAACATTTCATCATCAAGAGATGGTTGAGGATGTTTCAACCTCTTTAGAATATCGTTGGTCGATCTTGCAATTATCGCATCCACCTCGATTGAACCCTTTCTTATATAATAATAAAATGTGCTCAAGATAACTCTTAAGTCTTCATCTTTCTTCAGATCAAACTTGTTGAACTTCACTTTCCTTTCGTTATCAATTGAGGGTGAATGATACTCAATCTTAACCACTCTTTGATTATCTGAGTATTTCAAGAGACTTTCCACTTTGGATTTCAGACCTACAAGAAGGGTCTCCTATACGAACCTAAATTGAATGCGGATCTCACGTCGTTGAAGTACAAAAATGCAAATAAACAATATTTTTCCATTTTGGTGTGATTTTATTAACAACATATGAGGCATATTTATACAAGAATTTAGATTAATATGGTCCATAAAAAAACAATCATGTCTCAGAGGACATTCCGAAAATTGAAATCTGGAATCAATCTGATACTAATAAGGGTTTGTCCGAATATTGAAATCTAAATTAATCTTTTTACGTATGAAATAACACAAAAAATAGGGTTTGTCTGGGTATTTAAATTTGGATTCACCCCTTACAGAAGCTATTTTTTCAAACAAACAATTTTACACACATACAAAACCTATTTTTAACATAGAAAATTTTAGGTCCTATTTTTATGAAAGTAATGTTAGATATACATTAAAACACATCAAAATGTATCTGGATTACATCATTAAAAATAAAAATCTAACATTACATATGAAAAATGTGTCACCACCTAAATGCATGGTAATATAAAACTAAAATGCATCAAAAAAATGTGTCACCATCTAGGTCTATATCTATGGGTGGTTTCACTTTGACTTTTTCTGATTTTATTCTCTTTCAATTTTGCTCAACTTGGTAAATTCTCCCATTCTATCCAAAAATTTATCCGACCAAGTTTTAGCTTCTTTTATGGAATGATATGTTCAGTCATGGGAATCTCGTGGTATAAAACATCACAATTTCGAATAAACTTGAACAAAATATTGTGATTTGGAAATCCATCAGATACATATAATACATTCGACTGGATTTTGAAGTGTGTCACTTCAAAGTGGAAAAATGTTTCTGATAAACCATATATTGTCAGATCGTGACACACCATGTTATATGCATTTGTTATAAGATGACACATTTCAATAAAACATGTCCATTTTGCCTCTAGTAATGGACAACAAACACAAGAAATAAGAGATGCATGAATTTCATTGAATTGTTCTTTTTTCTCGTATAACATTGTGCATGAATTTCATTGAATTGTTCTTTTTTCTCGTATAACATTGTGTATGATTCCTTGTGTGCCTTCAACTTTTTGAAAAGATGTTGGCGGATAAGTGTATGACTCTCCTCTATGTTACCAAGCAAAGATGTTGGATAGCCTATGTGCAGACCCATTGAAGTATATGTTCACATAATTTAGATTTCAAAATCCAGACGCAACGTACATATTTCAGCAAAATAAACAAGGTTGTCTCAAGCAATGATCATTGAAATATATGTATATTACATGAAATTCTAGCTTCTTTTACTCATTTTGATGTCAAAATACAAAAGAATGTTGTTTTGAAGTAAAAATATTGAATGAAGGTGGAAGGAGACTTTTGTAAGATTTTTAAAAAAAATGGTGTTATGATCATGAAGAGTGTTATACATGCACGGTGATAGCCAAATTAATTATTCGCTTGGAGTTTCATGAAATTGAAATTCAGATGATGTCACGAGGATTAATTTTCGGACATATTTTTGGCAAAAACCAGGGTGTCTCTCTAATTTTGTGATTTGGTGTATAATAAACTCGTCCAAATTTTAAAATCCAGACAATGCGAACGACATTTTAGAGTTTTCATAGTGTGTAATCACTGTGTATAGATTGAAGTGAGCACCTCTATAAATTGAAATTGAAAGGTGACTATTAGGAATAAGGATTGGGTCTCCCTTGTTCTTGGATCAATTCTCTCTTCCTTTCCCTTATTTATAATTCAGAGGTTATTTTATCCACTCCATAAAGTGCAAGTTCACCATGGCAAAAAGTCACAAATGCTCTTAGATTTCAGATATGCATCTCCAAACGCATTTATATTACACTCAACACTTTCGTGAGTGGGCCTAATTCAGATTGATTTGTAACTCTAATAACCCACTCTACTAGATAAGATTCATTTCTCAAATTCTACCGAAATTCTAATTGATTTCTCACTCTCTCTTAAAACAAAATCTTAGGAACAAAATTGATTTTATTATTATTATTATTACAATACCATTATTGTTCATAACTATAGTTGCCTCTTGAAACAAACAAATAACAAAGGAGAGGGTGCACAATCATTTTATCACTAAACAACTAGTAGAACTCAGTTAAATATCTTAACTGAGTTTTATTAAGCATTCTTGAAATGACACAATTTCTAATCTTCAAGCTCAATAATCTTCACAACAGACGAATCACCAACTTTCTGGCAAACAACGACTCGATCATGTGGCTTTATGATGCCAAAAGCCTTGCCATGGTCTAAAGCAATCTTCAAAATCGATTCATTTGTTCCAGCATCAAACTCAGTCTGCATGCAGAAAACCAAGTCACTCAAGTTTAACAATTCTAAAGTGAAAGATGACAAACATCACTGTATCAATCAGCATTAATAATACTTACGGGGTGTCGAGGATCTGCCAACATAGGGAAAAGACCTCTCACAATAAGCGACTGCCTAGCCTGTGACATGGCCACAAAATGAAACAGATAACACCAAAAAACTTGTTAACTTCAATGTCAAGTAATGTTATGCAAGTCAAGCATAGACAAACTTGTTGATTATTTACCTGAAAAGCGCCGGTGAATGTCCATCGTAGTTGATTTGTCTTCAATTGAGGAATGACAACAGATATCACAGGCATGGTTGGTCTGTATTTAGCAAGCAACCTACATAAATACACAAAAAAAAACTAATGAATGATATAACAATAAGATATCAAATTCACAACAGAAGAAGGAGATGGAATGAAATAGAACCTTGCAGCCCTTCCAGATGAGGTGAAGCAAATGATAACAGACGCCTTAACCTTGACGGCTGCTCGAACCTGTAAAATACTTCAATTAGTATATGGTCCTTTCAGCAAGTTAATAGAATAATGTCGATGGAGAAAAAAATTAGTAATGCGACTAAGATAAACATACCGCAGAGGAAGCTATTGATTCTATGTGGCTCATTGGCTCTCCCACAAATTTGACAGTCTTCTTAAAATACAAGTCTTGATTGTAAACTTTCTCAGCTTCGGCGCAAATTTTTCCAACTGTAGAAATGGTTTCCACAGGGTATAATCCAATAAGGGTCTCGGCTCCAAGGAGAATTGCATCACTTCCATCCAACACTGCATTGGCAACATCGGTTGCTTCAGCTCGAGTAGGTCTGAGGTTATTAGTCATAGAATCTACCACACGCGTGACAACAACTGGCTTTCCCGCCATGTTACACTTAAAAATAGCCGCTTTTTGGAACAAAAACACCTGCCAAATCCATACATCATATTCATTCTATTATATACTAATCATTTATGATCTTGCTACAAATTAATCATCTATAACATCGGATTTTTCGGACCAGAAGTAAATGCTGACCTTCTCTGGTGGGAGATCTATCCCTAAATTTCCACGAGAGACAATGATGCCATCCGCTTCACTCAATATTTCATTAAAATGTTTCAATCCCTATAAAGATTTTCCAGAAGAAAGATTAACTTTACAATAACAATTCATCAATCATCAAAAGACTTTGAACTGCAAAATTGGACCAAAGTTTCTTATCTTACCTCTATATTTTCAATCTTTGCAAAAATATGTGTCTGCTTGAGGTTTTCGAATTTGGAGATAAATTCACGGGCCTGCAAACGAAAAGTGATTTACTTCATTAACAGTGTTACACAATCGAAGCAAAGTTACAAGTTGAAAGTTAAAACCAATCAGGTATATATCCCTTACATGGCGAACATCTTCGGCGTGCCGAGTGTACAACGCAAGGAAGTCTATTTTGTTTTCAACACCCCACGTGCGTATTACCTGAGTTCGCGAATATAATGTCAATTGTCAAGCAAAAGATTCGTAAAACTACGAGATAATCATCCCCATTCATGTAAGAGTTCTTTTTGTTACCTCTTTATCCTTATCTGTAAGAGTAGGAAGATCAATACGAATCTGAGAGACATGTAGAGTGTACAACGAGCCAGAAAGTGTAGCGTCGTTTTTAATGAGACATGTTACATCATCCCCATTCACCTCACTGACCTGCATTGTGAAACAGATACTATTTATTAAGATATATATTAACTTGGTAGATTCATAGGATCGAAAGAACAGTTTGGAGAAAAGTTCAGTTTCAAAAATATATATTAACTTGTCGCAAACGCATTGAAGATTGAACTATGACAGCATTACCTCCAGCCATACAGATGTTGTTTCGCTCCCGGTAAACAAATATTTACCGATAAAAATAGTATCACCCTTCTTCACAGCCTGCATAATCATGGATACATTAGTTAAAGGGGAAATCACGTTATAGCACGCATAGCCAAGGCCAATAATGAAAAAAACATGGAAAAAGGTATATACCAACCTTCGATAGCCCGTTATAATTTACTGGTAGTAGATTTGAAGTAGCTTCTTTGTTTTGATCCGGAGTTAAAACAAGCAATGTGCCTTCTTCGAGGGTAATTGGGCGATCGGTTTTATTCACAACTTGTAATTCCGGACCCACGATATCTAGCATAACCTGAAATCGGATCAAAATGTATGTATAATGTTACAATAGTTACCCTTCAGAAGGTATTTGCACATGTGTAAAATAAATTTGATAGAGGCTAAACTAACAGAAAACATGTGGCAAGTTTACCGCGCAGAGTTTTTGTGAGGTTTTGATAGCAGCCCTTAAATTTTCCAATGTCTCTTGGTGGTATTCCGAATCACCCCATGAGAAGTCAAACCTCGCAACTAGCATATGACAAGAAAATAAGAATTAGATGAGAAAAACAAATGACTTAGAAGCAAACTATAAAGACACTATTGTCCCAACTTATAAACCGTCTCCCTCACGCCCAGGATTTGGGTCTGGGGCGTGGAACTAAATGGTGGGTGGCCTAATGAATCTTAAACAAGGCTCTGATACCATCTTAAGAATGTCACAGAACCGGCTAATAGTGTGAGGATTACCCCCACTTATAAACACATATTCATGCCATAGATTGTCTGATGCGAGACTTTTAACAAAGAAAAACAAAACAATCTAAAATCCTTTGCCATTCTATCTTTAACACAGAAGCGAAAATGTGAGATCAATGTGACAAATGAAAACTTGCAATTAATTTCTGAACAAACATTGTAAGGTTTGAGTGAAATAATATACCAGACATTCCTGCATCGAGGCATCGGGTAATTGTATCAACCGATCGTGAATTTGGACCAAGCGTGCCTACAATTTTAGTCATAGCTGGAAAGAAAGTCTGCAAAATGCAGATTTTAAACCTTATCAATAACTTGAAAAACACTGAAAATCTTCATTCAATAAAGATAGTAAAAAACTTAGTCCCTTGTTGTCTTGATTTACCAAAACTAATATGAAAAACAATGAAACAACCTAAAACACCAAAATCACAACAGTCATAGCAATCAAAAGCAAAAGCAACAACAACTGGATTCCCAAAAGCAGACATTCTTAAATCAGAATCAGAATGTTCAAAAGAAGATAAGATAAGATCAGCAGAATAAAAACAAAAGCCAACAAAACTACACTATCAAATTCTAAAATTGATCTGTCACACTACAACAACACTAGAAATGAATCACCAAAAGGTGTCATAATCCCAAATCTTTACATCAAGACAAGAACAACACAACCAACTAAAAACACTTGAAATAAATAAAGATAGAGAGATGCTGACAGGTTTGGATGGCTCTAGGATGGAAGCCATCCTAATAGGCTCCTCAAGAAGCAAAGGACTTGACTGCATTTTTGATGTTTGTAAAGTGTGAACAGCAGCAGCAGGAAACCTAAACAAAATCAGATGTTGAATGAGAAAGAAAATGAGATATGTATGTATGTATGTATGTAGTAGTTGTTGTTGTTGTACGGTAAAGTGTTGATGATGATAGAGAAGGAAGAAGAATAGTACAATAATGTTTCAAAGGTGAATAATACTAAACCAGCAGTGACACTGATAGAAAAGGAAACTTAAACTAAACTAATCAATATATATAACCAACCATGTCGGGAACACTTGTTAGAAAAAAAAGTTACTGCTATAATTTTATAATTTGAAACTATTGATTTCCGTACTGACTCCAATGAATACTGGTTTTGAAAAAAAAAAAATTTAATGAATAAATTTAATTAAAATAGATTTTATTTAAAAAAAAGTTAAATGAGAATTATGTTTGAATATGTTGAAGTAAAATAAGTGGAATAATAATAAATTTGAATATAAAAATGAATGTTAAAATAATTTGTGAGAGGTGGAAAGTTGAAAGCAAGGTGAGAAAAAGGTAGTGAAGGTGAAAGGAGTATATAATATATAGGTTAGGCACACAGCGTGTCCAAAACCGGTGGCGACAGACGTTTTGCCTTGGTTTTTGGTCACGATACCTGACCGCTAAACTAAACAACGGCTGTAATAAGTATATAAAAAGAGGGTGTATCCGGATCAATAACCGCCGGTATTAGAATTGCACAATCTATTTTGTTTTGGTAAAACATTAATATCTATTAATTAGAGATGTATATGGGGCGGTTTGGGTTTAGTTTGATCAAATTCAATATCTAATTTATATAGGACATTCTAGTTTGAACGAGGTAAAATAATTATCTGTAATATTAATGGATCAAGTTAGACAAATCTACTAATTTTTGGATTGGATTGGATTTGATATAATAGTGGATTATCCAAATAATTTTTCTATTTTATTAATGTTAAATAACTAAATGATGAATCATCATATTTTTTCATAAAAATTATTCAATATTTTTATCTTCATAAATAAAATTAGATAACTAATTTTTAATTATTTTTAGCATCATAAAATAATAAATGACAACATCGATTAATAAAAATTATCATAAAATACTAGAAACAAAATAAAATTGTATTAGTATCAAAATAATCAAAGAGTAAAATATTCAAAATTAATTAAAGTTATGGTTCATTAAAATAGTAAATGTTCAAAAGACAAAAATTGTAACAATTAAGTTAATATTCATCAAAATTATTAAAATTATAATAATAAATGTTTGATTAGTGAGTCAGTAGGTTTTGTGGATTTGAGTCCGGTTTTACCTGAAACCTGAATTTTTTAATGAGTTTTTTTTTTTAAAACTCATATCCACCCAATTACCCAACCCAACCAAATTTTATGGATTTTTTTGGGGTGGATTTGACCGGATTGTGTGGATTGATCCAACCCATGTACACCCCTACTATTAATTAAGATAATTTCTTTTTACATCACAATGTATTTCTTATCCACTATGTGAGATTTCATTATATCTTTGGGTTTCGAAGATATATCTTCATATGTATCTAATATCTAACTAAACATTATAATATTCCAGAAATATATCACCAAAACTATTTAAACTTTAAACAGTTACAACACATCTTTCATAGCTTATTTGAATACTTTCGGAGATGCATCTACGATAATTGTTCGGAGATACATCTCCGAAGTATATTTGTTTGCAGATGAATTATGACGCACGATCCCGAATAAAATAACAAACATACAAAATAATATAGCAATATAGTAATAAAATATTGTACGACACGAAATCCAAAATGTAATAATAATGTCAGGAAAAACATACAAATTATAGTATTGCAACAAAATAAATACAGACAACTATTGGATGTGCCTGACAACCCCTCATATATCTCCTCTACCTCCTCTGCCTGATCTGCCTCCTCGACCATCGATCTCTTTCGTCCTTGTGTGATGTTTGCGGTAGAAAAGTGCCTCATGTACCTCCGCAATAATATCATCCAGTACTCGCCTGATAGCAGACCCCCCCCCCCCTCAAGGAAGATACCTTCGTCAATATATGTTTGCACCATCTCCTATTCGACAACACCTAGAAAAGACATCATCAATGTGATCCAACTGAGCATGCTCTTACTCTAGAATCTTCTGATGAGTCGGTCTAGGTGAATCTCCTAGAGCAGTCGCACCATGTATGAATGTGAGACCCTGAATATACATCTGATGTATATGTCGACGTAGCTTCAGTTATTGGCCCTATGGTAGCCCGAGCCTCATCCGGTACTAGACGACTTTGATAATCAAAAAACATCTCGTCTATCTGTATATGAGTCAAAGCAGGAGGAGCAGAGACAACAGGATGTCTGAGGATGGTCTAGGTGCACCCGAACGGGTGCATGACGTGTTCGGGCAGATGAGGAGTTGTGATACACGATCCATAAGCCAGCCATCAGGAGTATATCGATATGTCGTCAAATTTGCTCGTATGAGGGTGATCCACATTGCAGTTGAAGTGGATTTCCTTGGCAATCAAGCAGTCAAGATAGACTATGAAAGACTCGACTGCATGGTTCCCTCTCAGAGGGATAAAAACACAGGCACAAGGAATCTCCTCGGTGTACTCATCCCAACTCGTCCAACTAGCGAAACGCGGGAATTGTTGGAGGATCCAAGCCTGAAATAAAAATAAAAAGCATTCAGGGATCAAGAACTATCACAAATATGAAATGGAAAAGATTAAAAAAACATTTAAGGATAAAAAATTATTACCACCAGTACTGTCGTGCTGCTTGTGATATGCTTCATCGTTAACTAACATCCATCTCTCAACTTCAAATATAGATAGGTCAGGGAAACCGCCCCCAGTTGTACTTATGAATATGTGTGAGATCCAAGAAGTACCAGAGGTATGCAACGTCAGTATAGGTGGCACTCGTGTCCACAAAAATCACAGTGCCAATTTAAAATAAAAAATATGCCCTTGAAGCTTGACTCTTGTGTAAGGATACATGCTCGACATCACCATCAACTTACTCTGCAGCAGCGAGCTCATCATCAAATAACTTCTTCGGGAACGAAAATCTAACATGAGCACCCCTTGTCCTATCCACCTCCTTAAATTCCTTCCACGGATCAGCCCCTAGATGTTCCACCATCAAATTAAATACCTCGTATTTGATCATCCTACCATGATGAAGGAATCTCCCCCTAATTAGAAGATGCAACAAAGACGAGACATCGTCCAGGGTGATAGACACCTCACCATGCGGGAGATAAAAAGAAGATGTCTCAGAATGCCATGTTTCCACAATGCATTAAGCATCCAGTGGTTGACCAGAGTGTAACCAGTCAAGCATAGGTCATCCCCTTAAACGGTCAAAACCAACTCAAACCACTGCTCATCCAGTTGATACAATGCTAAAATCTTCTGCCCATGGTTCAGAAACTTTTGGGGATGACGTACCTGTGAATTTCCATAAATAATCAATGTCAAAAATTTAAATTAATGTAAGAAAAAATAGACTAATGTTACCTCTTCGTCTCAGATATGTCTGGCAGTATGATCTGGATACAAAGGAAGTGTGGACATATCAAATAGACCCCTTCAGAAAGCATATGGCTCAACATTAGCAACCTAACCATTCAGAGGTGGCGTGCATCAAGATCATCAGCAAAATCACCCTCCGGAGCTGGCACCGGATAAACAAGAGGTGGTACACGTGTATCCCGACGCCTGCAGGGGGATGAGGGGAAGTGACACGTCATCTGATGCATCTTGTCTCCTACGGGAAGAAGAATGTGGAATGACCTATATATAGATGGAGTATCCTGAGGTGAAGATCGAGCCCCAATAGTGGATTGCGCCTCAGCAGTCGACGCCTCTCTCTGACCAGAGGTACATGCTGCCTCTGGAATTGGCTGGCTCTACTTCCGTTAAACGGATGCGTGATGGGAAATCCGCCCAAGTCTCAATCGGTTGACTCTATCATTCGTTATGTATGAAAGGTAAAATTAGTTGTATAATGAGTTTACGCAAAAGAACCACACGAACTTGAAAATTATAAAACAGTTTTTTATAAAAAAAAACAGACTAGGGAAATTCTAAAGTACATGAAACATTGAATTTTTCTGGAGATGTATCTCCATAATTTTCTGAAACTCAGAGGTCACGACAATATTCTCATATTAACATGTCCCAATCTTTTGTGCCAGGCTCATTGCTCGTTATCCATACACATCAGGCATTTTATATTCTGACTTTTCAGTTCAAAAAGTTTTATTTTATAGATGTTGTTCTTTCTCTTTCCACTAAACAAGATTGTTCCATATTTCTGATTAACAACTTTACAGAACTTTTGATTGAAGATTATATCATAACCGTTATCACTTAATTGACTTATAGATAACAAGTTATGCATTAATCCTTCTACTAACAGAACATTAGAGATATGGAGAAGTGTATTGTTACCAATAGTTCCAGAGCCAATGATTTTTCTTTTTTGATTGCCTCCGAAGCCTACGTAGCCTCCAGCTTTTAGCTCAAGACTTTGGAACATATGCTTTCTTCCCGTCACGTGTCGCGAGCATCCAGAGTCCAGTTACCAAGATTGGTGTTTCAATCTTGCTGTTAAAGACATCTACAAAATACACAATTATATCTTTGGGTACCCATATCTTTATGGGTCCTTGTTTGTTAGACTTTACAAACTTCTGATTGAGTTTGAGTTTCTCATCAGAACTTGTAGAACAGGATGACTCACTAGTATATTTCTGATCATGATTATGACCATAGGTGAAATGAGAACTTAAAAGAGTGTTGACTTTTATAATCATATCATTATCCTGTTTAAACTTTAGTGGCTCATCTCCTTTAGTTTTCACATAACCTATACCTCTTCTACCGTTTCTGCTAACTCCATAGATCATTGAGGTAATTTTGCTTCTATCTATGTTTTTAACTAGAAATTTTTGAAAATTGTAATCATATTGTTTTATGATACTATCAGAACTTGGTAAAACTTCTAATTCAGATTCCTTCTGACCTTTTAGTTTTTCAATGGAAATTTTGCATTCTAAAATATTTTCTCTTAGCTCAGAGTTTTTTTACTTCAGTTTTCTGATTTCCTCTGATTCAGATAGTAGACTCTGTTTCAGGTATTTGTATTTGAATTGGAGTTTCTGATACTTTTCAAGAATTTCTGAGAGGCTATCGATCTAGAAAGTTTAGAGAATACCTCTTTTGTATCAGAATCTGATTCTGATTATGATAAATTGACATCTTCTAGTACCTTTTCCATTAATGTATTGTTGGCATGTTCATCTTCTGACTCTGATTCAGCTTTAGAAGATTCTGAGTCGTCCCATGTGGCCATGAGACTTTTCTTCTTCTCTCTGTTGAACTTATTTTTGGGCTTCTCTTTCTAAAGTTTGGGACAATCACTCTTGTGGTGTCCAAGTTCCTTGCATTCATAGAAAACTACTTCTTTGCTTCTGGACTTCTTATAGCCAGAGGATGATTCAGATATTTCTCGATCTTCTGGTATTCCTAAACTTCTTATGACGATGCTCCAGAGTTGTTGAACTCTTCTGGAAAGAAGTGATAGTTTTTCTTCTTCTGATGAGCCTTCAGAACTTTCTTTTTCTTCCTACAAAGCTTTAGATTCAAATTTGTTAGATTTAAGAGCAACATACTGTCGCTCCCGGGATTTTCATCCTAGTACAAACGCGAAAGTGGCGCGGAAAAGGTAGAGTCGCCAGCCAGACATTTTTATCCCGAATGAATGGGAAAGGTAATGTTGCACAAACCTGAGGAAGAAGGAAAGGACAAGGTCCTGCGAACCAAAGATCTGAGTTCGGGAGTCGGTTACGACCTGGGAAGGTATTAGCACCCCAGATCGTCCGTCGTACCCGACGGGATCCACGCTTGCTTGTTTGTTTCAAAGGGTGAGAAATAAAGTGCTGCTGAACAAATGAACCGCTAACTGGAATGGAATGAGAAATGAGAAAGGGACTGAAATAAGAAAATGAAAAGAAATGGGGAAATGTAGGGAAAATAAAGAATGTGCTCGAACGGGCCCTACCCCGCTGCCTACGTACCTCATCGGGATAATGAGGATCAGAGACGCCGTAGTTCCCCTAACTAGGGGTAGAAAAGAAATTGCTTGTGAATTAAAGCTTGAACTGCCTATGCCATTGCTCAGGTGTTGCAGACTCGGACGACGAGTGCGTAACCGTCTTGCAAAGTGACAAGTAGGAGCAAGTTCGCGTACGGAGCGAATGAGGTGAGAAAAGAATTCCCGAAGGAAAGACGCTTATTATTTGTTTGAGATTTTTATGAAGCTTTTATTTGTGAAGGTTTGCATAGGTAAGTGTACCTAAGTCTTACTCAATGGGATGTGTACATCTCACATCATCCCGAAATGGAATGCGCAAGAGGCACACCTATCTATGGAGGAAATCCCCAAAGCTAGTCCCCTAAGTGAAAGCTTAAGCACACTGGCCTATTACCCTTATTAAGTGTTTTTGTGGTTTTTTTGGTTAAGAAGTGTTTTTTTAGCTTTTCTTTGTGAGGTACTCATGCTAAGACCTATCCACCACGAGTGATGACTCACACCTCGCCCCGAAATGGAACGCATGTGAGCATCTCATAGCAAAGTCTCATGTCACATGAAAGTACTCAACCTTTATTAAATGAATTAGAATTAAGTTTGAAGATGAGAAGAGAGAGCACCAAAGGATCTCGAAGGAAAAATTCTAAAGGGGGACTAAAATAATCCTAAGTGTTAACATGCATGGATGCCCTAAGGGTTAGTGAGGTTTCTATCCTAATGAAGAAGGAATAAGAAGATAGAAGAAGGGATGAGAAAGGCCTAGGCCAAACAAAAGAGAGTTAGCTCACATAAACATAAAAGGAAGAGATGAGAATTGGAGATGTGGAACTCAATTCCCACATCTCACGCTTACCATAGCCCCTGCAAGGTTAGCATGCACAAGTGAACAAAAATGAACAAATTCACATAACATCATCCAACAATCAGAAGTGAAATGAAGTAATCAAATGCTTAATGCTAATTCAACTCAAAGAAATGAAAATGGGAGACTTATGACTTAAAATGAGGCAACATGAACACATATGGAAACAAATGCGCACTTATGAAAAATGTAATGCAAAACACACAAAATACAAGCACAAAGCTCAAAACCAGAATCAAAATGATATAAAGAATGTCCTAAGAGGCCAGCAAGATGAAGAGATAAGTCATACAATACCAAACGATATCAAAATAGAAGCAATGGAACCAAAAGATGGAATCTAAACCCTTAAAGAAACAAATGACTTGAATATGAAGCAAACTCAAAAATTTAGAAGAACCAAGACCTATCCTAGGACCAGGAAGGCATCCATACCCCAAAGAAACCCCAAATGAGAAGAAGAAGTTGGCACAAGTGCCCTTCTAAGCCTATAAGAAATCCAATGAACCAAAAGAAGCAAAATGGGACAAGGTGAGAACAAAAATCCACAAATAATCAACCAGCCATCTAAAAATTCTACAACTGAAACCAAATGATCATGAAACACATTATATCAACTTGCCAAAAGGATTTGCAAAAATTCAGAGAGGAACTAGGTCAAATGGATGTACAAACACAAGCTAGGACAGAAAACTTACATCACAAGATACCTGGCCAAAACTCAAGAAATAATTTCCTAAAAATTCTGAGAAAAATCACATGAAAACTATAGGATCTTAGGAACATAATGCAAAAAGAATGGGATCAAAACTCCAAATATTGAGGTCTATAGAAAATCAACAAGACAGGCTGGTCAAGAAATAAAGCAAAAGAAGCTATGTACATTGATGAATTATTTCTGGCACGCTAATCAATGAAAAAAATAAAATAAAAATGCGACAAAATACTAGAGACACAAAGGAACATCTATGATTTATTTGAGAATTTTTGGGAGAATTATTCTATTTTATACGAATTAAAATGAAACTGGATTAAAAATGAAAAAATAAAGAAAAAGAATTTAAGAAAGGAAAAGGGGGGAGGTGCTGGAAGCAGGCCTTGGAAGTGAATTCGAATGGGCCAGGCAGGGTAGGGGTGCGAAAATCATTCTGGTATGGGCCCAGGTCTGAACACACAAAACAATTCTTTAAACTTCTCTTATTCCTTAAATCATTATCATTATGCTAATTAAACCTAATATTAAATTCCTAACAAACATTAAACTAATCTCTATCTTTTCATATTTTCTAAACCTCATTATTCTAAACATTATCAACTAACTAAACTCTTTCTATTTCCTAAACAATTTTATTCTAATTAATCTCAACTAATTAAAATCTTTTTATTTTCTAACAATTATTTCCCTAAACATTATTCACTAATACTAACAATTATATTTCCTAACAGTTTTTTTTCTAAACATAATATTTCCTAAAAAAAAAAATTGTTAACTAATCAAGCATTATGTTAAAATTTCTAAACAATTATTTCCTAATCTATTCTAAACAATTATTCAACAATTATGCTACCTAAACTCCAATATATTTTCCAAACAATTTTTCTAAACAACATTATATACTAAACTCCACTATATTTTCTAAACAATGATTAAACTGAACTATTCTATTATACTAAACTTCCTAAAGCTTATTCAAAATCCTAAACATTTTACATTAACTAAACAATATTAGATTAACTAAAACTATTATTTCTAAACTTTTATTTAATTAAACTCTTTGTATTCCTAAGCAGTTATCTAAACATTATACTAATTAATTCTATTATATTCCCAAACAATGCATCAACTTAACTAAACAACATTCTAATCACTTATTTTCTAAACAATTTTCTAAACAATTAAACTCTTAAATTCTATTATATTTTCTAAACAATTATCTAACAATTATCAACTAATTAATCTATTCTATTTTCTAAACAATTATTCCAAACAAATAAACTCTTAAATTCTATTATATTTTCTAAACAATTATCTAACAATTATCAACTAATTAATCTATTCTATTTTCTAAACAATTATTCTAAACAAATATCAACTAATTAATCTATTCTATTTTCTAAACAGTTTTTTTTTCTAAACATAATTAACTAAATGAACTCTTCATATTTCCTAAAAATTGTTAACTAATCAAACATTATATTAAATTTCTAAACCATTACTATCCTAATTAATTTTTTATATTTTCTGAACTTTCATTAACTAATTAACATTTTTATAGTTTCTAAACAATCTATTATCTAATTAAACCTTTTATAGTTTCTAAACAATTATTTAAACTTACTAACATTTTATATTCCCTAACAATTATTATGCTAGTCAAACTCTTTATATTTTCTAAACCATTATTATACTAATTAAGTTTTTATATTTCCTAACAGTGATTAAACTAAACATATTATTCTAAACATTATACTAATTAACTCTTTGTATTTTCTGAACTTTATTCACTAATTAATCTATTCTAAACTTACTAACAGCATTTGAAGAAAACAAAACATATACAACAAAACCCTAAAGAGCTTCATCTCCTCTCTCACACTCATTCCCCTTTCCTAAACCTAAAATGTCCGCCTCTCTCTCTTTCTCAACCTAGCACTATTCACCTTCTTCTTCAATAACGAACCGCCGACTCCGTTCCATCTTCTTCCTCACTCTCAACCGTCGCCGGCCACCTTCCTCCGCCCTCAACACACTGTCCATCTTCCTCCTCTCTAATACCGAGCCGCCGCCGCCGGAGCTGTCCTTCTTCACCCTAAATCACTATGCAAAACTCACTAGCTCTCCTCTCTCCTCCCAAATCCGCAGTCAAGCAAAGCTGAAACTCACTCAACTCACCAGATCGAACAACTCGAAACAAAAGCAAACAGAACTCGACACAACGACGAACAACAAACAAATCTAAAGCGTTCAGAAACTAGCACCTGCGATTTGGAGATGCCGACGCCGACGACGAGGTGCTCCGACTGAAGGAGTTGACACAGGTCGGTGACGATTGAGGCGTCGAATCTATGATAAGGACGGAGATGACGAGGCTTGAAGGTTGACGAAATGCGCTGAGCTCGCGACGACGGATTCACAGAGTCCCTATGTTTTGTGCTCATCTCTCGTTTTCCGTTTCGTTCATCGTTGTCGCCATGTTTATGATGCAGGATCGTAACAGAGTCGTCACCAATTAACGTTGAGCTTTTTTTTTTGTTGCAGATTGGTGATTGCGAACTGAACTTGTTATAAAGGCTTCAAGATTGACGAAGACTTTCAATTCCTTCCTTCCTGAAGAACAATGTTGAATCTCAATTTTTTTGATGAAGGTGAATTATGAGAATTCTGATCTTGGTGAAGAAGAGCCATCGTGTTCACTTCTGGTGGTGAAGAGTCACCGGTGAAGTTTTGACTTGGTAATGGTGAAGGTGGATTTCGGTTCTGATTATTAGTGATGATGATGAATTAGTTTTTGTTGATGATGAAGATTGAAAGCAAGATGGATTCTGTTGGCGATGAATTTTGAAGAATCATTCTGTTGCAACAAACTTTTTCTCTCTTTTTTTCTTTCCAGAATCATGAAACTGAGTTTTGTTATCCTTTTTTTTTTATGAAACGTGACTGCCAAAGGATTTTGGTCCACTTTTCTCATTCTGTTATTCTTCTTTTTTTCAATTTTTTTTTATTCTGCTATTTTCTCTTTTTCGGTTTTTTCATTCCTGTTACGTTTTTCTCTCTTACTCATGAACTTGGTGTGAATTATTTTTTCAATGCGTTTTGATACTGAGTGTTGTGCGTTTTGGCATGCTGATGTTTTGGCTGAAAAAGTGAGTGAAGGAACAGGTCACGTGGTAGTCCTATTGTTGGCCTTGGACTTAAAAGAAAAATAATATAATTGGGTTTAAAAATGATGGGAAAAGAAAAAAAAAAGACACTAAAGAATTAATGTGGATATGTGTATCAGAATAGAAAACATGACAAAGATAGAAAAGGTAATGTATATAGAAATTCCTAAAAATATAATAAAAAAGAGATCAATGAAGTTGCATAAAAAATACAATGTGGACTATGACTCATGATAAAAAAAACAAAAACTAGAAAAATGGATATGATTTAGAAATGAATGTAAAAAAGGAGGAAGGAAAAAAATGGGAATGAATTATAATTGGTTTAATGGATAATTGGACAAAAATGGTTTAGAAACGGATATGGAATTTGATATTTTGTGGAACGGACCAATTACCACCAACATGCACATAGCCATGAACTATCGATTCATCAATTCACTCAACCAATCTCGCATCGCTTCCACAGAAACCAACGACCTTTCTGGATAACTCAACCTCTCACATCTGAACATATAATCATAACTAGCATGAATCTTTGAATCCAAAACCATCTCATGAACCATTGTCCGGCAAGCTGATGGCCTCTGCACACAACACGACCCGACTTTGAAACACGTTGCCTGAGAAATAACCACATACGCAGATGACTTGCGAATGAAGCAGTCTTTTGATAGTTTGACCAAGATTAGGTCAAACGTCCATCTGAAACGGATCATGAACTGAATAGCCACCCTGAACCGAAATCACTGCCATGATCCATGCTATGCTTCAATGATGTATATTATGCTTCATTTTTCTATGCTAATGATGCTACGTAAAAATATGAAAATGATATGAATATGATGAACATGATGCGATATGATGCTTAAGAATAAGAGGGCAAATTTGGGGTGTTACACATACTTACCTTTCTTCTGGGGTTCATCTTCTTCTAGTTCTATCTCATGAATCCTCAGTGAGATGATCAGTTCTTTAAGAGATATTTCATTAAGATTCTTTGACAGCTTAACAGCAGTGACCATGGGTCTCCAAGCCTTTGGCAAGCTTCTGATGATCTTCACATGATTAGCTGTTGAGTAGCCCTTGTCCAGAACTTTTAGTCCAGCAACCAGAATTTAAAACCTTGAGAACATCTTCTCAATCATTCTGTCTTCTTCCATCCCGAATGCTTCATACTTATGGATAAGAGCCAGAGCATTTGCCTCATTGACTTAAGTGTTGCCTTCATGTGTCATCCTCAGAGAGTCAAACATGTGTTTGGATGATTCTCTGTTTGTAATCTTCTCATATTATGTATATGAAATAACACTCAGAAGTATGGTTTTGGCTTTGTGATGGTTTCTGAATTCCTTCTTCTGTTGAGCCGTCATATTCTTTCTTTAAATGTTATGACCATCTGCTCCAACAGGATGAATGTATCCATCAGTCACCAAATCCCAGAGATCTCCATCCAGAGCCAGAAAGAAACTCTCCAGTACATCCTTCCAGTAGTCAAAGTTATCGCCATTGAACACAGGAGGTTTTCCATTGATCTTGTCATTTTGGTAATCATTGTTGTTGTTGATTGGATCTACCATTGTGTTTATATTATGGATCTTTTTCTGACACAATTAAGTGTATTGCTTAGAACCTAGAGCTATGATGCCAATTGAAGGTGCAAAAACACAAGGAAGGGGGGTTGGAATTGGGTTTTCAAAAACAATGAAAGCAAATGACACTTTGATTTATCCTGGTTCGTTTGAACTCAAACTACATCCAGTCCATCCGCCAAGGTGATTTCGCCTCTCTCAACGAGGTCTTAATCCACTATTCAAAACTTTGAATGCAGTCACTAAGACTTATAGTCAAAGTTTTCTTGAGTCTACTGACTACACTAGTCACTCAAGGAAAATCAAATTTTCTTTACAAGGTTTGTAACAAAAATGCTTCAAAAAGCAGCTATCACACAGTGATAGTTTTTACAAAATTGAGAAAAGAAAAAAAGAAATTGATCGTATGAATTCGCGCGAGAGGAAGAGCTTCAATTTCTTCAAATGATCCCTTTTTATAGACTGTTGATGAAGAGATCCGTTGGAAACATATGGTGCCATTTTTGGATGCATGATAAATATCATAAAGACCTTTTCAAAAATAAGAGATCATGTTCCCAGCCGTTATTTCTTGATTCTCTCATAAATGAGCATGATTTGGAGAATCAGAAGATGTTAAATTCGCATCAGAGTATATATGAAAATTTGCAGCTTGGTTCTTTACTTGATGAGAACTTCTTATTTGATTTGATATCAGATATTCTTAGAGTAATACACTTCACTTATTTCCCTGTAGAAGATGTGAGTCACTTTACCTTTTGTCTTATCATAAGAACTTATGTCCAGCACATAGAAGATAATTTTAAGTGCTATATTTTGTTCTTATAAATACTGTTATCATCAAAACTATAAAAGAGAAGTAGAATCAAATCTTGTTCTAACATCGACCACCACCTATTCCTCTACGTGAAACACCACCTCTTTGGTTGCCTTGGTTCCAGGGTTTTCTATGATTCGACCTGCCTCCTTCTTGCTGGTTTTGACCATTCGAATTATTGTAGCCACCTCTGCCTCTGTTGTCGAACACCTTTCCTTTACCTTTCTTATCTCTTGCTAATTGAGCCTACAGAGCCACATCACTTTTTGACTTTCCTGCTGCTCTTTCATCCATTCTTTGTTCATGAGATTCAAGTGTTTATTTTCGTTAATACTGATAAGTCTTTCGACTCTTATATGGCTACTACCACGTGGTCGAACTTTCAAGCCAACGATCTCAAAATCTTTGAGACAACTGCTTTCGTCGTTAGCACTTCTCCACATACTTTGATTTGATTCACAAGTTCCGTAACTCTTGTGAAGAAATCTGTAATGCTTTCATTGTCTTCCATCTGAAGCAATTCATAAGCCCTTTTGTGAGTTTGTAACCTCACCTCTTTCACCTTCTCTGTGCCTCCAAATGACTCCTCCAGAATTTCCCACGCATCCTTTTTGCTGATTCTGCATCACTAACATTCTCAAAGTTATCTGGATCAACACATTGATGGATTATAAAGAGAGATTTATAATCTTTCTTCTTCAATTCTTTGTGCGCAACCTTTTCTTGACATGTTGTGTTCTCTGCAAGCGTTGTTACTCTTCCCTTCACAAGATCTCATAAATCTTGATAACAAAAAATAACTTTATTCTGCTTGCACCAAACCTCATAATTATCTTTCTTGAGAATTGGAAGGTTTGTTGGAAAGTATCCATTCAGAAGATTCATCGCCATCACTTTTGATTCTCACAAATTTTTCAAACTGGAGCTCTAGATACCATTTGTTAGGGGATATTTTTCTTCACTAGGGAGCATTGATCATTGTAGGACTTCATTCTTTGAGAAACACCTTTGTGAGAGACACACCACATATCCATCCAAAACCTTAAAGTGATAGGTGGGTTAGTTCTCTCACTTATAAATGCTCAATTCACCACATTCATATCCAATGTGGAACTATTAACCACACATACTCACACTTGATACATTCTCAATGCCCCCTCTCAAGTGTGAGTCCACGCAATGCTCCCCCTCAAGTGGAAGCTCTTCTTCCATACACTTGTACCGTCAATGACACTCTTCAACGGGACACTCGCCACATCCGGGATACCTACCATGTGGGATACTTTTGATACAAGTAAGCTAATCCCTTCACTCAAAATCAAAGCTCTGATACCAGATGTTGGAATTAACCCAAACTCTATGGGAATTCCAAATCTTTCTTGATGAGCAAGAAAGGTTCTTGCGCAACAACAATAACAAAGAGAAAAAATTTGAAAGAGAAAATTTGGGAGAGATAAAGTTTGTTACCCACAACTGTGAGATGTTTCTTTCTATTCTTATCCACTCTGCAATTGTAATAATATTGTGATGTTATTTGCTTATAAGAGGGATATTCACTATTTATAAAATCAGGTTTACTTGCAACCTAAACCAAAAACCCATAAATTATAAAAATCTAAAATTATTAATTTTTAAACTAAATCAAATCTAGATCTAAAACTAAATTTAAATCTAATATAAATAAAATATGACATAATGAATAACATTTGAATATATCTAATATATTCTCATATGGTCTAATCTATGGATAGAAAAAGATTCTCTTATGATGCTCCAAGTTCTCTCAAACTCTTCTATGGTTGCTTGGCAATTAAGGAATCCTTGAGGTAAATGTTTGAATATTTTATCTAACGTGAACTTTCTCTTATCGCAGACTTTTTTGTTAACAATGATCTCACTACGATTTTTCTTCAATACTTTGATTTTATACCTTTGAACATTAAAAAGAATTTTATAAATAACAGACTTAATATGCATTTTTATATATTCAGCTCTTTTTGAATAGGTTTTGACAAAATACTAGTAACTATCTTTTCTTTTCTATATATTACCTAATAAAGAAAAACTATGATCAAACGATTCTATATATTAACTTGCCATTTCAACACAATCACGAGATTGCAAACATTAAATATTTGGTGATGAATTTAATTCACCACTCTCCACTCTATTTAACTTCTATTTTTGTTTTGTTTTAATTAATACAAGTAACTAACTATTGCAATTTAAAATTCTATGAAAAGGACCTTGCCAATGAATACATTATGGTCAGTCAATGGATAATAGTCTTAGTCAGTAGTATGAATTATGAAACTTAAAAAATACTTATGGACATTTTCTTTTCATTGAATTAGTCTATATATATATCATTGAAAGAACTTGTGTTGGAACGATTTAAAAAAAGAAAGAGGAATTATATCACATATGAACAACAAACTCTAGTTATGTTTGTTAAGCAGTGTCACGGTCCCGTGATAAAAAGAACTTGTGGTTCTAGACAAGTGATTATAAAAAAATAGATAAACGGCTAAAAATGTTTTGATTCATTAAGAAAAATAATTTTTATAGTGTTATATTTTGTATATAAAAAGATTTTAATTTTTTTTTTATAGTGATTCAAAAAAAAAATTAAAATTTTTTTATAAATTGAATCACTATTTTATTTAAGGTTAAATTACAGTTTTTGTCCTCCAGTTTTATCATATTCACGGTTTTAGTTCCCTTAATTTTTTTAAATAGTTTTGGTGCCTCATCTCAATTTTAATTCACTTTTAGTACTGTTCGTGCATTGTTCATGTACAGACTATGCACTGTTCATGTAACAGATTAAGTTTTTTTAAAAATAAAATTGGGATGAGAGACCAAAACTGTTTAAAAGCAAAATAGAGGGACTAAAACCGTAAATTTGATATAACAGATGGACCAAAATTGTAATTTAGCATTTATTTAATAAAAAAAATTCAATTAAAAGAGACACATCTAAAATATTTCAAATTATTTTTTCAATTTACCCATTTTCTTCTATTTTCTCCATTAGTAAAGAAGAAAAATTGACATGGATACTTCGGCTAAATGAGATGAAGTGGCTTTACTCCTAATGTCATATGTGAAGATAAACACATCCACATATAAATATTTTCAAATAATTGAAGTTACTCCGCCATTCTTCGTATATGTGAATCCATATGACTCAGAGTGGCACATTCATCAATCTCAGAATTTAGGTACATAAACATGTGACACTTATCTCGACGTGATCTCAATAGTCAATTCAATAAACATAGTAGTTAGAGCATATATGATCTAAAAAAATAAGGTAAATTGGGTGTCTTGAGGTTATCTCATCATTGATGGCATTAAATGCCTCACACACTTCTCCCTCCAATAGACGTTTTAGGATTTTCCAACCGATGTATAACCCGCAATCTAGACATTTGTAAATGTTTCAAGAGCCCAAGCATGGAAGGTTCATCTTTGGCCTAAGGGACTCAACTAGTGTTTCTCTTGAGGGACTCAACTAGTGTCACAACTGAGGGACTCAATTAGTGTCTCGTTAAAGGGATTCCACTAGCATTTCTAATAAGGAGTTCAACTTAAGATTGTTTCTCTTACGATTTTCTTAAAATATTCTGGTACTAAAAATAAACTAAATCATGTCGCCCTTTCCAAAGCCATTGTGCTTGATGGACAGTGTATCAGTATATTTTAGTGAAAGTTATAGGCGATGTGGGGGTTTTAAAGTCCCCCTTTATCAAATCAATCACCTATTTATTAGATGTGTCACTCTTCTATTGGATATCTCATCCTCCTAAAGGAAGATTCACCCGACGTGGTAATTGAGTCGTGACGTGTCTTCATCTCGTAACGACATGGAAGAAGTCATAAGGAAAATGGGTCACATTCTTCAGAATATTAGGAGATAAAGTGCCCACTTGCTCGGTGGTTTCTATTTGAGAATTTTTTCTAGCACGCTTAAAAATAAACCAAGCACTCATCCCTTAAGTTTTCAAATTTTCATAATACAAAAAATACGCCTGTCCAAAAAATGACATGCAAAATATCTGGACGGTTTGTGTCAAAATTTACCAGTTTTTTCAAAAGCACCAGAGAATACTGATTTTGTCAATAACCCTAAAAAACCCAGTAGTATTAATTTATCAGTTTTTAAAATAAAAACTTCAGAGATTATCAGGTTCTTTAAAAACCTCCATTGATTACTAGATTTTCCCATAACAAAAAAAAATTGACAGGGTTAATTTTCAATGATTGGGATTTTTCTGAAACTTTGGTAGGGTTGTGATTGAACCGAGAATTTGTGTGGTCCATAATGATTTCAAAATTGTATAAATATGCATGATATGTTGTTAAGAAAACATCTCATAATATCTCAATATTGGTATCTCGCATTTGTGTACTTCGACGACGTGAAACTTATAGTTGATTTTAGGCTCACAAAGGACACCCCTTTTGATGTTCTAAAATTAGATAATATTGTGCACCATACCGACAACAGAAAGGTGGTTGAGATCGAATATTGTTCACCATCAATTGATTATGAAGGGAAGATTATGTTCAGTAAGTTTGAGTTAAAGACAAATGTAGTTTTAAAAGTCATGTTGAACACCTATCACCAATACGAACCAAAAGGTGGGATCAAGGTGAATTTGACAACTTCTAGATATGTAACGATATTATCATGATGTTGAAATATCCTGAATCATCTAGCATTATTTAAGTTTTATTCATGTTTTTTTTTGTTAACTTATTATGTTAAGCAATGTTCATGTTAAGTAATGTAATGTTAATTCTCTTCTAATGAAATGATAAGATAAGATAAGATGTTAATAATATACAAATAATGTCAACAACATCAAAAAATAAGCAAAATAATAAAATTTAATCATGTCTACCACAATAAATATGTACTATTTGTGATGCAAAAACACAAACCTCACCATTTGGGTTTGCCAAACCCATGAGGTTATCTAAAAGAAGTGGTTACTCTGTAGTCGATGTTGTCAGTCATACTAGGTGTAGGTAGTGGATGATGTGGTATGCCATCTGAAGGTCCTCCATCATGGGAAGGTCCAACATCATCAGCATGCTTAGTAGGTGGGATGATGTGAGGGTGTGATACTGTAACATACCACTATAAGTATCCATCCTCACAATTATCAATGCCCTCATATGTCACAACAAGGATTGGTCGAGGGATGTCTTGAACATACCCAAGTTAGCGTAGACACCTCTCAGGAAAATATCTAACCATTAAACTCTCTCATCGAAAATAACCCGAAAATAGGACAATGTCACCAAAGTCATGATGCATTATATGCTCTATATATGGTGTTCATATGGCATCGTTTATAGTCGGCGCATTAAAAATTTGCGCGTACTTCTAAAAACCTCTTGGATGTGAATGTTTGGCCCTCCATCAATGATATGAACACAAACATGCTTGTTATAAATGGATAGGAAATGCTCGTATATCCAACACTACACAAGAAGAATAAATTACATATAAAAAATGTATTTGATAAATAATAACTAAATAAATAAAATATAATAAATATTCATACCTGAAATAGACTCATATTACTGACAAACTGCTTTGTCTCAAAGACAGTTGCCTCTCCAAGGGCAATATGTCATACCCTAATTTTTTACCCTAAGATTTTTTGCATCTCATCTTAATCTTGCATACAAACAAGATCATTCACTGTTTCGTTTATCCTTCTCAGTTGCGGGTTTATACCTTACGGGGGATCAATGTGCTTTTACTTGCTTTTATTTGTTTATATTTACTAACTTCTAACCAAAATCCAAAAATATGTTGCAGTTTGCTTCTTTTTCTCTGTGTGTGCAGGTTTTCAAAGACAAGGCAGTGATTTCAATTCAGACGTGGTTGCTCAGTTATGTTTCGATTCAGATGTACATTTGACTTAATCATGTTCAAACTATTAAAAGATTGTTTCAACTGCAAGTTATGTGTGCCAATGGCTTTTTTTCTCAGACAATGCGTTCTCAAAGTTTAAGTTGTTGTGTTAAATTCTTCAGGTTATCGAGCAGTGGTTCATATTGAAGTTTGATTCATATTGGTTTGATTGAGTGTTTGACAGTTCAACTGTGATCCCCTGTGGATTTATTTTCTTCAACATGGACAAGTTTCAAATTTAGTTCAGATGGTCATTGATTCAAGTCCAAGTCATTCATTGGTCCAGAATAATTTCATTCACTTTATCAAAGATTGCGGAAATAGTTCAAGTTGGTTGTGATAAAAAATCGAGGTTTCATGACCATGTGTGCGTTTTGGTGGTAGTCGGTTCATTTGCATATAATAACCAATTTTATACATTTCTATTTTTACATTTATTTCTTACCATTGTCCATATTTCAATTATCTACTTCATTATCCAAAATATTATTATCCAATTAAATTCAAATATTCTCTCATTTATTCCATAATCATTATTATTTTCAACATCCAATTCAAATCGTTTTTTATTCATTATTCATTCTAATAATTATATTCAATGTCCAAATCATGTTCATTAACCTTTTTCCATACTAGAAGCCCATTTATATTTGTTACAAAAAAAAAGAAAAAGAAGGGGCCCATCGGTCTACTTCCTTGAGGAACACTACTTTCCCAATTTATTTTAGCCACTTGCTACAATCAAATAAGAACAAAAAAAAAAGCAAATCCCAGCTTCAGTTGTCATACATCACACGCTGCATATCACACACGCACGTGACCCAAGTACCAAACTATTCCAAAAAATTTCTAGCCGAGCACGCATTCTGCAACTTCAATATACAACCCAACCCTCCACATGAGCCAACGTAATTCAGCCACAACAAGCACATGAGCCATCTCAGTATAACGCTGCAAGCCGCAATCTCAAACATCACTTACATCACACCTTCACCAAAATGCAGGCATATCATACGAAACGCATAGCTTCAATACATGCCTTCTACACACGTTAAAACGTAGACCTGCACATGAATAAAACGCAGTGAAAATACATCAAAATGCAGCGGTTTCCACATCACACAATGCATATGAACATGCAAAATTCGGGACCTTTGAAACCCGGTAAATAGATTCAAAACTCAACATATCACTCTCTCTTTCACTCTATAAAAGCAACTCATTCCTCTCTCATTTCATAGCTTTGAAAGCACGATAAATCCCTGCACAAATTAGAGTCAGAGCTTCAAAAAACCTTCAAAACTCCAATTCAACTCACTTTCCATTTCAATCGACCTTCATCACTCTTCACCTTAAATTAATTCTTTCCATCACCATTCTTCATCAATAAACACACCTGCAAAAAAATAGCAGATCTAACAACATAATTCAGAGTTCAATTCGCACGATTTCGCATGAAACCATAACTGCAGAGCGACATACCTTTTCTTTCCAGTGAGACCGCGAATTTTCTGGTGAGCTCCTTGTTGTTCCGCCGACGACGTCGTGATTACAGAGGGAGAGAAGAAAAGAACGATGCGAAAGAGAGAGATCTGAGACTAAGAACAATATTGGCGTTGTGTTTTTTCTGAAGAAGAAGGTAAGCACATTGTGAAGAAGAAGGAATCGGTTCTTCCTGCAATTATTTTTATTTTTATCGCATTTGTTTTATTTTAATTTTTTTTATAAAAACTTGTATGTTATTTTAGGCTTGTAAGCATTGGATCTGGAAACATTACTGCATACACCACCTGCGCTATCCTCCCTCCTTTCCTTTAATTGTTTTTTACATCTTGTTATATTTATCCATTTTTATGTGTTTCTAGTTTTTTTTTTAAAAGAGAAATTGTTCTTTTTTCTTTTATTATTTTGTAAGGTCTTAAAAAAAATCTTTAAAAAACATTTTAGTAATTCCTCTTGGAATTTTCTTTGTGACTTTTTCTATTGATTTTTTTGTATTTCATTTTTGGTTGTTGTGTGGATCATAAATGTTAGATCCACTTTCTTTCTTCTTTTTTTCTTTTTTGGTCGATGAGATCTCTGATTCGATGGTTGTTGATTCTCGAAGATGTTTTATCTTCATTATTTCAAATCTATGGATGAATGATCATATGGATCATTCTCCATACTTTGGAATCGTGATAGGTTGTCTTTGATAAATCATTGTGAAATCTCGATTAAGATTAGACCATTACCACTTTTTCTTTTCGTGCGACATGTTTTCAGAGGATGATCCATTATATCATTTCTCTAACATGTATTAGCACAAATATCGTTCATCTTATTTGGTGTTGGCCGACCTTATTTGTAGGGTAATTACTTCGTAAATTACTCAGTGATTGCTTAACATAGACCTAAATGTGTCCCGAATTCGAAATAAAAATCCAATTAGATACTTGCACTTTCGTAGACCGGACCTCGTGTTGGTCGCGTAATCCCAAAGTGGTTAGTCTTTTGCGCTAAGATCCACGACTTTTGAAGCTTGACGCGTAGTTGTTTTGGGTCTCCCAATCTTCTTTCAAGTTTCATTGAATTTGGATCTAATCACCACGATTAATCACTATAGTGTAAGATACTAAGCGGAATCAATTACTTTCTTTGGTTATGGATGATTAAGTTCACCATACCATTATTATGTAAATATTATTATACTATTACTATACTAACATTTTAATTCCTTCTCGCATCTTATCCTCTTTATTTTTATATTTTGCTCCCTTATCTCTTTTATTAGGTTTTTATTATGCTATATCATTCACCATACTCCCTCCATTCCTATTTATAAGCCAATTTTAACTTTTAAGATTCATTGAATAATTGATGTTGTAGCGGTAAAATCATGAGTGTAAGCTATTAGCTAACTTAACTCAAGGTAAACAGAGTCGCCACCGCGCTTTTATTTTATTCCAAATGGAAAAGGGAAAAAGAGCGAATAAAACCTAATGAATCTAAAAGCAAAAAGCTAAAAGAAACAAACAGAGAACGGGTAAGGGGATAGGTTACACAACGGGAAGGTTTTACGCACCCAAAATGTCTGTGGTACTCCACGGGAGCCCTTTGAAATATTTACTGCTTTTTTGGTTTGAAAATGGTTTGTTTGAAAGAGATTGGAGAGATGAGAAGAGAAACGTTTTTTAATATTTTTGTGTTTGAAGAGACAAATGTCTCATGCCTACGTACCCACAAAGTGCAATGCGAGATCAAAACCTCGTAGTTCGTGGTACAAAATGTGAAAAGAAGCAATGAGTTGAATTGATTTTAAAATGTAAAGATAAGTCATCATTCTTTAGCGAGAGGGATCCGTGAGGGACAAGACGACACGAGAACAATAATAAACGCTAGGGATGAGGAGCATAAGACTCCGACAGGGAAACTCAACATGTTAGAGACACACCGTGGCTCAGCTGAGATGAAAATGTCAAAGAATAGCAATTGGATATAAAGGATCACAACATCCAAGAATGGCATTGAATGAAGTGAGAAAAGTCCCGAAAAAGTACATCAGAAACATCCAAGGATGACATTACTGACTATACTAGGGATATCCGAGAATGGCAATCGGAAAAAGGTAATCATATCATCTAAGAATAGCAATCGGATAACAAGGTGTAATATTTGAGAGAAACAACAGGTATATGAAAGGTTATGGAGAGACAAAGATAAATGCCAAGTAAGTTGGACTTTGATCACAAGGTAGGATGTTGAAGACAACAAGACCTCGAGAAATGCATATGGGGACTAAAACACTCAGTATGCAGACCTTTACGAAAATGGGGACTAAACCACCCAAGAACACGCATGATGAGGACTAACACACTCAAATATGCAAATGCATACGGAAATGGGGAATAACACACCCGAGAAAATGCATAATGAGGACTAAAACACTCAAATATGCAAATGCATACGAAAATGGGGAATAACACACTCGAGAAAACGCATAATGAGGACTAAAACACTCAAATATGCAAACACATACGGAAATGGGGAATAACACACCCTAGAAAACGCATAATGAGGACTAAAACACTCAAATATGCAAACATAAACAAGACTAGGGAATAACACACCCAAGGAGATAATATGAGAGAAAGTGCTGACAACCAGTTTAGACTCTTAGAGGAGTGGAAAAGATGGAAGACTGATTCCTCAACACAGAGATCACTGCCATTCTGTTCGGAAATTAGAGATGTTACTGCTGAACAAATCTCTGTCACACCAGTAAACTGTATCAAATTAGAAATCTTTTGAGAGAAGTCATGAAAGGCTGCTTGGAGATTCTTGAAGAAAAATTGCCCCAAGTTCAATGACTGATGAAGGTAAACTGATAATGGATTCAGTTCCTAATTACTGCCAGAGAAAATAATCACATCTTTGAGATAACTGTTGAGAAGAATAAACTGATCATGGCTTCAGTTCTTGAAATGAATGCTGAGAAGATAAACCAAGTATGAATCTTGCAGAGAATCTTCTGACTAACCAAATCTGAGAATAACTTGCGCTGAACAACCAACCTTAAACCATAGGAACTGAGAAGAACTTTCCCCCTGATAAGATCACTGACCAAGTTTCTCAACTGTTTGAAAATTCCTTGATGAGGAAAGTTTATTTGCAAATAAAAAGTGTTTGTACAAACCTGGTAATTTTAATGCAAAGTTCAATGCAAAGTTTGAAATCAAGAATCATTTTTGGAATGAAATTTATTGACGTAAAGTAAATGAAAACATCGTCAAAACACGGCGGTTGAGACAAAATGAAAGATAAAGAAAAGGTAAGAAACAAATGATTGGAAACGAACTTGGGAGTCAGATTACGCAACCTCGTTGTAGTATGCTTTTCAAAAGAAACCTGGATTCAATTAGGACTTTTGAAGGTTGTAACAAGGTCTGGTTCACGGTTTATGAATCAAAGGATATAGGCTCAAAGTTTATTTGTACCCAACCCAACTTCGTGATGAACTCCAGTCCTACATTCAATTAATTCAGCCTATGCATTCAAGTTCCAAGACTTTTGGGATTGCACAGATGAAGATAGTTCGTAAGCCAAAGGATTTTGAGATAGCAGTCACATCTTTCCTTTTGTTATTTCTAGTGAGGACTTTGGTCAGCTCAACCTATTTTTGCTGAGATTTTGATGACCTCTTGATAAATCTTTCTTTTTATTATCCCTAACTTTTGCCTGGACTGTGTCATTTCAACTTACAGCCAGCGGGATGCCTCAGTTTCTGCCTAAGTCTCCTTCATAGGTTATGACTTAGCGGGCTTTAATTTTTTCAATAATTTTTTTTCAATATCATTTTTTTTTTGAAAGATAATAACTGCATGGCTTAATGATTACGACGAATCATTAATGGCTTTTGAATTGAGAAACATCTTCAACACTTCTTTGATGTGTACGAAGGAAAGCTTGAGATTGTAACCTTTATTGAAAGGTGTCTTGAATGATTCTCTTGTACTTGAATGCACATTCAAATTAATTGAGAACTACCCATCCCCGGGTTAAAATTGCGGGTTTTTTTTCCGAATAGAAAGAAACTTCAACTTCAAGGCTCAAAGGGGTTAACAAGGGATTAACTTCCTAATTTCTCCAGTGTTTGGGATTTGAAACAATGCCTGTATATCATCAGCCAAGTCTCAATCGAAAGCATACCAACAACAATTATGGGTATCTCGTTTTCATCATCCTCCCTCCAATCATTGTAAAAGCTTTGAGAAAAGACAAATGAACTTGAAATGTAAATCATAAAGATGCAAATAATAAATGAAATTGAATCAAAACAAAGCAATGCTCATTTCATTAAAACCATCATGAAAATACAAACAAGCTTAAAAGCAAACAACTTAATACAATTGAAGAAAAATGCAAACATAAAGAAACAATGGCCTAGTGATTTATCAGCAACACGGATGAGCTGTCCCGTCTGATATTCTGGCCTTGGAGAAAACTTGACTGTTTGAAGTCATCTAGAAGATTCACTTCTCATGCTTCGGCAAAGGATTGTTGACAACATTAGGATTTGTGTCATTAAAGGAAAGGATGTTGTTTCTGATAAGTTCTTGCACTTTAGCTTTCAGTGCAAAGCAATGTTCCAAGTCATGACCAGTTCCACCTTGATGAAACTCGCAGCGAAGATCCGATTTATAACCAACCGGAAGAGGATTTGGAACAGGAGGCGGAGGTCTAGTAGTAATTAAACCACTCTTAATCAAGGAAGGAAACAAATCAGTGTAAGGCATCGGAATAGGATCAAAGTTTGGCCTATTGCGATACTGATTTTGTCCAGCAGCAGGATGAGGAACCTGAGCTTGAGCTCGAATTTGAACTTGAGCTTGAGCTGGTTGAGCTTGAACTTGAACTTGAGTTTGAGCAGGTTGAGTTTTGACAACAGGAGCAATTGCAGCTACGTATGGTTGAACATATCGTTGTTGCGGGTGATAAGGCATCCTCTCAGTTGAAACAACATAAGCATCACCATCTCTTTTCTTGTGAAAGTTCCCAAAAGACTTTCTTGCAGCATTAGAAGATTCAGAATTGGTAATCTTACCCTTCTTGATACCTTCTTCTAGTCTTTCTCCAATAGTGACTAGATCAGAAAAACCAGATGAAACACTTCCTACCATTTTCTCCCAAAAGAACGGTTGAAGGGTGTCCATGAACAAACCAGTTAATTCTTTTTCGGCCAAAGGTGGCTCCACTTGAGCAGCTAGCTCTCTCCAACGCTGAGCATATTCTTTGAACGATTCTTTCTCTTTCTGTGACATGTTTTGAAGTTGACGACGGTCAGGCGCCATGTCCAGATTGTACTTATATTGCCTTACAAAAGCATCTGACAAATCCTTCCAGCTTCGGATGTGACTCTTCTCAAGTCCAACATACCATTTCATAGAAGCACCACTCAGACTATCCTGAAAACAGTGAATAAGCAGCTTGTCATCCTTGGCATGTGCAGCCATTTTGCGACAATACATCAGCAGATGAATCTTTGGACAAGTATGACCATTGTATTTCTCAAATACAGGAACTTTGAACTTATCAGGAAGAACCAAGTCAGAAACCAAACACATGTCTATTGCAGCAGAACCAAAGACATCTTTTCCTTCTAGACCTCTTACCCTCTTCTCAAGAGTCAAACATTGTCCTCTAACTTCATCCATATATCCAGGTTCACCCTGACTTTCAGCTTGTGGACCAGCAGCTTGGTACAAAAAAGGAGAATTCTGATAAGTAGTTTGAGCAGTAGTGTGCACAATAGGTTGCGGTTCGACAAAAGTCGGAGCTGAAAAGACTGACACAAGAGATGGACCACCCATTTGAGCAGTAGCAGAAACTGGCACATAATCCGGAGGTAACCCAAATTCTGGCCAAGTAGAAACCGGTTGCTGAATAACAGGAGGATCAACAACAGCAGTAAAAACTTCAGATATAACAGTTCTTTGAGGTGGTTCACCTCGAGCAATCAAAACTTGCATCATTTCAGTGAGCCTGGTCATACCGGCCTTCAACTCATCAATCTCCATTCGAACTTCCATGTTATGCTGTTTTTGGTGTTCCATTCTCAATCTGATAGCACTCAATCTGTTAGCAGCTCTAGTACCGTATCTGTGTTGAGGAAACAGCTTGACGGATCAACAGACAACTGAGGAAAGAAACAACCGGGATGAGTTACCACACAACTCGGATGAACGCAAGAATATGCGAGGATGCAATGATATGCAATGTTCACTCCCATTTTCAAAAAAACAACTCGATTATTGCAAACAAGATTAACATTGAAAATACGGTCATGAAAAATCTTGACAAAAAGGAATATTTATTTTTCCAATATTTGCAATAATCAGAATTGTTTTCCTGGAAAAATGGTTGTGATAATGGTCATGATGAATATGTAGATGCAACAACCACAAACAAGATCACGCAAAGCACACAGGTTCAAAGGTTCGGATCATGAGCATGGAGTCAAGGGATAAGAACCAACAACCCACAAAGGCATGTACTAAGGTTTGTCTTCATTGTACCTGCAGAAAACCAAAAGGGTGCTAACAGAGGTTCCCGGAGTTAACAGCCATCTTTAGAATATCATCGGTACGTTGGATTACTCCCCAACCGATAACATTCTTAAAATAGACCTCGTCCGAGTGTAGTATCGCGTGACAACCACCTTAGGTTTACACCCAGATAGTTTCCGCACTACGTTCCTAAATTGGCTTAGATTGGTTAAGGGTTCTACGGTCCTCAGTATGATCAGCTCAAGGTCGGAAAATAATGCCACGTATGATTACTCATCATGACATTGATAGTCCAAGAGAGCCTAACCGAGTGGAGATTATCAAATTGATATCGCTTTGGACTACTCCATCGCGTATCGCTTCGAATATCGGCGTCCTATCATAAGTTCAACTCAGATCCGGGTTAGGATCTATCTTACTCACAGAGGATCACCAAAACCGAAACAGAACAAACAAATAACAAACAAATCAAACCAAAGCTGTAAATAAATCAAAGTAGGCCGAATCCACTTAGATATTGACTCCCCAGCAGAGTCGCCACTTTTCTGTAGCGGTAAAATCATGAGTGTAAGCTATTAGCTAACTTAACTTAAGGTAAACAGAGTCGCCACCACGCTTTTATTTTATTCCAAATGGAAAAGGGAAAAAGAGCGAATAAAACCTAATGAATCTAAAAGCAAAAAGCTAAAAGAAACAAACAGAGAACGGGTAAGGGGATAGGTTACACAATGGGAAGGTTTTACGCACCCAAAATGTATGTGGTACTCCACGGGAGCCCTTTGAAATATTTACTGCTTTTTTGGTTTGAAAATGGTTTGTTTGAAAGAGATTGGAGAGATGAGAAGAGAAACGTTTTTTTAATATTTTTGTGTTTGAAGAGACAAACGTCTCATGCCTACGTACCCACAAAGTGCAATGCGAGATCAAAACCTCGTAGTTCGTGGTACAAAATGTGAAAAGAAGCAATGAGTTGGATTGATTTTAAAATTTAAAGATAAGTCGTCATTCTTTAGCGAATAATTCCGCAAGAAAGAATGAATCATATCTAAACATGAAGATGGTTAAAAGGAAACGTGCACGAGGGCACAAAACAATTGAATGAGTTTTGAATGTTTTTAAAGTTTTGAGAAGAAAGTTTCGATATGCTTATGTGGTTTAGCATTTATTAAGAAATGAAATGAAAAGGTAAAATCGCTTGACCTAAGTCAAGGTTTGATTGTGAAAACGTTTGAAGTTTGAAAACAAAGAAAGTTTTGAAAATAGGAAGGAGATTTGAAAATTTAAGAAGTGGGAGGAGATGAAGTGACTATCCTAAGACTTGAATGTAAAAAGTTAAGGGAAGAACGATCAAACCGTATGGTGAACATTCTTCGAAACAATAGGATTTCCATCTTCATGGACAAGTGAGCTCAATCAAGGCCAAGGTCTTCAATCCATAATAACTTGAGCAAAGGGATAGATCCTAAAATCTAAGTCCGAAACTCCAAGTCCAATGCTAAGGATAGTGGCCATAGTCCGAAATTAAAGTCACAAGTCTTTTTAGATGTTTGATCCGTTATTAATGTTTTCGTGTCCAAATGGACAAAAGAAAAATCACAAGCATAACAATACAAATATAAACAATATGATGAATGATATAGTATAAAAGCATAATAAGAGAGATAAGGAGCGAGAGATTGAAATAAAGAGGATAAGGTGCGAGAGATTGAATTAAAATGTTAGTATATTAATAATATAATAATATTTACATAGAAATGGTATGATTAACTTAATCAAACACAACCACAAAAAGATAACCAAAATCGAGAGGCAACCGGATCCAAATGGATCTTAATCCGAATTCGGGACAATTTTAGGTCTATGTTAAGCAATCGCCGAGTAATTTACAGAGTAATTACCCTACAAATGAGGCCGGCCACCACCAATTAAGGTGGAAAATATTTGTGCTAATACATGTTAGAGAAATGATATTATGGATCATTCTCCGAAAACATGTCGCACGAAAAGAAAATGTAGCGGTCTAATCTTAATCGAGATTTCACATTGTATTATTGAAGGCAACCTATCACGATCCCAAAGTATGGAGAATGATCCAAATGATCATTCATCCATAGATTTGAAATAATGAAGATTAAACATCTTCGAAAACCAATAATCGTCGAATCGGAGATCTCATCGACCAAAAATAAAAGGTGATGAAATAAAAAAAATGGATCTTAATATAAAAATCCATTAAAAAAATCAATATAGAAATATTTTTAAATCTTTTCCAAATATTCTTTCAAATCTATCTTTCACCTTTTTAAAAAAAACAAAATCTATATAAAAAAATGAAAACAAATTTTTATGAAAACAATTAAAAAAAAGAAGATGAAAATAGGGGGAGGACCACAACAAGCAGGAGGTGGTGATAGTGATGGATCTACTCATAAAGGCCCAAAACACACAACATCTTCTTTCTTAAAACAAAACAAATAAAAAATGAAATAAACTCATTAATAAAAATGAAAAAAAACGCGAAAACACATCTTCTTCTTCTGCAAACGTGAAGTTACAGTACCTCTCCTTCAAACAGCAACCATGACGAACTCTTCCTCCTTCTTCAAACGAGAACGACGCCAAAAAAAATCCAATGAAGCTAACCGCGTCGTTCAAAAGAATCACCGTCGTACTCTCCCTTCCTCCCTCCGACGCGGCTTCCTTCCGACTTCACTCTTAATTCAGGTATGAAGTGAATCGGGGTCCTCTTGCGGTGAATTTGATTTGTAGATTTGGAGAGGAATCAGTACGAATTTGAAACGAATTGAGGATGAAGAAGGTCGAATTAATTTCTGTATTTTTTATTGCAGAATTTTGTTGGAATTGAGATGAAGATGGTTGAAGCTTTGGGTTTTTGGTTTGGCAGAATTTTTTTGGGCTTTCCAAGCTTGTCAATTGAAGAAGAAATCAGTTGAATTTATAGAGGGAGGGGCTGGATTTGAAGTTTCCGTTTTGTTCAGATTTGTTGCGTTTCGTCACTCACAAATTCCGTGTGTGCAAGCTGTGCGTTTTCGCTTCTGATTTTTGTTGCTGTGCGTTTCAGGTTGTAGCTGCGTTTTATGTGTGAGTTTGTTGCGTTTTGGGATTTGTTGATGCGTGCTAGCTTGGCTGGGCTTGCAAGCGTGTGTTGAATGTGTTTCGCGTGCGGTGAAGGCTTGCTGCGTTTGGATGGCTTGATGGTGTATGTTGATGTGAAGCTTTGGTGCAGCTGCGTGTAGCTGTTTTGCAGCGCGTGTGAGAGTTGGCTTAGAGTGTGATGCGTAATGAAAGAAAGTCACGTGTTGTAGGCTGGTATGGTGATGACGTGTTTTTTTTTTCATGTTGTCTGCGTGTTGGCTTGTGAATGAAGTTGCGGTGCGAGATGCTGAGGCTGGCTTCATGAAGCAGCTGGGAAAATGGGAAACTTGAAGAAGTTGTGGTGGGCTAAGGTCTCGTGAGGCAAGCTGGAGCCTCAAGTAGCTGTACTGATTGAAAGGCTTAGCAGCTTCATGAGATGGACTTTTTTTTTATTTGTTATGGGCCATAAAATAAAAGAAATGGGCTTTGATATAAAAAAATATATGACTTAATTGTTATAAGTTTGAATGGTAAAAATAGATAATAAACTTGGTGTATGAGATAGTAAAAATAAAAATTTGATTTTTTTTCTTTCTAAAAAAATGATGTATAGAAATAGGAAATTGGATTAGAAATGGGTATGAAAGATGGTAATTTGGATAATTGAATAATCGAAAAAAAATGGAAAATAATGGTTGTTGAATAATAATGGGTAATGGTTAAAAAGAAATGAATAGAAATGGATAATCGGATAATTGAACTAGAAAAATTGGTTTATGGATCAAATAATAAAATGGATAGAAACGGATATGAAATCTTGATTTTAAGCCCATGACCAACTCCTGATTTTTCACAAGCCACTGATTAAAATGAAAACAATCATTACTGAACCACTGAATATCTTGCCAATTAAGCCTCAACCATTTGAGTCGTCTGAAATCTATCTTGATGATTTGAATCCATGCTGAGGAAAATAAATCCACAGATGATCCTCTTATGAACTGATGAATCTTAGCACACAACAACCTGGCCTGATACTCCTTATGAATCACAGCTTGAAAATATGAGAAATTTCGCACGCAACACAACTTGAACTTTTTGAACATGCATCGTCTGAGAAATAACCACTAGCACAAATAATTTGCAATTGAAACAATTTATTTGATAGTTTGACCAAGATTAGGTCAAACGTCCATCTGACTCGAATTGTGACTGAACAAACGCATCTGGATTGAAATCACTGCCCTGTCTTTTAAATCCTGCAACACAGAGAGAAGAAGAAGCAAACTGCAACATTTTTTGGTATTTTGGTTAGAAGTTAGTAAGTATAAACAGATAAAAGCAAGTAAAAACACGGTGATCCCCTGTGAGGCAAAGACTTGCAACTGAAAAGAGATACACGAACCAGTACGTGATCTTGTTTGTATGCGAAATGCATATGAGATGCGAAAAATCTTTGGGTCAAAAATTAGGGTATGAAAGATGTATCTAACATATATGTAGTCTAAAGACATCATTTATTCAATGAACCTAAAAAGTCAAAATTTGCTTATAAATAGGAATGGAGGGAGTATTGTTTATGTATATATTGATATCCTTGTGTTTTTTTCTTTTGTCCATTTGGACAAAATAAATTAATAAAGGATTAAACATCTAAAAGACTTGTGACTTTAATCTTGGACTATGGCCACTATCCTTAGCATTGGATTTGGATTTTTTGGACTTAGATTTTGGTATCATTTGGTTCACTTGGTTCACTTGGTTCACTTTTTTATGAAGATGAAGTCCTATTGTTGTTTGTGCTTCGAAGAATGCTCGCCATACGGTTCGATTAGTCTTACTTTAACTTTTACTTTAAGTCTTAGTATAGCCTCTTCATCTCTTCCCACTTCTTAAATTTTCAAAGCTTCTCCCTCTTTTAAAAAACTTCTTTGTTTTCAAACCTTGACCGCTTTCATAATCAAATCTTGACTTAGGTCAAGCAGTTTTACTATTTTCCTTTCATTTCTTAATAAATATTAAACCACATAAGCATATCGAAACCTTTTTCAAAAGACTTTAAAATATGTAAACTCATTCAATCTTTTTGTGCCCTCACGCACTTTTCCTTTTAACCATTTTCACATGTTTAGATATGATTCATTCTTTTTAGTGAAAGTATTCTCTAAAGAATGACGACTTATCTTTACATTTTAAAATCAATTCAACACATTGTTTTTCACTATTTGTACCACGAACTATGGGGTTTTGATCTCACATTGCACGTCGTGGGTACGTAGGCATGAGATAAACGTCTCGTCAAACATAAAAATATTAAAAAACATTTATCTTCTCATCTCTTCAATCTCTTTTAAACAAACCATTTTCAAACCAAAAGCAATAAATATTTCAAAGGCTCCCGTGGAGTACCACAGACATTTTAGGTGCTTAAAACCTTCCCAATTTGTAATTATCCCCTTACTCGTTCTATGCTCGATTCGTTTAGCTTTTTGCTTTTAGATTCATTAGGATTTATTCGCTCTTTTTTCCTTTTTCACTTGGAATAAAATAAAAGCACGATGGCGACTCTGTTTACTTTGAGTTAAGTTAACTAATAGCTTACACTCATGATTTTACCACTACACCGTCTCTTATATGCATCTCAGAGTCTTTGCATGTTTGTATATTTCCACCTCTTTACAAGCTTATGGAACCAAATTTGATTATAGAGCTAGAAAATTGATTTTCCTGGGTTTTAAAGAAGACACTAAAGTATACATTCTATTATTTACAAAACCATGACATAATTGTTTCTATAATTGTCAATTTTTATGAGTATAAGATTCCCTTAAAACTTGACTCATTATAGAAACCCACCCTATTACACATTCTAATTAAATTAATCCTACTCTTATTTTTTATGACTCCGCCACTGAAACACAAAACTGCTTTCCCATTCCTCACATTAATATTGAATCATCCTCTTCTACTATTCACAATTGTCCTATTATTGTAAATTGTTCTTTTTTTGAAGAATTGTATCCTTATCACTGGTATAGACTGTATATTTGAACCTATAACACATACTAATATTGAATTTGCTACTTTAACTTAACTTATCAACCAATTTATAACTGTTTTTTTTATATTCTCAACTATGACACACCTATCAAATAATAACCATACACCTGGTGACCCTTCTACTTCACAAAACACTTTAACCTATATGCATTCAAATTGAGTCACTCGATCCTCATGCTACCTATTAGACTACCATTGCTTATCCACCTTTACTACATCTCAAAAATATTTAAATAAAGTTATTTATCCATTATTCTTTTTCCTCACATATGAAACTACTTTCCCTCATATAAAAATACTCTTTGCTCAATTTCATCAAATATTGAACCCAAAATATTTAACCAAGCCGATAAACTTGATTGTTGGAAAAATGCTATGTCTATTGAATTGTAGGGTCTTACATGGTGCACTACTTTCTATAAGATCATATCCAAAATCTTGACTAATAGGTCAGGAAATGTGCTTAAGGATGTCATACATCAGAGCCAGACAACATTTGTGCTAGGGCATGTCATTCATAACCATATTCTCCTTGCTTTTGAGCTATTGAAGGGCTACTCTAAGAAAGGGGTACCCTAAGGTGTATGATGCAGTTAGACTTGAAAAAAACATATGATATGGTAGATTGGACAACTCTGGATTGTGTTTTACATGAGATAGGGCTTCCAAAGAAATTTATTGACTGGATTATGAAAGTAACCATTATTGTCAGGTATAGGTTTAACTACAATGGTGAGTATTATGAGGTGGTGCATGCTAGAAGAGGCATTAGGAAAGGTTACCCAATCTCCCCCTTGCTTTTTGTAATAATGGTGGAGTACATGAATAGAGTTATTATCAAGATGCAAAATAATCCAAATTTTAATAATTATAGCAAGTGTGAGAAGTTATCCATTACTCATATGTCCTTTGTAGATGTGTTTTAATTTTTAGAAGGCGAAATCAAAAATCTGCTCAGTTGATCCTTAAGGCTTTCCAAAGGTTCTCTAAGTCAACAGGTTTGAATGTTAATCCCCATAAATGTAAGACCTTCTACAGTGGTATGGATGATGATACCATTTGTAAATTTAAACAAATGATTGGTTTTGAAGAGGGGGTCTTCCTGTGAGGTACTTAGGAGTTCTTCTATCCTGCAAGAAATTTAGCATCAATCATTACCTACCCATGGTGGAGAGGATTATTGGTCGTATCAGGCACCAGACAACCAAATTACTCAACATTGTAGGTAAAATCCAACTGGTGAATAACATCTCTTTGGCATTGCTCAATACTGGATGCTTTGTTTTCCCATTCCAAAAAGTGTTATCCAGAAAATTGATTTGATCTGCAGATCATTCATCTGGTCAGGTCATGCTACTATTAGTAGGAAGATCCATATGGCTTGGAAAAATGTGTGTAGTCCAATTAAGCATGGTGGGCTAAATGTGATAAACATTGCGATATGGAATTTTGTTGCTATGATGAAGTGCCTCTGGGACATTTGTATGAAGATGGATAATCTTTGGGTTAAATGGACCCGTGTTTATTACTTAATAGGGGAAAGTGTATTGAAAGTCACCACTATAAACAATAGCTTATGGATCATAAAAAAAAATAGTATGGCTAGAAGAAGTGAAACAGCCAAGTTCAACAACTATGGACTGACATGATGATGAAAAGCAAATTTTATGCAAAGGAGATGTATGTTCAGTTGATTGAGCATAATATTAGAGTCAATTAGAATCATCGATGAGACACAATTATGATAGGTTAATAGTTGTTTTAACTATGTGGTTGGCCTCTCATGGTCAGTTGGCTACTAAGGCTAGATTGAAGAAGATTGGCATCCTGCAGAATGATCGATGTATCATGTTATGTGAGGAAGAAGAAAGCATAGATCACCTTTTATTTTCGTGCAGAATTACTATAGTGATTTGGGTTGATGTGCTCAGACGGTTGGAAATCGATCACAATCCTCAAATGTGGAATAATGGGTTAACATGGATCATAAGCCATACTAAAGGAAAAGGGTGGAAAATTGGCATATTAAAAATAACTATGACATAAACAATTTATGGCGTACGGATGTATATAAACGCTAAATTTTTTTATAACAATAGAGATGATAACATGATTTCTAGGAACATAATTGATACAATTGTGTATAGAGGCTGGATGAGGCCCAAGTATATGAGTGAAATATTTATGCTTTTGATGTAATAGGCTTATACCTTTGTCTTTTTTTTGTCTTTGTAGTAGGCTAGATTGTTAGATCGTTTTGTACATTGATTGTTTTTTTAAATATATATAATCTTTTATTTCAAAAAGAAAAAAAACAAACCAAACATGGATTATTGTTGACGTATCACCTGGAAAAAATCTCATTGATTGCAAACAAGTGTATAAAATCAAGTATAATGTTAATGGCATCATTTAGATATATAAATATAAACTAGATTTATGACTAAGGGGTACACTAAAATGGAGGGAATTGACTATTTTGATACCCTTTCACCTATGATTATGATTACCACAATCATAATTATTTTCTCCATAAAATTATTAATGGATGGTACTTCGATCAATTAGATGTGAATAATGTATTTTTGCATGGTGACTTCAATGAAGAGGTTTACATGACTATACCTTTTGGCTTTTTTCTCCTTCTTTCTTTTAGTTTTGCAAGCTTCATAAGTTATTATATGGATTAAAACATGCTACTGGATAATGGTACTCTAAACTATCATATTTTGCTTTCCTTAGGATATTATTAATCCTAAGTTGATAACTTTAAATCCAATAATTTCAAGTTTACCACTTTACTAGTTTATGTAGATGACATTGTATTAACATGAAACTCTATTAATGAATTAACATATGTCAAATATCTTTTGGATCAACAATTCAAAATAAGGAGTCGGAGAAATTAAGATACTTTCTTGGTTTTGAAATTGCAAGATCTACCTTAGACATTTTCTTAAACTAAATGCATTATACTCTTAAACTATTGGAAGCCATCAGCTTCCTTGATGTAAAACCCTATACTGTTCTAATTGATCATGCTTAAAAATGTCCATATCAGATGGTGCTTCATTGGAAGATCTTTATTTATACAGAAGACTTGGTAGAATAATCTACTTAGCCAACACAAGGCCTACTATCTTTTATGTTGTGGAACATCTGAGTCAACTTGCCTTCAATCATCTACTTCCTTATTATCAAGCTACCACCAGAATCTTAGGTTCCCGAAGGCGTTTCATGCAAACATTATTTTACTTTCTTCTTCAACTTATCTCAAACTCTTCGACTTTGTTGATTTTGATTGGGGTAGATGTCCTATCACTAAAATCATTTGTCTTGCTTGGATATTCTCTCATTTTTTGGAAATCCAATAAACAAAACACAATTTCCAAATCATTTGTTGAAGAAGAATATAAGGCCTTGAATCATTAGCTTGTAAACCGTAGTGGTCATAACATCTTTTTCAAGATCTTGACATTCATTTTTCTCAACCTGCTTTAACCTGTTGTGACAGAAAATCAACAATCTATATTGTTCATAACCGAGCCTTCCATGAAAGAAGCAAACATATCGAATTAGTCTGTCATGTTATAAGAGGAAAGATTGAGTTCAAACTTATTCATTTTCTTCCAATTTCAACCAATGTCCAATGTCCAATTAGCATATATTATGACCAACTCATTACACTTTTCAACAATCTCATATACTTTGTTCATATTGAGCTCTGCACAATCCATCATCCAACTTAAAAGAAACTATTAACTAGTATGCAATTCTTAGACCATTTTCTATATTGAAGTCCATCTCAAATGTTGGTTGAAGCTTGAGCTAACTTAGTATTTCCTTTTGTCCTATTTATAAGAGAAAATTGACTTTTTAAGTTCATTGAATAATCAATGTATCTAAACTATTATAATGTTCAAATATAATGATTATTCAATAAACTTAAAAAGTAAACTATCTCTTATAAATAAGAGGGTAGTTGTAATATATTTACTCTCTCTGTCTCACAATATGTGTCATTTTTACTATTTTTATTTGTCTCAAATTATTTGTTCATTTAGATTATCAATGTGATATTTCTTATTTTTTTCCCACTAACTTACCCTTATTTATTATATTTTAATTCATATAACTATTCCACTATCTATTATTAATAGAGTTATTTTAATAAATGATATTCATTTTATTATTAAAATCAACACAATTAATCATTATCTTAAAAAGTGTGAAAATCTCAAAAAAGATATTTATTGTGAGACGAAAGGAGTTGTTATTTTTTTTGTCCACAAGGAGGTATACTAATTTTTAGTTGAATGTCAACATATCAACCTCTCTCGTTCCCATATACACACGAATCTAACTCGTCGTTGAAATCACCATTCATCAATGATAATATTCAAAGCTAAGTCAATATCAATAATCAAACACCAAGCAATTAATAAAAACTTATTCAAACAAGAATATTTAAAACCAACCTTAATTTAAATTCGTGGTGGAACATTTCTTAAGTATAGTTTAATTATTCTATAATCGATGTTAAAATAAAATACTACTACTACTGTTTTTTAATCGACATAAAATAATATATAATGTGTGAACCAAGAAATAAAAAAAAAAAACCAAGAAATATTTTATATTTTATTTATCTTTTTATCGTCTCACACGTTCGCTTTCTCTTTTTCTCTCTCTTTCTGAGCAATTTCCGCTAATTTTCCCATTTACTGCACATTTTCCATACTCTCTCTCTCTCCCCACAGTTCCCATTTTCCACTGACCACTTCTCAGCTGAAAAATTCGTCGCCAAAGTCCTTCGGTGAGTTCTTCAATCTCCTCTTTTCGTTTCCATTATCACTTCAATTCGTTACAAATCGTGTTTTAGATTATTCATTTATGTTTACCCATGTAGTAGTTGAATTGTTTGATGCGAATTGAATGCTTGAGAATTTGAAAAATTGATTGCAAAGTTATGCTTTTTATCGATATATCTTTTTACATGGAAAAATATAGGTTTTTGGAATCTGGGTTTTTTCTGATTTACATGAATATTTGTTTTTTACTAATTTTTTATTTTGTAATTGGAACCTCTCATCCCCAAAAGAAACAATTGAATCTTCATAATTTTTGTCCATGTCATGTTATTCCTTTTTTTTAATTAGTATATATTCTTTAACAATTGTCATATAAGAAATTGAAGAGTTGATGCGAGATTTTTTTTTTTAAATTTTATTTATATGTTCACATGTAAAAAATCATATAAAATGGAAACTAGGTTTAGCTTTTTTTTTTTTTTTTTTTTTTTTTATATATAAATTTAACTGGCCTATATAATTTGGTTTTTTATTTTTTATTTTACTTTTTATAATTGAAAAGCCACTCATTTTTTAATATTTTTATTTTATTTTTTTATGTGTTAGCAGCATGGTTGAATTTTGTTATGTGTTATTTGTTGAGTATTACAGAGCTATTACCAAGAACTTCTCTTAAAGAGCATATTTTACCGTTTTTAGTTAAGCGATGGTAGCGGCTGATTCATGGTTTCGAAGTCTATGGAAGACTCAACGTAAGGATGATTCTAATTCCGAGAAAGCTGTGATTGGAGTGTTAGCATTTGAAGCTGCGAAATTGATGTCGAAGCTTGTTAATATGTGGCATTCGTTGAGTGATAAACAGGTTGCCAAGTTGAGGGATGAGATTTCAAATTCAATTGGTATCAAAAAGCTTGTTTCGGACGATGATAATTTTATCGTTCGTTTGATCAGTCAAGAGATGCTTGAGAGTATGGCGTATGTGGCTGAATCGGTGGCTAGGCTTGCGAAGAAAAGTAGTGATACAAGACTCAAGGATTTTGAGAAGGCCTTTGATAGGTTTATTACCCGTGGTTTTGATTCTTATGGGTGGGTATTGTCTTTTAAGAAAATGGATAAAAAGGTCAAAAGGATGGAAAAGTTTGTGTCGATTAATGCAAACTTGTACCAAGAGATGGAAATGCTTACCGATCTCGAGCAAACTCTTAAAAGAATGAAGGTTTACAGTGAGTCGGACGGGCCGAATTTAATAGAGTATCAGAAGCAGGTTGCATGGAAGAAGCTGGAGGTAAAGAACTTACAGTCTGATTCTCTGTGGAACCGGACATATGATTACACTGTACTCTTTTTAGCGAGATCTTTATTTACAATATTCAGTAGGATCAATAACGTATTTGGAATTCACGAGGTAGCAAATATCGGGAAAACCACAAATCGCAATGCTTTGAATGGTGACCGCATTCACGGAAGTCATTCAGTCTCTGAATTGTTGCAATCTTCGGTACAACCGTTGCCAAATAATGTTGCCAGATTTTCTTCTGGACCCCTTGGTCCTTCTACTGCAAAATCAGATCAGAATGTTAGAGCAAATAAAACTAGCATTTTTCAGCCAGTTGGCGAGTCGTCTACAAAGTCAGGCCCAATTTCAGGAAAGTATAAAGGCCTCAATTTTTTCTCGGGTCCACTTGGGAGGAGTTCAAAAAAACCAGTCCCAGAGAATGGAACAAGTAAAAACAAGTTTTGGAAATTTAATAACGGTCACTCAAGCACCGCAAGTGGGAAAGAAAATAACACCAGACACAGTCGAGCAACTCAAGTAGGACCTTTCAAAGGCTGTATGGCTGCAGATAGTTTATCTGTCATCAACGGTCGCTTAAATCCAAATGATGTTCGCTTAGAAACTCAGAATCACAAAGAAGCCAATTCAGAGCTTAATACTCATGGAAATGCAGCTCATTGTTCTCAACCGACATTCAGTTCTCTTTGCAAGCTGAAGCCTCCATCTGAATCTCTCGGCGCCGCATCTTTAGCCCTTCACTACGCGCATGTTATTATTGTGATTGAGAAGCTAGCGGCCTCTCCGCACTTGATTGGTCTTGATGCTAGGGATGATCTATACAACATGTTACCGAGACGTGTAAAAGCTTCTCTCAGGACTAAACTAAAGCCATATTCCAAGGGCATGGCTGCGGCTGTCTATGACGCAAGTATAGCAGAAGAATGGACCGAAGCAGTGACAAAAGCATTGGAATGGCTAGCACCACTTGCTCACAACATGTTAAGATGGCAATCTGAACGAAGTTACGAGCAGCTGAGCTTTGTTTCGCGGACAAACGTGTTGCTTGTACAAACCCTTTACTTTGCGAATCAAGAAAAAACAGAAGAGATAATCACCGAGCTTCTCGTTGGTTTGAATTATGTGTGTAGGTATGTTAAAGAGCTCAATACAGGTATCTTAGAAATTGGCAATAGTGTAGTCAATAATGGATATTCCATATTGAATGCATAAAGAATTTTTCATCTATCTCATGACAGTTTTCATCAGCAGCAGCAGAGACAATCAAGAATTAGAGGAGTATGAGAGAAATACTCACATAATCTATGATATAATTTGTGTTAGAATGCAATAATAATTAGGAATGTGATTATGTTATAAACATTTTAGGATTACTTTTTCTTTGAGATGCCATCTGATTTAACATGATCACTGGTCTCATCTTTGAAAAATGAACATATATGTTAATTAATTGTATAGTTTTATTACAATAATGGTTATTTCTATATGATATTTGAGTGGTTGGACATGATGATTTGGAAATGACATTATGTCAAATTTTGTTCCAAGTGTTACATTAGTTTGGTAAAAAAACAGTGTATAGTTGTGTATTTTCAATAATGTGTTTAGAAGCATATTTGTCTCTTACAACATTGAATGAATTATTAAGTAGCAAACACATTTGGATTTGACTTTTCAATATTTAATGTAGTGGTGTAGTAAAGTTGTGTGGTCAGGAAGCATTATCTTCTTTTGATAAAAAAGATCGACCTTTTGCTAATTATGGGAGTTTTTTTCCAAGCTTGTTCTCATGATTTTATTTTATTTTTTATTTTTTATGTTTTGGTATTAAAATTGTTTTAATTCTTTGAGCCAAAAGTTTTTTATTTTTGAGGTAAAAGTATTATTGAGACATGCTACTTAAAGTAGTGTTTGAATATATAATTTATACTCTAATTTTTATCTTTATTATTTTAGTTGAAAAAAATTAAATTGATTCAAAATATATTTCAATGTATTAATTTAACATCTAATTTAATTGTTGTATGTATTTGACTAAAAAAATGATGACAGTGGTAAGCGTGGGAAGAAAGTATTAGCAGCTAAAAAAGGAACAAGATTCATTGAGACTAAGAGTATTATTATTATTCTTTGTCTCCAAGTGACATTATTTTAAGTTAAGCAACTATGATCTAGTGATCAATCAATCTTAAAATTAAGCAAATTTTTTTAAATGATTATTAATTAAAATTGAAAATATAAATATAAATCAATATTTCTTGATATATATATATATATATATATATATATATATATATATATATATATATATATATATATATATATATATATATATATATATATATATATATATATATATATATAAGAGTCGATGTTGAGTAGCTATAAACGACAACACACATATTTAAACTCTCTTTGGTCAAAATATATTTTTTAAAATAAAAATTAAGGACAAAAGCCCAATATATTAAAAAAGAAATTGGTACGAAAATGAGGGGACATGAAGCGAAACTTCAACCTATCAAATTTTAAAGTTAGGAAAATCATGTTCGTTCCTTTTGAAACCAAACCTTATATCAGAGTGTATATTCGACCACCGGGTAAAATTAATAACTGATAAATATAAATTAATTTATTTATTTGCATAATGGTTACCCTCCCTAAATATATAAGTAGTCAAAAAATTGAAATCTTTAATCAACAATAAACATTTGTCCCACCTATTTCGAAGCTTCCAAGGCACAATAGAAGAGTTGCTAAAATCCTTGACAAGTAAGATAAATCATATTCCAACCATAGATTACAATAATTATGAGAAATAACTCATTCCAAAGCCAAAATAGCACCCATAATTTCCGGAAGAAGAAAAAAAGACATTAAAAGGATGTAAATTGCAAGCAAATCTATATAAGTGCTCCCCACGATGATTACGAAACATACCAGCACAAGCCGCTTTTATCGGAGAGCCACTAGAAGCACCGTCAACATTAACGTTAATCCAAACGACCAAAGGAGGACACCACAACACCTCCTTCAGAATAACAGGCCCAAGGGTGAATTTGGACATCAAAAGTTTTTAAAATTCAGAACTCCCACATATTGGAGCCGACAGTATCATAACAAGAATTCTCAGCTAAAGAAGTCAATGAGAAAATGGAAGCACAAGACATTTTCCATGGAATAACAACATCCTGAAATCGGACTTGGTTTCGAGCATGCCAAATTACCTTTATTGTATTAATGAAAATTGTCGTTATAATGGTCTTGCATTGGGCAACAATAGTGATGTTCACGATGTCTTTGCAATCCTCCAAACAACAAATATTACGCCGAATATCAAGCATCTGAGTCAACTAATTCTAAATAACTACATCATATTTGCAAGAGAAGATAAAATGATCTAAGTTTTCCTCACCTTTAGTGCAAAGGATGCACATGGAAGGAAAGGAGAAGCCTCTAGTCGCGAGCTTATCGTCGGAATGCAACTTAGCAAGAGACCGTCTCCAAAAAACAAAAGAATTTGAGGGGTGTAATATTTCCATAAAATCTCACCCCAAACCGAAGCAAAAGGTGGGCAACAATAGTGCACATAGGCGACTTTAGCAGTGAGAAGGCCATTATTCGTAGTGCACCATCTAAGAGTATCATTAAGCAAGACATTTGGAAATAAATTCTCAACCAACAACGGAAGTCCAGGGTGCATCGTAACCAACCTGTTAGGAAGAACAATACAATTGTTTACAATTATGTCACTCGGCAAAGCTTTTAAATCATGATGTTTGTCTTTCAGAATATTGAGCATATAGACTAAGAGTGTGTTTGGATGGGGTAATTGAGAATTTTTAAGGACTTCAAAATTTTAGGTGATTCAAATGATTCAATTATAATCCATTCAATTTTAAATTCTTTTGTTTGGATAGAGTATTAAAATGATTCATTTTTAAAATAAATCGGAACAATTTTCATAATTTTTAAAAAATTTGGGTCAAATCTAAAATATGATGAATATGGACCAATTTGTGATTTTTGAAAATTTAAAGGGTCAATTTGTAATTTTTAAAAATTATTAAGGACTTATTTGTAATATTTTGGAAATTTTGGGGGTGAATTTGAAATTTTCATAAAATATGAGGACTATTTTGCAAAATTTAAAAATTTAATGATAAACAATTTAACATCCATATTGTTCTGGACTGGGCCTCCAGAGACTACATTGGGTCGTGGTCCAATACGTCGAGCAGGTGCCCATCCACTCGGGCAAGCATATTATGCGGTCGAGCAGACGCCTCATAGGTCAAGCATACACTTGACACGTCGGACAAGTAACAGGTCCACTATCCTATTTGCCACGTCACCCAACTATCCCATATTATCTCCTGAAAGATATGGACAGTTGGACCAAGGACTAGACTACTTGTTAGGTCTACACGCTCCTTACGCGTACCTTGACAGTTCTTCCTTGGGCCTCGCTAATCCAACCCAAGGAAGGACATTGGCCCAGCGCTGGGGGCTCACTATAAATACTCTTTTTCACTAAAGGGTCGGGTATTCTGAAACACTTCTTGCTTACCATTTTCTGTACCTCTTACTTACTTGGCATCGGAGTGCCTTGCAGGTACACCCATTCCCATTCTAACCACCTTTGATGTTCGCGTTCAATTACTGGAAGGCCCTTCTGATCAGGTAAGATCACATATTATATAGAGTGATGTAGCAATTTGAAATTCTTTACTTTTTGGTGTCATTTTAAATTCCTTAAATTTAACATGAATAAAATACTCCATAAATTTACATCATTTTAACAATTCTCCATATTTTTTATCCAAACAATGGATTTTGATCAAATCATTTCAAATTTCCTCAAAAAAATTACTTTCCCTCATTAAAATGTTTCATCCAAACACACCATAAGAGTGTGTTTGGATGGGGTAATTGAGAATTTTTAAGGAATTTAAAATTCTAGGTAATTCAAATGATTCAATTAAAATCTATTCAATTTTAAATTCTTTTGTTTGGATAGACTATTAAAATTATTCATTGTAAAAGATTTGGGGTCAAATTTAAAATATAAAAAATAGGGACCAATTTGCAAGTTTTTAAAATTTGAATGACCAATTTAAAAAATTTGAAAATTATTAGGGACTCATTTGCAGTTTTTTTAAATTTTAGGGGTAAATTTGATATTTTCAGAAAATATGAGGACCATCTTGCAAAATTTGAAAATTTAATAATAAATAATTGGCAAAATACTTAAATTGGTCATTTAACTCTACTTCGGGTTCCAATTTGGTCCTTATCAATAAAAAGTTTCAAAATGGTCCTTTAATTGTTCAAAAAGGGTCACGTTAGTCTTTTTTGTCCAATTTTTCGAAACGACGTCAACTTTTGCTTGGGTGGCAAACATTTGTGGAACCTAGGATTCGAACTCAGGTTCACTTGGTTGCTACAAATCATATCAAACCACTACACCACTTCACACTTATTTGTATTTACAACATAATGATTTGGCTTTATTGTATAAATTAGTACACTGTAATCCTACTGCGTAAAACAAATCCAACTCCTTTTCCTCAGACACAAACACCCCCGTCAAGTGTAAAGTCCCTATACCCAAAATCTGCACGAACCCTAATTGATCTCGAGTTAGAATTCGCCTGAAGAACCGATAAAGGCTTGTCTTTTCGATCAGGATAGTCACGAATTCTAGAAACATTTGTGGTGATTTGAAGCCATTGAAGTTAAGACGATGCTTTGAATTTGGAGTTCTCAGTTGGGTGGAATGAATTGGCTTGGAAGAAGGTGTGTGTGCCATAAATTTAAATCGACCCAGAAACGAAATTGACGAAAGATCGAACCTTTTGGTTTGAATCTACGATACAGTAGAGAGAAACTGCAAGAAAAAGGTGGAAATGAAGAAGATGATAGAGAAAGAGAAACTAGTGAAAAACGCAGTAGGAAGTTTATATAATAAAGAAAGAATTTGAGAATAAATGGGGGTTTTGGGAGAGGGTTTCGCCAATTCTCGTCCAAGTGGTTAAGTGTTATGCTTCACAATCCTTGTGACCAAGGTTCGATCCTTGTTTAAAGTAAATTTTTTGAAATTTTGGTGAGCATAATAATTATCATTCGCCACATCAGCGCTACATCAGCTGCCACCCTGTAAAAAATTGACGTCGTTTGGGAAAATTGGATGGTAAGGATTAACGTGACACTTATTGAACAATGAAATGACCACTTTGAAACTTTTTAAAGATAAGTGACCAAATTGGACCCCGAGGTAGAGTTAAGGGACCAATTTGGGTATTTTGCCTAAATAATTTAACATTCATATTATATAGAGTGATGAATCAATTTGAAATTCTTTACTTTTTTGTGTCTTTTAAATTCTCTAAATTTAACAAGAATAAAATACTCTATAAATTTACATCATTTTAACAATTCTTCATATTTTTTATCCAAACAATGGATTGTGGTCAAGTCATTTTAAATTTCCTCAAAAAAAAAATTTCCCCGGTAAAATGCTTCATCCAAACACACCTAAAGAGTGTGTTTGGATTAGGTAATTAAGAATTTTTAGGGAATTTAAAATTCTAGGTAATTCAAATGATTCAATTAGAATCCATTTAATTTTAAATTTTTTTGTTTGGATAGAGTTTTAAAATGATTCATTTTAAAAAATTTGGGGCAATTTTCATAATTTGTAAAATTTTTGGGTCAAATCTAAAATATGAAAAATATGGATCAATTTGTAAATTTTGAAAATTATTAGGGACTTATTTATAATTTTTCGAAAATTTTGGGGGTGAATTTGAAATTTTCACAAAATATGAGAACTATTTTGCAAAATTTGAAAATTTAATGATAAAAATTTAACATTCATATTATATATAGTGATGAAGTAATTTGAAATTCTTTATTTTTTTATGTTATTTTAAATTCCTTAAATTTAACATGAATAAAATACTCCATAAATTTACATCATTTTAACAATTCTCCATATTTTTATACAAACAATGAATTTTGATCAAATTATTTCAAATTTCTTCAAAAAAAAATATTTTCATTCATTAAAAAATTTCATCCAAACACACCCTAGAAGCTTTTCGCACCAATTATCCTTCCAAAGGTTAATATTTTTCCCTGATATGCCAAATAGAAGTGTCTTTCACTTCAGAGGTGTAATCTTTCGAACCGGACCAGATTGAGGAGAAAAAACATGATACAACACCAGCTACCCATTCTTACACACCATATCATTCAAGATGGAACACCAAATATCTGACTATTAAAACTATTCCAACATTGTTTCAGGTTTATTGCTTCATTGATAAATCTCAATGATCTTAAACCAACACCGCCACACTTGTAAGCCTTACAACATTGATTACAAAGAACTGAAACGAGCTACCTTTTATGGGTGTCCGCACTCCAAATGGAATCCCGACACCATTTATCAACCATATGAATAAGACTAGCAGGCCAAGAATAGATTATGACAGAATAAAGGAGCATGTTGTGAATCACAGACTTGACCAATTGAATCCTACCGACAATAGTTAACAGACTGGCCTTTCAAGACACAAGCTTGGCTTTGATTTTATCAAAAACCGGGAGGAACTGAATAGCTTTAGGTATCCCTTTGAAAATAGGGACTCCTAAATAAGGGAAAGACAACTGCCCCACCAAGAAACCAATCCTGTTGGCCAGAAAAGAATGTCGAGCTGCCGAAACCGAACCAACGAACAAAAAAGACATAGATAGGTTGCAAACCTGACCTGAACATGAGGCATATTACACCAATTTTCATAGAGTGAATGGCATTCCAAGAATTCCAAATTTTTGTCATTCTATGGAAAAAAATGTGTGTTCCGATCCCCATCAGTATGCCACTGCACCCTCGCTTTATCCTTCCAGAATAATTCCTCCAAATTAAGGGTTTTGTCAAGGTCTAATTGGGCCTCCTTCTCTAAGCCAGCAAGAAAATCAGAGTGTCCAGAAACCGCAATCTTGTTCTGGATAGCCTTGAGGTCAGATTCTGCCTGCTGAACTTTATCATGAACATTGCCAAAAATATTTGATTCCACACATTAAGGTTTTCTTTTAAAACTTGCAGCTTCTTAGTTAATACAAACATGGGGAAGCCAACAAAAACCGACTTCCAAGAAGACTCAACAACATCTTTACAATTGCTATGTTCAATCCACATTGGAAGGAACTTGAATTGAGAAGTAAATCTATCTACCGAACAGTTGAACTATAGGAGTAACGAATAGTGATCCGATCTATTCTTTGTCAATGTGGAACAAGCAATTTTGACACAAGAATCAATCCATAATTGATTGAAAACTGCTATATCTAACCGTTTTTGTGTATGATTGGAACCACTTCTACCGTTTGACTAAGTGAAAGTTGCGCGTCTGGTAGGAATATGCAGCATGTGATTTACGTTTGTCCAGTTACCAAAATCATACATAGGAGCTTTAGTTGGGCTGTGAGAACCGTTAAGAGTCTCACATCGGATCATATATGGTATGAACATGTCGTTATAAGTGAGAGCAATCTTCACCCTACTAGTCGGTTTTGTAGGGTCGTGTTAGGCCCAACCCACACATTCTAACATGGTATCAAAGTCCGGTTTAAGATCCGTTGGACAACTCCGGTTCAATCATGTAGGGTCGAGTTAGGCCCAACCCACACATTTAGTTGGGTTGTGACAGATCATGTTAGAGTCTAACAGTATAGCAAATATAAGCATAGATAGCTGAAATTCTCATTTTCTTCCCACCACATTCAAAAGTAAAAGAAATTTGTTGATCATCAATGTGCACGACATCAGGGAAAATATTAACATCACATAAACATCAAAGATTAAGACTAAGATCATGTCTATTATTTACCGTAAAAAAAATGAAATTTAGTTTATTAAGTCAACTCAGAGGAAAAGCATTTTTATTCATCCAAGGTTCGGCAATAAAAACAAAATTAGGTTGATTGCTAACAATTAATCATTTTAAAGCCAATTTTGTGGGAGAGTTGGCAATACCTCTCACATTCCAAAAGAGACAATTCATGGGGGAGTTGTTAACACTTACAGACCTGGACCTTGTAATGTAATTACTCCTTGCTGTTTTTTTTGTGAGATTTTTTCTTGGATTTAGATATAACTAGTTGTAAACCGTTTGACTCTGCAGCAACAATGACTTTGGATTTAGATCTAAATTTCTATTTTATGAGTCTTGGGATCATGAGAAGACTTTAAACAAGCATAAATAAAATTTTGGGATTGTCAGAATCAGGGGGTGATATATGATGAAGAGAAGATTATTCTGAATTCATCTTATGTCAATTCTCATTTATCATCTCGTACAAAATTGGCTCTTCAAAATACATTGTTTTGTCATTATCAAAAATTGGGATATTATGAGAACAAGATTTAATTTTGCTCAATATCTTTATGTTTTGATAATAACAACGAAGATTTTAAGTGAAGGCAATTTTGATACTCTAACATTTGTTATTATGTAAGACTGACAAACAGGTTTTAACTCTGAGGGAGTTCTTGCAAACCGAAAGTTCTGATATGATAATATCCACTTATGCGTAAATTGGAAGCAAGACTGCTCAAATGTCAACTCATCAAAAATATCTTGAGAAAAACTGATGTTGTTGCAACGTTTTCTAGGATTCTGACTCTGAATGAGTAAGACTTTGATACGACAATATTCTGAAGATCAAGTGCTGAAGACTCTGAAGACAGAATGATCTGAAGACCAAGTGCGGAAAGAGTCTGGAGACTTGAAGTTCTGAAGAACAAGGATTTTGAAGACAAGTGTTAAAGTTCTGAAGATTGAAGACTTGAGATTCTAAAGAATCCACCATTCTTATCTCAACTCATGTTTCAATACAATTATCAATCAGAAGCCCCTAAAGTTCTGAAGATAAGAATTAAGATCAAGAGACATCCTTTTATCAATGCATGCTTCATTACATCTCTAAACCAGAAGCCTCCGACGTTCTGATAAATAGGATCAAGTGTTACTCTTCTCTCTGCTCATGCTTCAAACATCTATCAACCAAAAGCCTATGAAGTTTTGAAGAAAAGAAGTAACAATCAAGAATGTTAATTTATCTCTGCTCATACTTCACACATTTATCAACCAGAAGCCACTGAAGATCAGAAGATAAGAATTAAAAGGTAATAGGGAATAGTACAATAGTACAAAGACACTTTGTTCCACTATCAATTCCACTACTCCATTATCCTGATTCGGTAGTACAAGAAGGACAATTGTGTGTACTATTTTTCACCCTCAATAACGACATTCCTTTGGCCAGTTGTGATGTAACAAATATATTTCTCAAGCGCCTATATAAGGATTGTCAAGTGAAGAAGCAAAAATACGAACACTGCCATATCTTTTATGCAAGACTACAAAGCTCAAACATTCAAATTTCATTTGTAGTATCAAGTTTCAAAAGCTCTTAAGTTGTGTTTACAACTGCTTATTTCATAAGCACTTCTTTGTAAGCAAACCTTGTAGCAAACTGTTGTTTGCATTCCCTAAAGGACCTAGTGCAGGTCAGGAGCTTTAGGAAGACTAAGGTTGCGGGTCTTAGTGATTGATAGTCATAGATTTGCCGTGTGATTGTAATTTGTTGAGATTATAGTGGATTAAGTCATTGTTGAAGGAAAAATCACCTTGCTGGGTGAAGTGGAGGTAGCTTGTGGTTGACAAGTGAACCAAGATAAATTCTTGTGTTCTTTCTTTATTTCGATATTCTTTTATTTGATTGGGTTTGTTCTTATAGTGAGTATTTTTCGAAACACCATACGAATCCACATTTTCTAGTGTTTTCTCACACCTTCAATTGGCATCAGAGCTTCAGTTCTGATTGTGATATTGAGTTATCATACACTTAATTGTGTCAGTACCGAGCTAATGTTTTTGTATGAGTTTATTTTGATATCATGGCCGCACCTACTACATCAACCTCAACCTCAACATCTCATGATAAAGAACATACATCGCCAAACCACTGATTTTTGATGGTGAGAAGTTTGATTACTGGAAAGATAGAATTGGGAGTTTCTTTCTCTGTTACGATGTAGACCCATGGAATATGGTAGTTGAAGGCTACACACATCCATAAGATGCTACCAGGAAGAAAATCGCAAGGAGTTCTATGAGCGATCAACAGAAGAAGGAGTACAAAAACCATCACAAGGCGATGACTATTTTGCTTAATGTTATCTTTTATACAGAGTATGAGAAGATAACTAACAGAGAAACCACCAAGTCCATCTTTGATTCTCTTCAGATGACTCACGAAGAAAATACGCAAGTGAAAGAGACTGAGGCTTTTGCCTTAATTCAAAAGTATGAAGCATTCAAGATGGAGGAATATGAAATTGTTGAAACAATGTTCTCTAGGTTCCAGATGCTTGTTTATGGGCTGAGAGTATTAGACAAATGATACTCTACTACTGATCATGTTAAGAAGATTATCAGAAGTCTCTCTGCAAAATGGAGACCAATGGTAACAACCTGAAAGCTAGCAAAAGATCTGAACATTCTTGAAGAACTCATTAGTTCCTTAAGAAGTCATGGGATAGAGTTAGAGCAAGATGAGCCTCAGAGGAAGATTAAATTTGTTGCTCTAAATTCGAAGACTGAGAAGATGAAGGCATGAAAAGCCAAAGAAGAGTCAGATGGTTCTGACATTGATTCTGAAGAAGAATTATCTTTGATATCTAGAAGACTCAACAGAATATGGAAACATAGATATGATAAAATCAGAGGTTCTAGAAGAAACAACGGTCGATCAGAACCATCAGGGAAAAGAAGACAAGATTCTGGAAGGGTACCTGTTTGTTACGAGTGTAATGAACCAGGACACTTCAGAACTGACTGTCCAAAGCTTCTAAAAAGGAGAAGAATTCGAAGAATAACGTCACCCATGCAAAGAAATGAATGTTAGCCACCTGGGACGACTCCGATTCTGATGAAGGAGATTCTGACGAAGAACGTGAAAATGTTGTGAAATTCTAGTATCAGATATGTGATGTCGAAAAAGATGTTACAATATTATTATCTGAAAATTAACAAGGTAAATATAGTAAAAGTAAAGTAGCAATAACACAATAGATTGTTAACCCAATTTGGTGCAAACTCACCTACTCTGGTGGCTATCAATCCAGGAAGGAAATCCATTATTAGTAGTATCAATTCAGAGTTAAACAATCCCAGTTTATACCCCTCACTTAATCATTACCCAATGTAATTTCTATCTAAGAACCCTTAAATAAGAGAACCCCCTCTCGTCCCCCCTTAATCACACACTGTGATAGTCCAACAATTCTTTCAAAGAAAATAGAAGAACACTCTTCCAAAACACCACACCTTGATCTTGCTTAAAAGCTTCAATCAAGAATAAACACTCTTGCTTAAAAGCTTAGAGTGGACAAATTACAATTCAAAAATCAGACCAATTCAAACACCTAGGTGATGTTAGAATGGCTCACAAATAACACAACAAGACTAAACCCTAATTCTGAAAACGAAACACTATAATCTCTAATTCTATGTCTTAAAATTAGGGTTGCACCAGAATAAATAAACACTGATCAGTTTGGACTTGGATGCTAAAAGAGGTTAGATTTGATTCTTCCATAAATGCGAAATGTTCTTCAAATATTCTTCAACACAAATATCATTTAAAATAGGAAGATCCGATTCTTCCAAAAGTGAGATATATTTTTCTAAAACTACCACCAATATTGTGCAGGTATTCACTCCTCATAAGCACATAAAAGATATAAAGCACAATTTAAGAAAAAACATTTTGAATAGAATGTTCTGTCATCAGATGTCAAAACATTTGGTTTAACATCAGGAACAACAACCTGCAATAACAGGGAATCACACCTGCAGAATACTTGACAGACATGTCAAGACATTAGTCATAACATGAAGAATCTTGTTTTACCAAAATTTCTGCCAATCAAATAACTAACAATCTCCCCCTTTGGCAAATTTTGGCTAAAACATTATTAGAGCAGAAATCATCACAGAGATCATAGCAGCAGAAATATGCACACCATACCATCAGAGAAAACCAGCAGCAGAAAAAAAAAACAATAGCCTCAAGCCAAGACTCCAAGAGCCAAAGGAGCCAAAAATCAGAACAACAACACTTCATTAACACTACCCCCCCCCATTTAGCCATAATTAGACAAACTAATAAAAGGATAAAGGCAACTAAAAAGGCATCCAAAGAAATAAACCATTCATCCATAACCAAAAGTGCAGAGATCAAGTCAAAGGAATACATTACCAATTCTCATACAGAGCAAAAACAATCATAACCAAAAGACAAAAGAAACCAAAAACAATCTAAAAACACAACCAATCAGCAAAATCACTTGTCTTCATTAAACTAGAACTTCCAACATCAGTATCAGCATCAGAACCATAGTTACTCTCAGCAGAGCCTTCACCATCAAAATCATTTTTCTCAACACTTGCATCTTCAGTCTGTTCAAGCAACCTGATCAAGCTTTCAAACCTTTACTTCATACCTTCCAAATCCTTGCAAACATCTTTAAGCTCATATATAACATCTGACTTGTTGGCAAGTTTACTATTAGACGATGTTCCAGTAGATGTCACAACAATATCAGGGACATGTTTTCCTGTAAACAACTTATAGTGAAAGGACACAACAGTCTCTCTTTTGCAAACAGAGTTAGTGTCAATGATAATCCCAGCGTACTGACTTAAGATGATTCCACAAAGAAGAAAAGGAAAATCTATAGGAAGTTTCACAGCTAGAGTACCTGCATGCTTCATAGTTTGGTCAAAAATATATGAGCCATAATCAAACTTAGTCTTAGTCCCAACAACATAAATGAATCTTCCCAGCCCAGTTGCAATGGTTGAGGTGTGGTTGGTAGGCACCCAATTTGCAACACCGATTCTATGCAGCATATCATACTTCACACTAATCATACCAGCATAAAGTTTATTCTTCATAGGCCAAGCTTTGACTTGGTTAACAATTATTTCTTTACAAACTTGATTATCAATGACTTCTGGTTCAAGTTGAGCATCATTACTTCTACCCAAGTAATGATTGATCACAGTAGGAGAAAATCTAACACATTTTCCTCTAACATAGACTCTTCTGAAATCCTTAGATTTCCCATAAACACAATCTTCAATAAGGTTGACAATAAATTCTTTCACCAGAATCTCATAGCACTTGGCAAACTTAGTAACAATTTTTAATAGACCAGCAAAGGATATAAGTTCCATTACCTTCTTGCATTCCAAAGCATCAGCCCCAAGTTCTCTTTCAAGATCCAGGCTTCTTTTGTAGACATATTTCCATTTGCTCTCACTAGCAGCATAGTGAAAATATATATTATCTAAAGGAGCTTTAGGAACTTTTACCATAGTCTTCTTTATAGCCGATTTTTTATCAGGTGTGATGTCCTGGACATTATCTTCAACATCATCATTAGAGACAAATTCATCTATAATCTTCTTCTTTTTTATTATCACCTTACTCTAGGATTTTGATGGTCCAACAACAGTTTTCTTCACAGGTGTGATGTTCTCAACATCATCTTCAACATTGTATTCTGATTCAGAATCAGACACAACCTCCTTCCTTTGCTTCTTTAAGCCTTTAACATGGGAGATCTCAACAGCAGACTTTCCATTTCTCTTATTCAATCTCTTTGTCACACTAGGGTTGGCATTTATCAACAGATAATTGTCATAGGGGATATCATCCAGATCAATGTTGTCCTCAGAATCAACATTATTCCCAGCAAAAGATGTTTCAACATTTGTTGCAGCATCCTTAATCACAAAGCTAGCAAGCTTGTGTAGGTTTTCATCATTCAGATCCTTCTCAGAATGAGAAAGGTTAGCATTAACCTCAGAATGAGGACATGCAACCATTGAAAGATGAGCATAAATGCGAACAACATTGTGACCCTCGTTTAAAACCCTAGAAACAAAATGTCTAATGACCCTATCTACATATTTGCTTCCTTCCTTGTATTCAATGTCAATAGAAGGTTCAGTACCAAAAGAGTTACCTTTAGATGATTCTCCTGAAGATTTGATAGTAGCAGTTCTAGTCTTTTACGCACCATCAATGCCATAAGGTATCATCGAAAGAGGAACGATCTTCTTACCTTTTTCCAAGGTGATTGTCGTACCCCGAAAAATACGACCTCACGCGATCCGAATGGACGGAGCCGCGCGCCGGACGGACTGAAGAGTCGCCACCTAATTCTATTTATTCCCGAAGAGGGAAAGGGAAGATATAGATACAACCCGGGGAGAGAGGGATGAGGACAAAGGTCAACGGAACCATTTCCTGGGTTCGGGAGTCGGTTATGCAGGGGGGAGGTATTAGCACCCCTTACATCCATCGTACTCGATGGGAACCATCTAAGTTATCACACGCGAATTGCTTGCTAGAGGGAAATGAGTTGAATTATAATTTAGATTGAACCTAGGTGCTCGGCAAGGATTGAGATCCTCGTGCCTATGTACTCCCGTCTGCAATGGGAAAGTCAGAGCCTCGTAGTTCGGCCTACTAAGGGTAATGGTTGTTGGTGGATTGTTTGTGAACAATTGAAGATGGGGGATCTGTTTGTAACTTGAAGAAGAGAAGAAAAAATGAAAGACACTGTGAGTTTTTTTAGTTTGTTTTCACTGAAAAATGAGAATCCTTTTGCGAATGATGGCGAGGCGATATTGTTATAAGGCAGAGAGAAAAAACAAATCGTATCATGTGAGTGAGAGTGAGTGGAAAAAAGAATCAATATCAGTGTGTGGTGGTAACCGAAAAAAGAGCTTTTTGCGCTGCTTTTGATTGGTGTGGGTGTGAGAAAAAACCGTACAAGCTGTGTGGGAGTGAGAAGACAGGCTGTAAATTGGTTTCACTGATAAATGAAAAGTGGGCTGAATGAATTGTGGAATATTTGGATAAATTAATTTAATTACAAGACTGAAACAAAATTTCTATCACCAAAAGGATGATAAGGCAACTGACTGAAAATAAAATCGCTATCACCAAAAGGATGATAAAGCGACCCCCACATCAAAAGGATGCTGAGTAACAGAAAAATAAATAAAATCGCTGTCAACAAAAGGATGATAAAGCGACCCTAACACCAAAAGGATGCTGAGTAACAAAAAATAAATAATCGCTATCACCAAAAGGATGATAAGGCAACCCTAACACCAAAAGGATGCTGAGTAACAAAAATTAAACAATCGCTATCACCAAAAGGATGATAAGGCGACCCCGACACCAAAAGGATGCTGAGAAACAGAAAATTAAACAATCGCTATCACCAAAAGGATGATAAGGCGACCCCGACACCAAAAGGATGCTGAGAAACAGAAAATTAAACAATCTGGAAGAGAAATATTCACCGGGGACGTCCACTGAATAACAACTAGGAATATCCTTGGAATCTTCGGTTGGCCCTGGACTCTGACTTCCGCTGGGGAAAGGCCTAGAATCTTATGTTGATCCTGGATCCTGAGTTATGCAACTATGCTTGATTGTTTGATATGGTATTCCATAAAGATGAAAATACGATGCAAATGTTTATGCACTTGAGATGTAAGTTAAAACTGCTGGGGAAAATAAAAAGCTGATTTATTTAGGCATGCATATGATGCATATGTCGCAAATGATTGATGTAATGATACTTTATGATGTTAATGATGCATAATGATACATATGATTGATTGAAAGGTGCCAGCTTGGTGGACTTTTGGTCTGGTAGTTGCCAATAATGATTGGACTTTGGGTGGGTGGAGGGTTCGATTCCCCGACACTCGATCTTTGACGATGCATGATCAGAAGATGGGTCTGAGAGCTCCAAGTTTGGTTATCTGCTGATGAGCGAAGCGACTTAATTGACACATGAAGACTGATTTTGCTTCGAATGATTGCCAACGTCTAGCAAGATCTGCTTGGCCAGCTGGGGAGAAGAGAGAGAAATATTTTCTCCTGGTTTGCTTGCCCCTGCCTGCAGGGTATCTGAAATAAATCTGGTGGGGAAGCTTTGACAATGGTCATGGCACGACCTGCCCCTGATTGGAATCGGTAGGCGTCTGCCCCTGATTGAACTGTTTGAAGATGATTTGCTCCTGATTGGGCTGCTGAAGTAGTCTTGATTCATGTTGGTACCAATGAAGTTTAAATTTCTCTTTTGATTGCCCCTTGTTGGGATTGTACTGATGTCAAGCACTGAATTGCAATTAAATTGTTCATACACAAATGGTAGTGTTAATGTAAAGTTCATGTAAGTTTGGAAAAAAGTCAATTTATTTGAATGCTGTGAAAGTGTGACGAATGGACCGTTAGTCCAAACGAAGTGCTGATTTAGAAAGTTCGTGAAAGATGCAGCAAGAATAATGTGCAATCGAGTTTGAAGATTAACAAATATATGGGAGTCAATTTACGCAACCTTGTTGGTAGCATGCTTTCAGAATAAACCCTACCTCAATTAGGTCTTTTGAGGGTTGTAACGTGGTCTGGTTAATGGTTTGAGAAACAAAGATATAAGGCTCAAAGTTTGATTTGTACCCAACCCTTCTTCGTAATTTTCTCCAGTCCTACGTTCAGTTAACTTTATACATGCATTTGTTTTGACTTTGCAAGAGTGAAGATGAAGCTTCAAAGTTTGCTTGGAGATGGCAGTCATCTTATTTTGCCGGTGACCATTTGATTCTTGATTCGGTGGTCACTGATATTTGTTTTGTTTTTGCTGAGGATTTGAGTTCTTCTTTTGATTTCTTTTTTTTCCGACTAAGTCTCCCTTCGGGTGCTCAACTTAGTGTTTTTTTCTTTTCTTTTCTTTTCTTTTGTTTGAATGTTGTGACTGCCAATTCAATTGTTGATGGTCCTCTGACGGGATATCTCATCTTGCGATTCGAAGGTGTAGTCGGGTTAACTGAACAACTACCCTGCCCCGGGTTAGATGTAAGGGTTGTATCCGAAAGAAAACTCCTACTTCTAGGCTCGAAGTGGTTGACTAGGGATTAACTCCTTATATCTCCAGTGTTTGGGGACTTGAACAAATGCCTGTATATCATTGACAAGGTTTTATCCGAAAGCATACCGCAACAGTTATGGGTATTTCGTTTTCATCATCCTCCCTCAAATATTTTCTAAAGTGAAGTGAGGGAAATATTTTTGTAATTTTTGCGATAAATGATAAATATGAGCGAAAGCGAATAAATTGATTCAAAACATGCATAAACATAACATTAACATAACCAAGTACAAATAACAATGTTCAGAGCAAATAGTACTTAAACAAACATTACAAAATAACAGAAATGCGGAAATCATAAATGGCGATGACTGCCTTGATTTGAGGAATGAACTTCTCTTGATTGAATGCTTCAAAGTTGGAGACTACTCAGCTTGGTCTTCAACAAACCCCTTCAAATGTCTTCACTAGTTGGCACCGTGCGGCGGCATTGGATCGTTCTGGACATTTGTGTTTCTCGGAGTGAGAGTGAGGTCCTTAGAGTTGATCATATCCTGAATCAAGTGTTTGAAGGCATGGCAATTCTAGATTGTGTGACCTGGAGCGCCTTTGTGATACTCACAACGAGCATTAGCATCATAGTTCCGGGCGTTACCAGTCTGAGGTGGCATATCTCTCAAAGTGAGAGGTCCTTTTGTCGTTAGCTGCTTAAAGATTTCGGTGTATGACATAGGCAGGGGATCAATGTGCCTATCATATCCTCTTGGTTGATATGGTGGACGCTGTTGAGGAGCGCGTTGTTGTTGTTGACCAGGCCGTGGTGGATAAGCTGGTTGCTGGTATGATTTAGGTGCATATTGCGCAGTTGCAACCATTGGAGGTGGACGTGGTTGATGAGCCATCTGAGGCGGGAATAGAGCTTGAAAGGCCTGCTGATAAGGCATTGGAGGAACTGGCTGATATGGCATAGGAGCATATTGCGCAGCAGCAACATAGGGATACTGATAGTAGGGAACCGGCGCAGTTGCACCCTGTTGAAAGTTTCCATTTGTAGCAGAAACGACATTTGTTTCGCCCTTTTTGTATCCGTTGAAAGGTTTCTTGGCTCCAGTTTGGCTGCTAGAACCTCCTTGGATTTTTCCACTTTTCAATCCCTCTTCAATTCTTTCTCCGACCATCACCATGTCAGAAAATCCAGAAGATACGCTGCTGATCAGCTTCTCGTAGTATTGCCCTTGTAGGGTACCCATGAAGATATCGATCAATTCACGGTCAACCAATGGAGGATGCACTCTGGCAGCTAACTCCCTCCAGCGTTGGGCATACTCCTTAAAGGATTCGCTCTCCTTTTGAGACATACTCTGAAGTTGAGTACGGTTAGGAGCAAGGTCAGTGTTGTACTTGTACTGCTTTTTGAATGTATCAGATAGATCGAGCCAAGTACGAACATTGTTGCGTTCGAGCTGCATGTACCATTCTAGAGACGCTCCAGACAGGCTGTCTTGGAAGCAATGGATCATAAGCTTATCATTTTTGGCATGAGCGGCCATTTTCCTACAGTACATCCTCAAATGAAGCTCAGGAGAGCTGAGGCCTTTGTATTTCTTGAATTCTGGCAGTTTGAACTTAGCAGGGATCACAACATTTGGAACTAAGCACATGTATGAGGCACTCAGAGAAGTTGAATTGTGTCTTCCATGATCCGGAGCTTTTCAGCTAACTCGCGGCACATCTTCATAGCTTCAGACTCTTGAACAGCATGAGGATTGGTGATTGGAACAGCAGTATGCATCTCATACTCAACTTGATGATTCTCTTCAGTTTGAGGAAACTGGACTTGAGTTGGAATAGGTTGAGCTTGAGGAATAGCACCAACGGTAACACCAGAAGCAGGTATTGGTTGGGAAGTGACTTCCTCAACAGCAGGAGTGAAGCCTGAAGGCAAACCATAGACCAAAGGATTTGGAACTGGAACTGAAGGCATTGCTCGTGAGGTAGATCCTTGCACTTGAGCATTGTTCACTGCGGCAGCAGCTTCGCGACGTTCTTCCATTCTTGCCAAAGCTTGCAAAGTCTCGTAAATCTGGTCAATCTTGTTCTTGACCGAGTCAATCTCTTCCCTCATAGCAGCTTGCTCTTCTTGAATCACGTCCATCAGTCTTCTAGTGTTGGCTCGAGTTAAATACGGTCGTCTAGCACGATACGGGCGTCGGGAAACCAGCTTGATTTACTGAAGATGGAGGAACATGAAATGAGTTCTCGGCTTTTGGAAATGAAATGCAAGATGAACAAATAATGCAAATGAGATGATATGCAATGTCAGAATCCAGGATCACAAGATCAGGTCTCATGAGTCCAAGGTACAGATGGAGGATACTCTGATCAGGAAATCACTGGGTAGACTCTAAAGTTTTAGGGATCCCAAAGTTATCATTTCATATGGCTGTTCATCACACACGCTATAAGCATGACGGTTGATTGACTCCACCATATGAATCTATTTTGGGTGAGATCTTCGTATCGACAGCCCACGAGAGAAAATTTTCTCGGGAGTCCATACTACGTGATCACCGATACGGGGTTTAAAACAAAGTCCTGGAGTTATGGAACTTTCTCAACTGTTTGATGCACGTGTCAATTTCATACATTCTTGACAGTCAATCAACTCCATTGAGTAAGTCTATTCCAAGTGAGGTTTTCGTATCGAGCCACACGAGGGTGAACCCTGGTGCCCAATACTACGCAACCATCAACCGATGTTTTAACTAAAAGGTTCTAAAGGTCCTCAGAGTTAATGACCCTAATGAAAGCAACTGAGCACACACGTCAAGGACTTGACGGTTGTCAGTATTCTCATCAGAATCTACTCCAAGTGAGGTTTTCATATCGACAACCCACGAGAGTGGTTCTCTCGGGAGCCCATACTACATAACCTCGCTAACTTAAGTTTGTACTCGCAAGCCCGGGTATAGAGCTTTTCCCTCAAGTTTCTTTTGCAAAGTATCGATCCAAATTATAGTACCAAGGAGACACAAGATATATAATATGGAATGCAATAAAGAAAGCAATAAAAATAAACAAATAAAGCATATAAGCAAACATCCAAACAAACGCAGGAACTTAGACTAGGCTCGACTCGCATAGGGGTGAACCAGTCCCCAGCAGAGTCGCAAGCTATCGTACCTCGAAAAATACGACCTCACGCGATCCGAATGGACGGAGCCGCGCGCCGGACGGACTGAAGAGTCGCCACCTAATTCTATTTATTCCCGAAGAGGGAAAGGGAAGATATAGATACAACCCGGGGAGAGAGGGATGAGGACAAAGGTCAACGGAACCATTGTCTGGGTTCGGGAGTCGGTTATGCAGGGGGAAGGTATTAGCACCCCCTACATCCGTCGTACTCGATGGGAACCATCTAAGTTATCACGCGCGAAAGGATGTCTATGCTTAAACGAATTGCTTGCTAGAGGGAAATGAGTTGAATTATAAGTTAGATTGAACCTAGGTGCTCGGCAAGTGTAGATGTTTAAGAATTGGCAGAATTTTTGACCAAACAAGAAATGTTAAATTCAGTTCAGAATGTCCTATCAGATGTTGGGACATTAGCAAACAGAGTATGTGAACTTGGTTCAGGATGTTCTACAAGATGTTGGGACATTGTATAAATGACTAAGTTCAGTTTTGTCAGGATGTCCCAACAGATGTTGAGACATCTCAGACCTGCTACCAGAATTAATTATTGATTAACAGATCAGAGATATTTAAGGAGAACTATCTGGAATTAATTAATGCTGGATAAAAACAGAACAAGGCGCATCTGTAGGGAGTTTTAAATTGAAGATTCAGATTAAAACAGAAGACCTAATGCACCTAGAATATAGGAGGTAACAAACCCTAAATTCAAGGTGACAGTTGCTGCACATTAGGGCTGGATCATTCTACAGAAAGCCCAAAATTCAGAACCTATTTAAACAACAGAATCTCATAGAATTGAGTACGAATTTCAGAAGACAAAATAGGGTGTCTAGTGTTTTAATAGCAGGCTGTTTTTATGTACCACTTTAAGAGCTTTTAAGCAAAAGTGCATTTGTGACTTGATTGAAACTGTGAAGTAAGATCAAGCTGTTTTGTTTGAAGTGTGACTTCAATTTAATTAAACTTGTAAACAAAATCACTGAGTGATTGAGGGGGAGTGAGTAGGGTACTCTTATCTAAGTGAGTCTTAGGTAGAAATTGCATTGGGTAAGTATTAAGTGATAGATTAAACAGGGTGGTTTAAGTCTAGAATTAATATTACTAATAGTGGATTTCCTCCTGGCTTGGTAGCCTCCAGATGTAGGTGTGGTTATACACTGAACTGGGTTAACAAACTTCTGTGTTGTTTATTTTTCCTGCTGTTTAAGTTTTTGGTTAAATTTGTCAAATGTCCTATTAAGTGTTGGAACATCTCTTAGGACATCTCATTACAGAATTTCAATTGGCATCAGAGCAGGCACCCTGCCTGTTTATACTGGGTGAGATCTAGGGAAAACAAATTCTGTAACATGGACAGAGATATAGGGTCAGTAAATAGACCACCTATACTGGATGGTTCTAATTATGACTACTGGAAGCCAAGAATGATTGCATTCTTAAAGTCACTTGACAACAGGGCATGGAGAGCAGTAATTGTTGGATGGAAACATCCTGTTAAAGACACCAAAGATGGATCAATAGTTCTGAAACCTGAAGAAGAATGGAGTAAAGAGGAAGAAGATTCAGAACTAGGCAACTCAAAAGCCCTAAATGCTTTATTCAATGGCATTGATAGAAATATTTTCAGACTGGTGCATCATTGTGAGCTGGCCAAAGATGTGTGGGATACCCTCAAGACAACTCATGAAGGAACATCAAAAGTAAAAATGTCAAGACTTCAACTTCTCACCACCAAGTTTGAAAACTTGAGAATGAAGGAAGATGAATCAATTCATGAGTTCTACATGAACATCTTGGATATAGCCAATACTTCTGGAGCCTTGGGAGAAAAGATGACTGATGAAAAGCTTGTAAGGAAGATTCTCAGATCTTTGCCAAAAAGATTTGACATGAAAGTCACAGCAATAGAAGAAGCTCAAGACATATGCTCCATGAAAGCTGAAGAACTCATTGGTTCCCTTCAAACTTTTGAAATGGGAATGAATGACACACATGCTAAAAAGAACAAAAGCATTGCCTTGGTTTCAAATGCAGATGAAGAAGAAGATGATGAACTAGCAAATGATAAAAGCTTCTCAGAAAATCTTGCATTGATTACAAAACAGTTCAAACAGATTCTCAGAGGTATGGAAGGTAAATCAAATTCCAGTGGAAGATTCACAAACTCTTCTGAAAACAAGAGAACCTATGATGCTAACAGAAGATCAAATCTTGCTGAAAAGACCAGTCAAGAAAAAGGAATCAAGTGCCATGAATGTGAAGGATATGGACACATCAAGAAGGAATGTCCCAACTTCTTAAAAAGACAAAAGAAGGGACTATCTGTAACCTGGTCTGATGAAGACTCAGGAGGAGATTCAGAAGAAGAATCAGCTAAGCATATTACTGCTTTAGCTGGACTGTGTGAATATGATAGTGATTCCAGTTGTGGAGAGCTTACTTATGAACAACTTGAGCAAGCATTCAAAGATCTATACAAAAGAAGCTCTGAAATATGCAGTGAGGTTATAAAGCTAAAAAAGCAGAATGAAGTACTAGAAGAGGAAAAAGCAAGTGATCAAGTAATCATTGATACCTTGAAAAGTGAAGTAACTCTTCTCAATTCTAAGATGGAACATATGTCCAAATCTGTTAGAATGATGAACAGCAGCTCAAATACACTGGATGTTATTCTTTGCAATAATAAACATTCAGGGGACAAAAGTGGACTGGGATACAACAGAGAAGAAGCCAGCTCTAGCAAAGCCACTTCAAAAATTACACAGTCAAACAAGATGTCCCAACAAATGCTTCAACATCAGAACACAAAGACTAACATAATGTTCCAACAGATGTCTCAACATTCTGGAAAGAACAAAATGAAGAAGAAGTATCAAAGATGGAGATGCCATCACTGTGGAAGATTTGGGCATATCAAACCTCACTGTTATAAGTTACATGGATATCCAAATCAGATGTGTCAGCAACCTTCCAAGCAGAAAGTAGAAGATATCAAGAAAATGCAGCTTAGAAATCAGCAACCTCCTAAGCAAAAGACAGAAGTAATCAAGAAAGTTTGGAGACCAAAAGCTGACATTCAGACTGATCAAAGCCACACACCCAAGAACAAGATCAACAATCAAGCTTGGAGATCAGTTGAACAACACTCAGAGCAGAGGCATCAAAAGAAATCTCAACTCATCTGGTCAAAGAAGAGTACTGCATACATAGCACATACATCATTGAAAGTATCAGCTAAGGAAGACTGGTACTTTGACAGTGGATGCTCAAGACACATGACTGGATTGAAGAATTTGCTAGTAAACTTAAAGCCACATTCATCCAGGTATGTTACCTTTGGAGATGGAGCTAAAGGAGAGATCAAGGGAGTTGGAACCTTGGATTGTCAAGATGTTCCAAGATTAGATGATGTGCTGCTTGTTAAAGGTTTAACTGCTAACCTGATCAGTATAAGTCAACTATGTGATCAAGGATACAGTGTAAACTTTACAAAAACTGAATGCATAGTGACTAACCAAAAGCAAGAGGTTGTCATGAAAGGAGCCAGATCTAAAGACAACTGTTACATGTGGGAATCCCAAAATCTCAATCTCACTTCAACCTGTTCTCTAGCTAAAGAAGAAGAAGTGAAACTGTGGCATCAAAGACTAGGTCATCTTCATTTCAGAGGCATAAAGAAGATCATATCTATGGATGCTGTAAGAGGTATTCCTAAACTGAAGATTGATGATAGCAAAATATGTGGTGAATGTCAAATAGGCAAGCAAACCAAGATGTCCCATCCAAAGCTCCAACATCTGACAACTTCCAAAGTTTTGGAACTTTTACATATGGATCTTATGGGACCTATGCAGGTTGAAAGTCTTGGTGGTAAGAGGTATGCCTATGTTGTGGTTGATGATTTTTCAAGATATACATGGATAAACTTCATCAAAGAAAAGTCAGATGTATTTGATGTATTCAAAGAATTATGTCAAAGATTGCAAAGGGAAAAATCCAGCTGTGTGATCAGAATAAGAAGTGATCATGGAAAGGAATTTGAGAATCAAAAGTTCTTAGATTTCTGCTCTTCAGAAGGAATCAATCATGAGTATTCTTCTCCTATCACTCCTCAACAGAATGGGATTGTTGAAAGGAAGAATAGAACTATTCAAGAATCAGCAAGAGCTATGATCCATGCTAAAAAGTTACCTCTGTATTTCTGGGCTGAAGCTATGAACACTGCCTGCTACATCCATAACAGAGTTACCTTGAGAAAAGGAACTTTGTCCACAATATATGAAGTATGGAAGGGCAGAAAACCCACTGTGAAGTACTTTCATGTGTTTGGAAGTAAATGCTATATTCTGACAGATAGGGAGCAAAGGAGAAAAATGGATCCTAAAAGTGATGAAGGAATTTTCCTTGGATACTCTATAAACAGCAGAGCATATAGAGTATTTAACTACAGAACAAATGTTATCATGGAGTCCATAAATGTGATAATTGATGATGCTCCTACAGATGTCCCAGAAGATGTTGGAACATCTGCTGATATCAAGGTTGAAGCTGAAGAAAAGAATGATCAATATAACTTCACTCATAATGATACAAGGTCAGAAGATTCAAGCAAACCTCCCTCCATCAGAATACAGAAGGATCATCCCAAAGATTTAATAATTGGTGATCCCAACAGAGGTGTGAGCACTAGATCAAGAGAAGTGATTTCAGGTTCTTGTTTTGTTTCCAAAATAGAACCTAAAAATGTCAAGGAAGCTCTCACTGATGAATATTGGATTTGTGCTATGCAAGAGGAATTAGGTCAATTCACAAGGAATGAAGTGTGGAATCTTGTTCCTAGACCTGATGACATAAATGTGATTGGTACAAAATGGGTGTATAAGAACAAGTCAAATGAACAAGGAATTGTTACAAAGAACAAAGCTAGACTTGTGGCTCAAGGATACACTCAAATTGAAGGAGTAGACTTTGATGAAACCTTTGCACCAGTAGCAAGGCTTGAATCAATAAGACTACTGTTGGGAATTGCTTGTATCTTAAAGTTCAAGTTATTTCAAATGGATGTGAAAAGTGCCTTTCTTAATGGTTATCTTAATGAGGAGGTTTATGTAGAACAGCCTAAAGGATTTGTTGATCCAAGCTGTCCAAATCATGTATACAAACTCAAGAAAGCACTTTATGGTCTGAAGCAAGCTCCAAGGGCATGGTATGAGAGACTTACCACATTTCTTATCAAGCAAGGATACAGAAAAGGTGGGATTGATAAAACCCTGTTTGTTAAAGATGAAGAAGGAAATGTCATGATTGCACAAATATATGTTGATGACATTGTGTTTGGTGGGATGTCTGATAAGATGGTCAAACATTTTGTCAAGCAGATGGAAGCTGAATTTGAAATGAGTCTAGTAGGTGAATTAACCTATTTTCTTGGTCTGCAAGTTAAGCAAATGGAAGACTCAATGTTCATCTCACAAAGCAAGTACTCCAAGAACATAGTGAAGAAATTTGGAATGGAAAATGCTTCTCATAAAAGAACTCCTGCTCCTACACATTTAAAGCTGACTAAAGATGAAAAGGGTGAGAAGGTAGATCAAAGTTTATATAGAAGCATGATTGGAAGCTTGTTATACTTGACTGCTAGCAGACCAGACATTGCATTTGCAGTAGGAGTTTGTGCAAGATATCAAGCTGATCCAAAAGTCAGTCATCTCAATCAAGTCAAGAGAATCCTTAAATATGTTAATGGTACATGTGACTATGGCATAATGTACTTTCATGGATGCAAACCAATTCTCACTGGCTTCTGTGATGCTGATTGGGCAGGAAGTGCTGATGACAGAAAAAGCACTTCAGGAGGATGCTTCTTTCTAGGAAACAATCTGATTTCTTGGTTCAGTAAGAAACAGAATTGTGTGTCATTATCTACAGCTGAAGCTGAGTATATAGCAGCAGGTAGCAGTTGTTCTCAGTTGGTTTGGATGAAGCATATGCTCACTGAGTACAATGTCCCACAGGATGTCATGACATTGTACTGTGACAACTTGAGTGCAATCAACATATCTAAGAATCCTATCCAACACAGCAGGACAAAGCATATTGATATCAGACATCATTTCATCAGAGATCTTGTAGAAGAAAAGGTGATTTCATTGGAGCATGTATCTACAGATCTGCAGTTAGCTGATATTTTTACCAAGGCATTGGATGCTACTCAATTTGAGAACTTAAGGGGCAAACTTGGAATATGTTTATGTGATATCTAGCAGTTAATGAGATGTGCCAACATGTCATATGACATTGCATGGCTTAATTTCCAGATGGCAAAACTGGTCTGGACAAGATCTTTGAGAATTCCAATCCTAATCATTTGGACTGTAACGGCTACTTATTTAGGAACTCCTTATAAGCAGCTATCAAGAGTCTCATCACATCATCACAAGCGAATCACATTATCTAGAAATCCTTCAGAAATCATAAACCCTAAAGCTGCACATTCATCTTCTTCAACAATGTCTCAAAACCCTAAAACATCTGAAGAAGTTCTCAATCAGAAAGACGTGGTTCATGCTACTCCTATTTCTATGGTGCAAATGCAATCAACACCATTAGACGAGCTCAGGGGAAGCGCTTCTCACTCTAAAAAGGCAAGAACACCAAAGAGAGCTAAAGATCAAGTTTGTAGCAAAGCCAAAGGAGGCATTCCTTCTCCTGTTAACATGCCACCAAAATCTTCAAACTATGTGGATGATTCAATCAAGGAGATTGTCACCCAAATTCTGTTTGAACAAAGAAAGGTGAGTGGGATCTCTGTTCCATTGCAAACCATGCCTGCTCCCCAAGAAGAACCATCTCAAACTGCAGAGGGCACTTCTGCAGAACCAGATGTCCCAATAAATGTTGGAACATCTGCAGATGAGAAAGAAAATTCATCTGATGCTGAACAGACTGAGGTCCAAGAAAAGGCCTCAAGTGAAAGTGATAAAGAAAACTCTGAGGATCAGAATAAGGCCTTAAATGAAGATAATGACAAAGTCTCTGAGGATCAGACCAAAGCCTCAGATGAAGATCAATCTTCTACTGATCAACAAGCTGATGAGGAGACTGCTCAATCCCCTCCAATAGTCAATCTGGAACAGGACTCTGATGCAGAAATCATAGCATCTGTCAAACCCAGCATAGCCAAAAGACTCAGGTCCAGGCAGGGTAAGATGCAAGCTGAAGCAGCAATTCTTGAAAAGAAGAAAGCCTCTCCAAAGAAAAGGAAAGCTAAAGCCTCTTTTGGGCCATCAAAACAATGGAGTAAAGTTCAAACTCAGAAAAGAAAGGCTGTCACACCATCAGATTCAGATGTTGAATCAGATGTCCCAACATCTCCTCCTAAGAAGAGACCAGCAATATCCAGAGCTTCATCTGCTGTACCAGAAGCTCCCTTGGATAACATATCATTTCACCATGTTTCTAGTGTGAACAAGTGGAAATATGTGTACCAAAGAAGGGTTGCCCTGGAAAGAGAACTGAGCAGCAATGCACTTGAGTGCACAGAACTGATAGACCTCATATCTGCTGCAGGACTGTTCAAGACAGTCTCAGACCTCTCTCCCTGCTATGAACTTCTTGTCAAAGAGTTCATTGTGAATCTTCAGGAAGATTGTTCACATGGTAAGTCCTCTGAATTCCAAAAAGTCTTTGTTAGAGGTAGATGTGTGGAGTTTTCTCCCCAAATCATAAATCAGTATCTAGGAAGAGAAACAGATGGACCAAATGAGCTGGGCAAGACAGATAATCAAGTCTGTAAGGTGATAACTGCTGACCAGGTAAAGGCATGGCCTGTGAAGGGAAAACTATCTGTAAGCATGCTTACCAGAAAGTATGCCATGCTGAACAGGATTGGTACATCTAATTGGGTGCCTACTAACCACACTTCCTCAATCTCAACTGGTCTAGCCAGATTTATATATGCTGTTGGAACTCAAACCAAAATGGACTATGGAGCCTTCATCTTTGATCAAACCATGAAGCATGCCAGCTCCTCTGCAACCAAGCTACCAATAGCCTTTCCATCATTGTTGTGTGGTATTGTACTCAATCAATATCCTGGGATTTTAACTGACAAGGATACTGCCTGCAAGAGAGAGAGCCCCCTGGCTTTTCACTACAAGTTATTCCTCAGTCATCATGCTGCAGATGTTGAAGCTCCTTCTGGGACATCTGCTGGTCCATCCACTGTTAAGAATCCAATCTCCAGGAAGACCTTAATTGCTGAGCTAAAAAGCACCTGCAAAGAGCTTGAAGCTAGAAAGCAGAAGCTTGAAGAAATAATTAAGAGGTTGGAAAGTAAAGAAGATCAGACAGCTGCATCTGATAAAGACAGTGAAGCTGACAGTGAAGCTGATAAAGATGAAGACACTGAGGTGGAGGAAGCTACTGAGAGTGATAAATCTGAGTGATCAATGTATGTGAGGCATTTGTAATGACAGCAATGATTTGTATTTCTGGCCCCTAATTTTGTGCCTACCAAGGGGGAGAACAACATCAAATGTAATTGCTGTTTAAATGAAAGATCTGTTTGTTTGCTTCTGAACTGAATAAGTTTTTCTGTTGGAACAAGACTGGATAAAGACAGGACACATATATGTTTGAGGGGGAGTAAAACTCAAATATGAATCAACAGAAAAGTAATGATATACTCTGATAAAAAGAACTTCTGCTGCACTCTGAAAACCAGAAAAGATGTTAGCCAAAAATTAGCCAAAGGGGGAGTTTGTAGATGTTTAAGAATTGGCAGAATTTTTGACCAAACAAGAAATGTTAAATTCAGTTCAGAATGTCCTATCAGATGTTGGGACATTAGCAAACAGAGTATGTGAACTTGGTTCAGGATGTTCTACAAGATGTTGGGACATTGTATAAATGACTAAGTTCAGTTTTGTCAGGATGTCCCAACAGATGTTGAGACATCTCAGACCTGCTACCAGAATTAATTATTGATTAACAGATCAGAGATATTTAAGGAGAACTATCTGGAATTAATTAATGCTGGATAAAAACAGAACAAGGCGCATCTGTAGGGAGTTTTAAATTGAAGATTCAGATTAAAACAGAAGACCTAATGCACCTAGAATATAGGAGGTAACAAACCCTAAATTCAAGGTGACAGTTGCTGCACATTAGGGCTGGATCATTCTACAGAAAGCCCAAAATTCAGAACCTATTTAAACAACAGAATCTCATAGAATTGAGTACGAATTTCAGAAGACAAAATAGGGTGTCTAGTGTTTTAATAGCAGGCTGTTTTTATGTACCACTTTAAGAGCTTTTAAGCAAAAGTGCATTTGTGACTTGATTGAAACTGTGAAGTAAGATCAAGCTGTTTTGTTTGAAGTGTGACTTCAATTTAATTAAACTTGTAAACAAAATCACTGAGTGATTGAGGGGGAGTGAGTAGGGTACTCTTATCTAAGTGAGTCTTAGGTAGAAATTGCATTGGGTAAGTATTAAGTGATAGATTAAACAGGGTGGTTTAAGTCTAGAATTAATATTACTAATAGTGGATTTCCTCCTGGCTTGGTAGCCTCCAGATGTAGGTGTGGTTATACACTGAACTGGGTTAACAAACTTCTGTGTTGTTTATTTTTCCTGCTGTTTAAGTTTTTGGTTAAATTTGTCAAATGTCCTATTAAGTGTTGGAACATCTCTTAGGACATCTCATTACAGAATTTCAGCAAGGATTGAGATCCTCGTGCCTACGTACTCCTGTCTGCAATGGGAAAGTCAGAGCCTCGTAGTTCGGCCTACTAAGGGTAATGGTTGTTGGTGGATTGTTTGTGAACAATTGAAGATGGGGGATCTGTTTGTAACTTGAAGAAGAGAAGAAAAAATGAAAGACATTGTGAGTTTTTTTAGTTTGTTTTCACTGAAAAATGAGAATCCTTTTGCGAATGATGGTGAGGCGATATTGTTATAAGGCAGAGAGAAAAAACAAATCGTATCATGTGAGTGAGAGTGAGTGGAAAAAAGAATCAATATCAGTGTATGGTGGTAACCGAAAAAAGAGCTTTTTGCGCTGCTTTTGATTGGTGTGGGTGTGAGAAAAAACCGTACAAGTTGTGTGGGAGTGAGAAGACAGGCTGTAAATTGGTTTCACTGATAAATGAAAAGTGGGCTGAATGAATTGTGGAATATTTGGATAAATTAATTTAATTACAAGATATTAATAATAATAAAAAGTAAAAATAGTGATAATATAATAATAATAATAATAATAATAGGTAAACAAAAAAAAATAGTAATAATAAAAAAGTAAATAGAGATAATAATAACAAAAATAAAAATTTACTAATAATAATAAAAAAGTAAATAGAGATAATAATAATAAAAATAAAAATTTACTAATAAGAAAAATAGAGATAATAATAATAACAATATAATCAATATAAAAATAGTAATAATAGCAGCACAATATAGTGTATAAGATTTTTTTGAAAAGATTGCACTTGAAGAGGGAAATAAATTTGTTGGATAAAAATGGAAAATACAAACATATTTCCACAAAACATTAATTGGCATTTTAAATCTTGAAACCATAATATATCCTTAATGATATCCCCACATGTAATTAATTGCTATAAGCCTTTATGGATACAAATTCCTAATTCACCACTCATATTTCCAATATTATTATTCATTACAAATTTAGTAACATAGTCGGATAATTTCTTCTCAGTAGTCTCATATTCTAGAAAACATCTCTCTCAAATGCGACAATACAAGTGCAATCAACATATCAAAGAATCCAATCATGCATTTAAGAACCAAGCACATCGATATAAGGCATCACTTCCTTCGCGATCATGTGTTAAAAGGTGACATTGAGATTTCCTTCATCTATACACAAAATCAACTTGCAGATATTTTCACAAAACCTCTCGCAAAAGAGGCATTCTTTAAGATTCATCATGAACTTGGAATTTTGGATGACAATGTCATATAGATTCTTCATCTGTTTTATACATCAAAGGTGCAAAAATGTCTTTAATTCTTCTAATTGTTCTTGACATTTATTTTTAGTGCATCTCCCATTCTACTCCTTCTTATAATTGTTTATTATGTTTGATATACATTAAAGTATGGTTAAAATATGTTTTGTTGCATGTTGTTTTATGTTTTTGGAAAATTTTCACATAAGCAATCGATTGCACACCTATGTCAATCAATTGCACACTAGTGCAAATCGATTTGCACCTGTAACATTGCCAAAAATTGTTATTTTTTTATTCTTTTCTCATTAGGTTTGGTCCATTGAATGGTATTCATGCACATCAATTCAAATCAATATTTTTTATTTTTTCCCTTCTTTTTGCTAATGACAAAGGGGTAGAAGATGTATGTGTTTAAGATGTATGTGTTTGTGTTTTTTTCTCTCTCTAACAAAATGCAGCTAGCAAAGACTCTCTAAAATCATGAATTTAGGGGGAGCATGGATCAATGGGGAGCCTTTTGTGTTAGAGAAACAATATTATAGAAAATTTTCAAATTGGGTTGTCATCATCAAAAAGGGGGAGAATGTGAAGTCAAACTTCTTCAATATCATGTTTTGATGAAGACAACTACTATGTGCATTTATCAAATGATGAGAAAAAGCATCATGAAGCAATATGGCTATGGATCAAGATTGCAACATTATGAAGACTTGCATTGATCTTTATTTATTGAGGTATAAGCATGCAATATATATTGATAAAATAGTGCTCAAAATAATCTTCAAAATTCATTTGCATGCATGGTTCATTTTGTTGAAAATATATCACTATTTCTAGCTTTAAAAAAACAATTTTTTTATCATACATTTGAAAATTTATTTTTCATATTTGAACCATGTTAAATCACTTTCAAATATAATCTATTGATTTGGATAAATCAATAGACATTGCATAATATTTGTTCAAACATTTAGACAAATTTTTAATTTTTAAATTTATTTAAACATGCAGTTTTTGGTAAATTATGAGAGTTTAAACCGTCATAACAGGAATAAAAACCGTTGTAATTTGCACCCGTCAGAAACAATATTTTAATTATGAAATTCAAAAGTTGTTCTGCATTTGTTAAGTCAGGTATCCGTTAGAACTAACTTAACAAGTCCAATACGAATTTGAAAAAACAATAATTTTTTTAACATATTTTCATGCATCTTTTCATGAAACAATTTCTTTTAACTTGACAATTGTTCTTTATATTTTTGCATAACTTTACAATGTTTCAAAAAGGTGTTATACACTTATAAATACATTTTATAATCAGAATTTTTTCCTTTACCTCCAAAAAAATTTCATAAATATTTTCTTACTCATTTATTCTGCATTTTCATACAATTTTGAGTACACTTATTCAAAATCTTCAAAAAGTGAAACTTTACATTAAATATTTTCATATCATTTTTTAAGTTTCATTTCATAAAATAGTGAACACTTATATATATTATTGTGAGTGAGAAAAATTCATCAAAGGAGAAGATCAACACTTGTATTGATAAAAAGTTCAAGACTTCACAATTTTCATCTATTCAAGAAATACTTATCTCTTTGTATCACTGTGACTATTTATCCTTAGGATTGTTAGGGATAAATTAGTGTGATTACCTTGTTGTACAGGATTGTTGGAAACAAGTGAGTGTTTGAAGAGGATTGTTCTTCCTACACTTTAGCTACCAGGATAGTTCTTCAAATATAATCTAGTGTGATTAGATAGCAGGCTTCATCATTTGTGTGATTAGGCTTGTACAATCATTTTAAACTATAGTGAAATCTCTTACATGTTGTAAGGGGACTGAACGTACTCTCGAATTGTGACGGGAACTAGGATAATTCTCTTGTGTCATTTTTACTTTCAAGCACTAAAACTACATACGCCAAGAAAAATCGAAAATCAGAAAAAAGAACTCGAAGAATTTGTTAAACACCTAATTCGCCCCCTCTTAGGCGCATTTCTAAATTACATAACTAACATATTTTTTTAAAAAAGTTTTAGAAATAACCTATTATAACCTTCTTGTTTCTTTTAAAACTAACTCAAATAATACTATATAAAATTAAACAAATTATAAATTCCTAAAAAAGAACTAAAAAAATCTAAATCTAATTAAATTAAAATAATAAAAAAATCTAAAATCTAAAATATATAAAAATAATAAGAAAAAAATATAAACAAATAAAAACAATTAAAAGTGATGAGTTGTAAGGTGTTAGTAGATAAATGGGTATAGGTTAGTAATCTAAATTGACTTAAATTCAACTTGTTAAAGAAAGAAAAGATAAATAAAATCTAATATAACCTAATAAATAAAAATTAGTAAATTAATAAAAACAAATAATAATATTAAATTAAAATCAGATTACCAAAAGAGAAGATCCTGAAACAACAATGCCTCCCTCTTTTTTCTTTACGCTATTTTTCCCTCTTCTTCTAAAATCGATGCAACTCACTCGCTCTTGTCCGTCTTCTTCTCACGCGAGTTCGTCTCTCTCATATGGCTCTGTTTTCTTTTGTTTTCCGGTTCGCACAATTTGTCTTTTTACTCCTTTTGTCTCGCTTCCGATTGCTTTTCTGTCTCAAGGTTTTGTTTCTCTCCCTCTATCGTGATCTGCGATTCACAGATTTGAAAGGGTTTATGCAATATTATGGTGGATGATGATGGTTGTGCGAAGGTGATTGAGTGATTGAGGTGGTGGTACGATTTTGGTAGGTGTTTTGTGGAAGTTGTGGAAGAGCACGGTGTTGGCGGTGGATTTTGATGTTGCGGCTATGAGTTTCAAAAAGAGAGGTTTCTTGTGATTGATAAATTGTTTAGTTTATAAATGCGAAGCTATGGAAATTGACGAAGGTTAGTAATGTGCTTGGTTTTTCTGAAAGTGTCCTGGTTGTTGTTTGTTACGAATGAGTTTTGGAGTGATGAGAATGGAGGTGATGGTTGTAATGGAAAGGTTTTTTGAATGGTGAATGGTTCAAAGTGGTGGTTGAAAAGGTTTCAAAAAAATCTATAGTTCTGTTTGTTGATGAGCCGTGGAGGGTCAGTAAGGTTGGAGATATTTGAAGGAAGATTGTGTCTGAGTTGAAAACATGGTTCGAAATTTGGTTTTTTGCTATGCTACTGTTAATTCCCTTTTTTTTTTGTTGCAGACCGATGGACTCCTCCTTAAACTCATGAGGCATAGGCCTCTTTTCAAATCCCTCCCTTTTTTTAGTCTTTTTTGTCACTTTTCATGTGCAGGTTTATGTTTTATCAAATTGGTATAAGGACCAGACTCATGTATAGTAGTATGGTAACAGGATGGGGCAAGTATTTATTTGTTCAAATTGGTGTAAATGTTACTATCATTGTGCAAGTTTTGGATTTGTGTATTGTATATAAGTATGAAGTATTGTTTGGTCAATTGTGTAAGGGTAATGGTACAAATTGGCAAGGCTATTTTGGTGAAAGGTAGGCAGGTTGTGGAGTGATAGCATGAGGTGGTGGAATAAAGGTATAGACCTATGGTTTACATTGAGAAATTCGACGGTTTGTGTAGCAAAATTTGGGATTGGAATATTTGACCAGATGAAAAGTGTATTGAAATATGAACTTAAAAATAAACTAATAAATCATAAACTAACTAAAAAAAATATAAAAAAACTAAATAAAATTAAACTTAAATTAATTATAAGAAAACCTATAAGACTAAATAGAAATAAACTAAATAAAAAAAATATAAATATAAATAAACTTAAATAAAACTAACTAAAAATAATAATAATAATAATAATAATAATAATAATAAATTGAACTAAATCAAAATAAACTAAATGAAATAAATTAATATAAACTAATATTAATTACTTAAAGTATAAACTAAATTAACATTGAATTATACTAAATTATAACTGAACTAATACTAATTTTAAATAATCTAAGACAAATATTCGACTGAATATTAGAAAATGATTGAAACAAAACAACTATTTGAAATAAATTCTAAAAAATCAAGAATAAAATAAAAACGACATTGAGATAATAAAATCAACTAAAAATGCATGATTAACGGACAAAAATGTAAATGACTGACTATCGATAATGTGATAAAAATGCGTCACATGAATGAAAAATATTTTTAAAAAGTCGATCAAAATTTAGGGTGTGACAGTTGGAAAGCTATCACAAACTCCAACGTAAGTAAAAGGATCTTAATCAAATCCATGTAATTATAGTGGAAGAAAGAGATAAGCTGAAACAGAGTAATTCTTCTATAGATGAAAATGTTTTTTATTTGACAAATGCAAACATTATTTTGAAAAACAAAAATTCATGTCTAGAAGAAGAGTTATTGTCTAAGGTCTCTAATACTAGTTGCATCAACAAGTATGATAGATCCTTCCAACAATTTCTAGTCAAGAACATTGTTAGAAGTAAGCTTGCTTCGATGATCTATGATGTCAATCGTAATGGTTACAGAGGATTAGGAAGAAAAAAGTTTGTTAAACGCAATGAAATAAAACCTTTGAAGATTATACCTCTGTATGATCAGTTTGTACCTTCTGGTACCAAACTTGGCAGTTCTGAGTTAATTCACATACATACACAAACACATCAATTTGAACCAAAACGTTTACACAAAGTTCATATTCCTTTTGATTATAAATCTACACGAATACCCACTGTTTGCAAGAACCTTGGGAAGACTAATGATACAGGACCCAAGATATGGGTACCTAAAGACAAAATAGTATATATTGCAGATGTCCTTAACAACATAGTTGACACGCCAATCATGGTACCTGGACAGTGGGTGCTCACGACATATGACGGGAGAAAGGCGTATGTTCTAAAACCTAGAACTTAAGCCCATAGGCAACGTCGTCTTTAGAGGGAATCAGAAAGATAAAATCATAGGTGTAAGTACAATAGGTAACAATAAAATTCCTTCCATTAAAAATGTTTTGTTGGTAGATGGTCTAGAACATAATATGGTGTCAACAAGTCAACTTAGTGGCATAAGCTATGATATTGTATTTAATCAACAGTGTTGCAAAGCTATGAGTCAGAAATATGGCTCAGTTATATTTAGTGGAAAGAGGAAGAACAACATTTACAAGATCAAATTCTCTGATCTTAGTGATCAAAATGTAAAATGTCTTATATTTGTTTTCGAAGAGCAATGGCTCTGGCATCGCCAAATAGGACATGTTAGCTTAAGGAGGATTTTATCAGCTAAACAAACTAGATATGGTCAGAGACCTGCCAAATCTGAAGTTCTTTTCAGATGCTCTCTATGAGGCTTGTCAGAAAGGCAAATTTTCTAAAACTGCCTTCAAGGCAAATAATTTTGTGAAAACCTCAAGACCACTATAACTTCTTCACATTGATCTGTTTGGACCGGTGAAAACTACATCAATCAATGGAAATAAGTATGGACTAGTCATTATGGATGATTACAGTCGATGGACATGGGTCAAGTTCTTAAAACACAAGGATGAGTCACATTCTGTGTTTTCTACCTTTTGTTCACAAGTGCAAAATGAAAATAATTGGAAAATTGTTAAGGTTAGAAATGATCACGGGGGGAGAGTTTGAGAACAAATATTTTGAGGAATTATTTGATTCTGAAGGCATTTCCCATGACTTCTCCTATCCCAGAAATGGCTCGAACCATGCTGAATGAGAAATGTGAAGTAGTCAGAAACAAGGCATGACTGGTTGCACAAGTTTATAGTCAGCAATAAAGAATTGATTATATTGAAACCTTTGCTCCAGTCGCGAGGTTAGAATCTATTCTCTTATTAGTTTCTTTTGTTGTAAATCATAACATCATCTTATATTAGATGGATGTCAAGAGTTCATTCTTAAATGGATATATCTCTGAGGAAGTGTAGGTTCATCAACCTCCTGGTTTTAAGGATATTAAAATTCTTGATTCTATTTTTAAACTAAAGAAATCATTGTATGGTCTGAAATAAGCTCCCAGAGCTTGGTATGAAAGACTCAGTACATTCCTGTTGGAAAATGAATTCACCAGAGGAATGGTTGATACTACACTCTTTTGCAAAATGTTTAAGAATTATATTAGTGTTGTACATATTTATGTTGATGATATCATTTTTGGTTCTGCTAATTATGTTTTGTGCAAAGAATTTTCTAAGTTAATGTAGGCAGAATTCGAAATGAGCTTGATGGGAGAACTCAAATTTTGTATGGGGATTCAGATTGATCAACGTCCAGAAGCAACATACATTCATCAAAGTAAATATGCCAAAGAACTGTTGAAGAAGTTTGAGATGTCAGAAAGCAAATCTGCCAAAACCCATATGCATCCAACATGCATTCTGGAGAAAGAATAAGCAAATTCTATAGTGTGTCAAAAGCTATATCATGGAATGATAAGATCCCTTCTATATCTAACATCTTCTCAACCATATATGTTATTAAGTGTTTGTTTGTGTGCCCGATTTCAAATTGATCCAAGGGAAACTCATTTGACAGCCGTCAAGATAATCCTGAGGTATATTAAGGGAACGAAAAATATGGGCCTGATCTACAATAAGACTTCAGTATATACATTTCTAGTTATTGTGATGCAGACTATGTCAGAGATAAAATCGAAAGGAAAAGTACTTTTGGGAACTGTCAGTTTCTAGGAAACAATCTTATCTTTTGGGCTAGCAAAAGGAAGTCATCAATGACACTATCTACAGCAGAGGCATGATACATCTCAACATCATTGTGCAACACTCAAATGCTCTTGATGCAGAATTAATTTGAGGATTTTCAGATAAATGAGGGTAATATTCCTATCTTTTGTGATAACACAGCTGCTATTTGTTTGTGTAAGAATCTTATTTTACACTCAAGAGATGAGCACATTGAGGCAAAACATCATTTTATCATAGACTATGTTCAGAAGGGAATTTTAACGTTAAAATTCATAGATACAGAACATCAATGGGCTGATATCTTTACAAAACCCTTGGCTGAAGATAGATTTCTTTTCATTCTGAAGAATTTAGATATGGGCAGTTGTCCATAATAAATCCTTTTAAGAACATGCTTAGACCTTGTGTAAAAAAAGGTTCTGACAACAAACAAATCTGGAGTTGTGAAAGTTTTGAGAGAGGCTTCTACTAGTTAGAAGACGCTTTCTTCAGTAATTAAGTTAAGTTCTGACTTAACTTGAGACAAAGCAAAGTGTTCACTATGCGCATAAAAATGATTTGCTAAATCATATTTATTATTAGTGACACCATGAGAAATGTGATTTAATGAGCGAGATTTTCTGAATGACTACCAACAATACTCTTCCAATTTTTTTTATGAACCTACTCTTACTTATTATAATTTCGATGGAAATATTACTATGTTCATATTCTTCTCAACGATGCAAAACACAAGAGACATATTACTTACGATTATATTCGTTTGTGTTTAGTTGAATTTTTTTTGTAAACCTTTTGGATTATGACAAAAAGAGGGAGTATTATTTGGGGAAGTTATTTTGAAGCTTAATATCTTGTCTCTGAATCATAAGTTTGACATTCTAATATACTAAATGTGCTATATTCTTTTAGTATGTCATTCTTTTGAGAATTATTGTATATACGGCGTTGGCCAAATATTAATCATCTAAGTTCTGATAGAAACCAAGATTTGAGATGAATATTGGTGTTCTAGTCAGATTCTGTTGAATAGAGAAAAGGAAGTATTATTTTCTATCCTGTGATTTGGAAACTCAAAATTTCTATTTTATGAGTCTTGGGATCAAGGGGAGACTTTGAACAAGCATAAATAAAATTTTGGGATTGTCTGAATCAGGGGGAGAGTATCTGATAAATGGAAGATTATTCTGGACTAATCTTATGTCAATTCCCATTTATCATCTCGTACAAAATTGACTCTTCAAAATACATTGTTTTGTCATTATAAAAAATGGGGAGATAGTGAGAACAACATTTGGTTCTGCTTAATACCTTTATGTTTTGATAATAACGATGAAGTATTTAAGTGAAGGCAATTTTGATACTTTAGCATTTGTTATTGTGTAAGACTGACAAAAAGGTTCTAACTCTGAGGGAGTTCTTGCAAATCGAAAGTTCTGATATGATAATATTTGCTTATGTGCAAATTGGAAGAAAGACTTCTCAAAGGCCAACTCATCAGAAAGATCTTGAGAAAACTGATGTTGTTGTTGCAACATTTTCCAGGATGACTCTGAATGAGTAAGAGTCTGATACGACAATATTTTGAAGACCAAATGCTGAAGACTCTAAAGACTTGAGGTTCTGAAGACAAAAAGATCTGAAGACCAAGTGCGGAAATACTCTGAAGACTTGAAGTTCTAAAGACAGGGGTTTCGAAGACAAGTGTTGAAGTTCTTAAGAATGAAGACTTGATATTCTGAAGAACCCACCATTCTTATCTCAACTCATGCTTCAATACAATTATCAATCAGAAGCCCCTAAAGTTATAAAGATAAGAATCAATATCAAGAGACATCCTTTTATTAACTCATGCTTCAATACATGTCCCAACCAGAATCCTCTGACGTTCTGATAAATAGGATCAAGTGTTCCTTTTATCTTTGTTCATGCTTCAAACATCTATTAACTAGAAGCCTCTAAAGTTCTGAAGAAAAGAAGTAACAGTCAAGAAAGTTAATTTATCTCTGCTCATGCTTCACACATTTATCAACCAGAAGCCGCTGAAGATCAGAAGATAAGAATTAACAGATAAGAGGGAATAATACAATAGTACAAAGACACTTTGTTCCACTATTAATTCCACTACTCTATTATCCGAATTCGGTAGTACAAAAAGGACGATTATGTGTACTATTTTTCACCCTCAGTAATGACAATCCTTTGGCCAGCTGTGATGTAACAAATATATTTCTCAAGATCCTATATAAGTATTGTCAAGTGAAGAAGCAAAAAGACAAACACTTCCATATCTTTTATGCAAGACTACAAAGCTCAAACGTTCAAATTTCATTTGTAGTATCAAGTTTCAAAAGCTCTTAATTTGTGTTTACACCTGCTTATTTCAAAAGCACTTCGTTGTAAGCAAACCTTGTAGAAAACTATTGTTTGCATTCCCTAAAGGACCTAGTGTAGGTCAGGAGCTTCAGGAAGACTAAGGCTACGAGTCTTCGTGGCTGTTATACACAAAGTTGTTGTGCAATTGCAATCTGTTGAGATTATAGTAGATTAAGTCTTTGTTGAAGGAAAAATCACCATGGCAAGTGGAATGGAGGTAGCTTGTGGTTGACAAGTGAATTGTGATAAATTCTTGTGTTCTTTCTTTCTTTCACTATTCTTTTATTTGATTGAGTTTGTTCTTATAGCGAGTATTTTTCAAAACACCATTCAAATCCCCCCTTTCTAGTGTTTTCTCACACCTTCAAAGCAATGCCCGATCATATTACAATTAGAATAATATTCTGGAAGATTTTCGTATTCAAGTTCGACGAAGAAAGTGAAACCCTTCCATTACACCAAGACCATGTATTCCAATTCATTGGACATTTCCAAATCCACTAGAACACACACAAAGTGACCAAACAGATGATCAAAATTACACTTAGAAGAAGTGGAATCCGTAGACACAAGAGTACCAATGATACTTGCAATGGTGAAAACAATCTTAGGCATCTAATACTCTTTGGCAAAACCATGAATGCGAACCAAAACATGTCCGGAGGATTGTTTAAGAATTCTAGGATTAAAGTCATTGGTCTATGGGAAGAGTTTCAACAGACCAAGATTTAAATTCCAAGACGTAATGGATCTCACACGCCTAACATCCTCTAGCAAAGAAAAAGAAAACTCGAAGAAACCTTTACCTAATGAAGTAACGCCCACTTACCAATAGATTTCCACAAGTTCGAGAGCTTATATTTCAAGTTCTGCAGCGTTAACAGATTCGAACGCCCTTTAACCAAATCACCCTTCCATGTAGATTGTGTTTACAAGCTGCAAGACCCAACATGTATTCCTCCTCCGGGATAACAATGACCAGTCAATCTCCTTTAACACACAATTTCAGAAGTTGACTTAGAGGGATATCACAAACATTATTGACAACTTCAGCAAAACACTTAGGTTGCTTGACAAATATATTTGGATTAATGGATGCACCCTTGATACCCGAACTCTCACCAATGCCATCAAAGAATTTCCACGGAAAAATAGGGTTTTCCATCATAAAAACAAGAAATTGAAGATTGAAGAAGTACAATAAAAATCCTAAACCCCTTTCTTCCGTGACATGTTCATCATTTGATGTGAGTATCACAATTATTTGAAATTGAAATGCCAAAGAGTTCAAAAATAAAAATAATTAGTTCATAAGTTAGTCGATAGTTGATAGATGATAAATGATAAGTTAATTGAAGTGTTTGATAAAATTAACGGTTTAACTAGCTGATAAATATAAAATAACATAAAAAAAATAATTTTTAATTAATAATAAGTTGTATAAATAATATAAAAAGATATTTCTTAATTAATAATAAATTGTATATTTAAAATATTTAAAATATTTAAAATTTATAAGGTGATAATCTATAAGTTATAGACTAAAATTCTATTTAAAATAGTGTATAAAAATAAAATATAAAATAATAAAATAAATTATAAGCTCGTGATAAAAATACTATTATTAAACATATTTATTATTATTATTATTATTATTATATTAGTTAATCAGTTTAAAATATGACTTGCAAAAAGAGAGTCTTAATGACTTAAAATTTTGGATCAATGTGTGATATCTAAATTCATTTGTGTTATTATTTTTTATATACATAACAATCTTCTAATTTGTATCATTGTTTTCTTATACATGATAATTTTCTTAATTAATAATATATTTTATATTTAAAATAATTAAAATTTATATGGTGATAATCTATAAATTATAAACTAAAATGCTATTTAAAATAGTGTATGGAAATATACTATAAAATAATAAAATAAATTATAAGTTCGTGATAAAAATATCGTTATTAAACGTATTTTTTTATTTTATTATTATTATATGAGTTTATTAGTTTAAAATATGACTTGCAAAAAGTGAGCCTTAATGACTTAAAATTATGGATCAATGTGTGATATCTAAATTAATTCGTGTCACTGTTTTTTATATACATAAGAATCTTCTAATTTGTATCATTGTTTTTTTATACATGATATTCTTCCCGAAGTAATAAAACACCATTTGAAATGATATTTGTAAAAATATCGGGGTAAAGATAAACTATCTAACGGATGAATATATAATTGATATTTTATAAGTTAATTAATGATTATTAGGTTTTTCTTTAGTAAGATTAGTTGATAGTTGATAGTTGGTAGTTGATGATTGATAGTTGATAGATGTTTGTTAGTTGATAGTTGTTTGTTAGTTGATAATTAGTAGCTGATATGTGTCGCTCCCGAGATTTCCATCCTGGTACAGACGCGAAAGTGGCGCGGAGAAGGAAAAGTCGCCAACCATGCATTTTTATCCCGAAGGAATAATAATGCTGCACAAACCGAAGAAAAGGAAAGAACGAGGTCTTGCAAACCAAAGAGACTGGGTTCAGGAGTCGGTTACGAACTAGAAAGGTATTAGCACCCTAGATCGTTCGTCGTACCCGACGGGATCCACGCTTTCTAGTACTGTTTCAAAGGGTGGGGGTATCTGCTACTGCTGCAAAACTGGCACTAGAATTGGATAAAGAAAAATAGAACAAAAAAAGAAGAGGAAATATGTCGGGAAAATAAAGAAGAGTGCTCAAATGGGCCCTACCCCACTGCCTACGTATCTCATCGAAAATGAGAATAAGAGTTGACGTAGTTCCCCTAACTAGGGAGGAAACTTGCTTGTGTTTTCGGGATTGAATTGCTTATGTCTATGCTCAGGTGTTGTAGGCTCGTTTGGAACGAGTTCATTTATCGTCTTGCAAGAGACAAGTCGAAGTGAGTCCTTTCGTTTAGAGTGAATAGGTGAGAAGAGAATTCCCGAAGGAAAGACGATTATTGTTTGTTCAGTGTTTTTTAGAAGCTTTTATCTGAGATTTGGCACATGAAAGTGTATTCAAGTCCTATTCCATAGAGATCCAAGTAAGGAGAGGATCCCTAAGACTTGGTTTCAAAGATTAGGGCTTAAGTACACTAACTCATTTATATTTATTAGGTGTTTTGCCTTTTGAAGTGAATAAGTGTTTTTTTAGGTTTTTCTTTGTGAAAATGACTTCATGATTAGACTCGTACATCATGCTAGACAAGCTTACATTACCCCAAGATGGGATAAATGCAAATTCCTCATGGAATAAGTCTATACACACAAGATCACTTCAACCATTATTAAGTGTTTTTTTAGCTTTTTTTATTTGAAGATGAGAGAGAAACAATAAAAGAGAACTAAAGGTAAAAGTCTAATGGGGGACTAAACCATCCAAAAAGCTGTCGTGCATGGGTAAGCGTAGATTAGTGTGGTTTGAACTCTATCCTAATGAAGAAGAAAGAGAGAAAATAAGGAAGAAGAATAAGAAGAGGATAAGAAGAAGGATATAGAAGACAACCTACTTCTCTAAAGAAGTTAAGTTGTTTATAAAGGGGAAGTGATGAGGTTAAGCAAGCAAAGCACTAGGTGCTAAGGCAAACACAACTTGAAATCATTTAAAGAGATGAATTAAGGAGTTGTATGTGGGTTCCCACCCAAACACATGACTTACCATAACCCCCTACAAAACAAAGGTTAGCTAAACATATTGTATATTGAAAGCATAAAGAAAGAAGAGCAAAGTATTATTCAAACAAGTCATGGAATGACATTAAGGGTCAAATAAGACTAAGTCCTAAGGAACAAGGATCCTAAATGGTCAAAGACCTCTAAGGTCAGTAGCTAAACCCTAATAAGGTACTCTAAGATTATAAGATCAATCACCAACAAACTATGCCCAAAATAGGCACTAACACCAAACAAGTTCAAAGTGAAGTTAGTTGAGGAAGAATGAGTGATTATGCAAGATGAACATGTACTAAAGCATGGTTAAGTGTCAAATTCAGAACCAAATCTCAATTATAAATGTCATTTAATGCATATGAATGTTCATATAAAGTATGAGAATGAATTTTCATGTATAAGAGATTAGATGAAGAAGAAGTGAGAAGAAGTAAACAAGTTGTTACATAAGAAAATAGTTAACTTGGAACACAAGTCAGACATGGAAGTCAAAAGATGAAGTTCAATTACCAAAGTAAGAAGCTATATATCATGTTGATATGAATATTAGATGCACAAACTAGTCACATGTGATCAAACATAAGTCATCTTGAAGTTAAAGGAGAAAAAAACTTGTATTTGAAGCAAACATGTTCAAAGAGGCAACATATGAAATGAATGGAATTTTAAATAAATGAAATGATACAAAGTCAGAATCATATATCACATGAGATGCAAATGAATGTCATGTAATGACATCAACAATCACATTACATGTTAAGTAAGATCTCAGATGAAAGGAGAGGGAAAAGTAGGTCAAAAAGGGTACATGTAAACAAACATTGAACTTGCAAGTCAAGCAAGCATCAAACTCATATGGACGACCTATAATTGAAAACAAGAGACCTATAAATGTTTAATGCTTACTTATGATACCAAACAAGATGAACCTAATAGGATGACACAAATGTCTTCCTCAAACTATGTTAGAAAGATGAAAGAAAAAAGCACAAAAAGTTACTTAAGAAGTAAGGCCTCAAACACAAAGCAATGGTCATGAAAAAAATATAAATTAAGTATCCAAAGACATAAACCAGAAGAAAACATTGTGTCAAAACAACCCACAAATATTCACAAGCAAACTCAATCAAATGGTCACACAAAGTCACTTAAGAATACTCAAAGAAAATGCACAAAGATGCCTTCTAAAACTATTGATAAAAAGAGTTTAAAAATATGCCCAGAAATATTTTTATGTTCTTTTATGAGTCCCTTAAATTATGCAAAAAATAATGGTGTGAAAATGTTACTTGAAGTGGAAGAAATAAATTGGACAAGCTAGGGTACCAATGTAGAAGTCAATTGAAAAAAAACAATAAAATGAAATGTTGAAAAAATATGCAAACAAAACAAAAATTGTAAAATGAAAATTCTAAAAATTATATAAATGTGTTATAAAACTTGTGTCATTTTCTTTTTAGAAAATGTTTTGGTATTTTTAATAAAAGAATTTTGAGAAAGTATGCAAAAAATGAGACAAAATGAAAGAAATGAGGGGAGGGGGTGCAGCACGAGCAATTATTCAATTTAACCTAAGCAAATAGGCCTAAGGGGGGCGCAAAAAGCAAGAAAAAGGTTTAGTCCATTAAATGCGCTTCTATGATTCGTACCATACATCTGGTCAACAGATTGACCTAGATCTACACCACTCCACACATCCAATGGTTCAAACTCAATCAGTCAGATTCAAAAGTATACACAATCAACGATCATGATGAAAGAACACACTACACGATCAGTCAACACATCACACAACCATAGTCAAAGTCAGAATTGAGAGAAAAGAGAACACGTGAGGGACATCCTCCCTTATTTATTTGCTGGCAACATTTTGGCCACTGATGAAAACAGATCCTACGGCTGTGTTATATTCTAGATCATAAACCCTAATTTGCATCTCACCGGCCGGAGAACGACTTCTGGTCGTCTTCTCCGGCCATCTCACCGGAGCTATCAACTGAAAACTTCCAGAAATTCACAATACCTATGTCATTTGAAATCTAAGCTTAAGAGGATCACAAATCCAACCTTAAAAACAACATATCTTGCATATTCAGAGAGAATCGAAGCCAAACATTCTTGCCCTAAAAATACATTATGCCTCTAAAATACTTATCAACTAGCCATATTTGTTCACAACGCTTCTAATAAGCTCAAATCAATCAGAAACCAACTTAAAACACACTAAATCTGCAAGAATCAGTTCAAAGAAATCAAACTTGGATGAGCAAATTTCTTCAGTTATAAGAAATCCAGAGATAATGCTTGAGGTCATTGAGCTCCAATGTGGCCAAATAATGGCTTTAGAAGATTTGAATCAACACGAATTGAAATGACAAATGAACTTCATATTTGAAACTACTTCAATGTTCAGTTATGCCTCTGCTTTGATCCTTGTGTTGTGGCTGCTCTAAACTGATTGATAATGATGATTCAGTGAAAATGAGTACACAAAAGATGAAGAAATGTGAAGAACAATGTTGAAAAATGCAGAGAGAGAGAGAGAGAGAGAGAGAGAGAGAGAGAATTCTGAAAATGTGAGTGCGTGATCGAAGCAAAAAATGAGAGTGAAATGAAAATCTCTTATTTTTATTTTTATACCAATGGTTAAATGTTAACCACCTTGGTTAACAGTTAGAACCAGGGTTAACTTGATGAGAAGTGTTATGGTGCTCTATAGTACATGGCATTATGGTGAGCTAGCTGGAGCTTTGCACATGATCATAATGGTATTGATTAGATAATGAGGATATGATGAGATTCTGAACAATGATGGAAGCAACTGTACCATTGCTTATGCAAGTATGCCATATTGGATCATTTTCTTCTTATAACATGTAACACATCACATGGATTGGCTATTTGAAACAAAAAGAGTACAAAGGAAATAATTATGCGTGTGTTTGTGGTAAGCTTGAACCATGACAAGAGAAAAAATGCATTAGGTTTCTATTTTGGCATGGTAAATAACTTGGTGATGATACTGAGTTTATGGAGGAATTGCTCTTAGCTCCATGGATGGAATGATGACTTCTTGGGATCAATGCAAAAAGGAAGCATCATAGAGCAATCTTGAAGTTCATTACAGGATGAGATAGAGCCTACAAGTCCCTCAAAAATGCTTATGAACATGTTGGCATAAGGCTGCATATGGGGTAGCACATAGGGTATGCGTGTATGGCAAGATGCCAAAGGCAAATTCAGCTACATGGTCCTTACTTTGAACCATCATATGTACATGATAACTTGGTCAAAGAAAAAATGCCAAACATCCATCTTGATGAAAACACGGAGATGAATAACTTTCATGTTGAATTTTTTTTCATTTGAAACTTCTTTGATTGAGAAAAATGACCATACATCTTGCACACCACCTGCTTGTAGAAATTCTGGCCTGGTGACTCACCCATGACTTGCCTTGTCCTTGTTTTGTCATACTTTGAATGATCATATATCCCTCAATTTTGACCCTATGAAAATGATCCAACTATGGAATTGAAGCTTTTTGAATGATCTTTCAAACAGTCTAGGTGGAATTTTTATTTGACTCTTGGATTTTGAAATGTCCTATCTTGAACATGGTTGTCAAAGTGGTCAGGACTTACTATATTTGGAAACCCTAATTTTTCCAAAAATGGCAAGTTTAGGTTTTCTTGATTTTTGATGATTCACTCATCATTCCTTGATCAAATTTTGTCCAATGATCACTTGTAACATGAATTTCATGATTTTGGACTCAAAAAGTCAGAAGTTGACTTTTTACACTGCATAATTGACTTTTCCCCAATTTCTTGATTTTCAAGTAATTGCTCAATTGAAGACTTTCTAAAATGATCCAATGGGCCATATTTCATCCCTAGATACTTGACATCATGTGGAAAACATTGAATCAAGTTTGGACCAAAATTTCATTGAGAAGCCCTATTAATCAGAAACCCTAATTTCAGCCCCTTTTGTTTGGAGATGTTACTACTTGAATTTCTTGATCAATCCACCTCTTTCAAAGCCTTGAGGGATCATTTGAGATTATGTGGGATCTTAGGAACCCTTTGAGCCTTGTTGAGAGTCATGTGACCCCTGTTATTGCCTTTGAATGATCAACAATCTTGCCAGTCATTGATCACATGCATTATGCTTCTAACCATGAGTGTTATGCTTCATCTTTCTATGCAATGATATGTATGCTATGTGATGTGTAAGATGCCATGAAATGAAATGGCAAATTTTGGGGTGTTACAATATGTTAATTTGAATATTTGGTAAATTAATCGTTACATTATATTAGCTGTTAAACACAAAATAAAATAAAAATGATTTTCTTAATTAAAAAATTAATAGTTTTATTAATTTATTATATTATATTATTAAATTATTTTGTATTTAATAAAAATAAATGTATTAATAAAAACATGTAAAACATTTATAATGTAT